>LR991074.1:2318755-3529112 GCA_905163555.1 Notocelia uddmanniana | reverse complement strand
CTGTGTGGTGGTTACTGTGATTAAATTGCTCGTGATAGTGGTGCACGAGCAATTTTGTTATATAGTTATTTATGTCCAATATTATTGGTTGTCTCTGATTACTTGCGCTGTTAATTTTATATCTGCCATCGAGTGTCAATATTCCATCCGTATTTAGCTTTGTGGCCAGCCGATACAGTTTTGAAGACTTCTGTATGTTGTCGTTTCGGTGTAAGCGAGCGAGTTCCTCGGCGAAATTTTCTTGTTGGCATCGTTTCAATAACATATGTTCAGCAATCAGCAAGTGTCGTGACGTCAAGTCATTACCCGACGTGGTCTTTGTTTGCCCTGAGGTAAAAACTTCAACAGCTACCAACAGACGACCTAGTGCGCGTTGTAACCTAACATAACGCGAGAAACGTTTTGGATCGGGTAAGTGGTCGAAACTCTCCTTTGTGGCGTCTATGGCGGCGATGGTATTAATTGGTTTACGTTCCTCGCCGGTGGGAGGGATAGCGAGACTATCCTTTTTTAATTTAGGCCATTTCTCAGGCGAATCTAAGATAAATTTCGGGCCTGTGAACCACCGGTGGCTTATGTCGAAATCCGCTTTGACACCGCGCGTAGCTAGGTCCGCAACGTTTTCGTTTGTAGGTACCCAGTGCCAGTCGGAAGGCCTGGTGTACGTCTCTATTTCAGCTAACCTGTGCGCTACAAACGGTTTGAAAGTCCTAGGGTCTGCGTGTATCCAAGCGAGCACCGTTCGAGAGTCGGTCCAGTAAAATGACTGGCAAATGTCGTAATCTGTTTCGCGTCGGATTGCGTCCGCCAGCCGGCAGGCTAACACGGTAGCTTGTAGCTCTAACCTAGGTATCGAGATACACTTTAAAGGGGTTACTCTAGCTTTGCTGCTGACTAAGTACGATGTCTTGTTGCCCGCAGAGTCCGAAACCACGAGATACACAGCGGCCGCGTACGCCTTCTCACTTGAGTCTGAGAAAGCATGAATGTATGCCGGTCCTTTTGACCTAGGTATGTGTCTAGGTATAGCTAGGTTTTGTAGCAAGTCTAGGCTATCTATCCACTCGCGCCACACCTTGTTCAACTTATCCGGTATAGTTTCGTCCCACTGGCAAGCCGTTCGCCATAATTCTTGTATTAACATTTTACCTAAAATTGTTACAGGCGTGGCTAAGCCAATTGGATCGAAAACACTAAACACGGCGCTCGTGACCTGACGTTTGGTAGGTACCTTGAGTCCTTTAACTACATCTGGGGGTGTATTTCGTAGGTTTAAGTTGAAACTCAGACTGTCACTTTTATGATTCCACAAAAGTCCCAGAGTGCGCTCGTGCTCGGATTTGCCTAGCGCTGTGGTAGACTCCTTAGACACATCTTTCACGTTGGATAAGACTTTAGGCTCGTTGGATGCCCATCCACACAGGGTAAACGAAGCCTTTTTGAACACCTCGTCCATGTCTCTAATAGTTTTCTGGGCCTGCTCTATTGTGTCGAAAGCTCCCAGAAAATCGTCTACGTAAAAGTTTCTCTCGGTGAGTCTAGCCACTTCGGGATAAGTTTCGCGATAATCGTTTGCGTTCTTGTTTTTAATATAGATAGCGGTCGCGGGGCTTGAAGCGCTACCGAATATTAGCGAAGTCATCCTATATGTTTGAGGCGGCGTGTCTCTATTATTCCCGCGCCACAAAAATCGCAAACTATCGCGATCCGATTCTTGGACTTTAATCTGAAGAAACATCTGTTTTATATCAGATATCACTCCGATGCGTCCCTCACGAAATCTTATGAGTACGCCGAAAAGTGACTGGATTAAATCGGGACCAGGTAAAATGGCATCGTTTAACGCTTTCCCGCTCGTACGACATGCAGCGTCGAAGACGACTCTCTGCTTTTGTTTCGTGGGGTGAACGACGCTAAAATGTGGAAGGTAAAAAGTGCGTGGTGTGTCTAAAGTTGAGTTTACTTTCTCCGCGAAACCTTGTTCTAGCAAATCGTTCATTTGTTTATTATATTCAGCCTTTTCCTTTGGGTTGTTATCTAATTTTCTTTCCAAAGTGTAAAGACGCTTTAAGGCATGTGCTCTGTTATCCGGTAGAGTTTCCTCGTCGGTTTTCCATAACAATCCTGCTTCAAATCTATTCTCATTAGGTAGGCGTTTGCATGTAGCCTCTAATAATTTTAACGCTCTATCCTCTGGGTCGTTTGCTTGTTTACGCGGTTCTATGCCTAGAGACTCTATGCTAAAATGTTCACGTATCAAGGCTAAAGCTGGGTCTTGCTTGTCGAATGTGGGTTTGATATGGTTCACTACCCCCGTTAATTTACAGGGTCGTTTGTTAACTCCGTGAAGTACCCACCCTAACTGTGTTAGAGAAGCGCAAGGTGTTGCTTTATCGCCCTCACATACTTGCCTACTTACTATCAGATGCCATGCATCTTGTCCTATGAGTATAGTAGGTTGCGCTGAGTCGTAACACAATTCATCCTCAAGATGTCTTAAGTGAGCGCAATCGCGAACTACCGACCTTTCCACGGATTGGGAAGCTAAATTTAACTTATCCACTGTGTGTGCGGTAAGTTCGTGAAATTCCCTAGAGGCTAAACCTCTAATGGTGAGTTTCACGCGAGATGAATTCCTGTCTACTACCTCGTGACCTCCCACTCCTTCGAATGAGAGGGTCTCCCGTTTGCCGGGGTGCGTGACCTTGCTGGCTATATCCCTATTTACTAAGGATAATGTCGCGCCCTCATCCATCAGAGCGTGAGTAATTATAGAGCCCTTAGGTCCCTTAATTTCCACAGGAATTATTTTTAAATATGCTCGCGACTGATTTGAATAATTTATTGAACTGACATGTTCCTTATTGGGAGCATTTACCCTATCTTTTCTTTCGGTATTGTACGTTCTGCCATGCAATAGGACGTGATGTGACGCCTCGCGTCCGCCCTTTCCACACGCTACATACTTACATCTGTTGGATGTGTATCTGTGAGAGTCGTTTAAACAACGGAAACATAGTCTAAGTTTTTTAAGGTTTTCCCAACGATCGTTTATGTTTAACTTTAAGAAATCTGCACAGCTGTTTATTTTGTGGCTTCCTGCACACAAAACGCACTTACTTACTTCCTTACCGTTACTATTTGTGGCGTTATTTTTTAACCACTGTGGCTTACTATTCCTATCATTATTCCTAAACTTGTTATTGTAGTTGCCAGCTCCTCTATTCTTTCTCCTGTTATTTGCGGCGGCAACGTAATGAAGCTCTGCTTCGCTATCGTTACACGAGTCACTGTCCCTATCGTGCCTACCATGTGACGTGGACGAGCGTGAGGAGTGTCGTGGTACGTAATCTCTTTCATATTGCTCGCTATAGTCGCTTTGTGACGATATTGAGCTGTCTCTGTACTCGTGTCTATTGCGCGAGCCAGTGTTAACATTGTTTACCTGACGTGAGCGCGCACCGGACTTCTGCTTGACTTGCTCGTAAGCAAACATAGCGTTGCAATTTGTACTTAATTCTTTTAGGAACCTAGCCATGGCTAAAAGTTCGGGTATATTTTCGTTGTCGCTTTTGTACTTATACCACTCGAATCTAACTATGTTATTTAATTTATCTACTATGCGACTTACTAATTCTGGCGCGTATAAGTACTGCGGCTTATTTAGGGCTGTGATCGAAGATACTATATTACACACACGATTGCTAAATTCTGACAAATTTCTACTATCTTCGCTCATGCGCGGCATTCTTTTAACGTTTTGAATTTCGGTTAATATTATGACGTCAGGCTTGCCATAAGCCCTGTCTAGTGCGTCTATCACTTCATACGGACTACTACACGTGTGTAGTATTGATTTTACCGAATCTCGTGCTGGGCCCCTAATTGCTTTGCGTAAGCGGCCCATGTTGGATATGTCAGAAAACGAACTTTCCGTGTCTAAATAGACGCGTTTGAACGAGATCCAGTCTGACGGATTACCGTCGAATAAAGGCAGATCGCCTATATATTTGTTAGAAGCGGCTAAGTGCTGCGGCTGTGGGGATGCGTGACTATCAGACCTGTTCATGCTGATAGCCTGCACTATAGCGTCGCGTAAAGCACTAATTTCCCCAGCCGTATTGTTGTGGTTTCTATCTTGCTGCATTTCATTTCTAATGGGCACTGTGCCAGTTGCGTACCTGTCTTGCGGTGGATTGGGCAGACTGATAGCAGTGAGCGGCGGCTCGCGTCCCACAGTTGAATCTTGAGCTAGCAATAATTCATACCTAGAGGCGGCGTACGCGGCGGCGGCCCTTGCCTGCTCCAATCGCGAGGCGCAAAGTTCGGACTCCGCTTGCAACTTGGCTAATTTATCGTGCTCGGCCCTATCGGGCGGCACAACACTGAACCTCTGCTGAGGCGATTCTTGCCTTTCCATATCTAAACCGGCCCTCGAACTATAGTGCGCGTGACCTGGGTTACCTAAGCCTGCTGACGCGCTTAATGATCTTATTCTAATGTCGCCCGCGATATTTTCGCTGTGCGCATTGCCAATATTTCTGGCTAAAACTTCGTTTGCGCTTAACGACCGCGTGCCTAAGCTCGCTCTTAAATTTGCACTTCTGTAAGGGTCGCCCGTGATAATTTCACTGTACGGATTTCCTAGAGGGTCTCTGTTTTGACCAGAAATCGCGTTTAACGACGAAGTGTCTAACCTAACTGTACTTCTAGAGGGGTCGCCCGTGATACTTTCACTGTACGGATTTCCTAGAGGGTCTCTGTTTTGACCAGAAATCGCGTTTAACGACGAAGTACCTAACCTAACTGTATTCCTATGAGGGTCGCCCGTGATATTTTCACTATGCTGATTTCCTAGAGGGTCTCTTCTTGAGCCAGAAATCGCATTATTTCCTAGAGGGTCTGCGCTTAGACCAGAAATCGCGTTATTTCCTAGAGGGTCTCTGTTTTGACCAGAAATCGCATTATTTCCTAGAGGGTCTGCGCATAGACCAGAAATTGTATTGAGCGACGGAATACCTAAGTTCGCGTTCCTAGAGGGGTCGTTTGTGATATTTTCACTACACGGATTTCCTAGAGGGTCTCTGTTTTGACCAGAAATCGCGTTTAACGACGAAACGCCCGCGTTTAATCTTGCGCCTAAATCAACATTACCGCCATGCGTGACGGGGTTCTCTCTTGATTCTACGTTATCTAACCTATCTGGACTCGCGCCTAAGCTACCAGATCCTTGAGGAGTTGTGAGCGATGCGGTACTAGTCGTCTGTTCGGCAGTGCCAGTCCCGTGGCTCCACGTATGGGTTTCTTGCGACGATGAAGTTTCATATGACGTTCCGCTGTTACCTTTGGACCCATCGCTGCTGCCTCGCTCCTCCTCTTCTGTGTCCATTCTTGATTGGCCCTTGTTCTTGCCCGACCTCAATGTTGGCCCTACTCCCTTGCCTACCCCCTTCCCTGACATCCTACCTACCTAACACTAACCGGCCCTAGCTGCTCGCTCGGCGTACTACCGTAGGGATGCCGATTGAGAATAGGAATGTGAGGAGAATGGATGGGTAGGGTACCGTCTGGCAGTGGAGAACTGTACGTTGTTAGTGCTCTATGACGTGCGGGAAAACACGCCCTTCGACTTGCCAACCTGTGGCCTAACACCGCAAAGCCTCTTACCAGCACACGGCCGAGCTATATAGACGCTCTGAAAAGAGCGCTGCGATACTCGCCCGATATATCGCACTAAAGCGTGTATACACGTCCAGTTTAACACCGCAAGGTTAGGACCACGCCACCTGACAGAAATCAACGGGGATTGACAAAGACCCGGCACTGACAGGATTTACGGATAAACACTCACGGTGACTTGACTCTTGTACTTCGAAGTCTTCCTCGCTGGCCACAGCACTCAGTCCCGTTCGGGATTCTTCTTTTTTGAGGCTTCTTTTCTTCTTTGGCCTTTGGAAGGCTTTTCTTTCTTGCGGCTTGCGATTTCTTTCTTCCCGACTGATTCGGACGCAGAATGTGAGGTTTTCTTGTTTTCTGGGCTTCGGACTTGCTCGAGGATCTTCTATAAGTATTTTCTTTCTTCTATAATGTATATTCTTTCTTCTATAATGTATATTCTTCGTAACTTAGGGCTTCAGTCTTGATTAAATGTAAAATATTTTCTTTCTTGAATTTTCTTAATAAATCTTCTTTTTTCTCGAATTTCCTTCTGTATTTTTCTTTCTTCTTTTGTATTCTTCACGACGATCCGGCTCGAAGGACCATTGTTCGGCGCTGTCTGTAGTTTAATCGGGTGCGCCAAAACGCCTATTGCGTGTAGCTTCGGTTGGGGCCCGCAACTAGTGCGGGCTTGCAGCCGAACGACGAAACGCGCGCAGCCGCTTTGAAGCGCGGTCTGCTGTAGGGGCGCGTAGCGTCGCAGTGGAGAGTTGTGCGAGAGTGACGGCGAGCTCTTCCGTCTCTCTCACACGGTAGTGGATCCAGGTGGTGAAGAAACAAAAAATGCACGGTGAAAGAGAAGGCTTGATGGTGAAGCTGGTGGCTTGAGTGAGACGGGTAGATGTTTCTTGCTTGGATCTTTGCGTAGAATGAGAACATTTTCGGCTTTTTTTTTTTTTTTTTTTTTTTTTTTTTTTTTTTTTTTTTTTTTTTTTTTTTTGACCTGACTGTGGCTTTATAGGCCGAGCCCATTAAAGCGATAGGAATACGCGGTGGGAGAGTTGCCTGGGGAAAATCCAGGGGAAAACCTCCGACACGACCGCGTGGGCGGTTTAAACACTGGAATACTCTAAGAGTTTGCGCTCCAGTGAGATTGGTTGAACGGTTTCAACCAAATCTGGGGTGTGAGTGGAATCGAGCTACTGGGAGTTTTGTCGCTGGTTCACTAAACCTAGCCTAGCTGAGAAGAGTCCAGCAAGAAACTCAGCTAGGCCCGACCTGCGTCGGACTGACTCTACCCGGTATGCGGCGGTACCGGGACGAATAGGGACTATATGTGTCTGTGTTGTCGCGATCGCGCGGTGGACGTCCCCGCCGGCGGGAAAGCCTAAGTGTACGCGTCGTGTCTGAGTTGGACGCCGTAAGCGCAGCGTTCCACCTTTCAATGGACGCTGTGATTACGTCGTCCGGGTCCGTGAGTGTGTGCCTAGGACGCCGGACCGTGCGGCCCCTAATCAGTGATCGCCGAGTTACGACAGAGGGGGGAGGGATGGGAACGTAGTCGACAGCCTTCCTAACTAACGGATTCCTATGATGGGGAGCGTTGTCAAAATAACGCCTGGCAGTCTGCTTAAAGAAACCATACATGGTGCTAATCCCCATGTCGTGGTGCAGGCTGAGGTTCGACTGGTACCACGGGGCACCAGTCGCCCTACGGAGAAAACGATTTTGAATGACCTGAAGCGGCTTGAGCGATGTCATAGGCACGTGAGCAAAAGCTACACTTGCATAAGACATGATTGGACGAACACAAGTTTTGTAAAGTGTCAGCTTATTTCTAAGTGACATTTTACTAAACTTGTTGATCATCGGCCCAAGCCTTCCTAGCACGAACAACGCACGGTTGCGTACCCTACGGATGTGGCTGCGGAAAGTCAGTTTCCTGTCGAGGGTCACTCCAAGATATTTGACCTCGTTGGCCCAGGGGATAGGCCGGTCAAACATTTGGATCGGAGCCACCCGCCTTTCTGTGCTAACGCAGTCAGAAGGGTGGAAGACTATTGCAGTGCTTTTCTCCGGATTGACTTCGATACGCCAAAGATTAAACCAACGACCGAGGTCGGTGATTGCCTCCTGGAGATATCGCCGGATAAAAGCGTACTTACAATGAGTCGTAAAGAGCGCGGTGTCGTCCGCGAACAACCCCAGATGCACTTTAGGGTGCCTGGGAATGTCATTCGTGAATAACGAGTACAGAGTGGGAGAGAGCACGGAGCCTTGCGGGACTCCGGCTCGGATGGGGTGTGGGTCCGAGTACGTTCCCTCTAGTCTGTAACGAAAGCTTCGATCCCTGAGAAAATCTCGTATTGTGAGTACGAGTCTGTCCGGCATGCCGAGCAGATATAACTTGTATATCAACCCGTTATGCCAGACTTTGTCGAAGGCTTTCGCCACGTCGAGAAAGATCGCACCGGTCTTGAGCCCCTGGAAACGAGAGAAACCGTCCAGCACGTGCTCCGTGACGCGGTGCACTTGTTGGACACACGAGTGCCCGGATCTAAAGCCGAACTGCTCGTCGATGATGACGTTATTCTCAGCCGTAAATCTGAGAATTCTAGTGAGTAGGATCCGCTCATATAGCTTTCCAAGGGAGCTAAGCAAGCTGATCGGCCTGTAAGAGGCAGGCGAAGTCCGGGGTTTGCCGGGCTTCGCTATCCCTATGACCGATGCACCTTTCCACGCGGCTGGGAAGTGAGCATTGGTCAGCGCGGCATTGAAGATGCCAACCAAAATGAGGAGGAGGGTTTCGGGGAGAAGTTTCAGGATACGATTGGATACACCATCCGCACCCGGAGCCTTCCTAACACGAAGACGCCTGACGAGGTCACTGACTTCCTTAACCGACACCGGTAAAACGGGTGAAGTTACGGGGAGACGCGATCTCCTGTCCACCTCGGAATCGACCCATCTAATATGGGCTTCGTCGGTGTGCAGGAGACTAGGCGAACATTGGGACTCTAAGCTACTCGCAAGGCATTCGGCTTTCTCACTATCCTCGAACGCAGGGGTAGGGTGATCCGGACGATCCAAGGGGGGTATAGTCCAACAGGTGTCTGATTTGAGAGATCTCGCTAGTTTCCAGTAAGCCAGATGACTAGGCGCGATCTCACCCATCAGATCCCTGAACGAGTTCTCCCGAAACTCGGCAATTCTCTGTTTGGACTCGTTGCACAAGTCCCTCAGGATTTGACGGTTTTCGGCAGAAGGGTGATTAGAGTAGGTCCTGATGGCACGATTTTTCCTAGTCACTAACTCTCTCAATTCTCTAGGTAGGGGTCGGTTTTGGATATCCTCCGCCGATACCTCCCTTGAGGCCTCACTTCGAACAGTGTTGAGGTAGTTAGTGAAAGAATCGATCGCTTGGTCGGTCTGTTCAGTAGTGGTTATATTGTCGGGGATGTCTCTAAGCAGGGGAGGGTCTGTCTGTAGGAGACCTGATTGTACCTTGTTCCAGTCCACGAGTGTTCTGGTACGAGGTGTACTATTGGGGTGAGGTCCTAGTCTCAAAAGGACTGGCCTATGGTCCGAGTCGAGTTCGTGTATCACTTCTATAGAACGCAGAGTTAACGCTACGTTCTTTAGAAGTGCTATGTCGAGTATGTCAGGTCGGTGCTCTACGTTATGAGGGAAATGGGTCGGTTCTAGGGGAGCGAGGAGATCGAAAGGGAGGCTGTCGATCAAAAGGTGATGAAGCCGATTGCCGTTGGGATTGGTTGCAGTGCAACCCCAGTTAATGTGCTTACTGTTTAGGTCCCCGGCCACGATGACCGAAGGACCTAGGGAGGCTAGCGAGTCGAGGTCGGTCTTAAGTAAGTCACGTTGAGGTGAAAGGTACGTTGACGCAATCGATATCGGGGGGTGGCCCTCCATCGATATGCGGCAAACTGACACTTCCATATTTGTCAGGGGTGGGGGAGTAAGACTTATGCAATGTAAGCTACGTTTATAGAAAATGAGCGTGCCCCCGAATGGCCTACCATCTTGCCTATCATCTCTAATCTGATTGAATCCAGGGACGCGAAAGGCTCTAGTACCGGATCTGTAAAAGGTCTCTTGGACCAGGAATATATCTACTGAGTGATCGCGAAGGAAGTTTATCACCTCGTCCTTCATACCCCTCAAGCCATTGGCATTATAAATACCAATGGTAAGCGAAGTAGGTTTAAGCTTTAGGGCCGTACGATCCATACTAATAAGCACCGAGACCCTGACTGCCGAACTGAGCGGCGAAGTATTTTTGTGTCGCAGCACTTAGGTAGGCACTCAGACCGCTCGCCGCCTCCGCGGGGAGCATCTGAAGAACCTGCATAAGTGCAAAGTGGGGAGCTAGAGCGGGCCGGCCCGCTTGACTGGCGGCGGGCCCCCATGCAGGGGGGCACGCCTGGGATTGGGGTGCGGAAGGCACCGGGTGGGGGCCTACGGCCGCAGAGGGCGGCAGGTTCCTGGGGGCACCTAGTCCTACGGCCGGAAGGGCAGGGAAAGCTTGCGAAGTGAGCTGGGGAGCAGCCCGGCTCGATTTCTGCTTCTGCCCAGAGGGGGGTGAGGATTTTGGCTTTGCACCAGTGCTGCGATTCTTTGGGCGACAAGGGCATCCCCCATAGTTGGCAGTATGCCCATGGGGGAGCTTGCGTTGCAAACAGTTGCAGCACTGGACGCCGGCCGGGTCCTTACAACCCTTTGGACGGTTGCAATCACGAGACGCGTGGTCACCAGCGCACTTGACGCATCGGGGGGGAGAGAAACAGCCACGAGCGCTGTGGCCGAACCTCTGGCAGTTGTGACACTGCGAGATGTAGTTCCTCCTGTTCGGAGTCTCTACCCTAATTGAGATCTTAAGGACCTCTTTGAGAGCATGAACTGCTTTACGTTGGTCTGGGTCGGTGACTATGAGTACAATGTCGTACTTGCCCCTCGTCTTATGGTAGAGGCGATGAACTTCCCTGGTCGCGATCCCCTTGCTATTGAGATCCGCGAGTATCTCACCCTCCGGGATGTCCTTGTGGAGACCCCGGATGATGGCTCTGTAACCCTTCTCTTCGGCGGTCTGCCTGCGGTTGTAGGCCATCGACAGTTCATCGAAGAGTCGGGTCAGGGCGCGATAGTCTTCGGGTCCCTGGACTGTTACGCGAAGCCCTTCCAAGGGCGGCTTCAGTGTGTCCGAACTGAGCACACGGATGCCCCGCTGTTTGACCATGGTCAGGGCAGTGGGCCACCTATGCGCGTCAATTAGGACACACGAGTCCGGCTTGTCGGGGTTGACTGCTGGGGTCGCAGTCGAGCTGGGAGTCGAAGACCCGCCGTCCTTTGCCAGAGTGGCACTACGGGCCTGAGGGGCCTGCGCAGAAGGCGCAGGGACGACAGGAGTCCGCAGGGCTTTCTTCACCGGCGAATCAGCCCTCGGAGACTTCGACCGTGCACGTTTTCCCTTGCGGCTACCGCCTACGGATTCCCATGGGTCTGACATGTCCATCTCGTCGTCGTTGTACAGTATGTCAAGTACTTCAGTTTCTGTCATAACGTGTTTGGAGGGATTGAAGGAGCGAGAGCGGGGAGAGCGGGGGCGAGCGGCAGCACGTTCCTCCCGCGAGGAGGGTCGCCCCTTGGGGGAACGAGAACGTGCCTGCCTCACGCTTGAATCCGCTTTGGGACGGGCCTGATGGGCCGGAGGGTTAGCTTGGACAGACGCGGCTGCCTTTACAGACTTCTTGCCCTTTTTGGGCGGAGTGGCCTTAGGGGCCTGGGGCAATGGGGTCACAACTGCCGGCGGCGGCAGCGGTGGTCCCATGACGGCCTTAGGGGCCAGGGTCGCCAGAGTGGCTACCGGAGTGGCCTGAGGGGCCTGGTGATGCGAGTCAGGGATCGCGGGGGTGGAGGATCCCATGGGAGCCGCCCGGGCCGATTCGAGATCCTCACCGCTTCGAGCCGACTTAAGCCGTTTATTCTCAGCGGTCAGGCGATCGATTTCGGCCTGCATTGCCCGCATAGTTTCCTCCATCCTCTCGATTCTGGCTTGCAACTCCATCCTAATAATTGTCGGTCACCGCCTAACACTACGCCTATTGGGAACCGAAAGGCTAACCTAAAGTCGTTGTCGAGTCCGGACTAGACAAGTTACGACTTGTCGAGTCCTGTCCACTTGTCCGCCGTGTCAGTGTCAGCTAAGTGTCCTACACACGAAGGGAAAGAATCGGACTGTCCGCAATTACTGGGCTTCGTGGTGGTATCCACCCCACACTGCAACTTCGTTGGCACCGTTAGGATCCGTTGCAACGCAGCCACTGCGAGCGTGGTCTTTCAAAGGGACAGAGACCCGGGTCTGACTTGAGAAAGTCTTAACTAACGGGTAGCCACCAAGGTGTCTAGCCCACAGCCGATTGACAAGACTGCGACCACTACGAGCGTGGATTTCCAGAGGGGCCGAGACACGCGGGTCAGCTGGAGACTTAAGAAAGTCTTAACTAACACACCCGATGCTTCCACGTGGTAATTACGATAATCACCACGAGGGGGAGCGATAAGAGCGAGTAAGTAGTCGGAGATAGAATTCAGGTCACAACAACAATAGAGCAAGAGCGCACGGAAAGCACGACCTCACTCGACCGCTGCCGTAACCGGCTCGTTATATGGTGAACATTTTCGGCAGCAGTCGTGTCTTCGCACTCGCTCGCCCCGAAGGGGCGAGTGAGGGGGGGGCCATTTCAGGGCTTGGTTGTCCTTTTTGGCTGTTGTTTGTTCGCGGCCCATAACTATGGGCCGGTCATTTGGTGCCTTCTACGGCTTTTATTTGTCATCTTGGGGACTTTGCCATCTCGAGTCAAGATGGCTGTCTGCAGCTTGGTGTTTGAAGGTGTGATGCGGCCTTCTGCGGCGTTGTGGGTCCTGGGGGTCAGGACTGGGGCTCGTTGGTGGTGGGCGGCAGGAGCTCTCGCGGTTGGGCTCGCCGCCCTGGGACGTCCGGTGGGCGCGCGTGAAGTGGCGCAATGTTGCGAAGCAGCGGGTGGCAGGATGCGTCGGCGTGGGCGAACATCCTGCGCGCGAGTTGGACCACGAAGTCGTCCAGGCTCTGGTGTTGTAGGTCTCTCAGTATATATCGGTTCCGCACATATTGGGGGGCTTGAACTATCGTCCTCAGGGCCAGCGACTCTTGTGCCCTGAGCCTCTTCCGGCTGGATTCTGAGGTCAGGGCATACCACGCTGGAGCCGCGTATGTCAGGCGGGACCTGACGTAGCCCTTGTAGATCCCCAACTTTGTGCGGACCGAGAGACTGCTGGCGAACACTGGACGCAGCTTAGCGCGCGCAGTTTTCGCCCGTCGCACCACTTCCTCGGTGTGTTTCTTCATACTGAGGCCCCTGTCGATAGTGACCCCCAAGTATTTTGCAGTATATTGCCACTGTATCTCCTGGTCCATGAGTCTCAGTGGCGGCGGCGGTTGTCTCCTTCCAGTAAGGAGAGCCTGTGTTTTGCCCACATTCACAGACATTCTCCACTTACGTAGCCACTCCGGTAACCACTCCGGTAGGGCGTCAAGCTGGCGTTGGATTTTCCTGGCGGCGTGTGCTGGTGAGATCGACGACGCGTAGTAGGCCGCATCGTCAGCGAACAGACCCAGCTTGACGTCACCAACTACCGGAATGTCGTCTGTGAATCGGGCGTACAGCGCTGGAGAAAGGCAGCTCCCTTGTGGAACGCCCGCGTGGATCGGACGTTCGGTTGAGATGGAGTCTTCTACGGCGACCTGGAATCGCCTTTCTGACAGGAAAGAGCGGATGACTCTGACTAGTCGTCGCGGTGCGGAGGAGGTCGACATCTTGGCCAGCAGGCCTTCGTGCCAAACTCTGTCGAAGGCCTTCTCCATGTCTAGGAAAACCGCGACGACATGCTCCTTCTTGGTCATCTTCTCCGCCATGTAGCCGATGACCCGAGTGAGCTGCAGCGTGGTCGAATGCTCGGGGCGGAATCCGAACTGTTCGGGGCGAGGTTGTATATGGGGAAGCAGTCTTCCCAGCAGCAGTTTCTCGAAGACTTTTGAGAGAGTACTGAGCAGCGTGATAGGTCTGTAGCTGTCCGGTCTTCTCCTGTCTTTTCCAGGCTTGGGTATCAGAATTACCCGGCCAAGCTTCCAAGTTGTCGGAAAGTGTCCCGAGCGCATGATCCCGTTGAACAGCCGTGTCACCGCCACTATGGTGGGCTGTGGCAGGTGACGGAGCGCGGCGTTCGGGATCTGGTCGGGGCCCGGGGCTTTCTTGGGATTCAGTTTGCTGGTGGCTCTGCGAACTTGGCCGGGTGAGAAGAAGAGCGGGTCCTCCTCTGCTGTTGGCACGTGCTCGAAGTACTCCCTCAGCTGCTCCTCCACCTCTCTTGTGTGAGTGACGTCTTCCAGTGTATGTGGCTGGAACTGCTGTTCCAGAGAATCCGCGAACAGTTCGGCCCTTTCCTCGGCTTTGTAGCGGAGTACTCCATGATCATCCATGAGTGGACGGATGGCTTCGGGAGTCTGCCCCAGCTGCCTGCACAGGCGGTGTATCGACGGCACTGTACCGTCTATGCTGGCTATGTGGGCCTCCCAGCTTTCCGTTGCTTGAAGTCGGAGTTCCGCCTTTACTCGCTCCACTAAGCGGTTTAGCTCCGACTTCATGGTCGGGCATCTTGTCGTCTGCCATTGGCGTCTCAGTTGGCGTTTTTGCGTGATAAGTGACTGTAAGGCCGCGGGGAGGGGCTTGTACCTCTCTCCCGCGGCGATGGTACGCGATGCTGAGTTTAACGCCAGCTGGACGTCCTTGGTGATGGCTGCTGCAGCGGTCTCCACTTCCTCCGCTGTCGAGACCGGTCCCGGATATGACGGCGGTGAGGACGTCAGGACTGTGGTAAAGGCCTCCCAGTCTGTGCGTCGAGTTGGCCTCCTCCTTGGGCTTGCGCTTGGTGCGGTATCCAGAACCATCAGCACAGGGCGATGGTCTGATGGCAAGTCGGGCAGGGCCTCTTGGTGTATGTTTGCCGTGATGTCCTTGTAGACCGCAAAGTCTATGATATCGCACGAGCCGTGGCCGTCGCAGAAGTGTGTGGGCTCCTCTGGTCCGGCGATATCATAGTTGCGGTCCAGTGCCTCTTGGTAGATGGCTCTGCCCGCCGTGTCCGTCCTGGTGCTATGCCATGCCAAGTGCTTAGCGTTCCAGTCTCCTGCCAGGATGGTCGGCCCAGGAGACCGGAGAAGCGCTCGCAGGTCCTCCCTTAGTGGTCCCAGCGGCTCCATTCGTGGGCGGTAGATGGCATAGAGCCTTAGGTCGCCTTGATCCACCCTGATGTCCACTCCGAGCGCCGTGATCGTGGTGTAGGCGACGTAGTCGACGGGTTGGTGGACAATGCTGCGTCGTATGATGACGGCTAGACCCCGGAACGGGTATCCCTGTTGGTTTATTTCGTTCCTCTGGTAGATTATGTAGCCGCTCATTTTCAGGGTCTTCTTTAGGTGCGTTTCGCTGACCAGCAGGATGTCCACGTCCTGCTCGCGAAGGAAATGGCGGAGCAGGGCCTCCTTGCCAGTCAGCGATTGGGCGTTCCAATAGACCACCCTCAGTTTACGGTTGAACGTGCTGGGTGCTGAGGGCGGTCATTATTGTCTTCTGGATCTCTTCCGGTCCTTGAAGGATTGCATTTGCAAGGGCGGTAAGTATCGCCATTATGTTCTGGCCGCCTGCCGGGAGATTCCCCTGGGCTGGGAGTGCGGCGGATTCAGCGGAGGAAGAGTGGGTCGGGGCCGCTGCTGGAGCTGTAGTGGTCCCGGTCTTCTTCTTCTTTTTGCTTTTCGGCTTCTTCTTCTTGCTGGAGGGTTTCTGTGAAGGCGCGCCCCTTTGTGTGGGGGCGTTTGCCGGTGCCATGAGAGAAGTGGCTGCCGACTCTTCCACCGTGGGCTTCTTCACAGAGGCCCTTGTTTCTGGTCCGGGTCTCGTGGGGACGGTGTGTGCTGAAGTCCCCGCCTTTGTGTTCCTGGCCTCCCGCCGGAACACCGGACACTTGGTATCGTTCGCGGTGTGGGCTGCACCGCAGTTTGCGCAGGTCGCTGGGTCGGTCCTAGGGACCGGGCATTGCTTGGCAGGATGCGGGCCAGCGCAGCGCACGCACTTAATGGGGCGGTGGCAGCCCTGGGAGTGGTGCCGGAATCCCTGGCATCTGTGGCACTGGGCGGGGCCTTTCTTGCCCCTCCATGCTTCCACTCGTACCTCCGGGACGTACAGGAGCTCCCTGATCCTGTAGATGGAGGTATGGTCTTTCGGCGGTCCTGTGAGTTGGAGGAAGTAGATGCACCCGGGTCTACCTCCTCTGGCGTTTATCTGCCTCACGTAATCGACCGGGTGGCCGAGCGCGAGGCAGGCTGCAGCGATTTCCTCGGTGGGTGTGTTTGCCGGAAGGCCGCGGAGTGCCACCTTCATCTTCTTCTCCGCGTCCAACTGGTAGATGTGCCACTCCACTTGGGCACCGCTCTTCTCTAGGTCCTCCAGATGCTTTGCCACTGTGCGGTACTCTTTTTCGCTCCGGGGCGTGAATCTGAGCCCGCTACCCAGCGCTTTGCAGGACGGTGAGTCCCCTAGGTCGTCCTTTATTGCTTCTAGAAGTTTCACCCAGTTGGGTATGACAGGCGCCACGATGGTTGGGAAGCGTGGTGCCTTCGGTTGCTGTTGTGGTTGCTGTTGCTGTTGGTTCTGGGCGGGCCCCGTGGACTGGCGTTGTGCAGGTCGAGGGGCTGAAGCCGCTGCGGCAAATGTTGTCGTTTCCCGTACTCCCTCTGATGTGTTGTTGTTTATTGGGGGTGGGGGGCGGGCAACAGGAGCCGGCCTCGGTGGTGGTGGCTTCGTTTGCGGCACTTCAGGTTGGTTCTTGGGTGTATTGTCCAATGTTAGTGCGGGTTCCTTTGCTGCGGCTCTTGTGGCGGCAGTGGGGACAGGCATCAGGGGTGCCGGCAGTGACGAGAGTGACTCCGTGGAGGATCCGGCCTGTCCTCGTTTGGTCGTGGTGGTCCTCGGGGTTGTCGCGCCACTGTCGGTCGACGCGCCTTCGCTTGCCGGTTGGGCGGGCGGTTGTTGTTGCGGTGGCGGAGGGCGGAAAAAGATGTCCCTCATTACCACTGTTTTCCCCTTAAATAGTTGAAGCTTTTCTGGAGCTTTCCATGGCGCTTGTGGGCTGTGGTGATGCAGTTGTTGTGGTTGGGCGGCAATTGGTCGTGGGGCGGAAATTTCGTCCGTGGTCGTAATTGATTCCGGCGAATTTACGCGGCGGTCGAGTGATGCACCGGTAGGTGGTGTATCCTTCCGGCATGTTCGTTTTGTGATGGGTGGGGAGGGCGGGCTTTCTCTTGGGCGCTTATCCGGCCTGAAAACCGCCGGGTGGGCCCTGAGGAACTCCAGAAAGTGTTCGTCCTCCGGCAGCAGGTCTGTGGGCACTCCAAGTTGGTGTTGCGTGATGCGGACGTAGGCCTTAAGCCACTCCTGTAGGCCCTCCGACGTTTTGATCTCCCTTAAAATATGGGTGACTACAGCACTGTCGTGTTGCAGTCGCTCTATCATTTTCGGCAAGTACATCCCCTCTTATATAGCGACCAACTTTACCGTAACGTGAGCCACTTTTATTTTCCAAAATCACAAGTTTTTTACATTGGTTTTTTCACTATCGATTTAGCTTAAATATTTATTTCTTAATTAAGTTTATTTTATACTGTATGACAAATTATGTTTTATTTATACAGAATTACGAGTGGATTAATAAAACATGTACCAAATGCGTGTTAGAAGAACCGCTTTGGAGTTATCCTTAATTAACTAACAAACTTGGCTAAGCTGTAATAAACTAGTGGCTTTATTTTTCGCCTGATACAAAAAATGGTGTTTACAATTATATGTTACTTATGTTGTTGGTAAAGAACCTTTATGCAGAATTACGAATACAATAATATCTATTGGGTTAAAGCTATAATTAAATGAGTATGGCTAAGTGAATATAAACTAGGTAATGAATTCTGAGCTTTACATACAAAGTTGTGGTATGGAATCTATGCGAAAATATGTTTACGCTTAAAAATCTTAATCTACGGTTGGCGCAGTGCCATTGTTGCAGAACTACTGTAAAAAAGACAAGGTTGTATAAACTAATAGTGAATTAAGTTAAGAAAAGTGAATTTGCAATGTGGACAACCTTGTTACCTTATATCAAAATGAATCCGTTCTTAAGATTTGTGCGGAGCCCACGTTGGGGCAAAGAACGACACGCCTAGCAGGGTAGGTGCGCCGTTGTAGGCCTCAACGAGGGACACGTAGTGGTCGGTCACCACCCGATTTAGTCTAGTCAGGTAAATCAGTTTCAATAACTAAATACGTGGGGCTATTCAAACACTTTATGTGTGACCCCTTGCGATACACCATTTCGAAAAAGAAAATTATCCTAAGATAAGTTATTTGGGTTCGCATTTATATATCGTCAGATCTGGTAGTTGAGTGGCAAGCATATTACTTAAACCAACTCTCTCATAAAGATGTTATTTAGTAAAATGACCTACTTGACATAAGTATGAAATTATTGTCGGAAGACAGCTATTCTGTATGGTAACAAAGAAAGGAACTTAACGTTTGCTTTTGCATCGAGTGGTGTTTGTTACTCGGCCGCAAGTCTACACTAAGTGCGGGCCTCTAGATATACCCCCGAGCAAAAGGAATTGACGTCTGCCTTAAACAGTCAGCTTGTTTACAATACGTCAAATTCTGCTATGGCTTATGTTAAATTTATTGACACGCCGTTATACTCCCAACTGGCTGAAACTTAAAGCATAGAATGGCGTATGAGGATTTAAATCACCCCGTTTCATAGACCATATTTGCACCCCCGATTTCATCCCTTTGAGGGTGATTATCGGGACAAAAAGTATACTATAAGTGAATCCAGATTACATACTGTTAGTATACAAAAAATCATTCAGATCTGTTCAGCCGTTTTTGCGTGATTGAGTAACAAACATCCAAACATCTAAACTTTCGCATTTATAATATTAGTGGGATTAATTAATTTAAATATAGCTTATTAAAATTATAACCACTTATTGTACTATTTTATCCTAAACAAATCATTATCTGATCGGTGCACATTTTTTTTTCAATTTACCGTTTAATTTGATTAGAGATTTTTTTATTGTTAATGGGATTGCGTTTGACCCTTGTCTATCCTGATGGAAAGTTAAGACAAGGTATAAGATGGAACATGCTCACCTAGAAGATGCCTGTTCACTCTCACCTTGAAGACATTATATGCTTTCGGAAATACAGACGCCGGAAGAGAATTCCAGATTGAAGAAGTGCACAACCGCGGGCCTATGATGGTTGCTATTTTATCACTTATCGTCGTGGATAAGACGCCCGTCACTCTCGCGCTCGCATACTGGTCAGAACGTGACGAATATCTTATCCACGACGATAAGCGATAAAATTGCAACCATCATAGGCCCGCAGAAAGGATTTATTAAAACGCGAGGTGTGGCATGGAGGGAATTCGACTACATGTGAGTGGAATCCCATACGGCGCCAAGTACTCCGATAAAGAAAAGTCGAAGAGCGGAGAGGGTCATGCATGGAACTCAGCAGCACACTCCAAAATACAACCTATAAAGAATTGTCGGACAGGCGACGCTCCGCCGATGCTACAAACTTTGGAGTTCGGTTCCAACGAACCCAACGTCACCTATCAATTTCCTGGCTCACCGGTCCATCAAGTCCAACCAATACTGGCGTACAAGAATGTCTTACTTATCCAGCATCCGGCATCTATACGTAGCGTCTGTACCTATATCTATGAATAAATAGTGTATCAGATAGCGAAGTGTCTCAGCTTGAGCCTCAAAGTGGTCTCGAGTTTGCTTTGTGTATTGTCTACCGCTGACAAAGAATATTTATTTTTAAAGCCGCTTCCATACTGGAACGGACTTTGTATCGAAAGCGCTGTTAAATGGGTCAAGAGACTTTGAGGGTGTTAAAAAGATGAAAGGGTGGAAATTTTTAAGGTTTTAGGAAGGCTTTTACTGTCTGAGCTTGTAAAAATTGGTTTAATTTTTATTTTACACAACTAGGGTGGCAAAGCTCACGGCCTACCTGATGCTTGCCGGCCTTTAAAAGAATCACAAGGGCACTGCTGAATGCTGATTGACTTCCAGCATCTTCATCTTCTAGCGCATGCTACAAATGCAATATATATGTACGACCCTAGAATGGATCCACGTATAAATAAATAAATGCAATCCTTATGTACGTCTTCCTTAAGTGTTGCTTCATTCCGATCGTATTATAGACTGCGTCATCCATCAACTTATTTGCCGTTCCAAAACAAGGCTTTCATTCGGTAAGACTAATTTTTGGTTAGAGCTGGAATTTGGGCCAGAATTTTAAATTGTCCCCAATAGTTATTTTATGCTTTTAATTATGACTGTTTATAAATTGTGGATTGATATCACCGTGCAAAGTTCCCATTCCTTCGTCTATAGTAATTTTATTTTTCTTAAATATCCAACACCTTTCATGGTATTATAACATACTGGATAGAAAACTGCCAAGTTAAGGCTCAAAATGCATTAAGCCACAATAAATTAGTTTTACTGTAAACAATCTAGTGCCAGATTGGCCACTTTTCAGATAATCTACGGAACTTGGCACACCTTTAGATCTTAATTCTTTTGTCGGTGAAGACCACAACCACGCATCGCATATTTTTAATATTGAACTTGGCTCCCATTTTTAGGGTTCAGTACCCAAAGGGTTAAAACGGGACCCTATCACTAAGACTTCGCTGTCCGTCCGTCTGTCCGTCTGTCACCAGGCTGTATCTCAAGAACCGAATTTTCACAGATTGTGTATTTCTGTTGCCGTTATAACAACAAATACTAAAAACAAACTAATAATAATAATAATTAAGGGGGGCTCCCATACAAAAGACGTGATATTTTAGCCCTTTTTCATGGCTACCACTCGCCGAGCTAGATCTCAAGAACCGTAATAGACAGTTGAAATTTGCACAGATTATTTATTTTTATTGTGGCTACAACAAAAAATACTAAAATCAAAAGAATAATAATAATTAAGTGGGGCTCCCATACAACAGAGTAGTTGTTGGCGTTTTTTTTCTGGTACGGAACCCTTCGTGCGCGAGTCCGACTCGCACTTGGCCGGTTTGTACATATATGTTTTTGATGGGATAATATATTTGTGGACAACAAAGCAAAGCTTGTACTATGGGCACTAGGTGATGATGTACTCGTACATGCCTGTATAGACAGATTCATCATCATCATCATCATTTCAGCCGAATGACGTCCACTGCTGGACATAGGCCTCCCCCAAAGACTTCCACAATGACCGGTCCTGCGCCACCCGCATCCAGCGGACACCCGCGACGCTTACCAGGTCATCAGTCCACCGCGTGGGGGGCCTGCCCACGCTACGCCTTCCGGTACGTGGTCGCCACTCGAGAACCTTCCCGCCCCATCGGCCATCCATAGACAGATTAGTACTTAGTAAATAAAAACAGCAAAAACAAGATATATTATAATTATGTGATATATTTTTAGAATCGGCTTAAGAAACCCTTTTATTAGTTACCATACCACACACGCTAGGTTTCAGAACAAATACTTTTATTCCCATACAAAAAAAGATGACGTCATAAAACTCCTCTCCTTTTCTGTTTATTTTCTTTTGTGCTACGGGTCAAATTGATTTGTATGGCCTAAAGATTAGTCATTCTGATTTTCATGCCTTTAACACCATTTGCAGCTTCTTATGACCCGGGTATGTCCTAAAACTACGACCAAGACCATCGGGGAATGGGCAGCAGCATTCCTTGAGTGCGGTGGAGATACTGCGATCGCCAACCCGCATGCCAAGCGTGGCGATTATGGCATTTACCCCCCATGAAATTGGGGGAGGCCTATGATATGGTGGCAGCTTCTTATTGAATTTCGGGGTTTACCGCCAACCTTAGCTTTTGTTGATGTGCTTTAATCGTAGTGGGCCACTATAAATATTTAATCCCCCTTAAAAACTGGTTGGAATGGCACCATTAATACTTTTATTGGAAACCAGCCTATCAGACGGTTTTTTAATAACTGTAGAGATAAATAATAAATAAATAAATCCAACGAACGCTGATAAACCAATAGCCACGAGAAATACTGGGAAACTCAAAATAACCTTCTATAGACTAGTAAAGGCGAAAAAGTCGTTCTTGGGAAATTGTATCAAATTCTACAATAAAATTCCTAAACACATTACTGAACTTAGCAATTCTAAATTCAAATCTGTAGTAAAACAAACACTTATTTCAAGAGCATATTATAAGATAAACGAATATATCATGGATAGGGATGTTTGGCAGTGATAGCGTCCTGCACGGGTAATTTATCGCGAAAATATATTTTCTCCTGTATTTTGTAGTAGCTGACACTGTAGTTTTATATTTAACTATACAATGTATATTGTTTTGAAAAAAAGACAGCTCGCCGAGTTTCTTACGCCGGTTCTTCTCGTGGCAGAGGTATATTTTTCCGAACCGATGGTAGTTTATTGACGTTCATAGGTGCATGTAATATGCCTAATTTGAAGAATAAACTACTTTTACTTTTACTTTTTTTATACTTTTCTTGTTTGTAACGTTACTTATTTAGTATTCTAGATCCTTGTTTCCGCTGAGAAGTAAACTAAATGTTTCTTTGGCCAGCTTTACAAATGGCGTTTTGAAATATTCACATTTCTTACAGGTTTTTAGACCAAGCAAAATATTTCCGTTTTAAGATTTGTTTTCAGAATATGATTTAAAATTTTAGATTTAACTTTTTGAGAATATTGTATTACAATTGTTCAAATCCTGTATCTTAGACAAAGAGATGAAATAAAATATCAACGTAAAGTAGCATGTCTGTGCGTCTTCTACAAACTGTACTTCGGTGAGTGTGCTCAGGAGATCCATGAGCTCATACCGCCTTCCCCCTTCTTCCATCTGACTTCCAGACGTACGGCTGGCTACCATCCTTACCTGGTCGAAATTACCTGGTTCCTCTAATTCGAACCAAGCGCTTTGCATCTTCTTTTATCATGCTCACTTCTAAGGTTTAGAATTCTCTGCCGGCGTCTGTATTTCCGAGTTCATATAACCTAGACCTTTTTAAGGCATCTTCTGGGTGAGCTCGCTTCATCGTCGGCCTCATTTTTGCCCCCCGGCTAGATGGTGGCCAAGAGCAATCCCATTTGTAATAAAAAATTAAATAAAAATAAAGGTTATTTTCTCAAACATGCAATGAAATATTGATGTTATGTTCCTTATAATAGGCTGCAAAGTATGACGTTTCAGGAGCGGCTAGGACAAGAGGTCGTTAATGGAATTTCATACAAATCATGCAGGCCTAGGCCGGCAAAGTCCTCTTTTTTAATTTCCATTCCACATAAATTTGTGGCACAGGCATCATGACATTCTGCCACTATGCGTATTAAAATTAAAACTTTGATTTTTTTGTTGTTTATTTCATTGCATGTTTGAGAAAAGCACTATACATACCTCGGCGGGAAATATGGGGTTGCCCGCCTTAGACCTATCCGGCCTCGCTGCGCTCGGCCGTCTATATGTCTTCGGCCGGCAACCCCTTTCGTCCCGGCCTCTGTAGTAATGTACTATTGATCTACTTAATGCTAGTCAAAATGCAATATTACCAATGAATGCAAGCTTTTATTGCAAACTGTGCTTTTCCACAATCATCACCCGTTGAGACGGTTCAAATGAGCCCAAACACGACGGGTTTATCTTGTGTAGTTTAGGAGTTGCTATGGCCACCTTCTGTCTCCATCATCAGATCAGCTCCGTCGTACCATAATATTGTATTGTCACCGAATTTACATAAGTATGCCAAATTTGATCTCAATCGGATATCGGCAAGTGGCTGAAAAAGAGATTGCAAATTTTGATGACAACTTAGGCGCCTTCCTGATTTATCGATGCGAAGGCAGTACGATATGAGAAACTGTCAGCTCTCAGTGTCAGCCGATATGAATGCAGTACTGTCCCACTTCTGCGCATCGTATTAGTACTGCGCAAACGTAATACTGACAGTAATTCGTCAAGTGAGGAAATTTCACATCAGGAAGCTTAAGTCAAACAACAAAATACCTATGACATATCGATCCCGCCCCGCCAAGTCAGGAAGTAGCCTTACATACTTACATACGAACACTTTTTTTTTTTGCACTGCAAGTTAAATAAAGGGTCGGCAACGTGCTTCTGATCCTTCTGCGAGTCGTAAGCGTCCATAGGCAACGGCGTCTGCTTACCATCAGGCAGGCCGTGACTTCGTTCGCCACCGTCGTTGTATAAAAAGAAATGTAGGTATATATTTTAGCGATTGCAAATCCGCCAAGACATTACGTCACCGGATATTGCTGAAGGGATGCGCGGAAATAAGCTTTATTATGTTTTCGTATTATATTTGTAGCAAACTCGATTCTGCGAGTAGACGTACGCAAACAATAATTAAGTTTTTAATACTACGACGGCGGGCAACTAGCATATTGGCTATGTGCATGTCTGAAACGTCAAACGTCAAGGGTCCCGGGACAATGTCAAACTCAGAGATGTCAAATAATGACACATGAATATTTTATTTATTTTAGTAAACGAAAAAGACCAAACTGCCCCCCGCCCGTACTGGAAATTTTACTGAAATAAATAAGAAAATAAATAAATAAATACAAACGAAACGAATCCTAGGAAACCGTTAAGAAACCAATAGGAAACGTGAAAATAAATTTGACAGATGTGACCGGTAAGTACACATTTCTGCCGTGGTGTGCGCTACGATCGCCTAGCTTACCCCCACCACCTACTTCGCACATAGCCAATACGGTCTACTTAAGTAAATATTATAGGATATTTTACATAAATCAAACTAGTCCCACAGTAAGCTTAATAAGGCTTGTGTTATGGGGACTAGACAAGGATATACTTAATAAATATATACTTATATGTGTCGAACACATAATAAATGTAAGTTTGTGAACTTTAATGTAACAACTGGGGAATTACGGAACCCTACATTACGCGTGGCCGGCACGCACTTGGCAGGTTTTTAGGGTTCCGTAGCCAAAATGGTGTAAACGGAACCCTTATAGTTTCGTCAAGTCTATACATCCGTCCGTATGTCACAGCCGTTTTTGTCTGAGACTATAAACACTACACTTAATAAATTTGGCAGGATGGTGTATTCTATGAACCGGTATAAAAATGATGTGAAATTACGAAAAAAAAATGGATGGGAACCCCATACATGTACCTACCGGGGGATGAAAAATTAAGTTTAAATGCACACAGGTATTGGAATATCTAAGGATAGGCCTTTAAACATGATATAGAGGGTTCTAAAAACTTTTATAATAATAATAATAGTTAGGTTAATTATAGTTTTAAGTTTTATACGCTGTTATAATAAGCTATGTTATTTATTGAGGTGTGCAATAAAGGGTTTTTATATTGTATTGTATTGTATAATATCACACTCCCTGTTCCGGTAGCAAAGTAAAATCCAATACTTATTCAAAATTCAATTTTAACATGATTGCAAATTATACAGTGTAGCTTTAGACACTTTTTTTTTTGTTGTGTTTCGGCTTTGCCACATGAAAGCTTATTTGGATTACCCCACGGGAACCGAGTTTTATTTCATAAAAAATAGCATGTGTCAGGCTTTGATCCACAAACTATCTGGTTATAAATATAAATATTTGCATTGGGTGTGCTCCCAAAAAGTTTTGTTGTTTTTTCCTCTAAAGTATGTCAACTAATCTCAAGATTTGGCGTAGGCACTAGTTTAGCTAAAGCGACTGCTATCTGTGTGGACCCGATGTCCTAAAACTACGACCAAGACCACCGGGGAATGGGCAGCAGCATCCCTGGAGTGCGGTGGAAATACTGCGATCGCCAACCCGCATGCCAACCGTGGCGCTTATGGCATACACCCCCCGTGAATTTGGGGAAGGCCTATGTCCAGCAGTGGACGTCCTTTGGCTGATATGGTGGTGGTGGTGGGGGACTGCTATCTGACCTTTCAATTCAGAGGGTACTCTAGACCTTAATAGGATTGAAGTCTTTTAGTTAGTAGTTTTTTTGCAAAAAGGAATGCAAGTCATCATCATCATCTTAGCGTTATCTCAGTACAGTTGCATCCTGAAGGATGCCCGGGGTCCACTACCCATCCGCAAGAACTTGCGTAGGCACTACATTTTACCCAAACGACTGCCATCTGAGTTTCCAATCCAAGGGAGAAACTAGACCTTATTGGAATTAGGCTTGTCAAGTAAGTGGGCAACTTGACTGTTAGACGTTCTCAAGCCGCCCGAAGGCCTGGCATAGACAGCAGCCGGGATCAACGAATTAACGTGCCTTCCAAATCATGGGAGCGTTCAGTTAGTAACCACTCAAAGCGGTCACCTATCCAAAAGTTGACCTAGGCCGACGTTGCTTAACCTCGCATACCATACGCGTTACCCGGGCGCCGCTGAGCCGCAAGCGCTCCTTTAAAAAAGGAACCTTACTAACCTTTTTAAAAGTTAATACTTATTTTTATAACCTCGATGCTTTTCAAACTATCGTAAATATCCTTAATCGATGCTTTTTGTAATTAAAGTCAAAAACAAACTAAATAAACGAGAAATTATCGACACACCGCCTACTTGAATTCCGCGACTATCTGATTTGGTTTTAATATCGAACTAATAAAATAAGTATCTTATGGAACCAATGATGCGTAGGAGGTACTTACGTGGTTGTGTTAAGAACAATAAATATGGAGGTTTACACAACTTTTGCTATATACAGGGTGATATCGGAGACGTGATCAATGATCAGAAATGATTAGACATGAGGAAAAAACAGATTTAATCAATATAGTAGGGTACCACATTCTCTAGTCGCAATTATGGACTATATTTCAAATTTTAAACAATAAAATAAAATAATATCCAACACAAAATTTAGTTACCCGACACCATGTGATGTTCCGTCATACATCACTCATTGCGCGTAATTTAAATGATAGGGTGACCATGATGTCAGTTTTTAGACATAATTTTTCTTCTAAAGTTAAACAAAAAACGAATTATCTTATACTGTGTAACAATTATTGCAATAAACAGGCGATCATTTAGAGTCAGAATAAGTGATTTATAATGACTTTTCTGATTTCACCCTGTAGGGTAGAGAGGGGTAACCACCACCACCACCACCATATCAGCCCTAGGACGTCCACTGCTGGACATAGGCCTCCCCCAATTTCATGAGGGGTAAATGCCATAATCGCCACGCTTGGCATGCGGGTTGGCGATCGCAGTATGTCCACCGCACTCTAGGAATGCTGCTGCCCATTCCCCGGTGGTCTTGGTCGTAGTTTAAGGACATACCCGGGTCCCGGGTCGGGAGAGGGGTAACACCAAATGTCATCTTCCTCATAATTTAAGCGCAATTAAAAAATACCTAAACAGTACGGAAAACAACAGTCATACCATCTTCTCTGTAGGTGTATGTGGTGTTGTTTCAGGTGGTGAATAAGGTCGCAAGAGCTCCCGAGGATGCGTTGATTGCGCTCTGTTGGAGTTAGGGACCCGGGTATGTCCTATAACTACGACCAAGACCACCGGGGGATGGGCAGCAGCATCCCTGGAGTGCGGTGGAGATACTGCGATCGCCAACCCGCATGCCAAGCGTGGCGATTATGGCATATACCCCCTGTGAATTAGGGGAGGCCCATGTCCAGCAGTGGACGTCCTTTGGAATTACGGGACATACCACCACCACCACCACTATATCAGCCCTAGGACATCCACTGCTGGACACAGGCCTCCCCCAATTTCATGGGGGGGTAAATGCCATAATCGCCACGCTTGGCATGCGGGTTGGCGATCGCAGTATCTCCACCGCACTCAAGGAATGCTGCTGCCCATTCCCCGGTAGTCTTGGTCGTAGTTTTAGGACATACCCGGGTCGAAACATAAAATAAGGGACATAAATAAATAATTATTAAATTGTTTGTGGACAATCTTTACACTAATCGACCTATGTAGTCCCATAATAAGCAAATGTATTATGGGTACAGTCAAAATATTCTTTATTCAAATAGGCCTAGCCACAAGCACTTTCGAGTCGTCGTTAATTTTTAGAGCAATTTATTGATGCTATTATTCATCATCCTCCTAGCGTTATTCCCAGTAAAGTTGCATCCTGAAGGATGCCCGGGGTCCGCTACCTAATCCCAAGAATTAGCGTAGGCACTAGTTTTAAAGGAAGTGGAAGCTAGACCTTTATTATTATTCTTTAAAATAAATATTGAATTTCTGTTTACATGACAAAATTAAGAAATGATAATTATAGATAAATACATAGAAAACATCCAAGACTCAGGAACAAATCGTACTCATCATACAAATAAATGTCCTGACCTGGATTCGAACCCGGAGCCACCAGATTTGTAGGCAGGGTCACTACCACCTAGGCTATAGTGGTCATCACATGTCTCAAACTATCTGACACAATGAATGCGCATACCAAGCAAGCATTCACAGGCTACGGTATTATAATATTTGACAATGTAAGGGTACTAAAAAAGTTTGGAGGGCTCGTGGCCTAGCGGCGCCCGCGTACCGCGTGCGGTATGCGAGGTTAAGCAATGTCGGCCGGGGTCAGTCCTTGGACGGGTGACCACTTTGAGTGGTTACTAACGGAGCGCTCCCGTGCTTTGGAAGGCACGTTGAGCCGTTGATCCCGGCTGCTGTCTATGATAACAGTCGTTAAGCCAGGTTAGAGGCCTTTAGGCGGCTTGAGAACTTCTAACAGTCAAGTTGCCCACTCACTTGACAAGCCTAATCCCAATAAGGTCTAGTTTCTCCCTTGGGTTGTGTAGACGACAGACCCTACCTTCCCCTGATGTACCTAGCACGTAATTTAGAAACAAATAAAGATAAGACGTTAGCTAGGTAAATGTAAGAGTAACCCTGTTATTTAAAATGGAATATTTAAGAAATATTGTCATATTTACGTAAATATTAGAACCTTGTCGCACTAAGCGGAAGGAATAACTCTTTAGGGCGAGTTTATTCATTTCAGCAAGTATTATGACACAATTCGAGTGATTGCGCAATAATACTTGGAAATTTCCATACGCAGTAGAATGAAAGATTGCGTAATAATGTAAAATGTATCGATCGTAGATCGAAATTACGTTATGAAAATGGCATGTTTTG
Organism: Notocelia uddmanniana; assembly: GCA_905163555.1. Taxonomy (NCBI): domain Eukaryota; kingdom Metazoa; phylum Arthropoda; class Insecta; order Lepidoptera; family Tortricidae; genus Notocelia; species Notocelia uddmanniana. The sequence goes on along the minus strand of LR991074.1, from coordinate 3,500,094 downwards.
TGAGCTAACTCACAAACAGTTGACTCTGAGACAATAAGGTTTTTATTATATAAAGTAGGCGCTGAGGCGCATATTATAAGCCCTGTTTGAATCACAGGCACTAAGAAATGGTCGCGCAGCGAATTTCTTAAGATTGAATAAATTCAGAATAGTCGTTTTTACACAACGTTCTTCCCTCTCAGAGCCAATATTAGGGAGACACTGTCCAAGTATAAAGGGTCACGTGTGACCACACCGAACGCCGACTCGATGAGTCCTAGTACAGGCCAGTGAGATAATCACAGCCTCCGCAATCCGCGGAAAACCGCGAGATTTGTAAGATTCCCTATTTATACTCGGACAGCGCCTCGTAGCGTGCGCAACTTCATGGTGCTCACGTTACGGACAGCCATTACGAAAGAAAGGAGGTGAGTTCGCAACGTACTTCACTCAGTACCGAAGAGACACTCCAAGGAAGAAACCCAGAACAAGAAAGAAAAGTGCGTTGGGAACTCAGCTCAGGAAAAGTTTAGGAATCTAGACATTGTGTCCTAGATTTAGATAAAATCAGTGTTAAAGTCATTATAAATAAGTAAATTTATTATATACAGTGTTAACTTCAAAATACGTTTTAATAAGAACATAATCTGTGATAAACAATATAAACCTTTTACAATCCGTCCGAACTCTTTTACTTGTTACGAATCATAAGAAAAAGCAGAACCAAGGTGGCACCAAAATTAGAGTAGAGTCAGTCACTGTTATTTTACGAGAGGAACTACCAGTCATTTGTATACAGTCCACTTTAAACATTTATATTTTTGGGCCTAATCAATCAGGATTAGTGCATCATTTACAGGTTGGAAGGTCACATTGCAGTCGCTTCCGTAAAAATTTGTGCCTACGCCATTTCTGGGGATTAGGTAGCGGACCCCAGGCATCCTTTAGGATGCAACTGAACTGGGATAAAGCTAGGATGATGATATAAGGGTACTAAAAAACAACATTTTCTACACTAATACAATTTGACAGTTCCAAAAACTTTCAAACGCTGTAAATATTCCAACTTCATACTAGACAAATATTTAACACGCATGCATTGAGCCGATTACACATCCCAAACTTTCTACAACACCCATTGCGTACAGTCCTAAACAAACTGGGCAAAATACTCCGCTCACACTACCAAAACATCGTAACTACAACTCACACTCATAGCTACTTACGTCCTTTTAAAAAATACCGGCTAAATCGCGATAGCAAAGTTGGGAAAGCCGTATAATTCTTACGAATGTGAGGGAGATAAGTCGTTTTGGAAGTGAGTGCGCGACTAAATCCGTTCCCTTCCAAATAAAGTCATCTGGCCAATCAACGGAGTCTATTCAACGAGTGTCTTTTATTTAAAACAATACCATAAGGGTTGGTGTACACTGAGACGCTATCAAAGGTTTTGTTTTAGGTAAGTACACCTACATGGTGTTGTGTTGGTGGCAAGCAAAGTCGCCCCAGCTCCCGAGGATGCGCTGTGTTCCGAGTCAATACATTCCAATCCTCATAACTTTATTTTTATCTTTTATATTTTTATATTTTCTTATATAAATGGATATGAGCTTGACAAAGTAAGATCAATACAATAAATTATATTACTACTAGAAGCTCTGTGAGCTGTAAGTACGTCGAAATTTTTTCAAAAAGTTTATGACCAAACACAATTTTTAGTTTCATTTTCATAAATTATTACGCACACCAAACAAGGGAAAAATATTGCAATGGGCTGTTTCTCACAAGGATTGGACTTTTGCAAACTGGTCGAGAGTACTACGGACAGATGAATCCAGGTTGAATGAATAATCAATCAATGTTGATCATTTGCATATTTTGTGTTTGGTCTTAAACTTTCTGACGGTAGTGTAATTATCGAACCTGCTCACAAAATTTCGCGAGAATCGGTTGAGAAATGCGACCTGTAGACATACGAAAGTTTTTATTTTGAAAACTGAAACAGAGATGCTTCGCTCGCTCGGTCAATTATCAATAAGGATTAGCACCGCGCTTGTGATTTTACAGTCAAGGGCACCAATATGTTTAATTTTTTTTCACCTTATTCCATTGACAATAATTGCCAATCGACTGTACTGTAGTCACAAGCGCTCATAGGCTACGGTGTCTGCTCACGATCACGCAGGTCGTATTATGATTTATTTTTACGCGTACTTTGGTACGAAATACAAAAAAATAACTTTACGGTGAGACCGCACGGTCGAATTAACTCGATTCTCGATACAAACGCAGTTTCGTTTTCATTTTAAAATACCGTGCTGAAATAACATGAAACTTTGTATACACAATGGGATCCGGCATATCTAGGCCGCAAATTAATTTCTGTTGCTAGAAATTGTAATAGAAAATAAATACACCAAGTTTTTTGGTCTTGTATGAAAACCTTTATAGTCGCCGTATTTTTCTCTTTTATAATTTCAAGCAACAGAAACTAATTTCCGACCTAGATATGCCGAATCCCATTGTGTATACAAAGTTTCATGTTATTTTAGTATGCCGTTTTAAAATGAGAGCGAAACTAGGTTTGTATGGAAAACTGAGCATCCTAATGCGGATTCTTACACTCTTAAGGTATTACCCACTACCCGTTGTAATTCTCTCCTAATAAAACATTTCTTAACTCGAACGAACCGTTTTATTCGAGAAAGGCATTTGTTTTTGTTAAGATTAGCCCCTTAACAAAGTTTGGTTACTCTGGAAACTTTTCCCCTTTTATCTTTTCAAATGAAAATGTATTTCCTTTTCCCCTTCGAGTATAACGAGCTAGTTAAAGCTTTTTTTCGTTTAATGTACTTGGAATTAGAGGTTATATGTTGAGTAGAGTATTCTGTAGGTACATGAAATTAAATAAATAAATATTAAGGGGAAATCTTACATAAATCGACTAAACCCATGGTAAGCTCAATAAGGCTTGTGTTATAGATGCTAGACGACGATTTTAAATAAATAAATATTAGGGTGACAATATCTTGCACAAATTGAACTAATCCCATGGTGATATAAGTCACTTCGAAATACAAATACTTAAATGGTAATATTGAAACAATAAGGTTGTTACTAAAGGTAAGCTCAATAAGGCCTTGTTATGACCTCTGTGAACCTGGCCCCCCATTTTGGCCTGGCTGGCTTTGGCTTTAGCATTGGGAAACAAACAGGCAAAAAACAATACAAATCAAGATAATCATAATAAACATAAATTAACCAGTTTCCACTAGGCATGTTCCTTCTCAGTTACAAAAAAAAAACAAAAAAGTAAGTGAACTTATATAATAAACTACTTAAGTAAAACTATAAACTAACTAAACCTATTTTCGTTGTACATAAATAAGTGATTCTCAGACTAAACCTATAAATAAAAAATATTCTTCACTAAGTTTCCACTTCTTATAGGAAATGTTGACTTTCACTCACTTAATAATATTTATTCCTGATGTGAGCAAAATAACAAAACAACAAAACTTCTATTTAACACTAAATAAAGCTCAGAATACTTACTTAAAAAATCTATTTATTTATCAAATCTGCTCACAAAATTTCACGAGAATAGGTGGAGAAATGCCACTTGCGGACGTATAATGGTTGCCATTTTATCACTTATCGTCGTGGATAATACATTCGTCACGTTCTGACAAGTATGCGAGTTTGAGAGTGACGGGCGTCTTATCCACGACGATAAGTGATAAAATGGCAACCATCATACGCCCGCTGTAAAGAAGAACAGCCGGATATATGAAAACGTAGACCTTCGTGTACTCGGTTAATTAAAAAATGTGATACAAGGCAAACACAGATGTTAATTAATGATTTAAGATACCTACAGTTGACTAATCAAGACGTATACTTCTGTTGTTAGATTTTCGTTTTATTTATAAAGCCCAAGTCCGGTCTTGCATGGAGTATGGTAGTCACCTTTGGGATGGCTCGGCTAAGTACCAACTTGCCGCACTCGACTCGGTGGACCGCAGAGCCAGGAGGCTCATTGGCGGCAGTACGGTAGTGGGAAATAAGCTGCAGAGCTTAGCACATCCACGCAAAGTAGCATGTCTGTGCGTCTTCTGCAAACTGTACTTCGGTGAGTGTGCTCAGGAGCTCCATGAGCTCATACCGCCTTCCCCCTTCTTCCATCGGACATCCAGACGTTCGGCTGGCTACCATCCTTACCTGGTCGAAATTCCTCTAATTCGAACCAAGCGCTTTGCATCTTATTTTATAATGCGCACTTCTAAGGTTTGGAATTCTCTGCCGGCGTCTGTATTTCCGAGTTCATATAACCTGGACCTTTTTAAGGCAAGAGTGAATAGGCATCGTCGTCCTCATCTTTGCCCCCTGGCTAGATGCTGCCAAAGAGCAATCCCATTTTTGATAAAATAAAAAAAAGTTTTTAATTTACTGTCAGTGCTTTTTATTGCAGAAACAAATTGTTGTGATGATATTGATGATAAAAAGAATATATCAAGATCTGAATAATTGTCACAGTAAATTTTGCATGCTCTGGCTAGGGACCTGACACATGAATCACGAACTGGACGCACTTAAGGATGATTCACAGTAGGCCGTTCCGTGTCCGGGCCGGCCCGTTTCCTTCTAAAGAAGCACGCCGGCCGTTGCGTTTGCTGTCATAGAAAACGGGCCGGCCCAGACACGGAACGGTCTACTACTCTACTCTAATCATCCATCTCTACTCTAATATCTCCTTTATTAGAGACGATCATTCTGTAAGTCGCAGCGACTGAGATGGGCGGGTCATCTTGAAAGAATGCCGGACACGAGGGCCGCAAAAATAATGACAAGGTGGACGGGACGCCGCTGCAACAGAAGAGACCGAAAGGCAGGCCTAAAAAACGTTGGAGTGGCTGCGTGGAAGAGGATCTCAGGAAGATAATAATAAGTTTATTTTCGACAGAATAAGAAACTGACCCAGTCAGAATCCGATAAATCAATAATCTAAGGTAGTCTGAATCTGATAAAGTAATAATCTGACCTACTACGAATACGGTAAGCTACGCTAAAGGGCAGTGGGCGGGGCACATTCCTCGTACAATCAATGGCCGTTGGGCGGGAAGGTTCTCGAGTGGTGACCACGTAATGGAAGAGGCAGCCTGGGTAGGCCCCCCACAAAGTGGACTGATGACCTGGTAAAGGTCGCGGGAGTCCGCTAGATGCGGGTGGCGCGGGACCGGTAATTGGGACACTGTTTAGGGGAGGCCTATGTCCAGAAGTGGACGTCTTTCGGCTGATATGATGATGATGATGATGACTACGAATACGACAAAATAAGAAACCATCCTGCTTCTCCGAAAAGGTCTCTTTTCGGAGTGTTCGGTTGTTTTTTAATTTTATCGAATTCTGACATGTTCAGTTTTTAATGCTGTCCGATTCGTAGTAGGTTGAATTATGGTTTTGTCAAATTCTGACTAGGTCAGTTACTTTTCGAAAAAATTTAAGCTGTCTCACTACGAATCCGCCAACATACGAAACTGACCAACTTAATAATATAATATAATAAGAAACCGACCGACGTCGCCCAATTAAAATACATCACATCGAGTTAGCTTGCAAAGGAAAGAAACGAAAGTATAACGTATGCTTATATTCACATATAAAAACATAACGGAATTAATGACTATTAAAAGAAATAGGATCTGGCTACGGTAAAAGATAAGCAGTTATTACTTTATCATATAATATCAGAGAATAATTCAAAGTCATCGTTTCACACCGTATCGAAATTTACACCCAAAAAAGTTCAATAAGTGTTAACCGTTTAAAAAGCAATTTTTAACATTAAATGCCTCATTACTTTTGCCTGATAAAATTTTACCACGCTTACTTTTACCGATTATATTCAGATGCTGATTAAAGTAGACTCTAAACCAATTACACTAAGATTGAGATTTAATCGTAGTCAATTATAGAATGGCAAATATAAATTGGTCAACAAACTTTTTGGTCTTCGATATTTAAATTTATGTCGATATTGTTTGAGCTAGTCTTTATGCTAAAGTCAATAAGGCTCACTTTATAGTTTTATGTAAAAATAAAACAGCATTTAACACCTTAACTATCAAGTTTCAATGATAATCAATTTGAGTTATCCGTATCTGATCTATTTTGACTGCAGCAAATAGGATAAGGTCTTAATATATTTGAATTTCGTACGAACATATGCTCTTTTTAATTGTAGTATAATAATCGATGTACCTAAAGTATTAGTGAGGTGCTTGTTTGATCGATAAGATCTACTAAAGATATTCATACAAAAAACGTGTTTTTGGATGGAGGGCGCTTAAGCTTTATTAGTATTATTTTAATACAAAACCAAAACAAAATGTCGTTAAGCCCTTTTTCGTTAGGGTATATTTTGATATTTTATTGATTAATGTTTACTATAAGTGTGAAAGGTTACATATAACACCTTTCATATTAATTTATTTAAGGGTATTTTAACACGAATGAACGGTGCGACGCCTCTGCAGGTCTGTTAACATATTAAATTACCAAAACTATCGATGTTATCTGTTATTAGAGTCCCGTACGTAAGAAGGAAAAAACGGAACCCGTACTCGTGTGTCTGTCTGTCACAGCCAATTTGCTCCGAAACCACTAGAGCACACATATATTTTTTTTTATATTGGGGGACAATTTTACACAAATCGACCTAGTCCCAAACTAAGCAAAGCTTGTACTATGAGTACTAGACGACGATATACATACTTATATAGATAAATACATACTTAAATACATAGAGAACATCCAAGACCCAAGAACAAAATCCGTGTTAAATGCACAAATAATGCCCTGGCCGGGATTCGAACGCGGGACCTCTAGCTTCGGAGGCAGTGTCACTACCAACTAGGCTAAACAGGTCGTCAAATATGTAAGTTGGTGACCCAAAGACGGGCGAGTAACGTATACAAATGAATTTTAATCATTGGGCCACTTTTGGGGGTACATTAGAAAATAATATAGGAAAGTTTCCAAACTGTATCGTGTGATATATCAAATAAAAGGGCTTGTTGTGAGCGTCTCTAATATTTTTTTATGCAATTATGAGATAAATAAGCTGGGAAACTCAAATCATGACACCTCTTCGAGTTTCTTACACCGGTTCTTCTCGTGGTACAGGTAAAATTTTCCGAACCAGGGGTAGTATATTGACAATCATAGGTACATATAATATGCCTAAATTGAAGAATAAATTACTTTTACTTTTTTAGGGTTCCGTTCCCAAAGGGTAAAAACGGGATCCTATTACTAAGACTTCGCTGTCCGTCCGTCCGTCCGTCTGTCACCAGGCTGTATCTCAAGAACCGTAATAGCTAGACAGTTGAAATTTTCACAGATTATGTATTTCTGTTGCCGCTATAACAAAAAATACTAAATATAAATTAATAATAATAATTAAGCGGGGCTCCCATACAAAAAACGTGATATTTTAGCCCTTTTTCATGACAGTTGAAATTTGCACAGATTGTGGGTAACACAACAATACAATACAATACAATATGCTTTATTGCACACCTCAAAAAAAGAATTACAGATATAAACAGCATAAAGATACAACAAATACTAAAATCAAAATAATAATAATTAAGGGGGTCTCCCATACAACAGAGTAGTTGTTGGCGTTTTTTTTCTGGTACGGAACCCTTCGTGAACGAGTCCGAATCACACTTGGCCGGGTTTTTTTTTACTTTACATGCAATCTCGCTCTGCCGCGTAGCACTTGCTCTTTCGTTCAGTTAGGTTGGTTGCATTTTGTGTGACACAGTGACAAATCCACGGCCGCAAATATATGCAAATGATTAATGCCCGGCAGATTCATCGGTTCCGGTGAATTTGCGCCCTGGGAGTTATCGAGAGCCGAGCTTATCCAAAGTCGCAAGAGAAACAAGCCTGTCATTGATCATTACATTCAGATATCATAAACCAGAGAGTGAGAAACACCATTATAAGACGGAGGTGTGGAGTGAATGAAGATATAGTGACGAAAATTGAGAAAGGTATGCTAAGATCCCTGCCGCTTCCTTCCGCCATCGCCCAACGCGACAAAATTTCCATCCTCACCACTTAGATGGGTGGCAGTCCTCAACTGTGCGTTTCTCCAGAAATTTCTTGCCTCGCACAGCTAAACTGTGGAATGAACTGTCGCCTGCGGTATTTCCGGACCGATTCGACCTTCAAGAAAAGAGCGTACTCCCATCTTAAAGGCCGGCAACGCACTTACAACCCCTCTGGTGTTGCGAGTGTCTATGGGCGGCGCTAATCGCTTACCATCAGGCGATTCAACTGCTCGTTTGCCACCTATGTCATAAAAAAAAAGATGGTTTGGACATGTAGAGAGGATGGATAAAAGAAGATTGACAAAACGAGTGTATGAAGGAAGAGTGGATGGAAAAGTAGGAAGGGGAAGACCTCGGTGAACTTACTCCGACCAAATCGGAAACATTCTGCAGAAAGGCCAGGTCAGGAGTACCCTAAATCGGCGTGCATGTATGAAGAATGTTATGAAAGTTGCATGTCAGGATCATAGCAAGTGGAAATCCGTGATCTCTGCCTACCCCTCTGGGAAACAGGCGTGATTATATGTATGTATCATAAACCACAGGTCCGGTTTTAACGCCGGTTACAAATTAACGGAAACTCCGCAGCTAGTTGTGAAAATTTAAACTGAATGCAGTAAATAGGCCGCGCTTGACCGCCAATCGTCGATTAAACCGGATTAAGCCGGATCAAACCAGAAATAGCTCGTTAAACTTATCAAACCGAGTGATAACCTATAAATCTGCGGTGTACGAGTGCCGTATTGCTTCGTAACGTCGTATCTGTGCACTAGTTTCATACTAACATACGATATTTTTGTAATAGGAACGACGGATGTGGGCGAATGCCAATTTATGTTCAAAATGTCGTATGTCTACACTAGTGCCATACGGACTTACGATCTTTTTGGGAAAAGAGCGGTAGAACGGATGTTTGTTGAAATGACCCGGAAAATCGCTTCGATAAAATTGAGGGTTTGAACCCCCTGGTGGTGTAATAATAATAATAAATCTTTAAGCCCGAATACCTACTCTTGGGTACAGTTGGCATCAGAAGTATCTAGGTAGGCAGATAGGCTGCCACAAAATGCTGGAAATATATGCCGCCTCCTATTTGGTCTCTCCAAGCATTTTTTTTTAAATTATTCGTTTACTATAGAAAATTCATGTATACAATAGTTTGACAGAAAAGTGTCGTTAAATCCTATCAGGTTTGTATCGACACCGAAAGCGTGCACAATAAAGTTAAGACTGCGCAGTACGTTCGGTTCTCCATACAAACGTATTTATGCTCTCATTTTAAAACGCCAGGCTAGAATAACATCAAACTTTGTATACACAATGGGATCCGGCATATCTAGGTCGGACCATAGTTTCTGTTGCTTGAAATTATAATGGAGAAAAAATACAGCGATTATTAAGGTTTTCCTACAAGCCGTAAAAACTCAAAAAGCCGCTGTATTTTTTTACTTTTACAATTTCTAGCAACAGAAACTATAGTCCGACCTAGATATGCCGGATCCCATTATGTGTAAAAATTTTCATGTTATTCTAGCATGGCGTTTTAAAATGAGAGGGTAAATACGTTTGTATGGAGACCCGAGCCAGACCGAGCGTACTGCGCCCTCTTAATAAACTTATTTAAGAGCTAATTGTACGACACATTGGAATAAAATAAAGAAAAATAAAAAAGAAAGAAAAGTAAACAATACTGTTATGTATGTATAAGTATAGTCGAGTATGCAAATGTTCGTCACTTGTGGAAAAGTGACGAACCATTTCATTCCTCGACTGTACAGTCGAGGAGCGCTCGTGCCCCAGCGGCGCCCGCGTACCGCGTGCGGTATGCGAGGTTAAGCAATGTCGGGCGAGGTCAGTCCTTGGATGGGTGACCGCTTTGAGTGGTTACTAACTGAGCGCTCCCGTGCTTTGGAAGGCACGTTAAGCCGTTGATCCCGGTTGCTGTCTACGATAGCAGTCGCTAAGCCAAGTTAGAGGCCTCCGGGCGGCTTGAGAACTTCTAACAGTCAAGTTGCCCACTCACTTGACAAGCCTAATCCCAATAAGGTCTAGTGGCAGTCGCTTCCTTTAAAACTAGTGCCTACGCCAATTCTTGGGATTAGGTAGCGGACCCCAGGCATCCTTCAGGATGCAACTGTACTAGGAATAACGCTAGGAGGATGATGACTGTACAGTCGAGGTACGAAAACCTTCGTCAGTTATTAATTAATTCCTTTATAAAGTCATAGACTCCCATTCCGTCTACTACCGTCGCCTTTTTTTTTATACTACGACGGTGGCAAACAAGCTTACGGCCTGCCTGATGGTAAGCAGACAACGTAGCCTATGGACACATGCGACTCCAGAGGAATCACAAGTGCGTTCATCATCATGTCAGCCGAAAGACGTCCACTGCTGGACATAGGCCTCCCCCAAAGACTTCCACAATGACCGGTCCTGCGCCACCCGCATCCAGCGGACACCCGCGACCTTCACCAGGTCATCAGTCCACCGTGTGGGGGGCCTGCCCACGCTACAAGTGCGTTGCCGACCCTTTATTGACTTGGAAATGCGCTGTGTTGAGAGTGAGGGAAGTCAAGCTAGCGACATATGCAGGCCCCTCACTCCCAACACAGCGCATCCTCGGGAGCTCTGGCGACCTTGCTCACCACCAGGCACACAACACCACATACCTACCCAAGGGGCAAGTAGTGATGCTATTATGGCTGCGGTCTAATGTAAGGCGAAGGTACTTCCCCAGTTGGGCTGCTCCATATTTGAGCGAGATGACGTTTCGCTGTGCCCTACCTCTTTCTTTCTGTATACTACCTTTTGAAACCAAAGTACTGAGTACAAACTTGCATATAAAATTACACTTACTTGATATGACAAGAGTCAAAATAGTACACACCTCTGCAAAATAGTATACACCTGTGCAAAATAGTATACACCTCTGCAAAATAGTATACACCTCTGCAAAATAGTATACACCTCTGCAAAATAGTAAACACCTCTGCAAAATAGTATACACCTGTGCAAAATAGTAAACACCTCTGCAAAATAGTATACACCTGTGCAAAATAGTATACACCTCTGCAAAATAGTATACACCTCTGCAAAATAGTAAACACCTCTGCAAAATTGTATACAACATCAAACTTTTTAGTTACCTAGCTTATCAAATAAACAAGTTCGTAAGAGTTGGAATCAATTATGTTACATTTAATTGTCAGTAAAATGTCCATGTCCGTAAAATCCTAAGCCCAGTTCAGAGTCCCGATGGCAGTTGGAGAATTCGCAATAACGCCAAAATTAAAGATTTTGTCGCGGAACCGAATGTCATCGGGGTAACGTAAGCGTATCGACTTCATTGCGACAAAATTTCCATCCCCACCACCTAATGGTTGGCAGTCCTCAACTGTGCGTTTCTCCAGAGATTTCTTGCCTCGCACAGCTAAACTGTGGAATGAACTGTCGCCTGCGGTATTTCCAGACCGATTCGACCTTCAAGAAAAGAGCGTACTCCCATCTTAAAGGCCGGCAACGCACTTACAACCCCTCTGGTGTTGCGAGTGTCCATGGGCGGCGCTAATCGCTTACCATCAGGCGATTCGTCTGCTCGTTTGCCTCCTATGTCATAAAAAAAAATATGGCTTGGTCATCTAGAGCGAATGGGTGACGACCATGCCCTCAAAAGAGCCTACCTGGGCAAACCGAGTGGGAAACGCCCGGTCGGCCGCCCTAGATAACGTTGGACTGACGCTATGCGAGCGTCTAGTTGACTCGTAAAATTATCAAAAATTCTGTGACATTTTTGTACGCTTTTCAATAAGTTACCTGCAAACTAACTTGTAATGTGGACCCGGGTATGTCCAAAAAACTACGACCAGGACCACCGGGGGATGGGCAGCAGCATCCCTGGAGTGCGGTGAAGTGAATTTGGGGGAGGCCCATGTCCAGCAGTGGACGTTCTTTGGCTGATATGGTGGTGGTGGTAACTTTTAATAGAAGTCACTAAAATGTTTGAAATATCGTGAAATTACCAGTGTGTACTGGCAATGTTAAAAACACATAATTCCAATTTCAATTCACCATCGAATGGCGAATTTCATTAAAAATATACACATTAAAATCACAGAATGAAAACACCCAGTTCATCATACCAACAGTAGGAAAGTTTGCCTCTTATTAATTTAAAATATTACCCATTTTACTCCACCGCAAATTAAAAAATTACAATACAAATACTATTTATTGCACGTCTCACATAATAAAACATCATAAACAAAAAAATGAACACAGATACAAGGAAACAAGGGATAAATATATGTACGTATTATAGACAAACATAAAACGAAAACTCACGTCATTGTCTTTTCAAAAATGGCCTACCTCTTTTGAGAAATCAGGCATCATACATATCATAATCCAAAACTAAGTTGTTATCATCATCATCTTCGTCTACTGCTGGACATAGGCCTCCCCCAAATCCACAATGACCGGTCCTGCGCCACCCGCATCCAGCGGACACCCGCGACCCTTACCAGGTCATCAGTCCACCGTTTGGGGGGCCTGCCCACGCTACGCCTTCCGGTACGTGGTCGCCACTCAAGAACCTTTCCGCCCCAACGGCCATCGAAAGAGTCACCCAAAGAGCAATGGAGAGGGCTATGCTGGGAGTTTATCTGCGTGATCGCATCAGAAATGAGGCCATCCGCAGCAGAACCAAAGTGACCGATATAGCCCTTCGAATCGCTAAACTAAAGTTGCAGTGGGCGGGGCACATAGCACGCCATGGATTTGAACCTGCGACATCTGGCATACGCGGCCAATCGCTCTAGCCTCTGAGCTATCGGAACAACCAAGCTCGTCCACGAAATCCTTCAATAGTTCCCTCTTACAACGCCTTAGGGAGGCGTACAGCGACATCTACCGTAGAAGACTCAGGCTTCTATTAACGTCACCAACTGCGACTGCGGCGGCAACTGAGATTATTATAATTAGTAATATTTCTTTATATAATTGTAATTGTGTTAGATTTAATGAATTTATTGTGCCTCTTTGACTTTGATATGCCTATTACGTAAAAAAAATCTAGTATTTAAATTTTACATTTTAACTTATTTTTTACTATTTTTTCATTTTAATTTACTACTGTATCCCTATACTGTGTCTATGCAAATAAATAATTTGTGATTTCTGTCTTCCTACTGTATATCCATGCCTCGTGTAAGCTCTCTAGCTAATATGTCGGCCAAAGCTACACGGCTCCAATGTTGCCTTTGATTCAGTGATTCGATGCATATCACGAATTCAGGAAAGCAAACTACTATTCTGTAAAGCAATATCGTAAAACATTTTGAAATTTGGAATTTTCGCCAGCGGCGTTACTACTTAGTACTTAATTAGTTTCCTCCGCGACATAATGGGCATCCATTGGTCCGACCATGTTAGGAACACAGAAGTCCTCAGGCGTGCTGATGTCGCGGGAATAGAGGCTTATCTATTGAAACGACAATTGCGATGGTGCGGACATGTCCCTCGTATGACTGATGAGCGAATTGCAAAGCGGATCTTTTACTGCGAACTGCAGAACGGAAAGCGCAAGCAGGGTGGACAGTTTTTGCGGTATAAGGATGTGCTGAAGCGTCACATGAAGAGGGCCCATATAGATCCATCCAATTGGGAGACGCGAGCAGAATGTAGGTCACAGTGGAGGAATACTGTGCATATACAGGTGCGTGAGTTTGAATCCAGGCGGTGTAAAGAACTGGACTCTAAGCGCGATGAACTGAAGGCCAGACCACCAGCGGCCATCGAATATAATTATGTCGGAGGGATGCTGACTTGCAACGAGTGTGGGCGCAAGTTCACTGCTAAAATCGGCTACGTCAGTCACCAGAGAACACATCAGCGACGCTCTCAAAAGTGAAAACAGTTACTGTGGCCGAACACTGCTAGGGGATGATGATGATGATGAATTAGTTTAGTATGGGATGGCGTATCGTTACTGACGGTTTCTTAATGCAATTTGAGACGTTGGTGCCGTGAAAAAAAGCCTAAGTCTTCCAAAGGTAGATGTCGCTGTACGCCTCCCTAAGGCGCCTTCCTGATTATCAATCAATCAATCAATCGATCAATCAATATATTTATTTCTATGAATGCGGTACAAAATAAGGTAGTAAAATACTTTTAGAACAGCACATTCTGCCGGTATCGGCGTAGAAATTGGTACACAATAATAATTTAACAAACAACAACAACTTATATAATAAAAAAACACAAAGGGAATCACAAAAAAATGGTAATTAATTAATTTTAATAATAATAATCTATTTGAGAATAATTAAAGAAATAGAATTGAAAGAAAAAGAAATATACCAATAAATTATAAATTCCATAACAAAATAATTGTTCATATCACATATGTTAGGGGGCATCTAGGAAGTCTTTTATTAAGTAAAAACATTTTTCAATCAAATACAAAACCAATTTCTTCGTAAATTGGTGAAAGTTATGTTTTTTAATAGAGGACGGTATTTTGTTATATGTTTTTGGTGCCATTTCAAAAAAACTATTACGCATTAATGCTGTTCTCATTGGGTGACATACAACTGTCCCTCATATCATGCGGATATGGTACGATATGAGAAAACTGTTACTGTCAGTGTCAACCGATATCAATGCAGTACTGCCCCACTTCTGCGCATCGTATTAGTACTGCGCAAACGTAATACTGACAGTAATTCGCCAAGTGAGGAAATTTCACATTAGCTTACGTAAAACAACAAAATAACTATGACATATCGGTCCCGCCCCGCCAAGTCAGGAAGTCGCCTTAGGTGTTGTAAGAGGGAACTAGTGAAGGATTTCGTGTCTGAACTTGATTTGTTCCGATAGCTCAGTGGCTAGAGTGATTGGCATCGTATGCCAGATGTAGCAGTTTCAAATCCTGTCGGGAGCACTAAATTTTTAGTTTTTTCTTTTTAAATTATGGACTGATATTCCATAGTTATCCAAACAGCAATGGAGAGGGTTATGCTGGTGCAGTTTCTCTGCATGATTGCATCAGGAATGAGGCCATCTGTATCAGAACCTAAGTAACCATCGTTAGACCCAAGTGGCAGTGGGCGGGGCATATAGCATGTAGAATTGATGGCCGTAGGTGCGAAAAGAAAAGGTTCTCGAGGGGCGAGCAGGTACCGGAAGACGTAGCGTTTGCGTGCCCCCTATGGACTGATGACCTGGTAAGGGTCGCGGGTGTCCGCTGGATGCGGGTGACGCAGGACGGATCACTGTAGATTTATATGGGGTAGGCCTATATCCAGCAGTGGACGTCCTTCGGCTGACATGATGATGATGATTCCATACATAAGCTCGGAAAACGATCCGGGATTCAAACCCACGGCAGCCGCATGCTTGAACGACTAGGCTACCGGGCCTTTTTGTCAGCTCTCAGTATCACAATTTAAGCGATAAGTCCGCCTGTTGCTACCATTACTAATTATGTTAATTTTTGTGTAACATTTTTGTCTTGTGTGGTGCAATAAAGCATATTTATTATGATTATTATTTAAATAACTGCTTCCTGATTTGCGCGGGATGCGTGGAAGCGGGGCGATATGGATGCAATACGCTCAATGAATAATTTACCAATTAGTATTAGATTGACATTCAATTTTTGTAATTTTTATTTTTTTCTTTATGTATTAATTTACCACATATTGATACCACATATTGTTACAGAACGACACAATACATATAAAAAGTTTTATACATTTCATAAAAGTAAATTCTGATATAGGTTACAAATTTCGTAACAAATAAATAAATGTTATAGTATATTTTTTACACAAATTGAACTAGTCCCATTGTAAGATCAATGGCTTGTGTATGGGTACTAGACGACGATATATTTAATAGATATGCATATACTTAAATACATAGAAAACATCCAAGTCTCAAGGACAAATGTTTCTGCTCACCACAGAAACAAATGCCCTTACCGGAATTCGAACCCGGGACCTATAGCTTCGGAAGCAGTATCACTACCAACTAGGCTAACAGGCAGATAAAAACTCGACGATGGCGATGTAATGCTAAAAAAACCTATTATTAACTCAGGAATTATGTTTACTTTCGCCATCCGTTAAGTATTGATCCCGGAGAGGGTTGGGATTACCTGCTTACTATAGATAAATTCTTAATTCCACAACGCAGCAGTTCATCGTTAATTCTAACCCGGAAGTCACTAATGCCTCGTTTGTAACAAGCTAGTAACTTTACTAAACCAGGGGGCTATCTGACTTTTATTGTCTTCATCATCATCATCATCGCCGAAGGAGATCCACTGCTTGACGCCTCCCCCAAAGGGTGCCACGACGACCGGTTCTGCACCACCCGCATCCAGTAGGCTGCCGCGACCTTTACCAGGCCATCAGTCCACCTTGTAAATCTATTGACCGAGCGAGCAAAGCGAGCGAAGCATCTCCGTTTCAGCTTTCGACTAAAATTCTTTCGCATGTCTGTCTGTCCGGATATTCTCCTCTACAGGTCGCATTTCTCAACCGATTCTCGTGAAATTTTGCGAGAAGGTTCGATAGTTATATAGAATTTATTTGTCGAATCAGTTTTGGGAAATTTTTAAATAAAAAAAAATGCGAGGTTTACAGCTCAAAGAGCTACTATTTGTATTAAAAACCAATCCTGAGCCTGTTGTAGTATAGAATGACTCATACCTTAGACCACCTAGCTAAGACCACCCACGTCGATTTAATAAATAAATTGTTCATTATCTCAATGTAATATGATACACTTGACAAAGCCGACAATAACAAACTATTTTCTTTAACCTTGTACTATGGACTGATGCATGCAAACAAAGGAATGATTTTCCTATAAAAGCCGCCGCTTTCCAAGACAATAAACATTATTACTCCGACCGTCTTAAGAGTTTCATTTCTCTATGTAACTCCCTATCACTCCAACACTGATCCTGTTACTTCACTGTCTTATTTAGAACCAGCAGTTCACCCCCAACTTTAATTATTTACAAGCAAATCTGTGTAGCTATGATGGTCGTATTTTCTTAAATACTACGACGGTCGCAGTGAAAGGATACGGCTATGGTTAACATACACATCGTCTATGCTCACTTTTAAAACTAGAACAACCACAAGCCATCAGGCGATTCGTCTGCTCGTTTGCCACCTATGTCATAAAAAAAATTCGTTTTATTGACATACAGGTTAAAATATCCTCAGGTTAAAATTACACCTATGCTTATACCAAATTACACCAAGATTGTATTAGTTAGATCGAAGTTTAAATTTTCCTAGCTAGGCATCCCTTAGTTGATTTAAACCTGAAACATCGCTTTGCTCGGTTAATCGATTGATCTTTTTCATATTCCAGTTAAGCCAGCAAATCAATTATACTGGGAATTATCCATGGCATCAGCTACGATACAACATGTGAAAGAAAGCCTCAACTAATGGCGGAAATTTGGATCGATATTGAACTAGAAAGTTCCTACTGAAAGAAATTATTGAGTTTATTCAAGTCCGCGTATTTCACGTGCCAGTATCCACAACAGTTTAACGAGGCACGACGTCACAATACCCCAATATCCAGCGTAAACGAGGCACAGAACAATAGAAAGAGACAACCAACACACTAATGAGCCTGATTGGCGCGAAATCACGACCAAAATGGCGGCCGCTGACAAACGCCGAGCTAACTGATTTACGCGGCATTTTGAGTGCTTAGCGAGTTTAAGGGGTATTTACTAGTCGTTTGTTAATGGTGAATTGTCGGAGAGACAACAATAGTACATTATATTATGTATGTCGCGTGGAATACAATACCTCTTTTAGGGTTTCGTAGGCAAAATGCCGAAAATGGAGTTTCGTCATGTCTGTCCGTCCGTCCGTATGTCACAGATAATTTATTCAGAGACTATAAGCACTACAGTTATAAAAATTGCTAGAAAGGTGTAATTGACGAGTATGAACCGCTACATAAAAGTGATCTAAAATTACGAAAAAATATTAAAATAGTGGGAGCACCCTATACATGTAAGCAGAGAATGAAAAAAGAAATGCCCATAATATGTGTATGGGGTATTTATGGATAGGCTATTTAAAAAAAGAGGTTTAACCTTTTGAACGCCACGGTCGGCCATAGCCGACAACGGAAAATCGTCACCCCGACGCCAACGACGGCACTGGCCGACAATTTTTTTTTTTATGAAAAACTACTCAGAAGCTGCCCAATTTTATATTGGCATTATTTCTTTACACATAATTTTTTTACCGTGGTGGCGTCAGGGGCACGGCGAATTACTTTGACGTCTGGCGGCGAAAAGGTTAAAGTCGTAAAAAGTGACCCCATCTCCCCCTGCCTAATTTCGTATCTATAAACTTTAATTTCTGAAAAAAAAATGGAGGTGGTGAACGTTATTAAATACTTTCAATAATTTTTCGTTTGAACAAGATATGTATAACGGTTTTTGAGTTATCGCTGTCTTACCCACACAAAAGGATGTAAGTGCCGTTATCTATTTATAGCTTGCATAGGAGGTAATGGCCAATAATTGCCACGCTGGGCAGGCGGGTTGGCGGTCGCAGTGGTGATATCTTGCGCTAGTGACACTGCTGCACGCCACTAGCCGGGGAATTTGATGCCAATATTTTTGATCGGTTATCCCGCCAACAGTCGGTTGTTAGAAGCCTTGTCAGTTGATCAGCCAGGGTTTTTTTTTATGACGTAGGAGGCAAACGAGCAGACGAATCGCCTGATGGTAAGCGATTAGCGCCGTCCATGGACACTCGCAACACCAGAGGGGTTGTAAGTGCGTTGCCAGCCTTTAAGATGGGAGTACGCTCTTTTCTTGAAGGTTTGAAGGTCGAATCGGTCCGGAAATACCGCCGGCGACAGTTCATCAGTTCAGTGCACCACGAAGTCGGTGAGGAAGACTTTAGAGGTAACTAGGAGTTTATTCGCTACCCCCTTTAACCCCCCAACTCGTGCGTAAGAATATTACAAACTCGAGTCATCCAAAGCCCTCCGTCCTCGGCGTCGGGCTTCTGATAGACTTTCGTTCGCAATTTTTCGCTTACGCCCCTCGTCAAACAATTTACTACAACACCACCCTAGTTTTCGCAATCGGGTTATAAAGTAAAATCCGATAGTGCCAATATTATTTTAACTGCAATCGCCTGATAAATGCAGTTTCCACAATAGTTCCCCTAAATAATGGCCGCAATTTCGGATTTTGGGACAAATTAAATAATAACAAAAGAGAATCAGTTTTACAGTACATATAATACGGTATTTCATTGATAGTCATATCAGCAACTTTTTACGAAACGCCAAAAATGTTCGGTTAGTATGAATATTGCAAACTTCGAAGCATGTACTGGCTCATCGGACGTAAGTCACAGTTGACAGACGCCAGTAAAATGGCTATCTACAAAGCTATACTGAAGCCTGAATGGACATACGGCATACAACTATGGGGCACAAGCAGTCAGAGTAATATCGAAATACTTGAAAGGTTTCAAAGTAAAACAATGAGAGCAATGTTTAATATTCCATCGCACATAAGCAATAAATATGTGAACTTAGATTTAAAACTGCGAAGAAATTGAATCACACAGCAAGACTTATCAAGCACGTCTAGACCAACACACCAACCAGTTAGCTGCTAAATTGCAGTGAGTAGGTAGTCTAAGATACTCTCGCCTTAAGAGAGAGTAAACCAGACCTAGCGACAAGATTTGCAGACAGAAGATGAGAATGGCATTGATGGGTGCACATATCAGCTGTAGACATTTTCCGGTGAAAACCTGACAACATATTAGATCAGGGGTTCCCAAAGTGGTCCAGGTGGACCCCCAGGGGTCCACAGGAGACTCGACTGGGGTCTACGTTGACGTGACAAAAAAATGGGGGTGCACAATTCGTAAGTGGGGGTTCACGAAAATGTATCTGGTTTCGATAGTAAAGAACGAAAACAGATATTATTTTTTGTGTTATTTTTATAGCCTGGTTGACTGATAAATACATGACAGCTTTATTACTATTTTGATTTTTGACATCTATTCACATTCAATTAGATTAGATAATAAAATTAACCAATCAATTCTCACTTTTTTTTGCAAATCTGTTAATTCGTGATTGTAACTCAGCCGCAACGAAAATGCTCCTGACTTAGGTAATCTTCACATTTTTTGCCGGATTTAGGGAATATGGTAGAAATGTGGTGTAGGGGTCTACCACAACCAGTTAACTTTTGAAAGTGGTCTATGAGAAAATAAAGTTTGGGAACCCCTGTATTAGATTATTGTTTCAAGGAAACAGATGGCTAAGTAGCAGGATAGAAAAAAAACCGGCCAAGAGCGTGTCGGGCCACGCTCAGTGTAGGGTTCCGTAGTTTTCCGTCCGTCACATTAAGTTGACATATTAAGTACAGAAACACAAAACCCTAAAAAGCACGTCATTTCATTGTGATTTTGTAGAAATGACAGGTACAATAAACACCTGTTTATACGGTTAAATTACAAACTTAGTTCAGAAATTATTTTTGTAATTTTTTCAAAAACTATTCAACCTATCAAGTTCAAAATAATTTTCCTACAAAGTTTTTATAAAGTTCTACTTTTGAGATTTTTTTCATATTTTTAAAACTTATGGTTCAAAACTTAGAGGGGGGGACACATTTTTTTTACTTCTGGAGCAATTATTTCCGAAAATATTAACATTATCAAAAAATGATTTTAGTAAACCCCTATTTATTTTTAAATACCTATCTAACAATATATCACACGTTAGGGTTAAAATGAAAAAAAAAAACACTCCCCACTTTACGTATAGGGGAGGTACCCTAATAAAATATTTTTTTCCACTTTTTATTTTACCACTTTGTCGGCGTAATTGATATACATATTAGTACCAAATTTCAGCTTTCTAGTGCTAACGGTCACTGAGATTATCCGCGGACGGACGGACAGACGGACGGACAGACATGGCGAAACTATAAGGGTTCCTAGTTGAGTACGGAACCCTAAAAAAAGTATGAAGTTTGTAGGAAAATGTGCCTGATGACGTTGGCCATAGGGTACAGTGCCTTCCGATGGGAACATTACTTACTACATCTGTACTAAATGTTTCCTAATCTGGTCAGTATGGAATTTGTAATGACATCTCATTTTCCAAGCAGTTCACTGGTACGCCTATAATATTTTTTTACTAATAAAGTACCTAATTATATAGGATTTCACTAAAAAAGATTACCTAAGTAATTCAAATTACAGGTTTGCCATTACACTAGACTTACTAGTTTAGTCATTTGATAAAATTCTAAAACACATCGGAGTTGATGAAATGAGCCCGAAAAAAAACAATTCATTTTGCAATTTCACGGGAGAAGTTCAGTGATATGATTGTACATTCCTCACTAATATATATATATCTTTAATCGTATGGCATTTATTTACGAACCGTGAGATCTTCGAGAAGACAAGTACGGTTGCCAGTTTTTGTTGCACTTTTAGCACCACCCAGGGGTCACGTGTAGGGCAACTCCCTACGGACGTGGTGCAAACTTCGACCCCCCTTTGTCAAGTGAGTGGGCAACTTGACTGTTAGAAGTTCTGAAGCCGCCCGAAGGCCTCTAACTTGGCTTAACGACTGCTGTCGTAAACAGCAGCCGGGATCAACAGCTTAACGTGCCTTCAAAAGCACGAGAGCGCTCAGTTAGTAACCACTCAAAGCGGTCACCCATCCAAGAACTGACCTGCGCCCACATTCCTTAACCTCGCATACCGCACGCGGTATGCGGGTGTCGCTGGGCCACGAGCGCTCTCTCACTAATAATGAAGCCCCCCGATAGTCCCAAAAGTATCAGGAATTACAAAATATGAGTTTCATTTCCCGGGAAATTCCGTGATTTTCGAGTCAATTAATTATTTTTTAACGTTGGGGCAATGCGTTCACGCATCCCGCCCTGTCGGTGAGGACGGGTATGACGGACTAACCGCGGCTAGATAGCCTTGGATTACCGTCTAAAACCACCAGCGAAGTCCAACTCCGCCTTGTATTGGGGCGCCGCAGGATTGCTCTTGGCATTCAACCCACCGGCTAGTAGGCCGCAGTCGAGTCCAGGATTTCCCGGGAGTACACCCTAAGTGTCTATTTACCATCAGGCAGGCTGTATAAATAGTGTATACTTGTGCGCCATCGTTGTTGTATACAAATAATAATACAGGATATAAAATAATACTTCTGCACTGTAAGGATAACACGAGATTATTACCAAAGTCCTATATAAAGTACTCAATAAAATGCAACAACAATTCACCTAAATAATATTCTGACCAGTGCATTATACTCTTAAATATCAGCTACTATATACCACAATGGAGTCACAGTAACACACAATACGCCGGCAAAGAAATGGCAATAACAAAACGAAATGGCATTCGTAGAGATTTCCCGAGATAACTCTCTATTCGGGAATTGTTCGAATCATAACTGGGAGATACTGCGACAGTGACAAACGCGATACGCCTCTGGAGGAAATATGGGGGCTGTGTGGGGCATAGGAGGCAGCGGGAGCGGAAAGCGGAGAGGCAGCTTACGCAAAAGATGCATTTGTAGATGACTGTTTTTTGTCGTTCAAAAGCTGTATTGGTTTGATTCGTAGACGGCACGATTTAGTAAGAAATTATGGGGCGTAAAAGGCAGCAACTGCGGAATGCGGAGAGATAAAATTTTTACTTCTACATTTTTTGAACGACAATAATAATAATAAATATTCTGCGACAATTTTTTACACAAAAAGCTCAAACAGGCTTATGTTATGGGTACTAGACTACGATATATTTAATAGATATATACTTAAATACATAGAAAACATCCAAGTCTCAGGAAAAAATGTTTCTGCTCACCACAGAAACAAATGCCCTTACCAGGATTCGAAGCTGGACCTCTAGCTTCGGAGGCAGTGTCACTAGCAACTAGGCTAAACAGGCTGACAAACAAATGTGGAAGTAAGTTAGCTCAAAGCTCAAGTATCTTATGACTTGAACCACAACAGTATCGCATATGTTTGTAGAAAGTCTAATGTTTCAAAGAAAACTCCGCGAAACACGCGTAATTTGATACTATACATTGAGATAAATAATGATATATGTCTCCAAAATAAACCACGGGTCTAAATTTGCTCACGTCATCTTTTGATATTTAGAAAAATTGCTCAGTATATGTACAGATTTTGTTTAACTTGCAATGTTTGTTACTTGTAAAGGGTTTGGCCTGTAATCATCATCATCATCATGTCAGCTGAATGACGTCCACTGCTCTCCAGGCACAAGCCTCCCCTAAAGACTTCCACAATGAACGGACCTGCGCCACCCTCATCATGGCCTGTAATACGAGCAAAAATTTAAAAGGACGCATCTTTCAAAAAAAAAGTATTTCCCTTTTCTATTAGGAGAAATTTTGATCTAAAGATGACCTCTAAGTAGGTACGTACATACATTACCTACATATGTACGGGTCAAAATTTGCAAATGAATTTTAAAGCAGCAATCCTCTACCGATTGAACTGGAATTGACATCAAAACATTTAATGCAATACATAATGACAAACGCATGAACGCGAAAGTTATTAATTCGGAGGAGTATCCTGCTTTAATCCGTAAGAGAGTTTTTGAAATCCCTATCCCCCGCGCAAGAACAGCATTTGCACGGCGTCTCCCAAATTTTTTGCATCCGTATATTTACAACATGGTGGTAAGGATCTGCAGGATTGCAGGAAATTCTTCTCGTGAAGCAAAAGCGAAGATTCTCAGTTGGTTAAATAGGTCTTAACTATAGGCAATAAGATCATTACTTAATAGCACTACCTTAATTTTGTAGCCTTACACCCACGTCGTGCATCCCCACTTACACACACTCAGTCAAAAACACATACACACACAAACACACACACACACTTGCACTCACATACCTTTTTACTTTTAGTTGTTATATGTTTCTACATTCTATAGTTACTGTTTGGCCGTAATAATATATATATATATATATATATATATATATATATATATATATATATATATTCCGGTTTCTTATTTAATTGGGTGATTTTTGTTTAACTGTATACGTATGCAACCGTAGTAATACTAGCATCTTAAGCGTGTTTGCTAATCGCTGGGACAGTCCTATGTATGCCCGTTGGACGTCCATGCATGTTTTAATAAAAAAGTAAATTTAATTTAATTTAATTAGGTATTAACACTATAGTTTTATTCATTCACTAACAAATTTGTATGGACATGGTCTGAATTAAATTATTATTATTATTATTATTCACCTTATTTATTTCTTTTTCTTAGGTTAGATTTTTTACAATAAATTTATCAAATGTAAAATATAAAAATACACGTACAAAGTATAAAAGCATTATAAAAAACCTAACCTAGAGTGTTTTTTTGTAAAACATAGGGTTGTTGATGTTAATAAATTATAATTATTATTCATTTTTAATGTTACTTAATTCATTATTGTACCTATTTTGTATTCATGAAAATTTATCGAAACATTGTTTTAAAGTTCAGAGTTAAATTGAATTAATTTATAGACTCCGATACCGGGAAATTCGTCAGAAGAAGAAACACTTGGCATGTAAAATGCAAAATCATAATATTTAAATGCCCTTTTACATGACTGATTCTACAAGTGCTTAAGAAATCGTGACATCTGGTGAAAAACAATGCCAAGTAACCTTTTTTTTAGTAACCTTTATTTTACAGGGCATTTACCCCTCATGAAATTGGGGGAGGCCTGTGTCTAACAGTGAAGGTCCTTCGGCTGATAATGGTGGTGGTTGTGGTTATTTTATAAAATAGCCAGAGGAGGCACTGGAACATAAATTTCATGTGCCCTGCTAACTTCTTCTGAGAATAAAAATTAATTAAATTTTCAGCCACGTATAATTCTTTCATATAAGCATCAGTGTCAAAATGTTAGTTGAATTCGCCGCTAGATGGCACTGTACCCTCTGCCATGATTCCTGAATCGCGCTATTAAGAATATTCCTGCAATAAAATATTAATATTCCTGGCACCTCTAACGACATTTAAAAATAATTTATGTCAATTACTCAGTGACAAATGTTACTATTCCTTGACAGACTTTTTTGCGGACAAAAGTTGAATTATTTTGTTATTTTAATGTTTAATTTGTTTGGTATTTATTTTTTAGTGTTAATTACGAGTTTAATGTATATCCGGGACATATTGTTATTTTAATCCAATTATTCTACTTATATTTAATAATTATGTTATGAATTATAATGTCAAGTAAAAATTTAAATTTGTATGCCTACCGGCGAAACATAGTGCCACTCTGTACCGTTTACACCACCACTCTGTATATACCTATGTTTACAAATAAAAAATACTTACTTACTTACTTACTTACCTACTTAACAATGAGGTTTTA
Source organism: Notocelia uddmanniana (assembly GCA_905163555.1). Classification (NCBI taxonomy): domain Eukaryota; kingdom Metazoa; phylum Arthropoda; class Insecta; order Lepidoptera; family Tortricidae; genus Notocelia; species Notocelia uddmanniana. The sequence continues at coordinate 3,474,505 of LR991074.1, read as the reverse complement.
TTGTATATGGTATACTTACGGGTATCAGTGGTTGGTTGGTCATTTTTAGGCAACTTCCTGACTTGGCGGGACGGGATCGATATGTCATAGGTATTTTGTTGTTTACGTAAGCTTACTGATGTGAAATTTCCTCACTTGAAGAATTACTGTCAGTATTCCGTTTGCGCAGTACTAATATGATGCGCAGAAGTGGGACAGTACCGCTTTGATATCGGTTGACACTGACAGCTGAGAGTTTTCTCATATCGTACCGCCTCCGCATCGATTAATCAGGAAGGCGCCTTATGTATTTCGTTTGAGTTCGTACTCTTTCTAGAAAGAAAGAAAATACATTTATTAAGGTCTTTACTACTACAAAACATTAATAAATATACAACAGATGACGCTAAAAAGGCTTATTCTAGACGCTTAAACTGATCACGCTCACATTTTGCATGTCCATAGGTGACATCACGACGATAGTTTAGATTAAAAAAAATGAAAATCGGACATACCACGGGGAAATGATCACTGAAAAACTCATAGGAAAATAAGTTCCGTAAGTTAATTTCCGTATATTTCACTGTAAAAAGTCGCGCACGCGCGAAATTGATGTAAACAATGGAAAATAGAGGGAGTTTAAGACCGGGTAGACGCGCTCAGCTCAACATTTGCAACCAGCAACCTGCATACTTTGGGACCCCTTATGTAAGGAACTTATGTTCCTATACAGAATGCTACTTATAAAAAAAAACTGTATTTTCCTCTTCAGCCCATCGTTTTCCCAGTTGTATCCTATAGGAGCCCCGAGCCCGCCTTAGCTCCTTATTGCAAGATTTGGCGTAGGCAATAGTTTTACAAATGCGACTGCCATCTGACCTTCCATTCCAACCCAGAGGGAAAACTACACCTTGAATTTTTTTTTATACAACGTTGGTGGCAAACAAAGGTACGGACCGCCTGATGGTAAGCGGTCACCGTAGCCTACAGACGCCTGCAACTGCAGGGCAGTCACATGCGCTTTGCCGACCCTTTAAAAATGTATACACTCCTTTCTTGAAGAACCCCATACTGTAGTCCCTCAGGAAACACTCGGCAGAGCTCATTCCACAATCGAAGCGTCCGAGGGAGGAAATTCCTCTGGAATCGTAGCGCACGCGACCATTTAGGTTCTAAGGTGTGAGGATGAATGCCCTGCCGACGGGGAGCGGTGCGATGGTAGAAAGCGGCCGCTGTCGAACAGTTATTCGGAATACAACCGATAGAACACGCACCAGTAGGCAGAGTTGACTGGTTTCATTACGATTTTTCCGTCATCAAAAAGCTACTGTTAAATATAAGATTACATTGAACCAACGACCACCAGATTAAAAGTCGTTTGACGTACCGCTGAGCTACTGTCGCTTCTGGGACTCCCCTACACAACCCTTGTAATATCTCAAACAAAGGGTCTATCCCTAAGGACGGTGTATCAGTATAACCCTAGAATTCACGTCAACCGATTACATCAAAACCAGTTAACTTGGCCTCCGATTACACACAGCTGTTACTGATTTAGGGGTCAAGTTATTAAAACCATTTGTGTTGAGACTGGTTGTGAATCGGATAGCTACAAATTGTTCATGTACCCTCACGAAGATATCCCCATGTGGGTATGCCAGTGGCGAGTGCTAACGTCAGGGTCAGACACGGGACAAAAAGGCTTGTTACTAGTACTGTCAGTCCAGTAAGTTGTGTACCTATTATCGACTCTATTACAAGTATGTTAAGGTTAAAAATGGTAGATCCCTTAGCTTAATATATGGTATAGTAAACAGCAAAAGTAGATGATCATTTTGGTACCTTGTTACTTTCACTACTTTAACGCATCCCAACTGTTGCAGTAGTGATACATTAGTGCGGCAAAGTACTAAAATGATCATCTACATTTGCTGTTGACTATGAAAAGAGTCTGAAACATACCAAATGGAAGCCATAAGGATGGTAAGGCAGTGCCTTTGTTTATATGTTCTGCTAGACTTGGCAGGGACACTCCTGTGCCTCAGATTTCCATTGGATTGTTGATGATGATGGCAGAGAAAAATTTGGACACCAGATGAAAAAATTTTTAAAAAAAAAGTTGTTGAAGGGAACGAGATAATTTTCTACATTTAATCATATTTTAAATTTCGTCTAGCAAGCTTTGAGAGTGAACCTACATTTATCATTTATTTATATTTAATTTTTTTGTTAATTTTTTTATATGGTCTTGAGACCATACTCACTACCAAGACTAGAAGACCACATACCTACAGAACAATTAGTGTCATTATTATAACTGATGATTAATATGGACTACTCAAGTCATCACAAAATAAAGTATTTTTGTCATGTTAATTCTAGCTTTATTCATGCAAAACAAAGATATTCAAGAAAAAAAAGACGTTTTGTTGTAATTCCCACAAGCTCCTACGCCTGACAGTATAATGCAGAGATAACAGAATGCAATAGAATTACATTTAAACTAACTTTTGATGCCTAAAAATTACTACTGACATGTGAGAAAATAGAGCTTAATAATTTGAGAATGTTTTGTTGCACCTCCCCTAAATTAAGGTATAGTCCATGGGTTCAACCACTAAATTAGTCAAACAAGTTTCAAAACCAAAACTACCGTCCAAAATCAACACTTTCACAAAATATTTTTCTCGAATAACAAATGCAATATAACAACGAACCAATACTCAACCAATTATGGTAATTGTATACGAAATACGTATATAAATAGGCGAAGAAAAGAACAAACTAGGTTAATAAGAACACCGTTCCTTGTAAAAAGATACCTATTCGCGTTTGACGACGCCCGAAAAATCCAAAGACCTCACAAATACGTGGAGAGCCTTATGGTTTGGGACAAGTGACAGACCGATAGCGATTTTTATATTTTTGTAATAATGAATATGTTGTAGTCGACTTTTCTATCAAAAGACTGAAGAGAAAGAAAACTCTCAGATCTTTATCTCTCTCTCCCTGATACATCAATTTTTAATTCCGATGCGGAATGCAAATTAGGGGCCTTTTTACCGACTTCAATAGAAGGAAGGAGATTCTCAGTGTTCGTCTGCATGTTTGCTTGTCCTTTTTTAAATATGTATATTCCCCGATGACTCTTGACCAGGTTGGCCTAGCAATGTGCAAATTGCAGAAATTGCAGAAATGTTCTCGGAAATTTCCGAGAAATTACATGAAAGCAACTTAGAAAGTTCTCTGTGAGAATATTCCCATGAGAACTTTAAAATTTTGTGTAATATATAATATTACACGCCACATATTAGTAAACCAGGCAGGCATCATATTTAAAATGGCGTGTGTCTACGTCCGTCCTGACACGATAAGATTGTTTATTAAATTTAAGTTCCAGAGAATATTCTCCTTAGAAGTTTCGCAACTTATGAAACTTCTCCTCGGTGCATTGCTAGGTTGGCCCATTTAAATAATTCTTTTTTTGTTTCAAAGTAGGTACGACAACATTAGTCTCATATAAATTTCGTGAAGGTCTGATGATGGGATCTAGGAGGAATCGAGGGAACTCCTCGAATTTGATAGGCTCGCATATGCCTATTTCGGTATTTTCTGTAGGTAACCAAGCATTGGCTCACGGAAACCACAAACTGTGGCATAGCAAGTACAATAGTGGAGTCTTTTTTGGTATAAATTATTAGTTTAACATGTGTATCTGTGTATGTGTGTGTCTGTCTGTGGTATCATAGCTATTAAGCGGGTAAACGGTATTAAATGCGGTTTTTTGTCGTTTAAAAGCAGGCTTGGTTTTTAGGCATGCTCTATCAAAATCGATGCAGCCGTTATTGAGGTATTGAACTTTGATATAAAAATATCGCGGGTTTTCTAACATTTTAAATATGTCAGTCTTATATCATATACCTTATTCTGAGTTAAAAAAAGCAATGAAATTACACTGAAGTTTGGGATTGTCCGAAGGATATAAAATTTTATTACTTATCATGTCAAATTAAGTTTACAATAGACGTCATACAACGGCACTGTGGTACAGAGTATAGTCAACAGCAAAAAGTAGATGATCATTTTAGTACCTTGTCACTTTCAATTCATTGACGCGTCCCAACTGTCGCAGTATTGTTACGTTAGTGCGACAAAGTACTAGAATGATCATCTACATTTGCTGTTGACTGTACCAATAGATCGAGCCACGAAGACGCGTTCTGTGCTGCTACTGCGAAACGAAAACGAACGAAGTTCGAGAATCTCCTTCTCTGTCACAGCATCGCACTTGCATATTCGAGCGACAGAGAGTAAAGTATTCCAATTTTATTCGCTTTTAATTCGCGGTAGCGCCTCTGCTCTCTACGCTTTGGTCAAAACATAGTCTAGTGTAAGTTAGTGTGTCCAAAGGAGATTAAGAGTGCGCAGTACGTTCGGTTCTCCATACAAACGTAATTACGCTCTCATTTTAAAACGCCATGCTAGAATAACATGAATCTTTGTATACACAGTGGGATCCGGCATATCTAGGTCGAAAAGTAGTATCTAAAAATCAAAAAACAGCTGTATTATTTTTCTTTTACAATTTTTAGCAACAGAAACTAATTTTCGACCTAGATACGCCGGATCCCATTGTGTATACAAAGTTTTATGTTATTCAAGCATGGCGTTTTAAAATAAGAGCGTAAATACGTTTGTATGGAGAACTGAAGCGTACTGCGCCCTCTTAAGACGTGTTAAAAACCGGCCAAGTGCGATTCGGACCCGCGCACGAAGAAAAAAAACGTCAACAACTACTCTGTTGTATGGAAGCCCCCCTTAATTATTATTATTATTTTAATTTTAGTATTTGTTGTTGTAGCCACAATAAAAATACATTATCTGTGCAAATTTCAACTGTATTATTATTATTTTGTTTTTAGTATTTTTTGGTATAGCGGCAACAGAAATACACAATCTGTGAAAATTTCAACTCTCTAGCAATTACGGTTCTTGAGATACAGCCTGGTGACAGAAGGACGGACGGTTCCCGTTTTTACCCTTTGGGTACGGAACCCTAAAAACCACCGAGCAGCTAAGCTAAAAAAACCGCCGCCGCGATAAGTAATAATGATTAAAGACCGCGTACCGGTCTGAAACATGTTGTGCGATGTTCGACGTGAGATAAAAGTTAATAAGACCCGTTTCATCATATTTTAATGTGTCAAACTCACGGGAGTTTTCTATATAAAATTGGAACGTGTCCTTCTGGATTGAACGATTTAGGTAAAAATTTATAATATGTCATATATCTTTAACAGTTCTATAAACTCGACATTTCATTGCGAATAAATCTCTTATGAGGGCGCAGTACGCTCGGTTCTCCATACAAACGTATTTACGCTCTCATTTTAAAACGCCATGCTAGAATAACATAAAGCTTTGTATACACAATGGGATTGGGCATATCTAGGTCGAAAATTATTTTATGTTGCTAGAAATTGTAAAAGAATAAAAATACAGCGGTTTTTTGAGTGTTTTAAGGCTTGTATGAAAACCTTAAATAGTCGCTGTATTTTTTCTCCATTATAATTTCAAGGAACAGAAACTAATTTTCGACCTAGATATGCCGGATCCCATTGTGTATACAAAGTTTCATGTTATTCTAGCATGGCGTTTTAAAATGAGAGCATAAATACGTTTGTATGGAGAACCAAACGTACTGCGCCCTCTTAAGCCTTATACTTACTCCACAGAGTAATGAAGTGGAAGCAGCTATTATGGAAATTGAAAATGGGTCTCATTTCGTTCCGTAGACGACAATTTTGATGTTTGTCGTTCCTCCGAATTCCATCTTCGGCTCAATTCAAAGGATTGTTGACTTTGGAAGCTTTAAGGAACGATTTTACCGCCTTGTGATTTTTATAGGGCAAATTAATTAAATATCAATCGAGTTGGCAAGTATTTGAGGTATGGAGGAGATTGAATTTGAAATATTTACTCTTTTGAATTTAAATTTGCAGTATCACCTAACTTTACGGAATTCAATTATAACATTTTTATTTATGTGCAAAATAATTGAAGGGTGGGATTAATGGGTATTGAGATTGGGATAAGGTAAATATCCCAATAGGTTACATCTCTTGTTTACTCCTATTAGTATGTCATAAGATTGAAAGTAGGTATTATCTTTTGGGTCAGTGTCGACTTCTTGGACATGTACCCTACTTATGGGGATTTAACAGTGATGTAATTTAGTCATTACGTGGTTATAACATAATAATAATAATCTTTAACACACAAGATAAATACAATAATGAAAGTGACTGGCGGACCCCAAACTAGGCGGAGCCTGTCTCTTGGGGCCCTGAGTGCTACAACTGTTTTTTTTTTACAATAGGTTTTGCTTATGAAGGAATCTAGACATAAAAATTTATATGTACATACTTCATGTGTGTGTGTGTGTGTATGTGTGTGTATGTGTGTGAAAGAGCGTGTGTGTGTGGGAGTATGTGTCCTCAGTAGATTATAATGCCGACAGGAAATAATATTAGCTAGCCATAAGAAGAGCTTCCGTATCTCGGTATGATAAACACTGTCTCAATATGACTATTTGTATTATGTTTTTATTAGCCTGATAGAGTGTCCCACTGCTGGAAAAAGACCTGTTCCCTAATGTTCCACCCATCTCTGTCACCCGCAATCTCTGGCCAATCATTTGCGAACATGTTCAGGTCATCCCACCATCTCCGCCTTTGCCTGCTTTGCCGCCTGTGTGTGTCCGACATGTCCATCCTTTTTTTGATGGTGTGAAAATGCTGTTCCGTATACCCGCGACCAGGGAAGTTCATTTGGGGGTTATGTGAAACTCTCTCCTTTCCCGAGGGACGGGAGGAGCATACCCACTAAAAACACACCGGTGTCACCCGCACTGCCGTTAAGGCACCATGGGATCGCGAGCATTTCACCACGACGTTCCCAGCCTGTGTCCATCATATGGCAACCACCAAGTGGCTATTTAAGCCTACCTCTGTGGATGCATACGGTAAATATGGCCGGCTTAGTTCCATTTAAGCAAGGTGATCTTCTTGCCCACATCTGCTATCTGTGTTAAGGAGCGCAGCGCGGTATTTCTGACTCGATCAGTCCTCTTGATGCCTAGGATGCTGCGCTGTCTATCACTAGCAAACCTTGAGTTTGGACTTTTTGTATTCAGTCAGCGACCATGACTGAGCTCCATAGGTCAAGATTATTCACTGAATAAAATATTTATGAGGGCTCTGTCATCACGGCTGATCCGCAATTCGGGGGACCCCAGAGCTGGTGCGTACCTCTCTTGCAACACAGAGAGGTAATGCCGCCATTTATTCTTGTTTTTTGCAATATATCCAAACCTGTATTATATCACATGAAAAATAATGTGTTTAATGGTTTTTAAACAATTTCTGTAACAAATATGGCTATGAAAGCTAATAAATTTGCTATAACTTTTCTTAACATTGTAATTTAATAAGGAAACTTACAAATATGTACAATTGTTATTAAAATTATTATTGCTAGTGCTAAATGTAAGATTAAAATAGATTAAAATAATTTGGCCCCTTCGGCGTATAAAAATGATGACACTAAAATTGTAATTATGACATCTATCATGTGACATCTATATTGATTGATTGATTGATTTCATGGTCCCTTAAATGCTGGCAGCATTTCCTCGCTGAATCGCAATGCTAATATGCATTGATCGAGGAGGCTGCCAACTCTTCGGTTCCCTGTGAAGTATAGCTGACGTGCATTCGAATCCCATGGGCCAAGGGTCTCCACACCGAACGGAACAAAAGTGTATTTGTATATTTTTTTATGTGTATTTTAGTAAAAAAAAACTATCTCCGTTTATTAAAACGTGTATGTTATTTTTTTAAGAAACACAGTCACCTTCCTTACACAGCTTCCATAAAGGAGGCATTCCCTTGAAATTCCACAGCTGTTGCGGTTTACCTATCTTTCCGTACATGCGTAAAATATTATTAAGTAGGTACGTCAATATATATCGAGAAGACAGTACAGTTGCCAGTAATAATAATAATCGTGTGGCACTTGTTTTTGAACCGTGAGATCTTCGAGAAGACAAGTACGTTTGCCAGTTTTTGTTGCACTTTTAGCACCACATAGGGGTCACGGTTGGTACTCTCCCTACGGAAGTGGTGCAACTTCGACCCCCCTTGTCAAGTGAGTGGGCAACTTGACTGTTAGAAGTTCTCAAGCCGCCCGAAGGCCTCTAACTTGGCTTAACGACTGTTGTCATAGACAACAGCCGGATCAACGGCTTAACGTGCCTTCCAAAGCACGGGAGCGCTCAGTTAGTAACCACTCAAAGCGGTCACCCATCCAAGAACTGACCTGCGCCCACATTGCTTAACCTCGCATACCGTACGCGGTTCGTGAGCGCCGCTAGGCTACGAGCGCTCTAAGTTACCAGTTTGTTGCACTTTTAGCACCACCCAGTGCTTCGTGCTTGTGAGTTTTTTGAAGGCGATTTTTTTTTTAATCATGTAGCTTCCGCACCTACAAAATAGGAAGTCGCCTCACATTAGCGAGCATGCGAGCATAAAATAAATAAAATAAATGCGTAACAAACAATTCAGGCCACATTCCCCTTAAGAATCCGCAGTAAGCTCGGTTCTCCATACAAACGTAGTTTCGCTTTCATTTTAAAACGCCAAGCTAGAATGACATGAAACTTTGTATACACAATGGGATCCGGCTTATCTAGGTCGAAAATTGTTTACTGTTGCTTGAAATTATAATGGAGACAAAATACAGCGATTTTAAGTTTTTCACACTAGACGTAAAAAACTCAAAAACTTGCTGTATTTTTTTTCTTTTACAATTTCTAGCAACAGAATTTAATTCACGCCCTAGACAAGGCGGCTTCCATTACCTATACAAAGTTTCATGTTGTTTCAGTAAGGCGTTTTAAAATGAGAACGAAACTACGTTTGCATGGAGAATCGAGTGCAGCCGAGCGTACTGGGGACTCTTAACGCCATGATGCGACAAGAACGACCTCCAACCTAACTCTAGCCACCTGTAGCTGTTATCTAGGCTTACCTGGTCGACCACTCCGGATTTAAGGTGGCAAGTTTATCCCCGACTTTAACTGTGGACTTAGAGGTGGGGTATATGTTTGGCTTATACTAAGAAACGAGGCATTCATTGCAATATACAGGGTGTGGCCTGTATTATGAGAAATAAATTAAACGGTACACTATTGAGCTCTCCAGAAATTAATTCCAAATGGTTTCAATTGAAAAAAAAAACTACTTTGTTTTTTTTTTTATGCAAATATAGCTTACGTGTAATGTTTTACTCTATTGAATGATATTTAATAACAATTTATTTGTAAAACACTATAAATTGCTTTTTTTTAAATATCCCAATAATATCCTTTTTAATCAAAAATGCAACAACGATTATGATTTATAACTAGATGCTACCTCAAAATCAGCAGTAACTGCCGCGCTATAATCTCGTGATGCCCAAAATCCATTACTAGGAGGCAACTTTAGATCAAAATTTCTCCTAACTGAAAAAATATATAAAATGTTATGGACACAAGAGGTTACTGCAGATGCTCTAAGGAAGCGTCCTTTAATTTTTTTGCTCCTATTACAGGCCACACCATGTATAGTTAAGCATAATTTGAGAACAAAAAAAATGGGGGCATTTCAATGTTTTCTCAGAGGATGAACATTTTGGGCGTTTCGACTTAGTATCTCTAACACCATAGATTCTAGAAAAAGAAAAAAAAGTGTACCCAATTTCGAATATTTCGATATCGATTTTGTTACCACTATACATACATAGGAAGTAACAAATTATTCTAAGCACACTTTTTTTCGTTTCCTAGAATCGATAGCGTTAATTAAAATGGTTTTTTAGATAATTAAAAAAATATCTAATAGGCCAAATAAATGCCACAGGTGACCAAAGGCTATCTTGCACAGGTAGATATTTTTAGTTAAGATATTGCGATGTAATGCTCTTTAGCAGCATGGTTTGCCGTATTTAGATTTAGTTTAGCTTAAAATTTATGTTAAAATGTTTCATGTGTTGTTGGAAATAAATATTAATGTATTAACGTAAAACTAATTCATTAAAAATAATTAACCCTGAAACGTCAAGTATATGGCGTAAAGGTGCCCCATTTAATCAGTAATCAGTGTGTTTATTGCTTTCATAGGTTTTACACGTGATACATTATAATATTTGGTTAGCTATGAAACCCTGTAGGGCACTGCAATACCTACATCTTAAATCTAACCTAACTGCTACACATATTATAAAACTATAAGTCCATACTACAATGCCAACAATAACACTATCAAAGTAAAGAAGAAAATCCGTGTAAATTTACGGTGTTTATGATAACCGCAGACACCGTTTAAGTAACACGATACGTCTGTAATACTAATTTAGAGTACATATGGTGCTACTTTACCGCACGAGTACGATAATCAGCAGATTACGTGCATAAGTCGAAACTTTAAAGAGCCATATGTACTGTAAAACGTTGTACGATACACGTGCTAACAGGTAATTCGCAACTCGTGTCGATTTAAAACACTCCCTTCGGTCGTGTTTCAATTCAACACCCATTGCGAATTTCCTGTTCTCTGCACTTGTATCGTAATGTACTATTGAATTATAAAAATGTTTATACCGAAGTCTATAGAGTCTATAAAATGTGTATTGGGTAAATGGGTAAGCCTAATATTTTAATAGCTTGAAGTAATCAAGCAAAAACTAAGGGATCTAGTGACGGGTCGACGCTGTGGTTTAGCGCGGCGCCGGTAAGGCTGCGGGCTTAGTGCGAGAGAAAGCGATTAGTTACTGCAAAAACTAACATAAAATTCGTGTTTGTTCGAATATTCAAGCTAATGTTCCCCGTTCAGCCAGCTATTCATTTCTTTTTTTGAGCTGTGAAGTAGGTGCGGTCTGAAAATCAGCGCTGTACAGCCGACCAAGCTCGCAGCAAACGCTGAACCCTAATGAAAGAAGAATTTCTAAAATTTTATAGTGAAGTATTAAATATGTAAGATTCATTGTAAATAAATGAGAATAAGTATGCGTTTATCGCTGGGGGGTGAACCGATTTTGATGATTCTTTTTTTATTTGAAAGCTGGTGCTTTCCATGTAGTCTCACATTAATTTGGTACAGTTCTAACAATGGAATCCATGTAAAAACCGAAAACCTTATAAGTCAGTCAAGTAAATTTGCATTAAGTAGTTGCGAGATAAATGGACGAATAACTCGTTTGAAGTCGGTTTTTCTTGTTAAAATGTTCGATTATTAACTTTAGCTATCGACAGAACACAACACTGCATACCTACGGAGTAAATAGTAGTGTTATTATAGCTACGATCTTTTTTAATGCAAAGACATACGGCCCGCCTGATTGTAAGAAGATACCGTACCCGTCACTGCTTGCAAGTGCAGAATAATCACAAGGGCCAAGCCTATATTTATTTGATATTAGGAACCATATAATTCACTTCCCCTTTTCCCATTTATTCGGGGTCTTTTTCTTCCATACATCTCTGTAATGCCTTCATTCACATCCTTCCTATTCAATAATAATAATATCTTCTCTCACACAATCAATCTACCTTTTCTTTGGACTACCTCGTTTCTTTCATCCAACCACATTTATATCTAGTACCCTGCTTGTTACATGGCTTTCATCCCTCCTCATTACATGCCCATACCACGCCAGGCAATTGGCTCTGAGTTTTTCAGCAATAACTGCTACTTTCTGGCTTCCTCTTATATACTAATTTCTATCCGCTCCATTTTCGTCACACCACGTATTCATCTCAACATTCTGTAATATGCAGTCTCGTTTTATCTGTCATCTTCGAGTCCCAACATTACGATTTATACATTGATGACTGGTCTTATTCAGGTTAAAAGGTTTAATTGTAGTTTCCGCTGCTCGCCCGCCAATGTATCCCATCCACTTCCGATCTGAGAACGCTCCGCGGTTTGTTAATCTTTTAATGGAATTAACCCGCTCAACGACGTTACTGGGAAACTAAAGCGGACGCCGCGTTAGTACCGCCGGTTATGCGAGCTTACTAATGAGTGGGATAAGTTCGGCTGAGACAAGTTCAACGGTGACTTTTGACAATGTTCGACAATACAATTGCACATATTAGCTCCAGAGCTAATGTTTGTCTCTAGCTGCCTACACGATGAATCTTCAAATCATTAAAGGGTTGGCAATCTTATAACGGACGTTACTGGGAAACTAAAGCGTTAGTACTGCCGTTTATGCGAGGTTACTAATGAGTGGGTTAAGTTCAGCTGAGGCAAGTTCAACAGTGACATTTGTCAATGTTCGACAACACAATTTCACATAGCTCCAGAGCTAAAGAGTGAGGAGCTAATGTTTGTCTCTAGCTGCCTACACGATGAATCTTCAAATCATTAAAGGGTTGGCAATTTTATAATGGACGTTACTCGGAAAATAAAGCGTTAGTACTGCCGTTTATGCGAGGTTACTAATGAGTGGGTTAAGTTCAGCTGAGGCAAGTTCAACAGTGACATTTGTCAATGTTCGACAACACAATTTCACATAGCTCCAGAGCTAAAGAGTGAGGAGCTAATGTTTGTCTCTAGCTGCCTACACGATGAATCTTCAAATCATTAAAGGGTTGGCAATTTTATAATGGACGTTACTCGGAAAATAAAGCGTTAGTACTGCCGTTTATGCGAGGTTACTAATGAGTGGGTTAAGTTCAGCTGAGGCAAGTTCAACAGTGACATTTGTCAATGTTCGACAACACAATTTCACATAGCTCCAGAGCTAAAGAGTGAGGAGCTAATGTTTGTCTCTAGCTGCTGGCACGATGAATCTTCAAATCCATAAAGGGTCGGCAACTTTATAATGTACGTTACCGGGAAAATTAAAGCGGACGCCGCGTTAGAACCGTATAAGCGAGTTGAGATAAGGCAAAATACCATCATTTTGACTTTTTTTGTGTCGTCCAATAATGTACTTTTTTAGTACAAATATGCTGAGTAGAAAAGGGAAGTATAGACTAAACTTCACTTTTTTATTCGGTGGAGAAAATTTAATTTTTAAAAATTCGGTCAACGATATCTCCTAATCCGTTTAATTGACCAAAGCTCCCTATTAGACTGCTGCGATAGATCAGTTCATTTCCAATCGCAATTTTCGTCAGTTAGCTCCAACCGTATAATGTTCGTAATTGACTATTAGTGAACTATAACCAGTCAATGGACAGTCTGTCCAATTCCCGGACACTGTTATGATATATTGAGATCATATTATGCAAATCATTTTGGTTCATTTTGGTAGTTTAGTAATTGGGATCCTGGTAAAGGTTGCAGGAGTCCGCTGGATGCTATGACGATAGTGCAATGTGACCCACTCAGTGCCACAAACTGTAGCGATTCGGATCCTGGTAAAGATTGCGACCTTTACCAGGATCCGAAGTCGGCTTGGATGCGGGTGGCGCAGGATCGGACCTTCATGAAGGAGGAGTTCTGGCCGAAAGGTGTTGTATTCCGGCGATTTCGCGGCCAGTTATTCGACACCCTGAATAAGCGCCTTGCGTCGACGTCCCATTGCGATACAACTTAATTTTAAGAAATAAAATAATATATGTATGTTAATCTTTAAGGTATATGTAATATGGGCCTCAGATGCCCGAAATAAATGATTATTATTATTGTGGCACTCTTTGGGGAGGCCTATGTACAGCAGTGGACGTCCTTCGGCTCATATGATGATGATGATGATGACTTAGTGGAATGTCATGTCGCTCATATTTGGGACAGTCCAAATGAGGAAGAACCGCCTCACTATGACCAAAGCCGAAATGATACAACTAATTGCTCTTTACCAGGTCATCAGTCCACCTTGTCCACCTACCCGCGCTGTGCCTTCTAGTACGCGGTCTCCACTCGAGAACCGTTCCGCCCCAACGGCCATCGGTTCTACGTGCAATGTGCCCCGCCCACTGCTACTTAAGTTTATCGATTGGTATGGCTATGCCGGTTGTCTGGATGCGGGTGGTATATATGTAAAAATTTTTTCTGTGTAAATGGGTAATTTTGTTATTTTTTTTTAAATAACATTAACTCCAGTAAATTACAGCCAGTTTTATTTTGGGCGTTAATGGGTTAATCATATGTACATCGTCAGGTTACAGGAAAATTTAAAATACAGAATGTCAATAAATTATAATTAAACAAAGCGGTAATATGTAATTGTTACTTAGTGGCACACAAAATAACGATCCTTACCTACTTAATTCTTGGCTGAACTAGAATTCGGCTACTGAATAATAGGCCTTCCGCATTCAGGGTAGGTAAAACCAAGACACGTCTGAAGGTTTTGAATGGACGTCGGTTTTTAGGGTTCCGTAGTCAACTAGGAACCCTTATAGTTTCGCCATGTCTGTCCGTCCGTCTGTCCGTCCGTCCGCGGATAATCTCAGTGACCGTTAGCACTAGAAAGCTGAAATTTGGTACTAATATGTATATCAATTACGCCGACAAAGTGGTAAAATAAAAAGTGGAAAAAAATATTTTATTAGGGTACCTCCCCTATACGTAAAGTGGGGAGTGATTTTTTTTTCATTTTAACCCTAACGTGTCATATATTGTTAGATAGGTATTTAAAAATAAATAGGGGTTTACTAAAATCATTTTTTGATAATGTTAATATTTTCGGAAATAATCGCTCCAGAAGTAAAAAAAAATGTGTCCCCCCCTCTAACTTTTGAACCATAAGTTTTAAAAATATGAAAATAATCTCAAAAGTAGAACTTTATAAAAACTTTGTAGGAAAATTATTTTGAACTTGATAGGTTGAATAGTTTTTGTAATTTTTTCAAAAAAAATGTGACGGACGGAAAACTACGGAACCCTACACTGAGCGTGGCCCGACACGCTCTTGGCCGGTTTTTTTTTATGTAGTTATGTTTTATGAATAAGCGCGTAAGTTTGTGGTTTATTTAACGTAATTGTGTTGTTGGATTTTTAAAATTCATTTATGTTTTGAAATAATCGTGTTTAAGTTTCTATAGACATTCGTAACATATTCATATCCTTACATCTGAATCCAATTCTATTAGCATACCGTACAGTTTGGTTACCCTGGCTCCCTTTGATCATAATACTGTCCACTCGCTCAAATGAATTATGGACCACTCAATCTATCCTAATGGATTTAGGCCTGTTAGACTAACTTAGGTATCTTTGATTCCAGAATCCCGGTGAAGGAAAACACCGTGAGGGAAACGGGATAATCCCAACAAGGTCTATTTTCACTCCGATTTGGAAGGTCAGATGGTAGGCGCTTTCGTAAAACTAGTGCCTACGCGAAATCTTAAGTGCCAAAGCAGACTCCGAGCTTCTATACCTCCTTCTTTTTGACGATCACTTTGGCTTAATTGGTAGTGACTCTGCCTACGAAGCCGGAGGTCCCGGGTTGGAACCCCGGTCAGGGCATTATTTGTGTAATTATCACGAATGTTTTTTTCCTGAGTCTTTGATGTTTTTTATGTTTATAAGAATGTATCTATCCATGTAAGTATGTAAAAATGTCATCGTTGTCTAATACCCATAATACAAGCATTGCTTAGTTTGGGACTAGGTCGAATTATGTAAGATTGTCCCCCAATATTTATTTATTTATTTTGATTTATTTATATAATTTTAATTTATTTATTTTACTAACCGACTTCAATAGAAGCAATGAGATACTTAGTCCGTCTGCATGTAATTTTTTATGTAAGTATGTTCCCCGATAACTCTTGACCACACAGGCCGATTTTGATAATTCTTTTTTGGTTCTAATCAGGTATCCCCAAGTTGGTCCCATTTGGTGAAGGTCTGATATTGGGATCCAGGAGGAATCGAGGAAACTTGTCAAGTTATATAGGCATGGCGATTTCGGTATTTTCTATAGTTAATTTGAGTCGTTTCTATTTCGGTATTATCTATAATTATTAATTAATTTAATTTATTTATTTAAGATTCGACCGAAGAAACGTTAGGAAGATGACCATGTTTGTTTCTAGAATTAGTAGAATTACTGCGCCGTAGCAATAATCGGTGAGAATAAGATATGGTGTTTTCTAGCAGGAAATCTTTATATATATATATATATATATATATATATATATATATATATATATAGAAAACTTAATACAATACGAATACCTATTAAGAAATCTATCTAGGTTGTTTCACGCGGTAACAACTTCCCAACTAACTGGAAATCACAAATTTCAGCTCGGCATAAATTGTGACCTAACTCATAATGGTAATTATCTCCTCCAAAGTGATTTAGATTAAAGCAACGCCCTAACTCCCGGGCTAGGTGCTCCGTCTGCATAATTACTTGCCTTTTGTTACTTAATTATGTTGAGACGATGTTTTTAGCGCAAACGGAATGAGTTATATTTCAATGTCTGGTGGTCTTGTTAATGGATATTTACTTTGTACGGGAGTATGGTTGTATGGTACTGAAACATGGTCGCTTACTATGAGCCTCATAAGAAGGCTCAAAGTCACCCAAAGAGCAATGGAGAGGGCTATGCTAGGAGTTTCTCTGCGTAGTCGCATCAGAAATGAGGCCATCCGCAGCAGAACCAAAGTGACCGATATAGCCCTTCGAATCGCTAAACTTAAGTGGCAGTGGGCGGGGCACATAGAACGCAGAACCGATGGCCGTTGGAGCGGAAAGGTTCTCGAGTGGCGACCACGTACCGGAAGGCGTAGCGTGGGCAGGCCCCCCACACGGTGGATTGATGACCTGGTAAGGGTCGCGGGTGTCCGCTGGATGCGGGTGGCGCAGGACCGGTCATTGTGGAAGTCTTTGGGGGAGGCCTATGTCCAGCAGTGGACGTCATTCGGATGAATGATGACGATGATGATGATGGTTGTACGAGATTTACTATTGAATAAGATTTCAGTCTTACAATAGATAACTATACGCCGTCCTATTTAAGATTAGAATTTTAACGGTCAGTTTCGCCCACATTTCTTCGTTTCCCTGGGATATCAGACGATATTATTGTACTCATTTAATTTATTTTAGTAACTTATTACGTTTCAAAGATAACACACTACATATGTTCCCGTTTCAAGATAGTTTTCCTTGAAAACGCATGACGGATAGATAGTGATCATGTGTGATAGAGAAGGCGGGCCCTAAAAATGAATGGAAAATGGAGCCCTATTATAGTGGAAATTATTTAAATAGTCTGACTTTAAAAAAATCTTCCATTAGATTTTGAATCTTCCGACTTGGTCCGTAAAGTCGCTTTTTGAACGGAATAATCCGATACAACGCGGCCAACTAAAATAATTTTGAGTATACTGTCACTGTCGTCTGTCACACAGGTTTTATAGTCAATGGGTTGTAAGTATAGTCTTCAAGTTTACTTAGTATAAGCATCTTCTTTACCCAAAGCCATAAAAATTGGCACAATATATTTTTAAATGTATTTAAAGGTGCTCACATACAGCTAAATGGGGAGGTGATTTTTTATTTAAGGCGAAGGGGTGGGCAAGCTCTTTCCATACAAACTTTGTGCAAGTTTTTCTTCGTTTGTGTTTGCACTCCAGTTACTATTTTTAGTCCATATGCTTATTTTTTTGTTACCTATGTCTTGATGTTTTTCTTTTTTCATTTTAATTATTTTTAGTATTTTTTTTTAAATAATGCAAAATTTCAATATCAAGTTTTGCGTATATTTTTTGTTGGTACATATTGGAAAATGTACCAACAAAAAATAAAATTAAATGCTGTAGTGCCAAAACTAACGCAAAAAACTTGCACAACCTTTGTATGGAGAATGGCTTGCCCTATCTTGCGCCTTAATCTACCCCAAGGGATAAGATATCGTTATGTAGATAAATATTTTATTTTTTGATTTAAAAAAATATTGGAAAAGAAAGGAATGAGAGCGAGAAAGGCGAGCTGGTCAGCTATTTTTTCAAAATTTTGTTCCAAAGAGTTTTTTAACTTCCCATTGACTTAATGAACTGGAAATTTGGTAATAATGTTTATAATTACGTATATTTTATCAACAATTACCAATATATTGATATATCACGTTTCTTTTTGGCAACCAAAAGGCAAATTAAAAAGCGTTTTTTCATTACGGGCTCGAGTTAATCGCAATACAGGCTTTTCCGAAAGAATTCCCCAGCGCAAAAACGTCTTGCGGCCCGGGGCAAGGAGATAAAAGAAATTTATTGCCAAGATTAAAGCTGTGCTACGATTGTTTGGGTCGTGTCAATCTGTACCAGAAAACTCGAGGAATGTCCCGTCGTGAAAAAATGGGTAGACTTATGTTCTTACGCTTTAGTGAGTGGATTCTTTAGTTCAAGTGCGTTATTGGATTTCGTTTACTTTTAATTTTTGCGAATTCGATTGAGTATGATTTTTAACCCAGGATGAAAAAAGAGGGATGTTTTAAGTTTTTTCATTTATTTATTTAGGTAAACAGTCACTACAATATGGCTCAGGTATATTTCTTACAATTTAGGTTTCACCACTTATTAAGTTTGACTGATATGTGTGTATTTCTGTCTGTGGCACCGTAGCTCTTAAACGGTTGAACCGATTTGAATTGGGTTCTTTTTATTTGAAACAGATTTTCTAGTGATGATTCTTAGTTTGATCTTATCAAAATTGGTATAGCCGTTTTTGACATTTTGAACTGCGAAATCAAAATGTACAGGATTTTGAAAATTTGCTAAGTTTGTTAGTTATTGTTTTTGTGATAGCGAGTCGTACTCTTCAGTACGTGTCGTACATAATGATTTATTTATTTATAAGCAACTTTAGTTTTTATTTGTATATATATTTAAACACTGTACGTATATTAAAACTAATAGTAATTTGGTATCACTTAATAAATTCTTTTTTTTAATACGGTTTAATTACTTACAGCCAAATTATGCTTATCTTATGTTTGTGAGAGTAAATTAAAATCAACTCAATTAAATTCAGTTATTTATTTCAGGCATAAAACCCATATCTATAACCACCATGATTGTATTATCATGATCTGACGTTAAATATTATGAATACGGCTCAAACGCTTCGCAGCAGCTCTTAATTAATATATCATATCGATAATAATAACTACTTATTGGGTTTAACAGGAAACCATTATATGTATCGATAAAAACTTTAATAGGGAAACATCTGGTCGCCGCGGCTGCAACGGATGGTAGTTCCAACTTTTATACTTTTTACTTTATTATTTTAGGTACTCAAAAATGTATTTATGAATGACATTTGAAATATGGGTGTATTTTTACAAGCTTTTATTTAACCTACATTGTTTGTACTCTTACACTACCCCTTTCTTTTTTCTTTCTAATACAAACACACTACACTTTTCTATGAACCAGCGATTAGTAGTTATTTAAGTAATTGCAAAAAGAAAACTACCATTTTAAAAGGCGGTCACTGGCACCGATTTAAGGCTCAATAAGGCAGCTAAATAAAAAGTGCATAATGCACGCAAAACTGTCAAGACTCTGACTTGGCAGTGTATTTCTGGAAGTCATTTTTGTATACAGATGTATGGAAATAGGTATGTACCCGAACCAGGGTATGTACTAAAACTACGACCAAGATCACCGGGGGATGGGCAGCAGCATCCCTGGAGTGCGGTGGAGATACTGCGATCGCACACACGCATGCCAAGCGTGGTGATTATGGCATTCACCCCTCATTAAATTGGGGGAGGCCTATGTCCAGCAGTGGACGTCCTTGGGCTGATATGGTGGTGGTGGTACATGAATTCCATAACCCGCACTGGACCAGTGTGGGAATTAACGCCTGTTCCCTCTCTTCTTTGAGAAGAAACCTATGCCCAGCAGTGGGATGTAACATAGGCTCTTGAAGTGTTGATTTTGTTGTTGATGGTACTATTAATTAGTAAATTAATAATAAAAATGTTTTTATTATTTCAAAATTTCCAAAAAAATAGTCTACATTTTTTTTACTTATTGAACCTGGTCGCAAAATATCACGAGAATCGGTTGAAGAATGCAACCTGTAGAGAACAAACCATTAAAAAATATATATTTATGAATATTTTCAAAACTGAGTCGACATAAAATTCTATATAATTACCGAACTTGCTCACATAATTCCATGAGAATCTGTTGAGAAATGCCTCTGTAGAAGAGAACAACCGGAAATCCGGACATACGACAGCATTTTTATCGAAGCTGAAGCGAAGACCTTCGTTTTAGTCGGTCAATGTTCATCACTCTACAAATCTAAAATTACCCTATTACTTAGAGTAAGTATACAAAAATTACAATAACCAACAAGAACTGGAATCAAAACTATCATAATAATTCACATAGGAATTGGTACAATCTGACCCAATTCAACCAGCCAGCAATTTATTTCTCAATATAAAAAGTAATGGAATATTGTTATCAAGCCGATTTTTATGCATATAAAGTATTTTCCATTTAAATTGGAAACTCGACAAGGGCCACAACCCTTTGAAGTGTTATTTTAATCAAAGTGCTTTTTACAAGCTTTCATTTAACGCCATGTTTGTTAGAATGTCTATCCGTATGTGTACAAAATTTTGCCACTGAATTTTAGACCAGTTATTATCAACCGATTGATCTGTATTTTTTCATACTTATGTAAAAATCTTTTGGCATACTGCAATATGTGCATAAAGCGCTCGTGGCCCAGCGGCGCTGGCGTACCGCGTGCGGTATGCGAGATTAAGCAATGTGGGTGCAGGTCAGTTCTTTGATGGGTGACCGCTTTGAGTGGTTACTAACTGAGCGCTCTCGTGCTTTGGAAGGCACATTAAGACGTTGATCCCGGCTGCTGTCTACAACAGCAGTCGTTAATCCAAGTTCGAGGCCTTCTGGTGGCTTAAAAACTTCTAACACTCAAGTTACCCACTCACTTGACAAAGGGGGGTCGAAATTGCACCTCGTCCGTAGGTAGTACCCACCGTTACCCTACACGTGACCCCTTTTTTATTTTATTTTATTTTTTACCTGGGGAAATGGATTTATGCATACCGCCTAGCCGGGGAACTAGGACAGGTATGACGGACTCCCGGGAACCGCCCGGACTACCGTCTAAAACCACCAGGGTATGCCCATCACGCAGCATTAGTGGCGGTGACACGGGATCGCCAAGGCACACAACCGCGAACACCGCCTGCTGCGACAGCCGAAGCTGTCCCCTCTCGGAAGAGGCTTGCGTCTCCCACCCGACGGCAAGCGTGCAGGGCGACACCACACACTTGCCGATCAAAGGACCTCCACGCCAGGAGAGAATGAAAAACCCCGGATTCACTTCCTCGGGTCCCCTTGTAACTTTTTATAGAGGTTTTCTCCCTCGCAGCCACCACCCGGCCCCGGCCTGACGGTGACAACCCCCGCTCCCGACTATAGCGGCCCTCTGCCGAAGTCAGGGTTACGGGTCCGTAATTCTTTAAGCAGGCATACGGCATGGCCTGTCCGTCTCGCCGCACCTGGGGAGTCTTGCGACTCTATGATGCGGAACCCCCCATC
This sequence comes from Notocelia uddmanniana, assembly GCA_905163555.1. Classification (NCBI taxonomy): domain Eukaryota; kingdom Metazoa; phylum Arthropoda; class Insecta; order Lepidoptera; family Tortricidae; genus Notocelia; species Notocelia uddmanniana. Next base: position 3,452,924 of record LR991074.1, on the reverse strand, counting down.
CCACCCATTGGTCGCATCCGGAGTGTCCTCCGCTAACCAGAGAAACACCCAGAGCGACCCCGTCTCCGGGTTATTGGTAGCACCGGTAAGCGATCCCTCCTAAGATGAATCACTTACCGTTGCCTCCAGGGCGCACCGGCCAGAACCCTTCCCCTACCCCCGGACCCGCGAGGGTCCAGAGGAACTGGAAGAGCCCGGACACGTGGAGGTTACCCGACTAGCGCCCCTACACGTGACCCCTGGGTGGTGCTAAAAGTGCAACAAAAACTGGCAACCGTACTTGTCTTCTCGAACATCTCACGGTTCGTAAATAAATGCCATACGATTAAATACATAAAATAGTGCAATATTACGACTTATATTTATCGATTGACTTTATGCTGCTCCCATACTGGCTGTTATTAATGTTGTATAACAACAATTATCTTTCTTCAACACCATATAGTGTTACATATCGTCACTACTTTAAAAAAAACTCGTATCTGAAAATCATCAAGTTTCTAGGAGGAACAATAAACATTCTGTAAATTATTGCGATTGATCAAAAAAGTTGTTGTTAGTTTCATGAGATACTTTGATAGCCAGTCATTAATTTCACAAATATTCGAATAACTCACTCAAACATTTTTTTATAAAATTTACAGTTATTCGTAAGATACAAGATTTTTGTTTTAGTATTGACTGAAAGTTGTTAAGTTACGATAATTTTGCTTTGAATGTTATGCTACAAAATGAAACGAAATGTATGTTTTTATGTTTATTAAATGAACTAAGTAAACTCTCTTCGAGTAACAATAGACAATCGACAATCACTGCTGGACAAAGGCTTCCCCAAAGAATCTTCACAATTACCCCCTCGCTTACTCGTAATTGGCCTTAATTACCTACAAATATAATTAAATCAAACATTTCCTATCAGAGAATCACTTTAATCGGAATCTGTGGCATTATTTACTAGGTATCAAAAGAGCTTACACAAAATCCTACAAATATATCACTTTTTAACTGCTACCGCACTCGAATTTCATCCTTATCTCAGCACCTTAAGGTCCAGTGTCGCAAAAGAAGATAAGAAAGGTCCAAGATCAGCTTAAAACTAAAAGAACGTAAGTGTGTATGAGTAAAAAAGAAAAGGGCTCTTTTCAAAGTTAAAAGTGTATAGACTCTATGAGACGCGTAAAAAATGATTTATAGGACATTGTATCATAGTTTTGGAGATTATAATGGTACTTTAGATAGTTTGGGGTTTGACAGTTGTTGTTTATGTTTCTATTGAGAGCCATATGTTTTAGTTTTGAGTTTGACAGTAAGATTGTAGAAGTAATAAGGAGATTTCCTGACTTGGCGGGGCGAGAAGGCAAGTTTTTGACGTGAGCTTACTGATTCCCTCACTTGACGAGATATGTCAGTATAACGTTTGCGCAGTATTAATACTGATATTAATATCATGCGTAGAAGCGAGGCAGTGCTGCATTCATACGCCCCGCTTTCGCGCATCCCACGCAAGTCAGGAAGCACTTATTTAAATGTGTGCATAATAATAATAACAAAAAGGGATGCAGTAAAAAGCGGTATTGACTCCAGGGGCCTTTCAGCTCGAAGAACGAGCTTTTCCAAGGAGATGTAAGTTTTTACTTTAGCCAGCAGATGACACTGTGTGTACTGTTTCACCTGCCTCTCTATTGCACTTGCACATTGTGAGTGACAAAGAGGCACATCTTTCGCGGTTGTACTTCTGTCATGTATACTTTACCTAAAATTCAGATGATGTGTTTACTACCTAAATTTATGGTTCAATATTTTTTTCATGTTTACATTTCGAGCGTTCCAACGTACGCAAAATAATTACATAATTAGGTAATGTACACAAAATTGTGACAACAACATTGTACTAATTTAGCCTCGTCAATTATTCGTGCAAATGGATAGTAGATTCGAGTGCTTATAAAATGCTCCATAGGAAGAGAAGAATGTATGTTTTCAACTTCTGCTACCTTACAAATTTCGAGTGAAATTTTATCGATGTGGTGTGTATATAAGCTTATAAAGCTTAAATATTTTACGTAAAACTAAACGTTTGCACGGTACGTTGACATCGCTGTCAATTTAAAAATTCAATTGTCTAATGGCTTTTTTAGGTTAATTGTATATTTATATAATTATGTGCAGTTAATAACTATATATTACGATTTGCTGTTAATAGTAATAGTCTCAGTAAATAATTTCGACCCTACAACGTGACGGTAAAAGCTATCGTGCGGCTAAGCAGAGTGTAATGGATTCATTGAAAACTGAATATCTTCGAATGACAAAGCCGCTCCCTACAAAATATAATAAGTATGCCACTTTTTACGTGTTAATTTTGTGTTATTGTTTATAATACTGATAAATTTTGGTGCGATTGCTAATATCGAATGTTTGTAAGTAAAATTGTGTACTAAACGATATTTATTAAGTTACCTATTTTGTTTTATTGTCAGAAGAATGTCATGCCCATTTTATTAAAAATGGTCTGATATTGATGAAAAGATAGCCAAATAGGTAATGTAACTATTATTTCATTACTTATTTCCTTATTTTTGCATTAGTTTCAGAAAGGAACTTGAAATGTATTTTAGTAGTTAGTACCTGCCGCCGAGCGGCCGTGCGGTTAGTTTTGTACTAATAACACTATGGCGCTACAAACTACGTGGAGTATTTCACTGATATCTCTATCTCAGTCTATATATTGTACTTTGTGATTGACTCGACTGACAGTTGACACTGACAGCTGACAGTTTTCTCATATCGTACTGCCTCCGCACTGACAAATCAGGAAGTCGCCTTATCCTTAACGAATCGGTAGATGTCTATCAAGCTAGGTTTCTGTTTATTCCCAGTTTTCTTAATAGGTACGACGAAGTATTTTGAAGTTTAAACTTTTACGGTGGTGATGGTAGTTTATTGACATTCATAGGTGCATAATAATATGCATAAATTGAAAAATAAATAACTTTTCAAACCACATGCTCGACAATGCCGAATTATAGGTCATGTAAACCCTACCGAAAGCAAGACATTAAATCCCTTGGTATTAGCCGGGTTATAATGTTGTACTGAATTTCATTATAACCCGCTGGTTAATAATATGATTTCACTTTTCATAATTCTTATTACTATATGCATAAAGTTTAATTTTGCTAAACACAATTTGTCCTAGGCCATGGCCTACTTGATTTGACAAAATAAATGAAGTTTGCCTCCGTGTGAACCCCGGTCCGGAGGAGCGCGGTGTTCGAAATTCGAATTTCGAATCTAGGACCACGGCTTGTGCTTTCGAATTTGGAACGTCGCGCGCCTTCATTTGTTCACGCGTGACGAACAAATCGAGTTCTTGTAGGTGCCTATAGAAGATTTAATTTCAAAAATAATATTGAAAATGTCGAGTGATGAAAGTGTTTTGACTCCTGAGTTTATCAAATTTATCTACTGAGCCTGTTTTTTTGTCTCGCATAAGGTGTGAAAAGTAGAGTATACACCTCGGGGATACGACTGTTTTAGTCTTGGGCGGTTGAACCCCTCACTGCACTCAGGACTCAGTCTTAATTCCCTCGCTTCGCTCAGGAATTAACTTATAACTCCCTCGCTACGCTCAGGAGTAAAATTATGAGTCCTTCGTTACGTTCGGGATTCAATTCGCTCCCGTGACATAAAACAGTGCTTTATCCCCTTAGTGTATAATCTACTATTTATACTTTCTTATCGAATAGGTTAAAATCAGAATTAAAATCAAAATATTTATTTTGTAAATAGGCTTAAACTAGCTCTTTTACAAGTCATCTAAATACATTAGATACATTTATTTTACTTAAGTATAGCTATTTTATATAAAAGCTATTTTATCACATATAAATTCATTTATAGTGTAATAGGATTTTTGTAAAAGATGTCGTTTTACGCTACACTTAAATTTATTCATTGACAATTTCAGCATTTCAGAAGGTAACTTATTGTAGAACCGTAAGTCTGTCCGTCCTTAACTTTAATAACTAATTATAAATTTAATGCGTCTAATCGATAATATGATTAAGTTAGTAGATAATAATTTATGTTTATTTCAGAATTAGTGATTAAACTATAGGGAACTTCTACTAATTTTACTTGTTACACATATACAAACATTTTGATACATGCATGCTAAAACATATATATTTACAGTTTTACACATTATATGCATATTATACACACTTATATAAATGTACCTATACTTATACAAATATTTAATTATATAACCTCCTGTCCTATTTTCTTGTTTTTAAAGGACAATTGTAAAACATATGTTTTTATTAAATAAATATTTGTATCTAATTAAAGGGAAAAATTTAATGCTCCGAGCAGGATTCGAACCTGCGACATCTGGCATACGCGGCCAATCGATCTAGCCTCTGAGCTATCGGAACAACCAAGCTCGTCCACGAAATCCTTCAATAGTTCCCTCTTACAACGCCTTAGGGAGGCGTACAGCGACATCTACCGTAGAAGACTTAGGCTTCTATTAACGGCACCAACGTCTCAATAAATAACATTGAGAAATCGTCAGTAACGATGCGCCATCCCATACTAAATCTTTGCTCGGAGCATTAAATTTTTAAATTTTTCCCTTTAATTAGAAATTTTCGTTAGCAGCGTTACTGCTTTAGTACAGAATTAAATATTTGTATTTTTGTATTTGTATACCATACATAACACTAATATTACACAAAGACAAACATATATTTATGCCAACCAGTTTGTCGATATCGATAGGCAGTTTATCGATAAACTAGATCGACCGCGCCACCGCACTAGCGGGAACGGGATGGATTTTGTGTGTACGCACATTATACATCAAACTAGAGATGCGCAAAACCCTTCACTGAGTTGAAAAGATTGATTCATATCGTTCACTCGCGGTGATATATATCACTCATTTCGCTCAGTGGATCTGTAGACTATTTAGTGAGTTGAGAGAGATGTCAATCAATCAGATTGATTGGATAGTTGGTTCGTTTGTTCTTAACGGTCCGAATTCTTCCAAAACTTTACGAAACCGTCGTTCCGCATTGGTATAGTCCGTCTCACTTGTTTGGCTCGGCCCACTCATTTGAATCACGAGTGGGAAAGAGCGAGCAAGTAACACTGAGTCACTGAACGAAATGAGCGAGTTACATCTGTACTGAGTTGAAGAGTGAGCGAGTTCAGTCAAATGATATCCTTCATTTGAATCACTCACTCGTGAACGACACATGCCTACATCAAACTGTTAGTTGGTGCATTATTATTTACAACTCCTGCTGCCTAGTACACTCTTATTATTTGTGTTACCTATGTTCTTATGTGATCCGCAACCGTGCTAAAATGTATTAACTTTGAAAATGAATAACAATGAAAACACCTGTCTGGTTGTTGTGTATTATATAATATATAGCGCAGTACGCTCGGTTCTCCATACAAACGTATTTATGCTCTCATTTTAAAACGCCATGCTAGAATAACATGAAACTTTGCATACACAATGGGATCCGGCATATCTAGGTCGGAAATTAGTTTCTGTTGCTAGAAATTGTAAAAGAAAAAAAATACAGCGGTTTTTTGAGTTTTTTACGGCTTGTGTGAAAACCTTAATAATTGTTGTATTTTTTCTCCATTATAATTTCAAGCAACAGAAACTTATTTCCGACCTAGATATGCCGGACCCTATTGTGTATACAAAGTTTCATGTTATTCTAGCATGGCGTTTTAAAATGAGAGCATAAATACGTTTGTATGGAGAACCGAGCGTACTGGGCACTCTTAAAGACGTAGCTAACGTAAGTTTACTTAGAAATTAGTTAAAGTAATCATTAACTTGAAAACAAAAACTGTAAAACAACAAAAATGCTGAGCGAATGTCCTATTTAGTACATACGAATGTAAAAGTTATTGCTTTGATAATACGAGTGTGTTTTCTTTGCGTGCTAAATAAATAACTTTTTCTAAAATCGACCCTGCACCCTGTTTGCACCGAATAGCGGAAATCATATTTATTTCCTCACAGTTGTTGATTGGCGTTCAATAACGCTGGGGACTTGGAAAATTTCATTTATAATTCTTTGCTATGAGTTGAAAATGCTACTGGAAATAGATAGAACAGCTTTGAAGCAAATAATAAAGTAACGTAAAATGGGGTGAGTAGGTTTCGCGGGGAGAGTTGGGTTATGAATGGGGAGAGAAGGGATGATAGGGGGGTGAGATGGGATTTTAAGGCTACTGCTACAAACGCCACGGTAGTGAGCTATAGACCTCACGTGCTATATTTTTAGGGTTCCGTACCCAAAGGGTAAAACGGGAACCCTATTACTAAGACTCCGATGTCCATCCGTCTGTGTGTCTGTCTGTCCGCCTGTCACCAGGCTGTCTCATGAACCGTGATAGTTACACAGTTGAAATTTTCACAGATTATGTATTTCTGTTGCCGCTATAACAACAAATACTCAATAAAATATTTAAGGGAGCTCCCATACAAAAAAGCTTCTAAATAGTTGCTCGTTGTGTTCATCAGGCGCTGGGTCTCAAAGTGTATGGAAAAACTAAAATCCGAATCGCACTTGACCAAAATTCAACTTGATATTATTTAACGTCCTTATTACTGAAAAAAAAAGGTTGTAATAAAGTGTGTAATGTCGTATAGATCATAGTATTGAACCCTTCGTGCGCGAGTCCGACTCACAATTGGGCGGTTTTTATTTTTATTTTTGAAGCTCAATGGCCCCAGGATTTGAAAAAATTGAACACTGAAAGCACAACGCTACATACTTCTCTATAGAACGCCTAGATAGACTCTGTCAAAATCCTCTAAAACCACGCAACATCTACGCGTATTCCACATAATAGCCATTAGTTAGTTTGATCTGAACAAAGCCTCACTTCAAGCCCATAAATCGTATGAAATCAGCCTGTGTTTATTTCTATGTAAATTTCCCCCTTTGTTATCTCCGCGTCACAATGATTTCCACAAAACAATGGAATTTCAACTCTAACCCGTCAGTTTACAGTTTTATTTCCAATGGAGTGTGAACGGTGATATTTCATGAGAATATGTTTTGTTTGCCGTACGAAGTTTTTTTGAATAATTGGAATGTTTTAAAAAAATGGACGTAAGTGTTATCAATTCGCTTAATATATTTGCACTTTTTTAAAATTTTTGTATTTTTTTAAAACAGGGTTTCTTTTACGCACAATGTACAGTCAACAGCAAATGTAGATGATCATTTTAGTACATTGTCGCACTAGCGTAATAATACTGCGACAGTTGGGATGCGTCAAAGTTGTGAAAGTGACAAGGTACTAAAATGATCATGTACTTTTGCTGTTGACTGTGCCAGGAATGTTGCAGATACTAATTTTGACAACCACGAATGCAGATGCGGATGTCTCTAGCTGTCAAAACAAAGATGCCTCAAGTGACTAAAGGTACGTAATTGTGATTTTTCTGGAGACCCAAGAGCCCATTAAGCTACATTTTCTGGTTCCGATCAGGCAAGCTGTAAGCTTATTTGCCAGTCTTTGTAGCATAACTCTAGGTCCATGGGGTCCCAGCGACCCCAGCGCGCACAGGTTATTTAGTGGAATTGCGAAGCGTCTGGTTGATCAAACTGGTGACCTCGGTACAATTCCTCAAGGGCCTGTTTTAGATTTAAGTTAGTTTTAATTTTATATATATTATTTTTGTTATGTAATTATAAATAAATGAAACACATTTTGACTTTTAAAAGTCAAAATCTACTAGCGTTTCTGAATAAGAAGACCACTGCAGAGAAGAAACCCCGAAACCAACTCGACAGTCAGTAATTTATTTCCAAAAATATGCTTATTACAATAATAATACTTAACCTACTTAATATAAGTAAATCTGAGTATTGAAACAAAAAAGGAAGAATATTTACAACTAGCTTGCGCTCGACTTTGTCCGCGTCTTCGCTCCTATTGGTCGCAGCGTGATGTTGTATAGCCTAAAACCTTTCTTGATAAATGGACTATCCAACACAAAAATAATTTTTCAATTCGAACTTGTAGTTCCTGAGATTAGCGCGTTCAAACTAATTAACACTCAGCTTTATAATATTACGAGTAGTATAGATGTGCAGTTCAACACGACAACATGTAAGCATAATTTCTGGAATCAATATCGGGCGTTCTCTCCCATGTAAGCAATTCAACCAAGACAAGCTCTAAGAAATATCCAGTCAGTTGAGTTTTCTAAATTCCTTGTAACTTTACCCACATGTACTATTGTCAAACTACCGTTGTCTGCTTTCCGGATAAAAAGCTATTCTTGGTGGTTCTTTATGCAGGATATCGGAATTCCCACAAAGGCATCTCCATCCGTGCTCGCGACCTGTAATTTGGCGAACGGAAATGTTATCAAACTGCACTTCCGTTTTCGTGTGTTCAGATTGGGTTGCTGTATCTTAGAAAAAACTTGATATTTATGAACTGATAACGAATGGAATGAAAATCCTTGTAAGACTAGTTATCGACCCCATCTAGACAACATAGTTACGACGTAGAGCGCTTGTGGCCCAGTGGCGCCCGCGTACCGTGTGCGGTATGCGAGGTTAGCCAATGTGGGCGCAGGTCAGTTCTTGGATGGGGCGCGAGGTCGGGTAACCTCCACGTATGTCCGAACTCTTCCAATCACTCTGGATCCTCGCGGATCCGCAGGGAAGGGTAGGGTCTTGGCTGGTGCGCCCTGGAGGCAACGGTAAGTGATCCTGTCCGGGGATCGCTTACCGTTGCTACCAATAACCCGACACCCGGGGGGGGGGGGGCTTAGGTGGATTTGCTCTCTCTACGTCCCTCTGAGGACCAGAGGGCGGAAGAGATGAGCGTGGACTGGGAGGTCTTGGAGGCGGAGAGGGCGGTGGTTGACTTAGATCAGCCGTCGGCCGACTCGTAACCCGGCCCGTGGGGTCGGCACGAGGGTCGCTGTCTGCGGACGGGGACTGCGAGGAAGGACACCTCTTTAAAAAACCATTTTGGACGAGGAGGGGGGTTCCTAACCGAACCCCTAGGGGGGGCCTACGCCAGGTCTCCCTGACATCGTTATCCGCAGCATTCTCTCAACGATCCCTATTGGTGGCGTTATAGGGATACGAGAGGTGCCAAGCAGACTGCGCGCGGACCGATGGCCTGTTCCTTACGCGAGGTGACGCCGCGTAGGGATGCTCTTTTCAGAGCGGCTGGAGTGTCTACCAGTCACCTAGAGTCACACGCTGCGGCAAAGCCATCGGGATAACGGGGATCTCTGTCCCGATGGTCTTCTGTTCTCCCCTACTCGTGGGTACTATATGGATACTGTTGAAAACACAAAAAACAAAAACATGGATGATTTCTCTGATGACACTGGTGACGAACTGGACACTGTTAATCTGGCGGTGGAAGTAGGCACTCCAATAGTGCTTTCTGAAGCCACGGACCTAAGCACGGCAAACTGGCAACCGGCAGTTTTACTGAGCCGGCTGGCGAGGACCGAATCAACTCGAGGGAAAAGAGGGCACATGGATCAACCTGACGATCCAAAGCCGGAAAACGGGCCTAAAATCAATTCGGCTCGCAGAGGTAGGCCCGTGGCACAACCACGTGGGATCCAGGGCAGAAGGTGTGAAGCCAATGAAAATAGACTTCCCACTATCCCCGAGACAAGAGAAAGGAGCCCAGTAAATGGAGGGCGCTCGTCTCCAACCCTGGCGACAAGCGACTCCATCTTAGAGGTAATCATGAAAGAGGCTCATGCCATAATCGAAGAAGCTCGGAAGTCGGGGAACCTAAGCGGTAAGGTCCACGGTCGCATTAACCGAGCGTGCCGAGAAATTTTGCTTGGGGCTGAGAACCTCCAATCACGCGAGGGAAATGATGAGATGCGTGTCCTCAAAGCGGACAATAAGAGGATGCGGGAGCAGTTAGCCCAGTTGGAGGCAGAGACTAAAGCGCTGAGGAAGGCCTTCTCCGAGAGGAAAGCCGAACCTCAGTTGGAATTGGGGGCAGGACAACTCCCAGCGCTTCTCAAGAGAGCAATTTCGGAGATGAGGGAGGAGCTCATGAGGGATATCATAGTGAGCACAGGCGAAATGATGAATGCTCGCCTGGAGGACATCAGGCAACGCCTCCCTCCCGAGCCAATTCTTCGCCCTCCACTGGTGGTGGATAGGAGAACGGCTGAAGCAGCTGCCCGAATAGAAAATTTATCGGCGGTACAGCAGTCAACGTCATCCGAGGTATCGCCAGCGCCCGCACAACCTGCGAAGCCTGTCGCTTCCAAAACGCGCAAGCAGAAGAGGAAAAATGCCCCGGGAGTCTCTAACCAACCCCCGTCTAACAAGCTCGCTCGCGATGCTCCAGGACCGGGACCACTGGAACGACCAGGTGTGGTACTGCTGCCACCTCCCTCGCAACCCGCGGCACAGTTACCGACTGACCTGCAGGGAGCTAAGGACGGAACTTGGAGGGATGTGGTAAGCAGGAAGGCCAAAAACAAGGCCAACAAGAGAGCATCGGCAGTGGATCCTCGATCGGCGCCCAAAACCACGCCGAAACCACGGAGCCGGAAATTAGTGGTTCCTTCCAAGGCCGCTATAGTGGATTCGGAAACCGGATTCGGAGGCTACATATGCTTCCATTCTCACGAAGGCGACCACCTCCTTTGGACTCGCAGAAGTAGGGCTGGATCACGTGAAAAACTGCCGACGGGGCTCGCATCATCGAGGTCTCCAACGCAGACAATGGCAGGGCAGCCGATTGTCTGCGTGCAAAACTGGAGAGCCCCATCGGTGATGACGCCAGGGTCTATCGGCCAGTGAAGATGGTCGAATTGCGGGTGACCGGTCTCATGGAGTCCGCCACATCGGAGGCGGTAGCGTGTGCGGTGGCAGCTAAAGGTGGCTGTAAAGCAGACGAAGTTAAAGTCGGTGCCATTCGGGCGTCTTCCAATGGGACGGGGTCAACGCTAGTCAAATGCCCGATAGCTGCGGACAATAAAGTTGTACAGGGTGGAAGGCTAGCAGTAGGATGGTCTAGTAGTGCATCTGTGAAAGCACTTGACCAGCCACCATTCAGGTGCTTCAAATGTATGGGGACGGGGCACACCAGAGCAACATGCCCCTCGCAGGTGGAGAGGGGTAATCTGTGCTTCCGCTGCAGCAAGCCGGGGCACAAAGCATCCGACTGCACGGAGGCACCATTTTGCGCGGTATGCCACCACTCCAAGCGCCCGGCGGGACATGTGATGGGCCGATCAGCGTGTAATCCCCCACCAATAAAAGGACGACAGGAACACGTCCGGATCCCGGGGCCCAGCCAGAGGAACGCCGGTCAGGCTGAGGAGGGAACTCATATGGAATCTTAATACCACCACGCCCATATGAAGTACTGCAAACGAACGCGAACCACTGCGCCCGCGCTCAAGACCTCTTAATGCAGGTCATGGCGGAGTGGGGCATAAGCGTGGTAGTGGTGGCTGAGCCATGGTGTATCCCTCCTCAGCCCAACTGGGTGGGAGCGGCAGATGATAGTGTGGCCCTGGTGACACCGGCAATAGGAGACTTTCCCTCCCTAGTGGGAATTGACAAGGGGCCTGGCTATGCAGCGGCGAAATGGGGGAAAATAATCCTGATAGGGACATATTTTTCCCCTAACAAGCCGCTGAGGGCATTTGAACGGTGGCTGGATGACCTAGGGGGAGTTATCAGGAGGATGGCACCGAATCCGGTGCTTTTGATGGGGGACTTCAATGCCAAGAGCGCGGCTTGGGGTTCTCCTGTCACCGATGCGAGGGGGGTGGTCTTGAGGGACTGAGCAGTAGCGATTGGGCTTGTCATTCTGAACACGGGCAACGCGTACACGTGTGTGCGGCAGCAGGGGGGGTCTATTGTGGACATTACTTTCGCAACCCCTGCAATTGCTGCTCGTGTTGGTGACTGGCGCGTCCTGGAGGACACAGAGATTCTCTCCAACCACGTATACATACGGATGAGAGTCTCACCATCGCCAGTGTCTCCGCAGCCAAGCATACCGAGGCGGCGAGCAAATAGCGGTTTTCCCAGATGGTCCCTAGCAGCCTAGACAGAGAAATCCTAGATGAAGCCGCCATGCTCGAGGCCTGGAACAATCCTCTCCCGGCTTCTGCAGGGGTGGAAGAAAGAGCTCGGAATTTCCGTGCATCACTTACTACCGTGTGTGATGCCGGGAAGCGGAGGGCGAAACGTCTTGTTGGCAGGGACCAAGTTTACTGGTGGACACAAGAAATAGCGACCCTCCGAACGACCGCCAACGCAGCGCGTCGCGAATTTACCCGTTGCAGACGCCGGCGCCATACAATGGAGGAGGAGGAAATGCTCCGAGACGCTCTCTGGACGGCCAAAGACGCGTTAAAGGTGGCAATAGCCAAGAGGAAGGACGAGGCCCGTGCAGAGTTCCTGTTCACTCTCGATCGGGATCCATGGGGTCGGCCATACAAAATAGTGAGGAATAAAATGAAGCGCGCCCCACCCATGGACTCCTTGGAGCCGGATCTCCTCACAGGAATAATAGAGGGCCTCTTCCCACCGGCACCAGCTTTCGAGCCGCCAATAATGTCCGCTCCAGAGAGAGCAACAGAGGGCCTTTCCGACATCCCCCCAGTAACGGATGTGGAGATTTTGGGAGCAGCCATACGCCTCAAGTCTTGCAGGAAGGCTCCGGGGCCAGACGGGGTACCAGGAAAAGTCATCCCTCTGGCAATGAAACACCTCGGAGTCCGACTGCGGGGCTTATTTGACGATTGTCTCAAGGAGGGCATATTTCCAAAATGCTGGAAGGAAGGCAGGCTGTGCTTACTGCGAAAGGAGGGCCGACCAGCAGACTCTCCTTCGGGATACCGCCCCATAGTGCTCCTAGACGAGGTGGGTAAAATGCTTGAGCGCATCCTCGCCAGGCGAATACTCAGGCATTTGGAGCACACGGGCCCGAACATTAGCGGGAAACAGTTTGGGTTCCGAGAGGGGCGGTCAACAATTGACGCAGTGGGCACTCTCAAAGGGTTTGCCGATCTTGCTGCAGGAAGAGAAGAGGAAGCCATAGCAGTGTCATTGGATATCGCCAACGCTTTTGGCTCCCTCCCTTATGAGGTAATAAAGGAGGCCCTTCGCTACCACGGAGTGCCCACTTATTTGAGAAGCATCATAGAGAATTACCTTACAGGAAGGGTTGTGCTTTACGAAGCAGGAGGACAGCGCCTAGAAAGGAAGATGGAGTGCGGTGTTCCACAGGGGTCCGTATTAGGGCCCCTGCTTTGGAACATCGGATTCGACTGGGCCATTAGAGGGGCGCAACTCCCCCGCATGGTCACCATATGTTACGCGGACGACACTATGGTGGCCGTGAGGGGGAAAGAATATGGGGAAACTCTGAGACGGGCGGCGGTAGCCACAGAAATGACGGTCGGTCGCATAAGCCACCTGGGACTCAGGGTGGTTCTAACAAAGACCGAAGCAGTGGTTTTCGGAGGAAGAAACTGGCGGCCTCAAACAAACGATGCCATTGTCGTAGGAGGTGAAGCGGTCCAGGTCAGGGCCCACATAAAGTACCTGGGCCTTGTTCTGGACCGCAGATGGGATTTTAAGGAGCACTTCACGAGGTTAGCTCCCCGCCTCGTAGGGGCTGCGGCGGCATTGGGTCGTTTGCTGCCAAATGTGGGAGGCCCAAGAGCCCCATGTCGGCGCCTCTTTGCGAATGTCATTCGCAGCATGGCGATGTATGGGGCGCCGATATGGGCGGAAAGACTTACAGAGAAAACAAGGGCCCTCCTCCGAAGACCACAACGAGTGATCGCCCAGAGAATAATAAGGGGTTACTCCACTATAGCGTACACGGCGGCATGTGCTCGCGCCGGCACCTTGCCCTGGGAGCTGGACGCGTAACTGCTGGCGGAGCAGTACAAGCAGCGGGTAGAGGCCAGGTCATCCGAGGAGCGCTTGGCCCCTCGAGAGGTAGAGGCGAGGCGGCGCATGGCCGCCAGGCGAGAGAGGGACAGGTGGAAGAGCCAGCTGGAGGACTCCCCTTATGGGACTCACACCATAGGGGCACTCCTCCCGTCCTTCGACAGCTGGCTCGACCGGAAGAGAGGGAGCCTGACATACAGGTTTGTGCAGGTGATGACCGGACATGGCTGCTTCGGTCATTACCTGCACAAGATAGGAAGAGAGCCAACACCGGCCTGCCATCACTGAGGATACGGTCCTGCACACTCTGAAAGAGTGCCCAAGCTGGGCTGTCGAGCGCCGTGAGCTGAGCGCGCTCCTGGGAACGGGAAATCTCTCGCTGCACAGCATAGTGTCTCGTATGCTGAGTAGCGAGAGAATTTGGGACAGAGTCGTAACCTTCTGCGAGAAGGTTATGACAGAAAAGGAGCAAGCGGAGCGGGAGCGCGAAGACAGGGCCGATGCGCACCCGCTCCGGCGCAGACGAAGGGGAAGAAGGCGTCTGCAGTACATAAACCGCCTGATTCCCCAGTAGGGCCGTGGGTTGGGGACCCGCATAACAGGCCTTACACTGCTGGGGGAAGGGTTGGAGCGTTACCAATCCCTCCCTCCATTGGCGCGAGGGCGAACCCGGTGCAACAGCCGGGACAGCCGGGGAGGCATCGTGGTAGAATGATAGCGACCCCATGATGCCTCCCTAAACGGCAGCGAGGGATAACGCCGCAGAGGTTTTAGTGGGTATTCCTTTCCTATATGGAAGGGTGAGTCCCACATACCCCCCATTATGGGCCTTCCCCAAGCCCGGGGGGATGCGCAAACGCATTTCCTCTGCGTCGAAAAAAAAAAAAAAAGGTCAGTTCTTGGATGGGTGACCGCTTTTTACTAACTGAGCGCTGTCGTGCTTTGGAAGGCACGTTAAGCCGTTGATCCCGGCTGCTGCCTACGACAGCAGTCGTTAAGCCAAGTTAGAGGCCTTCGGGCGGCTTGAGAACTTCTAACAGTCAAGTTGCCCACTCACTTGACAAAGGGGGGTCGAAGTTGCACCACGTCCGTAGGGAGTACCCACCGTTACCCTTCACGTGACCCCTGGGTGGTGCTAAAAGTGCAACAAAAACTGGCAACCGTACTTGTCTTCTCGAAGATCTCACGGTTCGTAAATTAATGCCATACGATTAAATAAATAAGTTACACAGTTAGATCTAGAGTTATATATTGGAATCTATGTGTAACATTAAAATAGACAATTAAAAAAAAATGTTATTCTTAAATGAAACTTTTTGAAATATTTGTGTTATTTAGTTTGTAGTATTATTTAAGCTGTATAGAGTTTAAAAATGAAATGTACAGAATATCGTTTGATTTTAATACATAGTTAGCTATTTGATGACAAGAAAACAACATGAGGAATCCTATATACGGGTTTATATATCTGCAAAGAAATTTAAAGGTGTAAGTGTAGACCCCAACTGTTTGGCAACATTAGTTTAAAATATAATAGTCAGCCCAAGCTGGCAACACTCTCTTCTGTCAAGCGTCTCGCACGGTGCACAAGCGCTCCGTGAATTAATATACTATATTTATTATATTTGATTTCAATAAACCACTCTTATGAAATTGGTCTTTCGAGCCGGATATGAACCAGCGACCTATGGATTGAAGAAAGCAAAAAATTTGAATCGCAGTTTTTATCGCAGTAAACCACTCCTCTTTTTTTTACCTGGGGAAATGCATTTACGCATCCCGTCTAGCCGGGGAACTAGGACAGGTATGACGGACTCCCGGGAACCGCCCGGACTACCGTCTAAAACCACCAGGGTATGCCCATCACACAGCATTAGTGGCGGTGACACGGGATCGCCAAGGCAAACAACCACGAACACCATCTGCTGCGACAGCCGAAGATGTCCCCTTTCGGAAGAGCCTTGTGCCCCCCACCCGACGGCAAGCATGCAGGGCGACACCACACACTTGCCGACCAAATGACCTCCACGCCAGGAGAAAGTGAAAAACCCCGGATTCACTCCTTCAGGTCCCCTTGTAACTTTTTATAGAGGTTTTCTCCCTCGCAGCCACCACCCGGCCCCGGCCTGACGGTGACAGCCCCCGCTCGCGACTATAGCGGCCCTCTGCCGAAGTCAGGGTTACGGGTCCGTAATTCTTTAAACAGGCATACGGTATGGCCTGTCCCTCTCGCCGCACCTGGGTTGACTTGCGACTCCCTGATGCGGAACCCCCCATCCCCCCCATTGGTCACATCTGGAGTGTCCCCCGCTAAACAGAGGAACACCCAGAGCGACCCCGTCTCCGGGTTATTGGTAGCACCGGTCCGAAGATGAATCACTTACCGTTGCCTCCAATGCGCACCGGCCAGAACCCTTCTCCTTCCCCCAGACCCGCGAGGGTCCAGAGGAACTGGGAGAGCCCAGACACTCGTGGAGGTCACCCGACTAGCGCCCAGTAAACCACTCCTACACCAACCCGTATTGGAATCAGCGTGGGGAATACTACCTGATCCTTCTAATCCACAAGATGAGGCCAATCCCCAGCAGTGATACGTATGTAGCTGATTATGTAGATCTGTTTAATGATTAAGAATATACTTTTAGGGCAGTAAGCTATATGTATAGATGCTGTTTTTGATGATGCATTGAACACTACGCGTAACTCTGTAGTCAGAGAATCGTGTTTTTTTCTTGTTCTATTTTTATCATGTAAGTGACTTTGTAAGCATCATCGTAGAAGGCAAGATTGAAGGCACGCGAGGGAAGGGGGAGACCAAGGATAAGTTAATTAAACAAATAAAAGAAAAATTAACAGTCATGTCTTGTCAGGAAATCAATGAGGTGGCCCTAAATAATCAGATGGAAAGAGCTACATCGACAGGAGTCTGACGCTTAAATTTGTGATGAAATGACTTTGTTTTTGTCTGTTTTAATATATAAAAAGTGATTATTAGGTACTTATACTGTGAACACTGGTAATCTGCATGGCGCTCACGTCAGCGCGCCGTCAGCAAGAATTCGCTTGTCCTGCCCAATAATATATGTTCTGATATTACTGTAAACTGTAAGCTTTGAGAATTGTTCTGACTGTTGACAGCTTTGACTTTAAAGGAAAATACTGTTAGTTTCAGTCTTCTATGCGAAGCTCCGATCGCCAACTTGATGGGTTGACAACGAGAAACGTTCTTGGATAAGTATGAGAAACATTTTAAACAGAAAAATCCCGTGAGTCTCAGTTATATTAATATTTTTTGCACCACCTACTCAGTTTTACATTTCATTATATTTACCATACCCAAAAGTTGTCTGGAAGAGATCGCTTTTTAGCGATAAGATCGCCTGTTTTTTTACCTCTGTCTCCCTGTATCTTTTTTAATTTTTTTTGTTTATGATGAATTATAATTAAGGTTCTCGAGTGGCGACCACGTGCCGGAAGGCGTAGCGGGCCCCCCACACGGTGGACTGATGACCTGGTAGGAGTCGCGGATGTCCGCTGGATGCGGGTAGCGCAGGACCGGTCATTGTGGAAGTCTTTGGGGAAGGCCTATGTCCAGCAGTGGACATCTTTCGGCTGACATGATGATGATGAATTATTATTTGAGATGTGCAATGAAGAGTATTTGTATTGTGTCTTATTGTATTTGTATATTGAGCGCACGCATCGGTTCGAAAAAAGTCGACTGATATAACCTGTTTCATTTTTTTGCCTATCCAACATCAAAATATTCTATCACCTACTTATTCATTAGTCTACCACTCATTAAATAAATTTTATGCAATTTAATTGGCGGAATAAAATTAGATTTATCAAGCCCCTGCAAAAATTAACGTCAGTCACCGAGGGTAGGAAATAAATCATTACCCTGGGGTAAAAAGGTTAGGGTGTTTTTTTGTTATCATAAATTTAAAGCTAAAGACGTCACTCAAGCTTTAAATTCATTTAAAAATATAATTATGTTTTGTACCCTGATGCAAAGGGCCTTTTTTAATTTAATATTTGTATCCGTGTCTATGTGGCGTCTTAGCTGCCAAACATATAAACCGATTTGAGTGCTGTTTAAATCGAAAGTACGGTGGGATAAAAGAAGTCGCCTCGCGTAGTTCTCATTAGAACTATTAACAAGATCTTCATAAGCAATATTAAATTTAATAATTACAAGTCTTGGTTTAGACCAGCGTGAAGGTTGCCCATTCCCTCTCAAAAGAGATCTGTGCCCAGCATAGAATAGAATAAAATAGAAAGTTCTTTATTGTTTTTCTTTTCAGTGTTACAATTATGTCTGCTAAACGGGTGTGTCCTTAATGTAATACGTCTTACAGATCTATACATTTATTTTATGACGTGTAGCTAATTAACAGTTTACAGATGAGTTTTGCGTAACTACGTTTCACTTAAGAGTGCACAGTACGTTCGGTTCTCCATACAACCGTATTTATGCTCTCATTTTAAAACGGCATGCTAGAATAACATGAAACTTTGTATACACAATGGGATCTGGCATATCTAGGTCGGAAATTAGTTTCTGTTGCTTGAAATTATAACGGAGAAAAAATACAACGATTATGAAGGTTTTCATACAAGCCGTAAAAACTCAAAACACCGCTGTATTTTTTTCTTTTACAATTTCTAGCAACAAAAACTAATTTCCGACCTAAATATGCCGGATCCCATTGTGTATACAAAGTTTCATGTTATTCTAGCATGGCGTTCTAAAATGAGAGCATAAATACGTTTGTATGGAGAACCGAGCGTACTGCGCCCTCTTAACTTTTTATCGAAAAATATGTTCCCGTGGGACGTATAATGATGAAAATGATAAGTACTTTCCCAAATAAAGTAGGCAGTCACGATTTTGCAATAAGCATCAACCAAAAATCAGCTCGAAATGAAATTCTAATCTCCGCACTTGAGAGTCAATTCAAAAACAAAACTCAAAGCCCATTCATTAAAGTTCACATTCGAACAACAGCCAGAGATAAAGAACCTAAAACCCCCGAACAGATTAACACGTCCAAGTCAATGGAAGCTCAAATCAATAGATAGCGATCGTCAACCATTTGTCGTTGCTAATAATACTTCGCGCCACTCGGACATTGACAAATGGAGCCAAACGTTGCCAGATGTCAGTAAGTCGGGGCAATATTTTCTTTTACCAGGGGTAAGAAACTACTGGCGTGACTGTGCCCAATTTTATTTACTTTAGGGAATTATCTGGTCTGAAGGACCAGGAAAGGATACTGCCTTTTATAATCACGTGAATTAACAGAAATATTGATCTTACTAATACAATATACGTTATACAATATATCTTAAAATCTTTATTCCATGTTATTCCTTCATTAATGTTAGGTATTTTTGACGTGATAACGTCTTTAAAATCGTTTTAGTCGGGTGACATGTTCAGAAACTTGTGTCACACCAAAACCTCACGAGCGCGATCGCAGGTATAAGTGAAGTGCAAGTGAAGTAAGACGTTATCACGTAAACATCTCGATCGTAAACCTACTTTACAAACAACCAATTTTTTATTTTAATAACTTCAGCACAACTTTCCGTGCTTTACTTTGCTTCATACTTAAAAGTTCTTTCAAAGGCTTCACAAGCCATATCAGGGCTTACGTACGTCTCTAGCCAGGGTCACAGTTGCTCGTCACTGCGTGGATGGCTATGGCTATACAAGGAGTAAACGAATAAACTGACCGGTAGTTAGGTCATAATCGACAATATATTTATTTATTTAAACTTTATTGCAAAAAATGTTATTGTACAAATGGCGGGCTTAATGCCAAATGGCATTTTCTACCAACCAACCATTGGGCTAAACAGAGATTTATGAAAGGTGCAAAGAAAAAAGTTTGATAATATCTACTAAGAAAATGCGAAGAAAAAATCAATATAAACACTGTAAATAAACATACATAAATACAAGATATTAACACACTTATATAATCGATTGCGCTGGATTTTAAGGTATGTTTTATAATCATCATCATCGTCATGTCAGCCGAAAGACGTTCACTGCTGGACATAGGCCTCCGCTAAAGTAAAGTAAAGTAAAGTAAAATTTTATTTCCAAAAAGATTAAACACAAATAATGCAAAGTCGATGACCCCACATTAGGCTAGGCCTGTATCGTGGAAGTCAAAGGTAAACCACACGCATAGAATTGACCGAATAAAGTGCGGTCTGTAAATCAAAGTTAACAAACATAACATTGTACACATGCAAGTTTTGAAGGTAAATTTATAAATATTGGTATGTACAGAAAACTATATAATATTAATATTAAGACATTTTTTTTTTTTTAACAATAACTGTGTGTGTGTGTGTGTGTGTGTGTGTGTGTGTGTGTGTCTGCGCGCGCTCTATAGGTATGCTTGTGTTAAGGTGTGTAAAATGATGCGTTACATTTAGTGATTGTCATAAATTAGAGATACAGGGTTGTTGAAATTTAGCTAATAACAGACAGTATACTTTCCGACTTATTGTAGTCCCACGTAAGCAACAGATTCCGAATACGTTTTTTGGCCTCAAAAACATAGCAGTGCCTAATATCACACGTCCTATTTATCATATTATAGATATGGGGAAAAAGGAAGGATTTAAAACGTTTTGCAAAACTGGTCTTGACCGCAGGCTTGGGCACCTTGAAAATTCTCTTTTTCAGCAATTCAGAGAAAGCTGGAGAGTTTCTAACTTCCAAAGACTTCCAAAATGACCGGTCCTGCGCCACCAGCATCCAGCGGACACCCGCGACCCTTACCAGGTCATCAGTCCACCGTGTGGGAGGCCTGCCCGCGCTACGCCTTCCTTCGTATGTTTTATAACTAAATATTTTTTAATGTGCCTTATTAAAAATAAATGTTACATACGCCAATTAATTATCTTAGAGATTTGATTAACCCAGGTGTCATGTGAATTATCAAAGGACTGTTGAAGCCAAGATTTCCAAGTAATACCCACTAATTACGAGTGTATTTATAAAGTTACAAATCAAGTAGAATTTATCAATTAGCAAATCATACGAATATATCTTTAGAAATAATTAGGCTATTTATATATTAGTACGCATTAAAATTAACAAATTAAAATCTCTGTTGGTGTGTCATAGGTTTTCAGTACAATATATATATATATATATATATATATATTATTGCATAATTTATCTTTTTCATGTGTTGTCCAGCAGTGGGCGTCTTAAAATAATGATATTAATGATGAACGAAAATTTTCCAGTCGTGTCCAAAGAGTACGGGGTCCGCTTTGACAGCTAAGTTTAACTATGATTTGGTGCAGTCACTAGTTTTACGAAAGCTACTACAGCCAACAGCAAAAGTTGATGATCATTTAAGTACCTTGTCACTTCCACTACTTTGAAGCATCCAAACTATCGCAGTATTGTTACGTTAGTGCGACAAAGTACTAAAATGATCATCTACATTTGTTGTTGGCTGTGCCATCTGATTTTCCAATCCAGCGGGAAAACTAGACCCCGTTGGGATAATACCAGTTTCCTTACGATCTTCTCCTTCACCGAAAAGCTACTATTAATTATCAAAAAATACATAAGCAATGGAGCGGGAATGAATGAGAGAAGAACAATGCTGGGAGTATTTTTTGCGTTATGGCATCAGAAATGAGGCCATCCGCAGTAGAACCAAAGTAACGAATATAGCCCTCCAAATCGCTAAATAAAGTGGCAGTGGGCGGGCCACATTGCACGTAGAGCCGATGGCCGTTCCGTTGGGGCGGAAAGGTTCTCGAATGGCGACCACGTACCGGAAGGCGCAGCGTGGGTAGGCCCCCCACAAGGTGGGCTGATGACCTGGTAAAGGTCGCGGGAGTCCGCTGGATGCGGGTGGCGCAGGACCAGTCATTATAGCATTCTTTGGAGAAGACCTATGTCCAGCAGACGTCCTTCGGATTATGATGAATTGACGATGATGATTATGAAAGTATGTTGATCCCTTCATATGTATAGCTACTTTTGATGCTGACTGTGCAAGCCGGGATTCGAACCCACGACCTCCAAATTAAAAATTGCACGCTCGACTGAACTGGATTCTCCATACAAAAACAGTTTCGCTCTAATTTTAAAACGGCATGCTAGAATAATATGAAACTTTGTATACACAATGGAATCCGGCATATCTAGCCGGAACTCAGTTTCAGTTGCTAGAATTTGTAATAGAAAAAAACCGGCCAAGTGCGAGTCGGACGAAGGGTTCCGTACCAACACAGGTCCTCTACATTTAAAACCACTATACAATACATTTCATCAAAGTTTTTCAGCAATCACTCAAAAAAGGTTAAATCTAACTGGTTCAAACTAATTTTCATTGAAAGAATATATTAATTTATATGATCTTGATTTTTTTCAGAATTTTAAACTTCATAGTTTGGAAATTAGAGGGCGGGACACACTTTTTACCACTTTCACAACTAATATCTCGCCAACGGTGGACTTAAAACGGTGGAAAAGTTTTATAGGAATCTCTATGTCATTTTGAAGGCCTGTCTATAGATACACCACACGACTATGTGCATTTAAAAAAAATTAACCCGCCTGTGACCTGTGTGGGGTGCGCACCCCTAGTTTAATATTTATTTAAAATTTTCACACCATATTTCTATAGCGGTTCATATCATACACCTTCCTACCAAATTTCATTATTGTAGTGCTCATAGTCTCCGAGTAAATCGGCTGTGACATACGGACGGACAGACAGACAGACATGACGAATCCATAAGGGTTCCGTTTTTTTGTCATTTGGCTACGAAACCCTAAAAAATACAGGGAGTTTTTGAGTTTTTTAGATCTTGTATGAAAACCTAAATAAACGCTGAATTTTTATTCTAATTATAATTTCAAGCAACAGAAACTAATTTCCGGACTAGATATGCCGGATCCCATTGTGTATACAAAGTTTTTATGTTATTTTTTGAGAGTGAAACTACCTTTTTATGGAGAACCGAGCTTCCTGCGGACTCTCTTCTTTATTAATCGGCCTTACCCTTGACCTTTATACCAACCGGAAACGGACGGAGAGTTTGATACCTGATGGTAACAATTAACTTAAATTACTTTCCATTACTCGTTATTAATTCCAATGATGCCCAACAAAAGTTCTAAACAATTAAGTGGGAAATTTAAGGTGTAAAACATGTACACTGTTGACCGAACGGGATAATTTCCACCAACGGCTCGCACCGCATCGGATCGGAACGGACTTTAAAATCTTTAAACGATTTTTTTTTATTAAAAATGGGTTTGCTCTTGGCCAGCATCTAGCCAGGGGACAATTATGTACACAGTATTTAAAGTCTGTATTAGCAAGCCGCGCACAGCAGCATACTTTCGGCTACGATCGTGTGTCGCAGAAGACGCTTCCGACTGAGCCGGACAACACTGCTTCGTTGCGTTGCGTTGCGTTTATGAATAGAACCAGGATGACGACACGGTGGGAACCTATTCATAAACGCAACGCAACGGAGCAACAGAGTGGCCCGGCTCTAAGCTGCTGTGCGCGGCTTCCTAATATAGACTTCAAACACTGTGTAAATGATTTAATATCATTTAAAAATTGTAAATTCCATTTCGATCCGATGCAATGCGAACCGTTTGCTGGAAATTATCCTTAGTCGAAAGTATTACTTACCAATCGTGCGTTTGTTTAAGATTTCTCGTGAGCAACATGATGTTGATGTGATTCTTACAAATCACACTACTTACACAGTTAATACGTTACAGCTGGGCTCACAGTCTGAATTCTATTCTGTATTCATAATTTTGAATTCATGGACTGAATTCCGGTGGACCTCACACATGTTCTAAAAAGTCTTGAGGGTATTGCCTCTTAAACCTCTTAAGTGTTTAACCTCACGAAACAGAGGAATTCATATACCTTCGCTAGTATTTTTTTTGACCTGTGGAAATGCATTTACGCATCCCGCCTCCCTTGACCCCCATCTAGCGAGAGTCTTGGGACTCTTTGGTATTATACCGTCCGCAGAGCCGACTACCGGGGCAATGATCGTCGAATATATTAAATTGTGTATTTGTTAAAGAGCGAAGTGACATCTTTATCTAAAAAAGCGAGAATAAAAATAATATAAGATCACAATATAAACATGATGTGTGCATGGTAAGACCTTCCAGTTACATTTTAGGCAAGAGTACATATGTCTCAGGGATTCAAACATTCAATTATTTGCCGGAACATATTAAGTCGCAAGATGGAATCCGATTTAAAATGAAAGAAATGGCTAATATATAAAAGTTTCTATAATTTAAGTGAATACTTTAGATATAAGGATAGTTGATAAGGTGTTTTAAATTGTATATATTTGCTAATGTAATGTGTGTTTTTGTTGTTTAGTATTTTTTAATATTGTACGCCCCGAATGGGCAAACTGTTGGACCTCTTATTATGTATGTGACCTATTTATACACAGTTTATGGCAATAAATGAATCTGTTTCAGAATCAACATCCCACATAGCGGTTACCTCTTGTGCCAGGTCTTTGCTTACTTTGTGCTTGCTGGCTTGATTCTATATTTATGTCTTTTCCGCTCACGGGACAATGGTGTCCCGGACCTTTGGAAGGCGTGCGCGGAGCCGAAGTACCGAGGTACCGAAGTACCAACCGAATACCACATAGCCAACACGTAGAGGCCCTTTTGACAATTTAATGAAATGCAAGGGGTACACCGAGCGGATGCTGTCCCTGCCCGTGTCATGGGACGCACACAGAGACAGCACCCGCCAGGGTGTACAGGAACTGGTTGATGGAATCTAAATGAACCGGACTATTGGGTGAATATGATGGACTAATGGCTGGGCTATTGAATGAGACAACTGACGTCTACTTAATAAAACTGTCTCACATTTATTATTATTATTATTATTACGCTGAGCGAAGCGAAGCTCATTCTTAGGCGTCAGATATATTTCGTTTGAGTTCGTACTCCTTCTACGCTTTAACCGATCACGCTCACATTTTGCATGTCGATAGGCGTCATCATGACGATGTTTTAAGAGGGCGCAGTACGATCGGTGTGGATCGGTTCTCCATACAAACTCTCATTTTAAAACGCCATGCTAGAATTACATGAAACTTTGTATACACAATGGGATCTGGCATACCTAGGTCAGAAATTAGTTTCTGTTGCTATAAATTGAAAAAGAAAAAAAAATACAGCGGTTTTTTTACTTTTTTACGGCTTGTATGAAACCCTTAATAATCGCTGTATTTTTTCGCCATTATAATTTCAAGCAACAAAAACTAATTTCCGCCCTAGACAAGCTGGATCCCATTGTGTATACAAAGTTTCATGTTATTCTAGCATGGCGTTTTAAAATGAGAGCATAAATACGTTTGTATGGAGAACCAAACGTACTGCGCCCTCTTAAATAAAAAAAAATGAAAGTAGGACATAACACGGAGGAAATCACAGAAAAACTGAATTTCCGTATATTTTGTTGCTAAGCGAGTAAAGGATGATTCACAGTAGGCCGTTCTGTGTCCGGGCCGGCCCGTTTTCTTCTAGAGGAATACGCCGGCCGTTACGTTTCCTGTCATAGAAAACGGGCCGGCCCGGACACGGAACGGTCTACTGTGAATCATCCCTAACTGTCACGGAGTTTGAGACGGGGTAGAGACGCAGCTCAACATTTGCAGCCAGCAAACTGCATTGCATACCTAGTTAATATTTATAATCACCGTTACCGTGTGCGGAGAGGTTGCGCCTAAAAAGGTCCCACACGCAACATACGCGTAATGTAGTCTACACATACCTGGCTAATTTTATTAGAACTACGTGGCAAGGCTTTGCCGCATCTCTAAGGGCTCGGAGTGGATGGACATACGAGCACTTATTACGTACGGGCGACATCAAATACATACTGGAGCGTTCGTGGCCCAGCGGCGCCCGCTTACCGCGTGCGGTATGCGAAGTTAAGCAACGTGGGCGCAGGTCGGTTCCCGGATGGGTGACCGCTTTGAGTGGTTAATAACTAAGCGCTCCCGTGGATTTGGAAGGCACGTTAAGCCGTTGATCCCGGCTGCCGTTTACGACAGCAGTCGTTAAGCCAAGTTAGAGGCCTTCGGGCGGCTTGAGAACTTCTAACAGTCAAAGTTGCCCACACACTTGACAAGGGGGGTCGAACTTGCAGCACGTCCGTACTTAAAGTGCAATAAACTGGCAACCGTACTTGTCTTCTCGAAGATCTCACGGTTCGAAAATAAATGCCATACGATTATTATTATTTATCAAATATATGTGTACATTATGCAACTTAAAGGCCTCTGTAGTAGTAAAAGGCCACTACCAACTACGCTACAGTGGTCTTCGAAGTGGAGGTGATATGTTCACGCCTGAAGAGTCCACAGGAAGCTCAGTTCTCCATACAAACGTATTTATGCTCTCATTTTAAAACGCCATGCTAGAATAACATGAAACTTTGTATACACAATGGGATCCAGCTTGTGTAGGGCGGAAATAAGTTTCTGTCGTTTGAAATTATAATGAAGAAAAAATACAGCGATTATTAAGGTTTTCATACAAGCCGTAAAAAAATTTAAAAACCGCTGTATTTTTTTTTCTTTTACAATTTCCAACAACAAAAACTAATTTCCGACCTAGATATGCCGGATCCCATTGTGTATACAAAGTTTCATGTTATTCTAGCATGGCGTTTTAAAATGAGAGAGTAAATACGTTTGTATGGAGAATCGAGCGTACTGCGCCCTCTTAAATAAAAGCCAAATAATTACTTCTCATCTAAAACGAATACCCATTTACTTGGCCAATTAGGAGTTATTTTCTAGGATAATACAGACGAGACGCGCCAATTACGAATAAAAAGTGCTCCGAATCTTAATTAACTTTCGAGTTTAAAAAATCTATGTAAGTACAACAGCAAATGTAGATGATCATGGTAGTACTTTGTCGCACTAACGAAACAATACTGCAACAGTAGGGATGCGTCAAAGTAGTGAAAGTGACAAGGTACTAAAATGATCGTCTACTTTTTCTGTCGACGTACTTGTACAACCTTAAATAAGGCAACACATAATGCTCGCAGAGTTCTCTGTTCGTATATTTCACGAGGCATAATACTTTTGAGCAAAGCTAGGAAGAGGCACACAGAGAATAGCAAATTATAAGATTAATGAAAAGAGCACCACTTTACGTTGCCGACATATAGAATGGATGGAAATATAAATTAACTTTAGCGTTTGTTCAAATGGCGGCCATTTTGATTTTAAGAATTGTTAGAATAGCGTTCCTATTACAAAAAATCTTTTTTGATTGTGTAATCTGAGGCAAGAGGTTTTTTTAAAGATATAACGATAAAAATACTTAAAAGGCCATATTAAAATTAAAACACACTAAAAATAGAGAAGTAAAGTAAGTACTTAGAGAATCTGCAGTAACCTCTTGTGTCCAAAAAAATACATTTTTTCAATTGGGAGAAATTTTGATCTAAAGTTATGACCTCCAAGTAATGGACTTTGGCACCCAGAGATTATAGCGCGGCAGTCAATGCTGATTTTGAGGTTGCTTCATGACTCATAATCGTTGTCGCATTTTTGGTTTAAAAGGATATTTTTGGGATTTTAGAAATTTTTAGTGTTTTTTGATTAAATAGTTATTAATATTACTCCAGCAGAGTAAAAAAGTACACATACTTAAGCAACTTTTGCGAAAAAAAATCCAAAATACCTTTGTTTTTTTCAAATAAAACTATTTGGAAATAATTGCTGGAGAGCTCAATAGTGCACCGTTTAATTTTTTGCTCCTACTACAGTCCACACTCTGTATACACATTATATACGGGCGTATAATTTTAACAATTAATACGACTAACGATAATTATTATGTTAAATAGTGTTATTAATTAGGTTTAACGATTTTTGTTTATCCGACCGGGCAGCAATGCACGCATCTCAACTTATTTTGACATGACAAGTTTGTTTAGTTTATTTGTTATAACTTTTAAAAACTGTCTTTCTCCCAAATGTAAATATTTTTACAAGCGGAAACGTCCACTTAGCGGAATTAAAACATCATATCGCTTTATTTATTTTTTTGTCTTTTTGCCATTATGTTTTTCGTTTGATAGGAACAATCAGGACTTAGCAACTTGACTTAATTAATAAGGCAAACTAATTTAAATACAGACATGGCGCATCGGTACGTTAATTATTATGGATGCAATACATTGCGTACTTAAATACTTAAGTTTGATAAAAAATCCAAATTTCCTAAAGATATTAATGTAAATAGGTTGCCTAGATCCAATCTTAATCTCCATTACAATATACGTCTGTATAAAATTTACACCCTGTATATAGACGACATATATACTATGCATCTCGGTGTAAACGCTACAACTAGCTACGTACTAATATTAATCCTAACACTTTTACAGGGTGTTTGGTAACATAATTCAAAGACTTTAAGGGATGATAGAGGAGGTTATTTTAGATATTTTAGAAACAACTTGCTTTAGTATAAAAGTCTCTTAGTTTACAAGATATGCACCTTTTTATTTTGATTATTGTATGTTTTCCATACTACCATACATTTGGAAAATGATTAGATTTATCGTAATTTTCAGTAGCTTTAGGAACTAAGGAAGCTTTTGAAATCAATTGAATTGAAACTAACAACTTTTTACTGCCTGTATTCACATGGTATTATAGTACGGAAAACATACAATAATCAAAATAAAATGTTGCATATCTTGGAAACTAAGAGACTTTGTACAAAAGCTAGTTGTGTCTAAAATATCTAAAATGACCTCCTTTATCATCCCTAAAAGTCTTTGCATCCTATTAACAAACAGCCTGTATTTGAACTATACGCATAAAAAGACAAAATAAGAGCTTAAAATTTATAATAATTAAATTGTTTTAAGTCTAATTTTTCAATTCGTGTTTGTGTGTATGTTTTAAACTGTAATAATAATTGTATTTAAATAAAATGATTTGGATTGATAAATATATATATATATATATATATATATATATATATATAAGAGCTTCTTAACACCATTTTGAATACCTCTCCGGCTTAGCTATTTGTTCTGATATATATATACTCTATACATAAGTATATACTACAAACCCGAGGCTTCCAGCATATCACTAAGGCCAACAATTGATGGATCTTTGCTTAGCTTGCACCCAACCTTCTTCTTCAAATCGTCATATAACACCACTAAACTATACCCCTGTTACGACTTTCTCATAATAACCTGTCTCTCTAGACCAGAACATGTTTTTCAAAACGTCGTACAATAATATGGTCTAAAAGGTACTTACGACTTTTATGAAATAAACGATTTCAATATAGAAGCCATTAATATTCATAAGAATGTAACAATTAGTTAAGTGCTGATTCAGGTAGTCGATATATGTACGAAAAATTAATGATGGTTAGTACTTTTAACTTATGCTTAGTATGTACTTAGTATCAATTTCTGAAGTAGGTAGGCGTAGGCTATCAGCCAACGCTACGTGTCCACACCTCTAGGATAATTTTCGAATGTACTCAGCGTTCTTTATTTAAATTATCTACCAATAGAAATGGCCCGTTTGCTGACGATTTTCTTGAGAATGTGGGAACTTGGGGCGTTGGCCGATAGTACATTGAGACCAAGGACGACGACTTTGACTTAGCTGGTAGTGACCCTGCTACGAGGCCGGAGGTCCCGGGTTTGAATCGCGGTCAGAGCATTATTTGGGTCATGAATACGAATATTATGTTATTGAGTCTTGGATGTATTCAATGTACTTAAATATGTATTTATCTATATAATTATGTATGTTTATCGTCGTCTAGTAGTTCTAGTACCCATAGTACAAGCTTTGCTTAGTTTTGGACTAGGTCGATTTGTGTAAGATTATCCCCCAAATATTTATTTATTTAATGTTACCTACATTGTTTTGATTTAAACTTGGGATTTTTATCGCTTTCAGTGCCAGAAGGGCGCTCGTCTTTCGCACTTTCCTATACATACGGGTTATCAGCTACAAACGTATCGCTACGAAATTGTTGTCAATAGCGGGTAGTTCAAAAAACCCGTGCGGCTAGTTGACGTTAATAATAGCTTACGCCAGTCTATTCGCGACCAAGAATATTGTGACATATCTGAAACGTCGAGACATATTAACTTAGAGTTCGCTGTTGGACAGTTGAAATTTTCAGAGATGATGTATTTCTGTTACCGTAATTACAACAAATACTAAAAGCAAAATAAAAAAATTGATAAAGGGAGCTCCCATACAAAAAAAACTTTTAAATAGTTGCTCGTTGCCTTCATCAGGCGCACCCAGCTCAAAATGTATGGGAAAACTAAAATCCGACTCGCACTTTACCGAAATTCTACTTGATAATATTTAACGTTCTTATTACTTACTGATAAAAAAATTAAAAATATTATTTTTAGAATTAAATTAAAAAGAGTCATAATGAAGTATCTAAATACCTACGCCAAATCTTGGGATTAGGTAGCGGACCCCAGGCATCCTTCAGGATGCAACTGTACTGGGGATAACGCTAGGATGATGATAATAAAGTACCTAATGTTGTATAGATAATAGTACGGAACCCTTCGTGCGCGAGTCCGACTCGCACTTGGCCGTTTTTTTACCGTCATATATTGGAACATTTACCTTATTCCTATCATAATGTTCCACCTACGCGTTAAAATAACCACCCATACCAACAATACCCTTTTAATAACAGACCAGAAATGAATAGTTTTCGCCCGAGTGGACAAACCGTTTATTTTCTATGACAATGAAGTGCTCTCATGTGAGAATGCTTTCGATAAGCCATAATCAATACTCATTACTGATGGAAATGAAATGTTTACTGGACCACAAACAATGAGGTTTTAACCGACTACTGAAGGAGAAGAAAATTTTATTATTTTATTACGTATCTGCCGGGAGCAGGCATGACTATAATGTAGGGTTTTTCATACAGCGACGGTGGCAAGTTCGCATACGAGCTGCTTGATGGAAAGCAGATACCATAGTCTACGAATGACTGTGTGTGTTAATTGTAGATAGAAGATAGAGAAAGACATTCTTTTATTTTTTAAATTTATTTTTCATCGGTAAGAAGGGAACCAATCGAAAGACGGCTTTTACGACATTTTTTTTTGCTCTATCTAATATGAATGCACGTTTAGTGAACGCGCAATTATATGTATTATCATATGATAAATGAATGCCATCCCATAAGTTCACAATAAAAGGAAATAAGCATTTTTTTCCATTTAGGTACCGACCGGAAATGGGCAAATTTTTTTTTCTCCGAATCTATAAAGATTCGACAGGGAGTCAATTCTACACTTTCATTAAGCATATATTATATTATTGTACTACGTTAATATCCAGAGTCATCAATAATTGCCAGCCCAAGCTTTTCTGGAACACTAAAGTTCCAGAAAAGTTTGGGCATTGCGCAGTTCCAAATCTTAGAACAAAAACTCTACAAAGTTATCCACAAAAATTACGTCCGATTCCGCAAGAACCCGTGTTTAAATCAAAGATTAACAGATGTTTCAAAACAGAATCGAATAAAGGAAGTTTTCACGGAAAAGAAAAGCTTTTTCAGGTAAAAATTACAGCGGGCCGAAAAACCGTTTTCCCGCGTCGCTCCACCATCAATTATTAAGGTATAACTAGGAAATCTTTTTTTCCCGCCCTATTTTCCTTGCTTGTTATTTATTCCGTAATTCGCTTCGGGTCATAAAATAGCGCGTATTAGAAAATTACTGTTTTCACACTAGTTGTTAAACAAACGTGTGTGGGAAATGAGCATTGTAACTCGTAAATGTAAAATGGTTTCTTGACGTTTTGATGACTTTTAACATGATGATTATAGGGCTATGTGTTACAGTAACATGTCAATATTGTGCTATTCGATTTTTTTATTTTATTGACATTATACATATATTGCGTTATAATGAAATATTTCAATAGATGTATCATGTTTTGATATTACATAGTTGCGATGCTAGACTAAAATTAAAATCGGATGGAACATTGTGATTCCATTACTATTGTATATTTACTTGCCTCCTATTATCATCAAAGAAGCTCATTTCCATTCTGTTTTGAGATGTTTCATCAAAATAACAGAAAAAAACATCACCTTTTCTTCGCAAACTTTTGCTAGAAAAATCTCAACTAAGACTACTTATTTAAGTTATTTCCAACATTACAAAGCGGGCTTGAGAAAACCTTCATTAAGGATTTAACTGTTTTATCTATTTTAACGCGAAAATAATCTCTTTCTTCCCAAGTTGGAAAAGTATTTTTTCTGAGTAATGTTTGTTTAAAACAGTGACAATTACTTGGGGAGTGTCAAGTCATGTTTTTTTTCGACCAAAGATCAAGTCCTCGTGCGGAATAGATGCGGCATCAGTTAGCTGTCACATGTCAGTGTTGTCAGTGTCAGCTGTCAAAGTCTGTACAGACGATACTATATTTAGGCGACTTGGTGGGGCGGGATCGATATATGGTATGTGGTGGTGTGGTGTTCTTTGACTTGAGCTTACTGATGTCACAGCGATTTCCTCACTTGACGAGACTGTCAGTATTACGTTTGCGCAGTAATCATATTATGCGCAGACGCCGGGCAGTATAATATTTGGGTTAGTTTTGATTTTTTTAAGGACTTAATTTATGGCTACATTAGAATTGAGTCAAGTGCTGTAACGAAAAATCATACACTTAATATGGATAACTTTCATACACCTGACTCAATTGCAATGTACATACACGGTGAATTTCAGTAACCCAATATAATCATCCTCAGGAGCTCTGGCCACCTTACTCACCACCAGAAACAAAGCACTAACAAAGTAAGGAGCAATTAGTGGTGTTATTGTGGGTGGTGTATTATTTTAATAAAGAGGTTAGATTATTTTTATTACAAATAATAATAATATATGACAAATAAAAGTAAAAATAAATCACGTCTCTGCAATGCACAGTCTGGTGAAGTTTAGTTAGGTAGTGATTGGAATGACTGCTTCGTCGTCAAACCCCAACAGTTTCGCTTCAGGTTTGAATTTGTTGCGTGTGCCTCGTATGCACATACTGGTGGCTCGAATTATGGCAGTGCATATCCTTGTTCTAAGCCAACCCAGTATCGTACTCAGTGATTTATTCCAACGGTCTGAGAGGGCTTCGCCAATGTGTTTGACAAAGGAGGTCATCTGTGGTGCGAATACGCCATCGACGGAGGTCACGAGAGGGGTGAAGGTAGCATGTTTCGCTTCGCAAGCAGCGGAGTATTTTCTTAATAATAATATGGAAAACCTCATCTAAAGTAGGTTAAGTAAGAGGCAATTTGAGGTTAAAATATAATATTCCAAATAAGACATGGATAAATTGTTAGAGGGATTGTGGAACGAATTCAAGATAAAATGACAAATGATAGGTACTGAATTTTAAGCTTTTGTAAGATGTAGAAGTATTTTTTATTATATTGACATACATGTCTGTGTAAAAAGAATAAAATTTTGCATTAATTGGCTCGTCATTGTACAGGAGGAATCAAGATTTAGCTTCAAAAACGGCAATTTCTAAAAATATATATTTGTGTTACTAATTTTGTACCTACGTTTGTTTAAAGAAGTTTTATTTTATTTCATTTTAGTTTTAAATCCACCGCCAACTATTTTTCTGATCTGCCCTGGGGTTGAACTGTTAGAGAATAGGGAATTAACTCTGCATTTTGTACGATAAGGTTTATTATGTGAAATAAAAAAATTGTATGCCTTTTTACTTTCTTTTAATACCACGCCCTTTCAAAAATTATACACTCCATTCTTGAAGCACCCCATACTGTAGTCCCTCGGCAAAACCTCGGCAGGGAGCTCCTTCATAACCAAAGCGCCAGAGGGAGAATTTTTTACTACTACTTAATCACTACTTCCGAATTGCCGGTTTTTCATGACGCGACGAGTTCATCCTTCATTTTCCCCTTCCAGTTTCTTGTGGAGACACATGGAGGACATCTTGTGGAGGGACATGTGTAGACTGATAAAGTGATGTGATGAGCAGTTGACTGCTCCTTTTGCACCCGGTAGCTTGGGAATATACTACGGCTACGGTATCCCCTCCCTGTCGTACAAGGTGACTAAAAGGGGGTCCACAGGGTTAGAGAGGTTTGCAGTTGGCGGCTGCGATCGTCCATGGAAACAAAATTAGTAAGACCTAAAAAGGTGTGACTCCAAGGCGGCACTATTGCGTTCCCAGAACCATCCGAAATGAGTTTAGGAGGACCATCGGGGGGGTTTTAGTTGGTGCAAGTTTATAGAAAAAATCGGCCACCCGCTACGACACGACAACTTCATCAGGAACATTATGGAAGGGAAAATAAATGGGAAAAGAGGAAGAGAAAGGCCGAGGAAAAGTTATATGAACCAAATAAGGGAGGATGTGGAAGAGACTGGCCTCGGACCGGCAGAAGTGGAGAGAACTGCATCAAGCTGCACTGACAACAGCCCAGTTCTTAAGAGAATGATGATGATGAAGTATGTAACCTCCTTACTGCCCCCGCTGTACGATGGTATCCGAAAAAAAATTCTGTCCGAACAAAAAATCTGCCCCTTTAAGTCCCAGAACCATTGTATTCTTTGGTTTGTACGTTACTATGTCCACAAATCGTAATCACCTCCCTACCAAAGTTTCAGAGCATTGATTTCTCGGGGGACTAAGTCCGCAACGCGGTAACCCGACTTCAAAAATATATATATATACAATTTTAAACTCTCTCCTTTGGCAATAAGGCGAACAGTGCATACATGTTTTTGAGTGGACCGAAGCGGATAAATTCTTAATAAGCGCAATAAAATCGAAACCCAACAAAGTTTTGGATTAATAAAGAAACCTAGGACCTACCTAGCAAAGTAAGGTAGCGTAAAGCCAATATTGAAAGCCGATTTAAAATCTCGAAAATACCTACAAGTATCACGGGGTGTGGCCTGTAATAGGAGCAAAAAATTTAAAGGACGCTTCCTTAGAGCATTAGCAGTAACCTGTCGTGTCCAAAAAAAAATATTTTTTCCCTTGGGAGAAATTTTGATCTAAAGTTATGACCTCCAAGTAATGGATCTGGGCACAACGAGATTATAGCGCGGCAGTCACTGCTGGTTTTGAGGAAGCATCTAGTTATAATTCATAATTGTTGTTGTATTTTTGTTTAAAAAAAATTTGAAACTTTAAAAAAAATATTATATTTAAGTGATTTTTAAATAAATAATTATTAATATCGCTCCAGTGGGGTAAAAAAGTACATGTAAGCCATATTTGCATAAAAAAAACGTTTTATTTCAATTGAATCTATTGCGAAAATATGTTGTCTACTGTATCATTGTTATTTAAGTTATTTTGTAGTAGCTAACACTGTAATTTTATATTTAACTATACAATGTATATTGTTTTGAAAAAATGACACCTCGCCGAGTTTCTTACGCCGGTTCTTCTCGTGGCAGAGGTATATTTTTCCGAACCGGTGGTAGTTTATTGACGTTCATAGGTGCATGTATAGGTAATATACCTAATTTGAAGAATAAACTACATTTACTTTTTTACTTTTTTTTTAAGAAATCATTGCTGGAGAGCTCAATAGTGTACCGTTTAATTATTTGGCTCTATTACAGGCCACACCCTGTAAACTCCTATTTATCGTAACTTAAAACATATCTTAGTAATCAATGGAAATTGTACGAAAATTTGCTTTTCCAAGTACATTGCAGGCTTATTGGTCGCTATCCGAATTTTAATCGTGATGTTGTTTTGGCTGTACAACTCGGCTGGAAAGTTTTGATAACTACCTTTTTTGCCTAAACCGCCGCCGCCCGCACCGAGCAGCTGAGCGAACAAGGAACCGTTATTTAAAGGTTCGCCGAGTCAGTCTGTCCATCCGCAGCTTTGCTCATTAACCGTTACTTACTACAAAAAAATCGGCCTAGAGCATGTCGGGCCATGCTCAGTGTAGTCAGTGTAAAGTTCTGTAGTTGCCCAATGAACTTAATTAAAATATGATATATAATATTATTATAGATAACTAGCGAAAGGGAATACATTTGCAGCGTTTCATACATCTTTTACTGAGAAGAGAAGACTTTTTACGTTAACTCAAAAACTGCCTAACTGATCATATCCGCTATAATTTTCGTTGAAAGTCTTTATTAAGTTTTACTTTCATAATGTTATTCATATTTTTTGGACCTATAGTTCAAAACTTACAGGGAGAGGGGTATCGATTATTATCAAAAATATTATTCACCTGAAAAAAATCGATGCTATTCATTTTGAAATACCTATCCAACAACACCTTACATCATAGGGTTGAAGCAAAAAAAACTTCATTCCCACTACGTGTAGAAATAGCGTGCGTGTCCCCGTTCGACGCTTAAAAAAATTTTTGATTTTATTTTACAACTTTGTCAGATTTATTGATTTTTCAAATTGTGGCTTCCTAGAAATAATCACAGAGCAAAGCCTCGGACAGACAGACGGACATGGCGAAACTATAAGGGTTTCTAGTTGACTATGGCACCCCAAAAACCTGTAATTTAGCGTATGACCATCCCTACAGTGGGAATGCAACGTATACCACAAATTAAACAAATCGAATACGAGGTAAAATAACTGGTAAAAGCCACATTTACTACCTTAAAGCTTCAAGAACCTAAACATACCCCAGAGCAAGCTCCTAAACTCAGCATCCCATATCACCCTTTTGGTACCAAATAACTTTAAGGTCCAAAGGTACTTAAGGACAGACCCTAACACCGCAAATGTCGGTACTAGGTACAATGTTCATGCTTACAGACGTATTAAAGTAGACGTTGCATGTATCTGCCATGTATTCAAAAAAGCATAACCTCCCCCAATTCGACGACCTGTTTAGCCTAGTTGGTAGTGACACTGCTTCCGAAGCTTTAGGTCCCGGGTTCGAATTCCAGCAAGGGCATTACCTTATATGTGCATTTAGCACGGATATTTGTTCTTGGTTCTTGGATATTTTCTATGTATTTAAGTATTTATTTATCTATATATGTATGTATATCGTCGTCTAGTACTCATAGTACAAGCTTTGCTTAGTTTGGGACTAGGTCGATTTGTGTAAGATTGTCCCCCAATATTATTATTTTATTAACCTTATTTATTTTTTCGTCTTAAGTTAGATTTTTTACAATAAATGTATATAAATACAATATAAAAATATACATACAAAATATAAAAGCATTATAAAAAACCTAACCTAGAGTGCCGCCGGCAGCGAGGCTAGCCTAAGCTACCGGTGGTTAGGGCAACAGAGAGAAGAACCTCCGGACTATCCGCACCGTGTCCAGGAGTACCGCCTTCTGTATTTGACCCCTGACTCAGCCATCTAACGAGAGTCTTTTGAGATGTTGGTCGAGACTCTTCGCTATTAGACCGTTCACAGAGATGACTATCGGGAAAATAATCGTTGAATCAACATCCCACATGGCGGTTACCTCATGTGCCAAGTCTAGGTACTTGCTGACTTTGTCCTTCTCAGCTTTCACGAGGTTCTCGTCATGGGAGATGGTGATGTCAACGAGCACTGTCTGGCGCTTCAATCGATCTGTCAGCACGATATCAGGCTTGTTGGCTACAATAGTCCTGTCCGTGATGACAGATCGATCCCAATAGAGCGTTGCACGACCATTTTCGAGAACTGGCGCAGGTGTGTACTTATAATACGGCACTTCGAAGTCTACAAGACCGTATAAAAGAGCTTTATTTTATTATTATTAATGTGAACTAATTTTCCGAACCGATGTAGCTCTCAAAATCACTATACTTAAGTGGCAGTGGGCGGGACACATTACGTGTAGAACCGCTGGCCGGTGAGACGGAAAGGTTCTCGAGCGGCAACCACGTACCGGAAGCGGGTAGGTGGACTAATGACCACAAGGTGGACTAATGACCTCATAAAGGTCGCGGGAGTCCGGTGGATGCGAGTGGCGCAGGACCGGTCATTGTGGAACTTTTTGGGGGAGGCTTATTGCCAGCAGTCAGTGGACGTCCTTCGGCTGATATGATGATAATGATAAACAAATTAATTGTTACCTCAATTTTATTTAGTATTTTTTTTGTTATTCGAATCTAATATACATGGAAAAAATATAAACTAACAAACGAGAAAACACGAAGAACCATTTATTTGGACTCCGTTCTAAAACACATTGTACGGACTTTGCATATTCGCACATATGATTATTCGCCCAAAAAGTGGGGTGCTGCGTTATATACCTGTCCTCCTAGCGAATTTTCCTGGTTGTATTCTAAAGAATCCCGCCGGGATCCGCATTGGCACCTAATACAAAAATTAGGCGTGGAAACCATTTTTTTAAAGCGATTGTTATCTGACGTCCCAACCCAGAAAAAAAACTAGACCTACTTTAAAATCAAACTAAGTGTTTTGGAACAACCCAATGGCAAGAGCCGGGGTTCGCATGACCTCCACATTGCAAGTCGCCTACCTTACCACTCGGCTGTATTATCTACATAGAAATATGTCTGTGGGTACAATATTCACGCCTCTGCATGGTAAAATTCAAATTCCGCAGCGAAGTCAGGCCCTCGTGGGCTCTTAACGGGTTGACTTGCAATAGTTCTGTTTTACTGGTGGTGGTTGGTGCAAGGGTTAAGAATAGGGAGGTGGTCCAACTAATACGTAAGTGTGTCTATGCCATTGAGTTCTTGGTTGTGGTTAAGTCATTTTCATATTATACAGGTTGAAATCTAGTTCGACATACATAATAAAATAAGGTGATTGACTCAATTCATAACAACTTTTACTGTGGGACCAACTTTGTTTGAGTCAATAAAAATCTGCTGTTTTATAGTTTCAATCGACATAGCAAACTGTATAAAAAATTTGTGACCTGGGTAAAGTTGGTCCTATAATACTGTAAAAGTTGTGGAAAAACATGGGTAAATTCATCTTATTATTTTCTGTATATCGAATCACGAAGTACATTTTACCCTGTATTAGAAGTTTATATTTATTTAATATTAACCTTTTTCCTGTCTAACGTTCTGTAGGTAGGATGTTATTATATTATATTGCTATTCAATTAGATTGGACACAATTATAATTTTAGGGGCACGTTTAAATATAGCTTTGTCAATGAAACTTCAAACCCCCTTCCGATATAAAAGATATACAATTTTTCCGGGGTCTCAAACTATCCCCACAGCAATCCAAATTCGTTCAGTAGTTAAAGAATGAAAAGATAACTGACAGACAGAATTACTTTTGCGTTTTTAGTAATAATTCATTCATACAAATTCGTCGCTAAAAGTTCTATAGTTGGACCACAAAAATGAAGATAATGCTAAAATGAACATAGCAAACTGTTTCGCATACAGATAAGTTTCAGAGCTCGTGGTGAGTCCATACATGAACATACATGCAATGGATCCATGTCGTAGGTATGATGCAATTAAATTAAATTCACATAGTTAATGCTGTAACCTTAAGATGAAAATAAAGGCCGTGTCTTAGAGTAATTCCGAAGGATTCGTTGGGCCAACAAGGGCTCGGAACCGATATTGACAATTTTTTTTTTATTGCTGGTAAACCGTTATTATTCTGGTTTAACAAATAATAACGTTTAATGAAAGAACGAAATCGTTTTGGCTATCGGTATACAAGAAGAA
Source organism: Notocelia uddmanniana (assembly GCA_905163555.1). Lineage (NCBI taxonomy): Eukaryota > Metazoa > Arthropoda > Insecta > Lepidoptera > Tortricidae > Notocelia > Notocelia uddmanniana. The sequence goes on along the minus strand of LR991074.1, from coordinate 3,413,169 downwards.
CGAAACTTAAACGTTCCGATAAACCTTGTTAAACCGGTAACCGTGGAAATGGTACGAGTATCGCCCTGCCGGTACCACACAGTCAAATCCGAGTGAAATTACCTTATAAAGCTATCCATTTCCAAAAAGGGAGCGCGCGTGGCCCAGCGGCGCCAGCATACCGCGTGCGGTATGCGAGGTTAAGCAATGTCGTGCGAGGTCAGTCCTTGGATGGGTGACCGCTTTGAGTGGTTACTAACTGAGCGCTCCCGTGCTTTGGAAGGCACGTTAAGCCGTTGATCCCGGTTGCTGCCTATGATAGCAGTCGTTAAGAGGGCGCAGTACGATCGGTGTGGATCGGTTCTCCATACAAACGTATTTATGCTCTCATTTTAAAACGCCATGCTAGAATAACATGAAAATTTGTATACACAATGGGATCCGGCATATCTAGGTCGGATCATAGTTTCTGTGGCTAGAAATTATAAAAGAAAAAAAATACAGCGGCTTTTTGAGTTTTTTACGGCTTGTATGAAAACCTTAATAATCGCTGTATTTTTTCTCCATTATAATTTCAAGCAACAGAAACTATAATTCGACCTAGATATGCCGGATCCCATTGTGTATACAAAGTTTCATGTTATTCTAGCCTGGCGTTTTAAAATGAGAGCATAAATACGTTTGTATGGAGAACCGAACGTACTGCGCAGTCTTAAGCCAAGTTAGAGGCCTCCGGGCGGCTTGAGAACTTCTAACAGTCAAGTTGCCCACTCACTTGACAAGCCTAATCCCAATAAGTTCTGGTTCCCCTTTTGGGTTGGAAGGTCAGATGGCAGTCGCTTCCGTAAAAACTAGTGCCTACGCCAATTCTTGGGATTAGGTAGCGGGCCCCAGGCATCCTTCAGGATGCAACTGTAATGGGTATAACGCTAGGAGGATGATGAAGCTATCCATTTCCAAAAAGAGAGTCCATTTTGTCTTATTTGAAATTAAAATAACAGTTAATTTCGTTCAATAGGAACTAAATCCGCTCAAAAGCGGTGTTTCTAATAAACTGTTATAAATACCGGTAACCGAAACTAAAAACGCTATTCATTTCGGTATGCAATCAATGGTCATAACAGGTTTAAAAAGATATCGGTATACAAACCGCTACCGGTATACCGGTTTAAAGAGCGTCTTTGCTGTTTAAGCAAGAAGGTTCGAATCCAAATGGCAATTTTTTTAAAGTCGAACATGTTTAATAATCTCAATAATACTAACACGTACTACTTAATTGTTTCTCTGTAAGGCTGGGTTGCACCAAACCGTCTGTAATCGTAAGCTGTGTTCGTTAAAAATTGAATGTATGGAAAGTTTGACAAGTTTCTATGGGATGACAGCTGCCGGCGCCATATTTAACGTTGATCGGTCTGTGATCGTAAGTTGGTGCAACCCAGCCTAAGGGCCGGTTGCACCAACCTACGATTACAGGCCGGTCAACGTTAAATATGGCGCTGACGTACGTTAAGTCCATTTTTGCGTTGCACCATCCATCCGTAGCCTTGACGTACGTTAAATTTTGACGATTACATTAACCAGTGGTCCGACCCCCTGTTAACGTCAAATCCATTCGTCAAATATGGCGGCATAGTACCATATTTATTATGAAAAATAGTTTTTCATGACCATTTAAGTAATAAATTACAGAAATTTAATTAATAAATGGCAGCGTATATTGTAGCAGTTTGTGAAAAGTATCGGAACGCGATTCTATAACCTGATTTATGCGTAATTCACTTCTGTCAACCCAACGAACATTTTCGCTTGGCAACAAAGGAAACTGTTACAAACTTTTGTGATGTGAATTAAATGTAGTTTATAGTTTGAAAGACGATATGGTTTTAGTGCAGATATCCTAGACAAAGAACAGACTGATTCATGTCTCACACGCCTTACAATATAGGATGAAGTATATACCGAAACAACGGAAAATATCGGACAACATATAAAAGTGGTTTAAAACGGATATTCAAGGGCTATGCTATGAATATGAAGAGAAGACCGTTTTTACATTGGAAAACTAACATTATTATGTTACCTCAGTGATCTTAGTGTATAAAACTTTACAGAAGTATAAAATAGTGTCACAACAACAAACAAGTTTTACTTACAATGATGAAAAGTTTTCAGCAAGTCTAAATTGTGTTAAACATTTGAATGTGTTGAAAAATATTAAACATTTCAACTATTATTATGTGTTGTTTTATTTGTACTGGTACCACAAGGACATCAAGATAATCATTCATTCAATCACATTTGATTTACCCCTTCATTGGACCTAGTGAATTTCACATTCAGACAAATCCTAAAATAAAGGTCGGTGAAGGATGCTTACAGCAGACTTTGTTATTTTCCTGTCATTTCATATGCATGTACATGAGGGCTCAAAGTCAACTATCTATATTGAGCAAGTCCACAAATGTTTCTATCATTCTCATTTTGAAAAATAGAGTTGTAGGACTACATCTCTTTATGCCTCTAGCATCTATTAAAAATAACCCCATGGATAGGTGTTTATTTCTAATACATGCTAGGGACATGTAACCTTAGACCTTATGTATTTTATTTTTATATGCACCTCAGCACAGGTAAATGTACATGTTACCAGTGGGGCTAGTATGATCGCTTATATGTCCGACATATAAGCTATCATACTAGCCGGGCAGGAGTCTGTATTCTGTAAAGTACCTAGCTACTATATTGATATACCTAAAATGTTGGGGTACTTAGTATTCTATACAGTATCGCAGTATCGAAATGCAGCCAGTCATGTGTGTAAAAGATGAGTTAATTTACACACTGCAGGTGGACCAGCAGAAGAGCAAAGCAGCCCACACCCCAAGTATTCTACACATTACCTCAGTATTCTTTACAGATAACATTACATTTAATTGCATGACCGATTCGATAAATTAATTTGTAAAACAAATATACTGTAGAGCGCTCCCAAACTTTAGTTTCATCATCACATCATCATATCAGTCAAAGGACCTCCACTGCTATGACATAGGCCTACCCCAAAGAGTGCCAAAATTTGTTTGTTTAGCAATAATTAGTTCATAAACTTTGTGTTCAAAAATAATATAAATACATAAAACAATAGTAAATAAAGGTTTATCCTATTATATTCAAATAATTATGAGTAATATAACAACAAAATTTTGACAATTTATTTAGAAATGTTTAGTGTTTGTATGGTATTATTGTTATTATTTTATTTTATTTTATTGTATAACCATATGGACATGTTCTGGATTAAATGAATTTCATTTATCAATACTGGAATTTAAGATGTTGGTATGGTGTGGCAGAATGTAATCTTGCTTATATTTGGAGTAGAACAAGAAGCCTTTTTGACACTTTAATGAAAGACAAGTGTAGACTGAGTGGATGCTATTCCCAGCCATATCATGGGAGTGATGGGACACACAGATGTAGGGAGCATAGGGACTATTGCGGGTTGATGAAATCTAAATGAACCAAGGTATTGGGTGAAAATGATGGTCTTATCTATTTAATGGCTGACATCACTATTTTTATAAGGAAGATAGGGTCTAACAAAAGCTGATGAAATCAAAGTTTTTAATATCATACCTACCAACCTAATATGTAAGTGCATTTGGTATGAAATCAAAAAAGAAAAAACTAGGCAGTAAATATCTGTAAAGGCCAATAATAAACAAAACTGAACAATTTTAGCCATCATTTTTATTACAATTGAAAAGAAGCTTATGTATAATTGTTAAGTTCTTCTAGGTTACTATTAATCCCGGTATTAATAATTCCATTTCAATTGGTTTGAATGTGCCACACATTTTTGTTTCTTTCACTTCGGTCTAAAATTATTGCTCATGCATCTTAATTCTGCACCTGAAATAAATTCCCATATTAATAAAAACATGAAATATGTGATATTTACACCATACAAGTATTTCAACATCTACTTGTTGAGATTTTTACTACAATAATCAAGTTGTTTTAGTTAAAAAAGTACTAAAGGAGTCCGGGGTCTGCTTTGGTATCCAAATTCAAGGATTAGGCATAGCCACTAGTTTTAAAAAAGCGACTACCATCTGGCCTTCCAACCCAGAGGGAAAACTAGACCTGTTGGAACTAAACCAGTTGATGTTCGCCGTCACCCAAAAGCTAATGTTATAAGTTATAATCGATGTCATATGATATTTCACACTCTGACCAAGTAAAAGCCGGGTATCGAACCCACAACCTCCAGATTGAAAGTCGCGTGCTTTAACGCTCGGCTACTGAAACTAGTTTGTAAACAACTTTAGAGGTTAGGTTTCGTGAGTAGGTAGGTAGCGGTAGTATGTAATAGACGTAAAATATTATAACTCACCGTAGGTATTGAAGAAGAATATCATCCATCCAACATATAAAGCTCCGAATGCTTGTGAAACACAAGATGTTCTAATGAAGGGTCGTCGTTTTGAGAAATCTCACTCGGTAGACTGTATTTTGCCCATGAATATTAGAGGCAAGTTTCTTGACTACACTTTTTTGTTATTTGATCGTGTAAGTAACGTATATTCTCTAAAATATTATCGAATTTATCAGTATTTTAATAAATAGCTGCTTATAGCGCGTTTTTATCTCTTGTCAAAAGTGACATGAGCACAGACAAAAATGAATTTTCATGCTTGGTTGCTATATGAAAAAATAATTACCCGAAAATTATTTTGGTGGAAGTGCGTTTCTTAAATGGCAACCCGATTAACAATTACAATCCGTGATTTTGAAGATGGTGCAACCCAACGGATTTAACGGTCGTTAAAATCCGCATGTGATCGTCAGATTTTGACGAAGATCGCTTACAATTACAGACGGTTTGGTGCAACCGGCCCTAAGTCTGTAATGTGCTAACATATATTATGGATTCTTTGAGTCTGAAATAAATGGTTTTTATTTTTATTTTAAACCCTGGTATCACCTGTTGGAAATAAACGGAGCTCCTTCACTCTCAACACAGCTCATCTTAAAAAGTTCTCGTGACGTTGTTCGCGCAGTTAAACCATTATATACTTTATGCTGGTCTTACACATAATAATATATACTATATGCTGGCCATACATATAATTATTATGAAGTTGACACATAGTCTGTCTACTTAAATTTTTAGGACTCAATTGTAAGTAAGTTCTACACGATACTTAACTTTAGTTCAACTCTTAAGCGTACCCGATCAACAGTATTTCCCATTAAAGAGTGCAGCAGGATAGTCTAACGATGTTTCATACACCCAAAAACACCCAAAGCATATCTCCGTAATCTGAGAATACTGCCACTAGCTAGAAAAAAATATATCGAACCGCGAGCTAATAACTACTACGGTAAACGGACGAGGCATTACCTCATACCGAGAATTTTTAATGCAATCCCACTAGAAGACGATTGTGCTAGCCTACCGTCCTTTAAAAATAAGCTTAAGAGGTTTTTATTAGATAATTACAACAGCTGTTAATGTGTTTTGCCATTCGGTTACGTACGTATACAAAAACTGTTTGAATTTCAACCTTATGACCTGGCTAAAAGACTCAGTTTATAGCGATTGTTTGTAACCTTAGTATTAAAATAGAAGCATGTTACTTTGTTCAGCGGTGTCACAGTTACCTGACCACTTATAAACCTTATTGCAATGAGATAACGTCTAGAATCTGGTCAGCTAACTGTGGCGCTGTTGGGTATGTCACACAGTAGATAGGAAGTGAGTTGAGTGTCGCCGTTCGCCAACAAACTGTCATGCAGTTTGGCGAAAAATTGTGTGTATTATAAAAAAATAGTAAGTATTAGAAAAAAAATAAGGGTTGTTATAGTCTTAGAGATAAACTACGATAATATGGCCCACCCCTCCAAAATTCAAAACGCTTCAATGTATTTGAGAAAGTTTTCAACTAAGCACCACCAACGCATGTGTGCGTGCTGAGACAGCCGTCAAACAAACAACCACACTCGTTCGTAAGGATGTGACTAAATACATTGAAATGCCGCCTTCCCCCTTCTTCCATCGGACATCCAGACGTACGGCTGGCTACCATCCGTACCTGGTCGAAATTCCTCTAATTCGAACCAAGCGCTTTGCTTCATCTTTCATAATGCGCAATTCTAAGGTTTAGAATTCTCTGCTGGCGTCTGTATTTCCAAGTTCATATAACCTAGACCTTTTTAAGGCAAGAGTGAATAGGCATCTCCTGGGTGAGCTCGATTCATGGTCGGCCTCATCTTTGCCCCCTGGCTAGATGCTGGCAATGAGCAATCCCATTTTTAATAAAAAAATAGTAATTTGGAGGGGAGGGCCATGTTATCGTTGTTTATCTTTACGACGCAAAACATTTTAACGCCTTTTCCCCCTAGGTAAAAGCACCAAATTAACCCTTAAAATTGTTTTATATTTTGTTCTCCAAATCTATGTAAGTGACGAATTTCAAAATTTGTACAAATATTATTATGTTGTAACTATTAGGAATCATTACAAATAATATGAGTTGCTTGACCATATCCATTTGTTTCTGAAATGAAAACTACCTACCTATTGATATTTAATTCAATTTAGTTGTTATCTATTTTTCTTTTAGGTATTTACGTACCACTATTACTTCATTTTCTATAGTTCAAACTTCTTATACGCGTAGTTAGTCTACAAACAATTCTCTTAACATTGTTCTTAAAACAAAATACTGCAGTGTCATCCGTCAAAATATCTCCAAACAAGTACACGGACTATGTACACGACCACTCTGCCGACGTTGTAGATTGAACTAATATTTTACTAAAGCGTGTCTGTCCTAACGTGCTACGTAATAAAAGCAACACATATAAATAAATCATCAAATGAATTATTTTTGGTAAACGGAACTTAATCGCGTACGACTGATATTCACCTTTTTTAGGGTTCCGTCGCCAAAATAGCGAAAACGGAACCCTTATAGATTCGTCATGTCTATCCGTCCGTCCGTCCGTCCGTCATTATGTCACAGCCGATTTACTTGGAGACTATGAGCACTATAATTATGAAATTTAGTAGGAAGGTGTATGTTATGAACCTAGGTGTATGCTATGCTGTGCTATGAACCCTTCTTTGTGCGTGGTCCGACACGCACTTGACCACTTTTTTTAGGATTCCCTTTGTTTCGAATGTATCACATCATCCGTGGTTACGAGCTGACTGGCTTGAGCCGCATGCCCTTACTGGGATTTGAACCCGGGCCTCCAGCTTCGTAGGCAGTGTCACTACCAACTAGGTTAAACAGGCCGACATACATACTTAATCATATGGATATGTGGAACTCTTTGGGGGAGGCCTATGTTCAGCAGTGGACGTCCTTCGGCTTATATGATGATGATGATATGCATATTGTACAATGAATAACATTCTGTTCGACTTCTAGTATACTTGTTACTAAAATGTAGTTTATTAGGATAAATTTATATAAGAATAACATAACTTAAAACATAAAATGACAAAATACTAAAAAAAAAACTAAAACAAAACCTAAAACTAAAATTAAACTAAACTATTTCTAAAAAGGGCCCCCGTGGCATCGTACCATAGACGCTGGCAGCATTTTCTCGCTGTATGTCTATCCTTAAGCGCTGTGCGAGGAAGCTGCCAGCTCTGTGCTCCCTAGTGGTGTCGACGAGCCTTTTGCTGAGCTCTTTAAAAAGTTTCCGAGCGCTTGGACCACCAGCACTCGTCCCATCTTCCACGGGACCAGGGTCATACCATCCGGCCTCTTGACTTGCCATCGTCTCTCAACACGCCGTTCGGTTCGAGAATTGCTGGCGTGCTGACAGTTGCAAGAGTGCGGCGGATAATGTCATTTAAGGCGGCATGACGGGAGAGCCGGCCCACGCTCAGTTGGCATGATAGGCCGTGGTGGCCCCTCATCTTGTTACAACGAATTTAAGTTCCACAAAAATATCAACTTAATACATGTAAACCTGGAATGAGAGGGTAAGTCATAACTTACCAAGTGTTATTGTGGCTCTTATACTCTGCAATATGGAGGTATTTTTTACTTTTACTTTTAAATAACTTATGTATACTCAGTACAGAAGACTCAAAACTAAAACTTAATACTTCAATTAAGGCCTTGCCAGGAAGCCACGCGTATCCTCTGTGGGAATGATTATTTAATCCCGGCTTGCAATCCCGGTATGCAAGACAATCCCGGTATGCAAGACAATCCCGGTATGCAAGAATATGCAACCTCAAAGGATTCGTTCACTTTTCACAAATTGCCTTACTTTGCAAATGTCTTTCGTAGGATGCGAGAAACGGTTGGAGGCGGTATGTTAAGGTAAAAATATATTGAATTATTAATTATTTATTTAAATTTTATTGCACGGAAGCAGAAACGTAAAAATGGCGGACTTAATGCCTTGAGGCATCCTCTACCAGTCAACCATTGGGAAAAATAGAAACTATGGTGGTGCAGGGTCATAAACGCTGAGACGCTAACATATATATAATATATAGGAATGGAAGGTTTCCAAAGGGTTAAAAATATCTCAGTATAAAGTCGTATTTATATATTTTATATCAATTTATACGAAACAACGACACGAATATATACGTGTACACATACATATATTTTCAAACTTGTCTGTGTAAGCCACGTCCCACTGAAGTAAAAGCCGCCAATTTTAAATCATATTATATCTATCTACTAATATCCTTATTGGCATAGGTTAGACAGAGGTATGTGATCTCTCTCAAAGGAGCAGCCCAAACGAAGGCTTCTTAACGACGGCTGTCATACGAGTAGACTGCCATTATGGAACCTACATAATTATGTAGATCGTGGGGATGATATAAGGTGTATATTGTGCCTCCTCCAATCTTCGTACTCCATCTTATCGCATTACTGCGCAGTCCTTTGTGCATTATTGTCGCAGCAAACCCTGTGCAAGTTCCTTATTTAAGCTACGGGCTATACGTAACAAAGGGGTAACATAGTAACAGATGAGCAACTTGTATTGGACGAGCCAGTGTCTATAAGTAGTTAGAGGAAAACACTATTGTATAGGAGGGGTGCCAAAACAATGTAAGGTACATCCTTTGCATTGATTAATAACAACACAAAAGTATACAGCATTGTAGAATTAGAATAGAAGAATAGATTAGAAATGAATTTATTCCGAACCAAAATAACACCACATTACTTAAATTTTTAGTAAGAGCGACAAACACAAAAACTAGCTTAAGATAAAATCTACTTAAAATAAACGAACAAAGAGCAGTGGTGCTGTTACAGTGGCCGCAATTGGACACCTCTCAGCATAATGCTCTGACATTTAAAATGACATTTAATATGCTGATATTGCTGATCTCCCGTGGAGCCCAGGGCTGTAAGAAGACTTGAACAGCGAAAAGTGACAGAAAATAGGAACCATATATTTTAAATTCATAATTAATTAGGACATATTACGTACTACGAGCGACTGCCCGCTGATCTTAGACTTGAACCATCTGACGAAGCATTTCGACGCCGCCTGAAACACCTTTTATTGGAAAATCCATTATACTCTGTTAAAGAGTATATGGATATGGACATGTAAATAATAATTACTGATGTTTGTATTGAATCAATTTAATTTTAAATGTATTTATATGGACATTAATTATTTTTTAACTGGCTTGACGATTCCAAATGGAAGATGCATTTGTTTTTCTTTTTACTTTTTATCGTTCATATTATTTTACCTATGTTGACATTGTGCTATTATTATCATCATTATTTTCCTTGTAATGACGATCATGATAGCAATTCGTATAATTTTGACATGTATGCTAATTTATATTGTAATTCCTTATCATGAAATAAAATAATCTAATCTAATCATAATAATTTCAAATTAGTAATAATAATGATAAGCCAAATCAAGGAAAATATAGGGTAAATGTGAGTACGAGGCATAGGGCACGCATATTAAAATATAAGTATTACATAGCGTTTTATGCACATAACAAGATAACAAAAAGTGATATAACATAAGACAAGAGAGATGCTATACATTCGAATTGTATACATTATGGTTCTAGTACCACATGGGGCTGGACTCATTAGCAATACAAGCGAGGTGATACAGTTCTACATAGCATTCGCTGCCACATGATGATGTTGATGTTCTGATCGATTTCGGCCACGGCGACTGTTCGATAAATGAAACAGATGTATTATGGAAATTGGCCACATTTACCCCCTTATTCATAAAACTTAACAAGCCTCTGTTAACTAAAAGTTGTATTGTCCCTTTCTCACTAACATAAATGTCAAAGTGACAGATAAGGACAAACCAACTTTAGCGGCTTGTTAACTAATAGAGGCTTGATGGACGTTTATGAATAAGGGGTTCAATGTTTAGCTGTGGAGACACTGGGACCGTGGAGCGCGGGTGCCCACTGACTTTGGGCAACTATCCCGAAGGCTGGCCGAGGTGTCAAGAGACCGCAGGGCTGGCTCGTTCCTCGGCCAGCGGATCAGCATAGCTATCCAAAGGGGGAACGCTGCCAGCCTTATGGGAACCCTTCCACAGGGCTCCGATCTGGGAGACCTTTTTTTTGAAATTAGTTTAGTTGTTTTGTTTTATATTTAAGTATCATGTTTTCATGTTTGTTGTATTAATAAAATTAAAAATTATAAAGACTTAACCTATACAAAATTAGTAAATATAAATAAAATGTAAAAAAAAATTAGCACTAACATAAACGCATATTGCTTGTCTAAGCGATAAACTTGTGTATAAAATAGAACAAAGGTTTTACGGTTTTTGGTTTTTTACTAAAGAAATATGTATCTTAATGCAACCTCCGTCACCTTCCTCACCACACAAACCCTTCGTTACTATTGGCTATGTGCGAACTAGGTGGTGGGGGTAAGCTAGGCGATCGTAGCGCACACCATGGCAGAAATGTGTACTTACCGGGGACCACTGTCAAATTTACTTTCACGTTTTCTATTGGTTTCTTAACGGTTTCCTACGATTCGTTTCGTTTGTATGTATTTATTTATTCTCTTATTTATTTCAGTAAAATTTCCAATACGGGGTCTTTCTCGTTTATTAAAGTAAATAAAATATTCATGTGTCATTATTTGACATCTCTGAGTTTTGACATTGTCTCGGGACCTTTGACGTTTGACGTTTCAGACGTGCACATAGCCAATACGGCGTGCCAGGATACGAAAGAGGGTATGAATATATCCACTTTTTTTTATAAAATAAAGACGATTTATTGTTACTTCAATGCGCATGCAATGAGCATGTACGTGATTTAGAACTACTTTGTGTAGAATTCTTAATAGAAGAAAATCATCAGATTATCCCCCACAATATTTTTTTCTAAAGAGCCAGAATGTTACGTGCCGACAGCAGCAGGTGTATTACGTCTCGTAAGAAATATTATTTGTGTTAATACAGGGTGAGTCTTTGTTCGTTATTAAATAAATTAATAAATAGAAAAATATATAAGTTTTGTTACGTTTATGGAGGATATCTACACTATTTGAGAGTCAATTTATGAGTTAAAAAAATCTTTGAAAAACGAAAATCCTATATTTACCTACTCAGGGATTTTTTTCATTTACGTGCAGATCAAAATGATATTTGAGACTGCTATAACTGCAAATGAATTTCATGTTTTTCAGTAAAAAATAAATATCGCTATGTGCATCATTTGAAACAGTTTATTTCGTTATTTAAATATAAATACTAATTTAGAACTACCACTGCAATTAAATTTAATATTTCACAGTTATCGTCGAGTAAAATATTTTAGCTTTTAACCCCGCATTCATAAACATGAAGCGTCTATCGCAGTCCTGCTCGTAAAGTTACTGGCATAAAATAACCTATTTCAGCGAAACCATTCCCGTTTTTATTTTTAAGGCAATAAAATAAATTTGTTTGTTGGGGCTTGTAAAGGATTTATATTCTGCAGCTAGTTCTGTGTAAGCATAGATACGTGTTGTATCATCATCATCATATCAGCCGATGGACGCCCACTGCTGGACATAGGCCTCCCCTAAAGAGTGCCACAATGACCGGTTCTGCGCCACCCGCAAGTGTTGTATGAGCACAATAATTTCAAACTCAATGGTCTTAATTATATTACATTTTTACATTACATACATTGCACCTATAATATTATTTTGATTAACAACTAAATTGTGTTTGACAACTAGATACGGAATAAATAAAAATAAACAGAAAATTTCTATTACTGCCAAAGAAAACCATAAAGGATTTAATAACGTTCTTGATACCTATTTATAATATTTCTATAAATTTGATATTCCGATTCAAATTTAAGGTGAAACACCACAATTAGATTACTTAAGTAATTAACTTTGAAATGTGCTTGACTTTTATATCATAAAATAAACGCATTTTTTACTTTATTGCACTGAACCGCATTGACATCAGATACGGTAGTTACATTTTTTTAATATTAGAAAGGAATACTAAATAAAACACATACTGAAAAAAAAACCAAACATTTTAAATTAAACATTATATTCCTAAAAATATATTATCCTACAATACACTTTATTTTTCTCACCTTACACTTTGACATCAGCCTGTACCAAACGGCGGGAAGAAAGCACAGTCAGTAATCAAGTTTACCTCACACACACATATCGTAGTTGCCATGGGAACGTTGGCCATATAAGCCATATTGACTTGCCGCTTTTTGATGAAGACTTGATGTAAAATATAATTTTTAATACAGTTGCTCAAAAAGTGCTACTTTACGTAGCTGTTTAGCGTGCGGAAAGTTGGTTTTCGCGCACTAGTGCTTTTCACTTTTCCAATTTTTTTAAATTTATGCTTGTTCCTATGCATGACTCCTTATTGCTGGGTGTTAAATATTAGTTTCCTTTAAACGTCGTAATCAACATAAAAACCTACTGTTAATATCAGAATACGAAAAATATACACATTTCATATTTTATTACTTACCTCTTCATCATTATAACACGTTTATTTTTTAATATTGAATACTGAAAAACCGTTCTTAATAAGTTGTCTGAGTGGAACGGAATAGCTGCCAAAACGCCTGTCAAAGAAGAGGCGTTTTTACTTACTGCAAGCATGTTTTAAGTTTCTAAAGGCAACATTCGATATTGTTTTTATAAATATTACTTGTTGTTTTTCTTATTTTTTCGCAACTGTATTAAAAAACGTCGTTCAATACACGTGCGGAAATGTCATTCTTCACTCGTCCCGAGTCTTGCCACTCGCCTGCGGCTCGTGGCATCCCTCGGTACTCGTGAAGAAATGACATACTTTCCGCACTAGCATCGAAATGTACTATTTCATTAGTTGATATAATTTTTATTTTATATCGAGTATATTTTTCGCTTACCTGTTTTTTATTGGTTTCCATTCAGTCCATTAGTCCTATGGTGGTTTCACTCCCCCCAGTCAGTCACAGAGCAATGCCTCAGATAGACAGACTGACAGACAGACGGACATGGCGAAACTATAAGGGTTCCTAGTTGACTACGGAACCTTAAATAACGCAAGTGCCGCAAGTTCCCAATGAAAGTAAAGCCGTTTAAACGTAAGGACTTCATTAAGATAGTGGTTTTAAATGGGAACTAGTATAACTAGATACGAAACCCTTCATTGTGCGTAGTTCGACACAAACTTCGAGCATTTTTTAAAATTATGTATCAGAATTTAAGTAGCGAAGTATAGACTGCATTCGATTGAATTCCCGCCTAACATCCGTATCTGATGGAATATAAATGTACCAAAACTACATTTTTACATACGATAACCAAAAACCAAGAATACTTACTCAAAAAGTCATAAAAAAGCAACTACAACCTGATAACACATCAAACGGTGCCCTACCTAATTCCCGACACCATAAAACAACACCATTCCTATAAAATTAATTTAATTAAAATAATCAGTTCGATCCATTCTAAAAAGGGAAGCTTAACCGGTATATTGAAATTTTTCGTCACGCCAACCTAAGATGGCATTCACACTAGCCATAACTGAAAATTAAATTTACTACATACTCAGGGGTGTTATTTACACACTTCGCCCGTTTTTATGTAGAAATTGTTAAAATTTGACAGTTTCCATATAAAAACGGGTGAGGTGAGAAGTGACCAGTGAGGACCAGACGGCTTTTGAATAAGAGGGCTGTACGTGTGAGGGCTCAGGGTTCCCTCAACAGGATGAGTTCGGTTGGTAAGGAAACAGGACACCAGGGAAGAGGGTATTTATTTAAAGTAAAAGATAAGGCCCCTGTAACATAACAATACAGATTGCATTTAGAAAAAAAAAATAGGAACTTACAATTGTTATGCCTTGAAACGATATACGAAAAAAAGTGCACTGATAAAAATAACTGCTTAAACTGCACTGCACAGAAAAATACTAGAATTGTAAAATGAAATTACTGGAAGTGTAGAAAATTGTGTAATAGGTAATTGTGTTTTTAAATAAACTGCTAATGTTTCAAGATGTTCATGGAACGAAATCCAAGATCGAACTGAGCTGTTGGAAAATGGCTGCGCAGTGTCACGTGAATTTGGAATGTTGGTAAAAATTTAAAAATTTTAACTGTGTCCGGCAAGAAAGTTAGTGTGTAACGTTCCGATACACGCATCGTTACAGTACGTATGTGGTGTTGTGTTTCTGGTGGTGATTAAGGTCGCCAGAGCTCCCGCTCCCGAGGATACGCTGTGTTCAGAATGTGGGAGCTGCATATGTCTCTAGCTGTCAGCACACCCAATCCTTTAGTAAAACAAGGTAAGTAATGCGCTTGTGATTCTTCTGGAGTCACAAGCGTCCATAGACAACGGTGTCTGCTTGTCATCAGCAGGCCGTAAGCTTGTTTGCCACCGTCGTTGTATAAAAAAAATTAAGTATGTGACTACCCACAATCCATAGCGATCATTGGTGTGGGTAGTTCACAAATAAAACTCGCAGAACGTCGGTTTATCCTTGAAAATGGTGCTTGCAACATCGCGAAAATATCGGGAACACAATAAATCCTACTAATATTTATAAACGCGAAAATATCGGGGGCTCAATAAATCCTACTAATATTATAAACGCGAAAGTTTGTAAGTATGGATGGATGATTGTTACTCTTTCAAGTAAAAACTACTAAATGAGTTTCAATGAAACTTTACAATAATATAGCTTATACATCAGAATAACACATAAGTTACAATTTATAAATATATTGTGTGAATTGTCTAAATACTAATCCTGCGCAGACAAAGTCGCGGGCACCAGCTAGCTATATATGTTAAATAGCCCGTTCTGAACAGTAATTCTAATGTTAATGCCATGTTATCTTGAAATCTTAGAAAGGACTCTAGCGTTAGGCTACAACTAGGAAAAATACTAGAAGTCTCTCTCTCTGGTCGTTCCCTCTTAGCTTGGGATCATGGTCATCACAGCGCAATTTACACTTGGAGTGTAATGATTTGCTTTCATCGACTTCTGTTCATTGCCTCCTTCACGATTTAGTACGAGTAGAGCTTGGTGGAAGACGAGTCCACCAAGCTGAAATGAATGAAATCAACTGAAGTTGATCTGTCTATTTAGGAGGCCAGCTTCCAGCTGGATTGCTATCTGTCTTCGTTACTATCATCAACTTTTCCAATCTGTCATCTCCTTCTCATGATGAGACCGAACTAGGATTCGCTGATGTCATATGGGACTCATTAAGAAGGCTCAAATTCACCCAAGTAGGAATGGAGAGAGCTATGCTGGGAGTTTCTCTGCATGATCGCATCTGGAATGAGGCCATCCACAGCAGAACCAAAGTTATATATATGTAGCCCTCCGAATCGCTAAACTTAAGTAGCAGTGGGTTGGGCCCATAGCACGTAGAACCGATGGCCGTTGGGGCGGAAAGGTTCTCGAGTAGCCACCACGTACCAGAAGAAGGCGCAGCATGGGCAGATCCCACACAACATGGTCTGATGACCTGATAAAGGTCGCGGGAGGCCACCGGGTTCTGGTGGCGCAGGACCAGTTATTGTGGAACCCTTTGGGGAAGGCCTTTTTTCAGCACTGAACGTCTTGCAGCTGATATGGTGATGATATTGTGGACAAACCGGTTTTAATTTTGAGCTGTGAGTAAATTGAGTAGTGAGCAGTCTACATTAAATAATCACGAGCGGGTTCATTAGTCGGCTTCCTGACCGCTATCTTATAAAAACCTTCACTCCTAATCTGTTTTCACTTAATTAGGTCTTTGCCTGCGTTGTCGAGCTTCAGTGTGATTTTAGATCAAATTGGAAACTTCTAACCCATTAGAAGTAGAGGAAGTGCCTATCTTGCTACTGTATTTTTACACGATTTTATTTAACTTGCGCTGTCCGTATGTTCCCGGGGACCCGGGTATGTCTTAAAACTACGATCAAGACCACCAGGGGATGGGCAGCAGCATTCCTTGAGTGCGGTGGAGATACTGCGATCGCCAACCTGCATGCTAAGCGTGGCGATTATAGCATTTACCCCCCATGAAATTAGTTTTTTTTTTACCAAATATGCAATTTTTAACCGAAACTTATTAACGCAATCTTAAACTCGGTTATAGCCTTCGTGAAACATGACTATTAATATAGGCGCATGCTATTGCTAAATTATTGCTCCCCCATACAAACTGACAACCCCTTTTCACCCCTTAAGGAATGATTTCCGTTATTAAAGATACTTTTGTCTTTCCCAAAGTCTTTAGCTATCGCCATGCCAAGTTTCAACTAAATCTGTTTAGCGGTGTAACCTTGAAGAAATAACATACAGAGTTACAGCATTTATTATATTTGTATTGATTAGAAACTTCCAATTTGATCTAAAATCAGTGAAACTCGGCCAACGAAGGCAAAGCCGTAAATTTGGTACAATCAGCTGTAAAAATAAATATACACTATTAGTCCATTTAACTGCGGTTAATAGTGTCTAGAGAAGATATTTTAAATGGTTTATTTATTTGTTTGATTTATTAAAATTAATCATATATTTGCAAATCGCTAAAACTGCACCCACCAGATTGTTAAACCGTAGTTTGATTCGTCTACGTTATACTAAGATTAGGTATTACGAATTTACATCGAATAAAATTCCAAAGAAGTCAAAAATTGTCGTCTTATTTTTATATCTACATATATTTTTGCAGCTGACTGTACTTCGCTAATGTGATGAATTGCAAACAAATGAAAACATAATGCATCATGAGTGGTGGTCGATTGGTCAAAGTACAAGTGAAAAATTATGGTCTGCAAAAGTTTTTAGACAACACATTACACATGGCCGTACCTATGAGAGTGAAGTACGGCAAAACTTACACTCTCATCTATTACCCAGCATTCTTGCAAACTTTGCACTCAGGACAAATCGAGTTTTTGCTGTTACTTCGCTTAGTTTGGAGGGATTTCGTTGTGGGGCATTCCTCTATGGGGTAAAGTTTATATCACTTTCTTGTTGAAAAAAGGGATTAAGTGTGCTGATTGGAAAGGTGTTTAAGACGTTGTTACTGTGGTAAATTTATTTTATGTCGGATGTTATTACATTACTGACCCTGCTAAGTTTTAATGATGCAACTTTAGAGGCATTTTTTGTGGCAAATATAAGTAAACAATACGATTGGAGTTCATGAAATAATTTCAGTAACTTGACATAGTCTATTTTTTGCGAGAGGAAATCCTGCGAATTAGGTACCCAGACATCGGAGAATGACTGGGTTATGTGGTATTTCTATCCACTAAAAACTCTACGGTGACCGCGATCTGTGCACTGCCCCTCGCGCTTGTACTTTCGGCTCATCTTAAAATGATCTATGTCACCTGCGCTGGGGTTGATAGCCAGGAGCACCCCCTTTAGTCTGCTTTGACGGGATATAGCGTTGACCGTAGACCTAT
Source organism: Notocelia uddmanniana (assembly GCA_905163555.1). NCBI lineage: Eukaryota > Metazoa > Arthropoda > Insecta > Lepidoptera > Tortricidae > Notocelia > Notocelia uddmanniana. The sequence continues at coordinate 3,395,233 of LR991074.1, read as the reverse complement.
TCTTGCCTGAGTCAACACCGACGACGTCTGCGGCGTATGGTGGACGATTACGTTCCCGTTCTCGACGTCGCCTTCTTTGAGAGGTGTCCGCTCTCTCCCGTCCCTTTTCAGCGCTCTCCTTCCGAGTCAGGTCATAGAAGGAGACCATGGCTCTCCATGCTGAGTCATAGAGTAAAATCAATTTTAAAATATTTTACACCACACCTCACCACCATAGAGTAAAATCAATTTTAAAATATTTTACACCACACCTTGCCAAAAAGCGCGTTTTTCCGCACGCTGCGCGTCCGGAAATACCCACTTTCTGGCAAAGTTTGACGTAAAATTGTGTACATAAAACACGGGTCGTAAAACAGAAAGCCCTCTCTCACATATTGATGAACCTCGCCTGCGGCTCGGGCATCAAACATCTGCGGTATCGGCCTTTCTTTGTTTTACAACCCTTGTGTCCTAAATAGCTATTTCCACCCTAGAAACATAATATATACTAACGTCACATGACGTGACGTGTAAGTGTAGTGGAATAGGTGTTCAGTTCAAGACTGGTCTAATCTAACACGATAAAATATAAATTGTTGCAACAAGTCGGTTGATGCTATGCAATTTATTTTTATCGACATTTAAACCCCTTCGCAGTCTATAAAGAGTTTACTGAGATATTTTATGAGTTCAAGAAGCGCTATCATAGCTCTATAACATAACATTTACGTTGAAAATTTACAAATTTGTTTGATATCAATACTTACGAATGATAGACCGTTAGTTTTTATTATATTTTCTATTATAAATAAATAAATAAATATTGGGGGACAATCTTACAGAAATCGACCTAGACCCAAACTAAGCAAAACTTATGGGTAGTAGACGACGATAAAAACATACTTAAATACATACTACCTACATCCAAAGCCCAGGAACAATATTCGTGATAAATGTACAAATAATGCCCTGACCGGAATTCGAACCCAGGACCTCCGGCTTCAAAGGCAGGTTCACTATCAACTAATCCAAAGTCGTCGTCAAGGTTGGTTATTAGTATTTGTTGTCTTTTTTATTGTTATTGTGATTTTACACGTATATTTATCAATTTGAAAGCACTTCAATGAAATAAATTACTTTACTTTAATACACCGTGTAACGTAATAATATTTAAAAACGTTTTAAAATGATATCGCATTAACGACGGTTACGTTATACGGGTGTTTCCACGCGTTCCCATTAAAAATGCACTTAGCGCGTGACTCGGTGTTGAATCATTTAAAGCGTGTAGTCGTACTACTGGGTGCGCAGTTTGGTGCAAAACATGGGCTTATAGCGATAACAAAGATATACATATGACAACGATAGAATAAAAGTGGGGGGAGCGCGGGGAGGGGAGCGAGCGAGGAGAGCGCGGCGACGGCTTGCGACGCTCCGGCGAGAACGCGTACGCCTCGTAGTCCAGGATCTCCGAGTCGCTCTGGGTGAGCTCGCTTCATCGTCGGCCTCATCTTTGCCTCCTGGCTAGATGCTGGCCAAGAGCAATCCCATTTTTAATAAAAAAAAAAACCCGGCCAAGTATGAGTCGGACTCGCGCACCGAGGGTTCCGTAAAAATATTTTTATTATATGATGTAACTAAAAATTTACGGTTTTCGCAAATTTTTCCTTTATCTGTTTTATAAGAAGTTACTTCGTATCAAATTTCAAGATTCTGAGTGTGTGAGGATCGGCACACCCCTGGAGTTGCAGTCGTCCATAGGCTACGGTGACCTTTTACCATCAGGCGGGCCGTACGCTTGTTTGTCACCGACGTGGTATAAAATTCTGAGTTCACGGGAAGTACCCTGTAGGTTTTGATTCCCTTGCGAGTGTCGAAAATTTGCGGCATAAACGGCTGTATCTCTTGATTGCGTTCGCTTAGAAGTTTCATTTTTTCACAGCTTCAAGGGACAAAAGACCTGAGTATTTGATATAAATTCCAGCTTGATACCTCCACGTGTTCCTGAGAAAAAGAGTCTTGACAGATACAGACGGACGGACCGGACAACAAAGAAATCATATGAGGGTTCCGTTCTTTCCTTTCGAGGTACGGAAGCCTAAAAATGATTCATTCTTTAACTTAAAAAGTAAACTAGCGTCTTCTCTCCGAATAGCAGAATAATTATTAAATATCATGCAACTAACTTCTTAGGCGACTTCCAGACATAGCGGGCGGGATCGATATGAGGTATTTTGTTCTTTGATGTGAGCTTACTGGCATCGTAGAGTTTCCTCAGCTAATGAGATCATGCTCAAAATCGGGGTAGCACTGCATTCCGATCGCCCCGCTTGCGCGCATCCCACGTTGGTCAGGAAACACTCATTTAGGTACCGTAACTTGGTCTACAGTCACACAGTATCTAAAGCAGATACAACTTTTACTGTACATATCCCTCTTCTAAATTTAACGTAAAAAAGGTATAGCCTTTTGGTCGCGAAATGTAAAGACTTGGAGAGTGATGAATAGTTCTTCGTTAATAAGCCCTTGAGTTTGTACCTCCGCGTGTTATGGTCAATAACGATACAAAACGAAGACCTATGGAACATATGCCATTAATCCCCATACAATAAATCATTATTTGGTAAAAATATCATTATTTTGCATCCATGACATCGAAAGAATTCCAAGTCTTTGCAAGTCTGCAACGCGGGATGACCAATAGTTTGCTTTGACGAGCACTGGAATGAGTAGTGTAGGCGTGTAAGATAGAGCACATACTTGCATGCAGTTAATGTATACACCACGCAAGATGAACTTGAACTCCTTAAATAGAGTAGAAGATGGTTAGTTGGCAGCGGGTTACTTCGGGCTCAAAGACTATTTGGCCAAGATGGGAGTATCAGACAATATAGATTGTAGGATGTGTGGCGAGGAAGACGACACAATGGAACTTGTTGTGTGAATGTGCCCTCGTCAGACAAATAATGAATGATTTTGGCACTGGTTATTCAGCACTGAAGGAATTCAGAGTACTCCCGCTGAGGTCCGTGATCCGGTTAGTGGAAATTTTGGAGAGCAGCTTGGAGTAGGTATACCTTTAAAGAAGGGGGCAATTGAACAATAGATCCCATTGGGTAGGGTGCACTTCGAGGCCGTAATCTGGATAAGATAAGATAAAATTTGTCCTTGGCCTTAGATAAATCTTAATTTTATTTAATCGTATGGCATTTATTTACGAACCGTGAGATCTTCGAGAAGACAAGTACGCTTGCCAGTTTTTTAATCCCAACGCAAACGCCTATTCTTACGGACCTCTCATGACTTGTTCTACACTATTAACACTTGTGAAAGGTCGATTATAAAACATGACACATGACTAAAATCATTTACAGAACATGCATCTTTTCGGAATGCGATGATCATCTTTATTCCACACCAATCTTTATTGTTATTAACTTTTATTGGGTATTTGAAATATCTTTGTTTCGTAATGGGTTGTTTACGTTCAAGTAGTTTGGACAAAGGTTTTATTCTAACACCAGCTTAAGCCCACAACTTTGTCGGCTCGGAACTCGTGTGGAGTATCGTCTTAGATGAATAATTGCTATTAAATTATTTTCGCATCAGGATTGAAGCCATGCGCAGCAGAACCTTAGTAAACGATATAGCCCTCCGAATCGCTAACCTTAAGTGGCAGTGGACGGGGCACATAACACGTAGAACCGATGGCCGTTAAAGCGGAAAGGTTCTCGAGTGTCGACCACGTACCGGAATTAACATCTGATCGTAGGCAGCCTCCCCCCCCCACAAGGTGGCCTGATGTCTTTCCGTGCTCTCAAAATATCTATGCCAAATTTGACCAACCGTTTTGCGGTTGAAGCTTGAAAGGGTAAATAGACAGGAGAACATCCGGACAGACAGAAAAAAAAAATTCCAAAACCTGACTCGACAAAAAAAATCTATATGATTATCGAACCTGCTCACAAAATTTCACGAGAATCGGTTAAGAAATGAGACCTGGGGAGAACATTCGGACACATGAAAGAATTTTTATCGAAAGCAGAAACGGCCACTTACCATCAGGCGTAAAAAAAAGGAGACGCGTCGCTCGCTAGGTCAATAAAAAGAGATCTGTATGACATACAAATGGACGCAGTTTAGGGAAAAGGAAAGGATCAATCCAACAAAATACCAAAACATGAGTAAAATGTACCAGATATTTTAAGAATCATCATTTTTCCTCTGCAAAAGGATGTTACTTAATTTAATGTTTTGCTAATTAGCAAAGTATACAAATAACATGACTGTAGATGAGACTTCTTAAGGCATTAGCAGTCCCTTTGCTTTCAACTCTTACAACCAAAGAAACCATTAGTAAAAACCACAAACATCCATTCAATTAGGAAGTAAGGTAGTGTGAATAAACTCGTCCTGTCCCGTTCTTCTCGAAATTCATTGTATACCTGTCGCGTGAGAGGCCAAATAAATGACACCTGACTCATTTCGGCCGACGCGACTGCGTTCCTTTGTTCTTACGTTAAATTTATCATACCACTCGGCACGCTTGTAGTATATTTAATAAAGTAAAAGTAAAAAGTAAAAGTAGTTTATTCTTCAAATTAGGCATATTACATGCACCTATGAACGTCAATAAACTACCACCGGTTCGGAAAAATATACCTCTGCCACGAGAAGAACCGGCGTAAGAAACTCGGCGAGGTGTCATTTTTTCAAAACAATATACAGAATTGATGCGTTTTAGAAGCAGTAAACTATCATTTTACTTCTAAACACTTGAAGTGGCCAATCGCCATACTATGTACATGTTATTTCAACTTCTGTACATATTACCTTAGATGTTTTTGTGACCTCCAACAATACAGTCTATTTGTATTGTATAATTACTATCTACGTGCATTACTTTCGGACCGTTTCACACCGCGACGACTGTTTTTTACTCTTTACATTTTTGTTTAGCGTACGCTCCACTTAACATGACGACAATACTGTAGTTCTATTACAAAATAAATTATTTCAATAGAATTAGAATGGCGGTTGCGACCTTTTAAGAGGATGGGCGATTTGAAGCACTTTGGAAAAACAGGCTAGATTATATGGATTGGTTCCGTCACTCTATGATATTGGTGCTCTGAGAAGATCATTATCATTATCATGGACCAAGGTAGCCTTTTGGTAATGAGGGTGGTAGTTAGGGGATAATGATATTTTTTTTATTTATACAATGACGGTGACATTCAATCTTACGGCCTGGCTAATGGTAAGTAGACACCACCCAGTATTGACGATATGAGTGGATTAGGAAAATGTTATCCAATCTTGGATATAGGCCTCATTTGTTTTATAGTTCCACTAATGGCGATCTTGTGCCTGACTCGTCCAGTTCTGACCTCGTGTCGTCGGAACTCCGATGTCGTCCAGTGCTGCAGTGATCTGCCGCGCCTTCTGGTATCCGCTCTGGGTCTCCATTCCAGAACTCGTCTTGTTCGGCAGCTCTTGCGATGAGTTCCGCCCATGTATCTTTGTTTTTGCAATATGACGGCCGTCCTTCACTTTGGCCTTACCTTAGTAAAGATACTAAATACGTTTTTGACAAAAAAATCATTTTCGGTAAAAAGTTTTATTGCCACTTTAATTTTGTCCGATTATCAACTACTTGTTGAGAACCCTCTCAACAAGTAGTTGATAATCGGACAAAATTAAAGTGGCAATAAAACTTTTTACCGAAAGTGATTTTTTTGTCAAAAACGTATTTAGTATCTTTACTAAGGTAAGGCCAAAGTGAAGGTTTGATTAGAACCCTCTAATGAGCTCAAACACGACCTTATCATGTGTAATTTAGGAGTTGATATGGCTATCTTCTGTCTCCATCATCAGATCAGCGCGGTGTAAGGTACCATAATATTGCATTGTCATCGAACTTACGAAATAGATCGATATTACATACATTAAATTACATTATTTATTCGGTTTTTAGCCGAACATACATACATGAACAATGAAATTTATATAAAAGCCAATAAAATTACCGTACTCACCAATACGCAGCAAGTAGCAGGTACGTAAGATTGTTCCAAATCATCATCTCCCTGCCCTTATCCCGCTTATGCAGGGTCGGCGCAACATGTTTTCTTCTTCCATTCCTCTCTATTATTCGTCACTTTAGCGCTTACTCCTTTCTTTCTCATATCCTCTCTCACACAATCCATCCATCGCTTTTTGGGCCTCCCAATCGCTCTTCGTCCTTCTACATCCAACCCTAGTATTCTTTTATCAATATGACATTCATCCCTCCTCATTACATGCCCATACCATGCTAACCTACTGCTCCTCATTTTCTCTGTCACGGGTGCCACTTTCAAACTTCCCCTTATGTACTCATTTCTAATTCGATCTTTCCTCGTCACTCCACACATCCATCTCAGCATTCTCATCTCAGCCGCGTGCACTCTTCTTTCATCCGTCACTTTCGTTGCCCAACATTCTGATCCATACATTACGACAGGTCTTATGATCGTTTTATAAATTTTCCTCTTAAGTTTAAGGGGCATTCGTGGATCGCAAGCTGTTCCAGAGATTGTTCCAAATGTGGAGTTGTATATCTCTTTACATGCGACAACAAGATACGTTCCAAAAAACTTCGATTTAAGCACCCGCGGGCCCCTAAACTTGTAAAACAAAATGTAAAAGTCATTAATCGATCCGGATGCAAGGTCTTTGAACTGCGTCTTATTAACGAGGTTTGTGTGAAACTCCAAAAAAAGTGAACAAAAAGTTGTCATACAATGTTTAAAGTGACGAAGTGGGTGTCCCGAAAAATATGCATTTTTTGTAATCACAAAAAAGTTATGATCCGCTAGTGGTTCAAGTATGCGGCTGTCAAGCGGTGATCATGGGTTCGAATCCCGACTGGTACAACAGGATCGTGTAACAGGAGAAAATATTTAAAAGGACCTTTCCTTAGAGCATCTGCCGTAACTCCCTGTGTCCCAATTTTTAGTGTTGCGTACCCGAAGGGTAAAAACGGGACCCTATTACTAAGACTTCGCTGTCCGTCCATCCCTCCGTCCGTCTGTCACCAGGCTGTATCTCAAGAACCGTAATAGCTAGACAGCTGAAATTTTCATAGATTGTGTATTTCTGTTGCCGCTATAACAACAAATACTAAAAACAAAATATTAATAATAATTAAGGGGGGCTCCCATACAAAAAACGTGATATTTTAGCCCTTTTTCATGGTTACTACTCGCCGAGCTAGATCTCAAGAACCGTAATAGCTAGACCGTTGAAATTTGCACAGATTATGTATTTTTATTATGGCTACAACAAAAAATACTAAAATCAAAATAATAATAATAATTAAGGGGGGCTCCCATACAAGAGTTGTTTGCGTTTTTTGCTGTATCTCATGAACCGTAATAGCAAGGAGGTTAAAATTTTCACAGATGTTGTATTTTTATTGCCACAATAATAACAAATACTAAAAATAAAATAAAAATAATATTTATTTCTGGTACGGATCCCTTCGTCCGCGAGTCCGAATCGCACTTGGCCGGTTTTGTTTTATTTGAAGCAATTTTGATCTAAAGTTATGACTTTCAAAGTAATATAAGTATCTTGATACCACGAAAGTAAAGTGCTCCAATCAATGCAGTTTTTGAGAAGTATCAAGTTATCAGTCATAATATTTTTTGTTTTAAAAAGTAATTTTTGGTAATAATATTTTTTTTCCTTTGTGTGTTTTTAAAATAAAAAGTTATTAATATATTCCAGAAAAGTTGAGAAATACACGTAAGCCATTTTTGAAGAGAAAAAAACGTAAGAAACAACTTTTTTTCAACTGCAACTACTTGGAAATAATTGCTGGCTTGCTTAAATAGTGGATCGCCCCGCGTTCCACGAGCACAAAAGTATAAATTTGATAACATACAATTAATTTGATAATTATATTAATAATTTGTTTAATTTTCTCGCAATCGAAGTGAAAAGCAGAGTGTGTGTGTGACTCGTGTATAAAACCCATTTTATCCTCTACTTTATATCGACCCTCGCCTGCGCCTCGGATCGATAAATTGTGTCGGAAGAAATGGCTTGTTTTATGCACTTGTTGTACAATAGTACATTACGATACAAGTGCAGAGAACAGGGAATTCACAACTAGTGGTGATAAATTTAAAAACGACCGAAGGGAGTGTTTTAAATCGACACGAGTTGCGAATTACCTGTTCGCACGTGTATCGTAGAACGTTTTACAGTACATATGGCTCTTTAAAGTTTCGACATATGCACGTAATCTCCTGATCACCGCACTCGTGCGGTAAAGTAGCACCATATGTACTGAAATCTACTGTTAAATATCTCATTGGTGTAAGCCGGGATTTAAACCCTTGATAGTCGCATGCTTGAACCACTACGCTATTGTAAATTAGGCCTAAGTACACATACAGGTGATATAACAATGGTAACGTATCAATTATACATAATAGGTATCAGCTCCATTAGTTCTAACTCAGCCCCAATTAGTATAAAATCTGATTCTCCAAAGACAGATGGGTAATCTAAGCTGTTACATTGAATCCCCATTATTCACTTGGTCCATGGGGTCCCAGCGCGCATAAGTTATTTGCAGAAGTTGCGAAGCGTCTGGTTGACGTAACTGGTGACCGAAGAGCTGGCGGTTTCCTCGCTCAACGTATCAGCATTGCGATACAGCGAGGAAATGCCGCCAGCATCCTCAGTACCACCACCACCATATCAGCCCATAGACGTCCACTGCTGGACATAGGCCTCCCCCACTTTTCATGGGGGGTAAATGCCATAATCGCCACGCTTGGCATGCGGGTTGGCGATCGCAGTATCTCCACCGCATTCCAGGGATGCTGCTGCCCATCCCCCGGTGGTCTTGGTCGTAGTTTTAGGACATACCCGGGTCCAATCCTCAGTACAATGCCTCATTTTCCTTATATTATTTTGGTTAAGTATTCTTGTATATTTATTCACTCAATCAGAAATCAATCCTAATTACAAATTTATTAGGTTCAAGTTCATATGCGCGTTTATCTTGTATGTGTCCATGAGTTGCAACGCTGTATGGATAAAAAGCCTGTTGGAGTTTTTACACTTTTTTTTTTAATTATTTATTTATTTAATCATGCTATAACTACATACAAATGTTAATATAAAGTACATCACGAAACCGTGTAGGTTTGTTTTGATGTACGTAGATTCCACCGCAACATGTTCATAACAAATTAAGATTAAGAGTAGACCTACATGCAAAATACATAATACTAGTATACAATAAAAAAGTGTTTGGTAAGCTATCGAATACTTGTTTTTTTTTTATTGATAAAAAGGGGCTTGTCGCCAGGCGAACATACCGCCCCGTAAGGCCAACAAAAAGAAAATATTACATCAAAGAAAAACTTAAACTCTAGATCTTAAAGCTACCTCTGTTAATTTGTACAAAATCTCGGCTATCGATTACTTATAATTGTAATTTTATCATCTATCTCTCACTGCCGGTCGAAAACAAACTCCCGGCAACACCTACATAGTGGACGGCGTGCAAGCCCAATTCCAACCACCACCACCACCACATCAGCCCTAGGTCGTACACTGCTGGACATAGGCCTCCCCCAATTTCATGGGGGGTAAATGCAATGCTGCTGCCCATTCCCCGGTGGTCTTGGTGGTAGTTTAAGGACATACCCGGGTCCGACGAATAACCGCAAATCGAACATTTTTTGAATCGCAGTTCTTAAAAAAAATCCCTTAGGAGGGGAGTGCCGCGTCATTCTTTTTTTTTTGGATGGGGATATTTTGTTTTTCAGAAACCTATCGTGTGTATATCATATGAAAGGGCTTTTTGAGGCGATTCTATATATGCCACATCGTTACATTTCAGCCATTTTAATAGCACCATCCTCTTTCTTCCCTTGGGTGTCGTAAGAGTCGACTATGGGAACCGAGGTGGAAGTGTATTGCGGGCGATGGGCTAGCAACCTTTCGCTGCAATACCACATGTTCTCCATCTATAAACCTGCAATGGCTAAAAGTAATTTTCATGTGCTTTGTCTACCCCTTTCTGGAAAACAGGCGTGAATTTATGTATGTAAGATAAAGGCGACCATTACACTTTACACTACGCGTTTGTATGTATTTTGATGTGATGTCAATATGTTAGTTCTATAACGGCACTAGAAGGTACCATAAAGGAAAGAGAAAACATTTATTCTTGGCTATTGCCAAATGCAAAAGCAAAAATAAATAGTAACAAAAAATAGGTTAAGTTCCAGTGATAATAATACAAATATTACACAACCGTTATTGGTGGGATTAATTGAATCAACAATAACGAAATTTTGAACAATAACGAAATTAAATGTATAAGATACCGCTTTTCTTTACTTTATAGGCCTTGCCTATATCGGCTTATGTAGCCTAGTACTACCAACTAGCCTGCCTCTGAAGCTATAGAGGTCCCGGGTTCGAATCCCGGTAACTGGTGAGCAGAAACATTCGTTCCTGAGACGAGCATGTTTCTATTTATTAAAGTATATCTATTAATTATAAGGTCGTAGTCCAGTACCCATAACAAAAAAGCCTTATTGAGCTTTGTATGGGACTATATTATATCACATATTATTACAAAAGGCGCATTTAATGCCTTGAGGCATTCTCTACCAGTCAACCATAGGGCCAAACAGAAACTTGTAAAAGTAAAATAAAAAGAAAACGTGAAAAGTTAAAGTTCGATTTGTGTAAAAATTGTCTCCTAATATGTATTTATTTTATATTTATAGGCCTGGAAACTACATATTTCTGTATATAAACTTATAGTTAATAAAGCCCGACACGGAACCCTAAAAAGCGGGAAAGTTTATCCTGTCCCAGCTAATTACGTCCGGCGTGCAGATTCGCGCAGTTATTTCGCAGCGGCCGTGTCTGTACAAGGTACGTATACTAAGATTTTTATAAACCAATCAAATCACATACAAACTCATAACTCCCTTTGGGAGTTATGAAAATCATAACTCCCGGGGGAGGTAAATCAGCTATAACTGCTATATACGCCTGCGTGCCATAAGACCCTTTACGAGAGAATATTATATTATAATAACACTTAACACGAATAAATCGCAGGCGATTGTTATTGGCAGTCCTTACTATATAACTAAGCTGTCAGATGTGGTGGTACCTGACATTCTCTTTGATGGAATTTCTATTCCTTTTTCCTCTACTGTCAGGAATTTGGGCATCGCCATGGACCAGACGCATTCTTGGTCACCCCATATAGCTGAAGTGAGCTAAAAAATCTTGAAGTCTCTCCAGTCACTAAGGCGTCTGCAGAATTTCCTACCTCTACATACCAAGCTGACTCTTGCTCAATCTCTTTTAGTCCCTTTTGTGGACTATGGTGAAATCGCGTTTCTTGATCTCAAGGAGGAACTACTTGGATTGGTGCTGGAGTTATTTATTTCCTTGAAAAATATATGAAAAACATTGTGATTAACTCGGGCGTAGGAAAATTGCAAACTCGAGTCATCAAAAGCCCTGTGATTGGTTGGCCTTCGGCGTCAAGGCACGGTTCAAGACAAAATTGAAGGCAACAAGCAGCATCTTTGGATGAAAATAAAACTAGGCTAAGATGGGCACCATCGCTAATGTTACTAGTTTGACCGATACTTATAATCGAAGTTCCTCTAGAATTTTATTAAAGCACATTATGCATTAACGGCTAGAGTCCATTATAAGCCAAACGCCGAATGAATAAAGCCCTCCTTTAATAACTCGAGTTTGTGAAACCACTTTTAACGCGCGCAACACACAGAATGTTTTTCATAAGTTTTATTACACTTGAAATAAATAAATAAGCCACCACCACCACCATATCAGCCGAAAGACGTCAACTGCTGGACATAGGCCTCCCCCAATTCCATGGGGGGTAAATGCCATAATCGCCACGCTTGGCATGCGGGCAATAAATAAACAGTAAAGTCAAAAATAAAAAATGGCACCATTCGACGTCGGCAAACGCATGATAGATACAGTATGAGAAAAGTAAATTCGCAAGAAAGGGATTGCTAATCATTGGACCCTTTACGAGCAGAAGGAAAGCGAAAGGGCCTCTTCGTGTTGGCTATATGTGGTTCTCGTTTGGTACTTGGTTAAGTCCGGAACACCATTGTCCCGTGAGCTAGAAATCCAAACTCATACTGTAAATGTGAAGTTACCTCTGTCTGTATGGACGCCTGTCTGTTCTTATCAAGCTTAAATATCTGGTGGACATTCGTATAATGGAAGAGCGATTGAGTAAGCTTGCGCCTTTACTAATTGAATAGCAATTTAAGGTGGTTACAAGTTGAACGTGAACTGTGTACTTATTGAAATTAAACTTTCGCCAAACTGCGAAAAAAAAATCGTTTGTTTTTTTTGTCTACGCATTGTGTACACTAACATTGCAGACAGTCCAAAGCCGTATTTTTTCCCTTAAAACATAAAGGTCTCGGTCTTTTTCGCTCCAATTTTCATAATTAAACCAAATTCGTTAATTGGCCAGCTATGGATACTTTTATTCGTATTCTTTTGGTTAAGTTAATCTTTTGTGGTCTTCTTTTCAAGCAAAAAACAGGTTGCGAATTAGGAAGTGCGTTGTAAAAATATTATTTTTGCTAAGCACTTTTTTCTGATTGGTTGATAAATCTGCGAATGAAATATTTTTCTTTTCATAAATTAAAGATGTTTCCTTTAGTAAGGTAATCTTCCTACCTAACTTGAAGATTTAAAGTAGTTAGTTCCCTTACAGGGCCCGAAATTTTTTTAACAACAAAGTTGTGTTCTCATATTCTCCGGCAACGTGCACATATTTTGGAACTCGACTGTACTGACTTTATAAAGTCCTATTTTAAAAACTTGCATTTTCATATTACTACTCGTGACAAATCAGCATATATGCTTCCAAATTCAACTTCTACCGTTCGGCCTAAAGCCGGCCCCAAAATTTCAAAACCCAAACCGGAATCACATAATAGCCCAATCTTCGTTAATCCCAAGAAACTGACCCCGATTCCTCCTCCTTGTCCACCAGTGTAGTGCGTCTCGTTCATTCCCAATTACGGATCCCGTACAAACGATCGCCATTCGCGAAACAAAGGGAATTATTAAAGCTCTGAGGAATTAATTAGCCTGGAAGGGACTTTTGAAAGCTCTATTAAAATGGGACCTGAGGAGTGACGCAAGCAGTTTTGATGCTTGTTCATCAAGGAAAATTTAGAACCTACGGGTGTGAATTGTAAATTAGGCTTATGGCGCAGGGTAGGGCAAGCCATTCTCCATACAAAGGTTGTGCAAGTTTTTTGCGTTAGTTTTGGCACTACAGCATTTAATTTTATTTTTTGTTGGTACATATTGGATATACGCAGAACTTGATGTTGAAATTTTGCATTATTTCAAAAAAATAATAAAATAATTAAAATTAAAAAAGAAAAACATCAAGACATTAACAAAAAATTAGCATATGGACCAAAAACAGTAACTGAAGTGCAAACACAAACGACGAAAAATTTGCACAAAGTTTGTATGGAAAGAGCTTGCCCACCCCTTCGCCTTATGGTGATGATGTGTAGGGACTCCCGGTCGGAAACAGGCGGGCTCTCGGTCACTCGTCGGGATCATTCAGCCCATTTCCCTGGAGTCGGAGCTTTAGGTTACTGTACCGGCGACGCTCCAACAGCATCTTCCATTCTTCTTGTTCTCCTGCAGAACAGAAGGACATTCTTAAAGTTGTCATCCTTCAATTCGCTCTCCGCTAATGTATCTCTCTCTAATTAGGCTTAAGGAGGTGAAGGAAGTTAATAGTGGTAGTGGATCAGGGTATGTCCTAAAACTACGAACAAGACCAACGTGGGATGGGCAGCAGCATCCGTACGGTGGATCTACCCGCTTGCCAAGCATTTTGATATGGTATTTACCCTCTAGAAATAGGGGGAGGCCTATGGCCTGCAGTGGACGTCCTTGGGCTGATATGGTGATGGTGGGAGCTGTGGGAATCCATGTCTTCCTGATTTTATCATACAGGCTCCCTGTGTCCGCTTTGGTGCCTAGTTTCAGGATTTGAAAACTAAAACTAAACCTTCTTGGGATAAAATTGGCTTCCTCGGCTACTGTTAAAAATCAATGGTAGATTGTGTCTCCATGGAGAAAATTTGTATATTTACTTGGTATATTTAATCCTGAGTGAAGCGAACGATTCCACAATAGGATTTTGACCGTAGCGAGGGATTTAAGTGTTTACTCCCAAGACGGAAATAAAATTGATACCGTAGGACATTTACTGCTTTTCACACCGCCTATAAGGCCCGCTGCTAAAAACATAAACCCCCTTATTCATAAACGTCCATCAAGCCTCCATTAGTTAACAAGCCGCTAAAGTTGGTCCCTTATCTGTCACTTTGACATTTATGTTTGTGAGAAGGACAAAACAACTTTTAGTTAACAGAGGTGTGTTAACTTTTATGAATAAGGGGGAAAATGTCTTAATTTTTCTACCGAGTGGCACATTTTTTTTATACCACGTCGTTGGCAAGCAAGCATACGGTCCGCCTGATGCTAAGCGGTCACCGCAGCCTATGGACGCCTGCAACTCCAGAGGCGTCAATGCGCGTTGCCGACCCTTTAAAAATGTATACACTTCTTTCTTGAAGAATCCCATACTGTAGTACTGCTTTTCACGCGTTCTATGAGGGAAAAAGTCATTGTTTCCCTCAAATGAGGGAATAAAAGTACAACTTTGATAATTTTGTAATTTGAGGGTAACAATGACTTTTTTCTGAATAGCAGGTGTGAAAAAATATTTTACTCCAATTTTTATGATATAATTTAATTAGCTGGATGAAATTGTAGTGTTGTATTAACCTGATGTTTCTTTTGAGAAGTGTTTAGCATTTATCATTACACCTATGAACGTGCGTAAACGCGTGATATTTTAAGTTTTCGTGACTAACAGTTTTCTGTAATTAGGTAATGAGATTTTTATTTTTTAGTTTTTGACATGTTTGTAATTGTAACTTATGATTCAGATCAATTACTGACATTAGAGTCGTTATGACTTGATATTTTTTCATTTTCAACTTTAGATAGGTAAACTTATTATTACCAAGTTAACAATTTATTTTAATTAGTTTTCGTTGTGTGTTCTTCTGATATTTTTATTTATTGATATAATAATATATAATATATAATCTGTCCGCGTACCGTGATAGGATGCTTCCTCTGTTTCGAGCGCTTGAACCTGCCATCTCTGTATCTGCGCAACGGCTATATCTATCTATATAGGATCAACTGCGCGTCATCCAACGGCTCAAGCGGTTGGATGACGCGACACTTGATCGGCTCCGTCTGGAGGCACTCTCTGCTCGCGCAGCCTCCGCTTCGGCGCGGAACCCATCCGCCACGTTGCCGGCTCCGGTGCCCGCACTCGATACGACACCGGGGGCCGATCCCAGTGCCGACGAAGGCTGTGCGAATCAGAGTGTAAGTAGCCAAGCCTATGAGCAATTGAGGAGGGCTTTGGAAGAGGCGATTACGCAGAATCGCCTTTTCCAAAGCGATCAAAGGAAGGTCTACCGGAAGTGGGATGGAACCGACCATCGTGTGTCTGATGGACAGCGACCGGATGCTACTGCCATGGTTAACTTTTGGCGTAGTATTAGGTCGGTGCCTGTCGAACACAATCAGGGCGCCTGGATGGGTGTTGTCGAGCGTGAGTGTGAGTCCATCGAACCCATGGGGTCTGTAACCATCAGCCCCGCAGACGTAAGTTGTGCCATCCGTACGGCTCCGAACTGGAAAAGTCCGGGTCCGGATGGATTGCACAACTTCTGGTTAAAGTGGTTTCGGTGCTCGCACGCGCGTTTGGCAGCACAGTTCCAGCAAGCACTCGAGCTCGGTTCCCTACCGCCTCCCTTAACAACTGGTGTCACCTCCTTGCTCTACAAGTCCGGTAGTACCACGGAAGCGAAGAATTACAGACCCATCACGTGCTTGCCGACGCTATACAAGCTCCTTACATCCATTTTGAGAGCAAAAATTAACACGCACATTGTTGCGAACAACATTTTGGCCCCCGCTCAAAATGGATGTAGGGTTGGGTCACGTGGTACTAAATCGCTCCTCCTCATAGACATGACCATTTGCCAACGAGTCCGGCGAAACAGAGGGACCCTCTCGACCGCCTGGATTGACTATAAGAAGGCCTATGATTCGGTGCCTCATTCATGGCTGAGGAGGATCTTAGAACTGTATAAAGTTGATGCAGTTCTGAGATCCTTCTTAGTGGCTTGCATGGGGCAGTGGACCACAGTCCTTCGTCAACCCGGGGGAGGACAGGGCCCCTCTGGCCCGCAGGATTCCATCAGGATTGAGCGAGGTATTTTTCAGGGTGATAGTCTGAGTCCCTTGTGATTTTGCCTAGCGCTGAATCCGCTCAGTACCCTGCTGAAGGATTCAGGACTAGGTTGCCAGCTACGGAGAGAGGGTGAGGTCATTTCTCATCTGCTCTACATGGACGACCTCAAACTATTTGCACCAATTAAACATGACCTGTTGGAGCTACTGAAAACCACAGAGGCCTTCAGTAGTGCCATCAAAATGGAATTTGGTGTCGATAAGTGTGCGGCCATGCATGTACAGCGGGGGAAAGTAGTAAATTCCACAAATTTACAAATTTCTGAGACAATGGATTTCAGATCACTCTCCGAAGCAGAAACCTATAAATATCTTGGTATGTCACAGTCTTTGGGTGGGGCACAACCGCGAAGTGTGCAGTCTCAGGGATTACTTCCTAAACAGTGAGTGTGGGATGCATCGTGACGTAGTGGCAGTAGACGCATCTTTCACCCCGCTCTCCATGGCAAACGAGAACTGGCGCAGACTTAAAATACTAAGCACCGAGGACCGCAGGGCGGTATGGAAGAGTAAGGAGCTACATGGGCGGTTCTACAAGGCTCTTACGGGGCCCGACGTAGACCTGCTCGCGTCGGTGAACTGGTTACGTTTCGGGGATCTCTTTGCGGAAACCGAAGGTTTTGTCTGTGCAATTGCGTACGAAGTTATCATGACGAACAACTACCGGAAGTATATCCTGAAGGACGGTACGGTCGACATTTGTCGGGCATGCCGCCTTCCCGGAGAGTCGCTAAGGCATATCATTTCCGGTTGTGGTCATCTTGCTAACGGCGAGTACTTGCACGGACATAACTTGGTAGCCAAGATTATTCACCAGCAGCTTGCTCTTCTGTACGGTCTTGTGGACTTCGAAGTGCCGTACTATAAGTACACACCTGCGCCAGTTCTCGAAAATGCTCGTGCCACGCTCTATTGGGATCGATCTGTCATCACGGACAGGACTATTATAGCCAACAAACCTTATATCGTGCTGACAGATCGATTGAAGCGCCAGGCAGTGCTCGTCGACATCACCATCCCCCATGATGAGAACCTCGTGAAGGCCGAGAAGGACAAGGTTAGTAAGTACCTAGACCTGGCACACGAGGTAACCGCTATGTGGGATGTTGATTCGACGATCATTGTCCCGATAGTCGTCTCTGCGAACGGTCTAATTGCGAAGAGTCTCGACCAACATCTTAAGAGACTCTCGCTAGATGGCTAGGTCAAGGGTCAGATGCAGAAGGTGGTACTCTTGGACACGGCGCGGATAGTCAGGAGGTTCCTCTCTCTGTCGCCCTAACCACCGGTAGCTTAGGCCCCGCCTCGCTGCCGGCGGCACTCTTGGTTAGGTTTTTTATAATGCTTTTATATTTTGTATGTATATTTTTATATTTTACATTTGATAAATTTATTGTAAAAAACCTAACATGTCAAAAAGAATAAATAAGGTGAATAATAATTCATTTATTTCGGATAACATGGATCCATACACGAAACAAAAATAATAGTTAATTAATTAATTAAATGAAAATAAATTAAATAAATAAAAGTTTCGTCTTGTCTGTTCCTTCCTTGAACCTGCACGTCATCATCATTTATTTTTTTATTTTTTTTATTTATTAAACCCAAAATATAAAATTACAGTAAGCATACACCTTTTGTTCGCCAAACTGTATATACAGTTTGTTGGCGAGTATTGTTATCATATCAGCTGAAGGACGTCTACTGCTGGACATAGACCTCCCTCCCCCAATTTCACGGGTGGTAAATGCAAAAACAAAACCTGCCCTTATCAAAAAATTATCAAAGTATAGTTTGTCGGATGTTATTGAATTTCGTAGTTCCAAATTATATTCTAGCTTTTCTAGCTCAAGTAGATCGTTGGACGGAGGCGTAACCTTACCCCTTTGTAGTGGCGGTACACCATAACCAATCATTTATTAATTGATACTAATGGGACACAAATCGTGATTGTATTTCGGAAATTCAACCGTATTGTTTTAGATTATTATGTCATTTTACATTGTTCAATTAAAACGACGAATGAAGGGCTTTCATCCATGAGTTTGTGCCTAGCGATGGGATGTTTAATAAGCTGTAATGATGATGCTAATTATGAGCGTAATTAGCACATATTGTTTTTATTATTACATGATGTGGTGAGTTTGAATATGATTATCATACCAGAATTTTTGTATAAAAAAGCACATAAATGGTATAAAATCTTCGTTTTTATTAAAAACAACGTTAATGAGAAATCAGCCTAAACGGCCAATTTAATAAACAATATGTTTTTTTTTTGAAACAAACAATCCTAGTCCTATTTTTCTGTTAAAATGACATAGCAGAATATTTATTGCAAAGAAAAAAAAATACTTCGCCATGTGTTGCTGTTTTGTTTTTGTTTGTAACTGTTTCATAATATATGTGAGGCATGCAATATAAAAAATGTATTGTATTGTATTGTATTTTTCAGGTAGTTACACATTTCATTTGATTTCGTGTAAGTAAGGATCTGTTTTGGCCGATTTATAAAAGAAATAAATAGTTTTATCTCCTTTATTTATACCAGTTACAGTAAAAATACATCGAAATGGGTTCATATGGATCACAGCTAGATAAAATATTTAAACCACAGTTGTGCAGGAAAAACTCGAAAACCAACTTCAAATCCAAATAAAAAAAATGGCACTCCAAATTTAAAAACCCTTCTCATATCGCTTTTCAAACCTAACGAGGCCATTTACACGGTTATTATCTTGCTGCATGTAGAACCGATGGCCGTTGGGGCGGAAGTGCGGTGTGGGTAGGCCCCCCAAAATGTGGACTGATGACCTGGGAAAGCTGGCTGGAGTCCGCTGGATGCGGGTGGCGCAGGAGCGGTCATTGTGGCACTCTTAATGGGAGGCCTATGTCCAGCAGTGGACGCCTTTCGGCTGATATGATGATGATAATGACAGGCAAAGGAAATAAACGGTTTTATCTCCCTTATTTTTACCTATAGACCGAAACGAAATCATCAACTTAAGATAAAAACAAGTTAATAGTCGTACCAACTTTCAGTCTAAGTCATTTGAAAAGCCTTGAAATCCGATGGCACTTAATCTTACTATCTTAATAGTTTAACCGAGAGCTTTATGTTAAGTGAAATTATTACCGAAAGCTTAGCGTAGGCACAAAACAGTAAGATTATCTTACTTGGCTTAGCGCTTAATTGGCAGAACTATTTGAACTAAGCACAACATCTTGGATTTAGTGTAATCGTAAGTTTTGGTATCATCTTATGGTAATACATAATAAGCACTTAGTTGATCTAACGAACGGAATACTGTGTTATTAATATCATGCGTTAAAATTTATGCTTTTGATACATTATTAGTAAACGGCACAATCGCGTACAACTGTATATTCATATTCATTTATTCATAATTATCGATATTACATGTCAAGGTTTCCTACTAGAACATTAATAAAATTAGTAATTTGCAAAAAGAAATCTACAATAATATTTTAATGCCTATATACCTAATAATTATTATTCAGTCAGCACATTATCTAAATATCAATAATCACACCATTTTCATAAATTCATCGTAGCTATAAAAAGTGTGCTCGAGAAGCCATTTTTTTTGTTTCCGTTTGAAACTCGTTAGGGAAGGAGCTGACGTGATCGACTCTGACAACTTGTTATACAAGGCTGGCCCCATCATGTGTGTTATCTTTTCGGATTTGGCCAATCGCCGCTTTACTGGGAGCATCCTATTTGGGTGTCGCGGGAACCGAGATAAGTCTGCGCGTTTTTTATACTCGCCTAGGTGTTCGTAGGTATAAGTTGCGATTTGCATAATTACAATTGATTGGATTTTATTCACCCTTTTTGAGGTTTGTCCTAAGTTTCGAATGTATCACAACATCCGTGGCCATAAGCTGACTCTAAAGGAGAATAAATTTTAGTTCTATATGATTAAGTCCCGGTTCCATCATCATCATCATCATCATGTCAGCCGAAAGACGTACACTGCTGGACATAGGCATCCCCAAAGACTTCCACAATGACCGGTCCTGCGCCACCCGCATCCAGCGGACACCCGCGACCCTAACCAGGTCATCAGTCCAGCGTGTGGGGGGCCTGCCTATGCTACGCCTTCCGGTACGTGGTCACCACTCGAGAACCTTTCCGCCCCAACGGCCATCGGTTTTATGTGCTATGTGTCCTGCCCAATGCCACTTAAGTTTAGCGATTTGAAGGGCTATATCGGTCACCTTGGTTCTGCTGCGGATAACTTCATTTCTGATGCGATCGTGCAGAGATTCTCCCAGCATAGCCCTCTCCATTGCTCTTTGGGTGACTTTGAGCCTTCTTATGAGGCCCATGGTAAGCGACCACGTTTCAGTACTATATGTCGTCACTGGCAACACACACTGGTCAAAGACTCGTCTTGAGACACTGCGGAATATTGGACGAAAAGATGCGCCGCAGCTTCCCGAGCGCTGCCCAGCCGAGTCGGATTCGACCTCTTTCTCCAAGTTGGACATACCTAACTGGACACTCTATCCTAGGTAAATGTAATTGTCCACCACTTCGAGCGTAAAGTGTCCGATTGTTACGGGGGTTGGTACTACATGGGAACGGAATTAGAACGGAATAGATTTCGAGTTCTGGTCCTGGATTCGGACTGACATAGTGGCGTTCTCGTACAAACACTTGGCATCGTTGGAGGCATTTGGCATTAAGCACACCATTTGTACAATTCCATTTTGAGAAATAAAGTTGGAATAATAAAATAAATTTCAATCTGACCGTTCAAAGGCTTCGGCCAGTTACAGCAAAAAAATATTAAAAACGGTTCATATAGATCACAGCTAGATAAAACTTTCAAAGACAGTTGTGCAGGAAAAACTCGAATACCAACTTCATAAAAAAAAAAGCATTCCTAATATGAAAACCTATCTCGTATCGCTTTTGAAACCTAACGGGAAAACTTTTTTTTTAATTACTGCCAATACAGGCAAAGGAAAGCACCAATTTGGGTCAAAGCAATTAAGGCTGGTTGGTTTTATTTGTCAGTGCCAAAATTTGAAAAAAGAACTTGAATTGCCGCCAACGGGCCTCTGTGCGTACGGAGACAGTTGCACAGTAGGTCTATTAACCTAGTTAGGGATACAAAATGAGATTGTTGATTGTTCCACTCCTTTGTATTCTATAACTTCTTAAGTAACTTTTTGACATAACTGCAATATTTAGCTGTTTTGTGTATAAATTTTGACATGTTAGTAATTTTTTAGTCTTTGGGGCATTTTATGTATTGAATTGAATCGAATTTGTTTTGATGATCACAATAGAAATAATTGTACGAGTAAATTGACAAGTAATTTAAAATGTAATCGACCGAGTGAAACAAAAGTCTCCATTTCAGCTTCGAAAAAAATAATGTCGTCCGGATGTCCAGATTTCCGGTTGTTCGCTACAGGTCGCATTTCTGAATCCATCCTCTTGAAATTTTGTGAGCAGGTTCGACATTCATAAAGATCTTTTTTTTCTAAGACTTGGAATTCTCTGCCGGCGTTTGTATTTCCGAGTTCATATAACCTAGACCTTTTTAATAGGCATCTTCTGGGTGAGCTGGTTTTATTGTCGGCCTCATATTTGCCCCCTGGCTAGCTGCTGGCCAAGAGCAATCCCATATTTAATAAAAAAAAAACATTTATTGGAAAGTTTGATATTAAAAACAATGTAATCTGAAAAAAAAATTCACCAGGTCTACAGCTCACAAAGCCACCAGTCTTATATTTTGAATATGAACCGACCAATCTGAATCTGTTCTGCAGTTCGCAACAGGTTATGGTGTCTGCATGCCATCGGTGAGGCAGTAAGATATTACTGATTTTTGAATGATCGTTGTCTAGTTAATCTAGTTCTACTCGTAATGCAAAATCTGGTATAGTTGAAATTATAAATGTCGTACTTTTTAAGATAACAGCCATTACACTTTGAACCGTCTTGATTGGACAGTAAGGTCACTTTTTGACAAGCTATTTTTTTACGATTCGGTCAATTTAAATAATTTCTACTATACCATTGCTATGAAAGTAAATGAAGCGATTTATCAGCAAATAGTCCGCGATCTCTGCCTCCCCTGTATGCATTTTATGGGCCTACTGTGTATGTATCTACGCGTGTGGCAGTGTTAGATTAACTGATGTTAAAAGTCGGCAAACTGGCTGGAAGCCAGTTCGTTTAGCCTGACTGATTTACGGAGGCCAAGTGAGGACACTAAGCAGGCTATAGGGAATCTGAAAACTATATGTTTATCGGTTACATCAGATGGTTCCAGGACGACGCGGCATGAACTTGCCCTTCTCACCCTAAGAGAAAACCATTCTTGATGATCATGAGATTTATCTATATGTTATGATACATTTTGTTTATCCACCTAATTTGTCAATTTTTAAAAAACTGAGGATCACGATATAATTTTCTTTCTATAGACTATGCATCTTCTTTTGCGCACTTCTAAGGTTTGGAATTCTCTGCCGGCGTCTGTATTTCCGAGTTCATATAACCTGGACCTTTTTAAGGCACGAGTGAATAGGCATCTTCTGGGTGAGCTCGCTTCATCGTCGGCCTCATCTTTGCCCCCTGGCTAGATGCTGGCCAAGAGCAATCCCATTTTTAATAAAAAAAAAATGTGTAATTTTAAGTGACATTGAATATTGTGAAATAGATTTAGATTTAGATTTATTTATTTCACGATAAAAATTACAATATAAATTTGCATACATGTCAAAATTAAAAGAACTCTTATCATGATCGTCAATAACAAAAAATAAAAATAAAAATATGATTCAAAATGTCAATTGATGCACAAAATGGATATTGTATCTCCTACAAGGGATCGTCAGTACCATTTCACAAAATAAACAATGTCAACTATACTTATAATTCTAACAGAATGTGATTAGGGAAATAGGCATTAAAAATAGACAGAATATTCCGTAAGTAATGTCAATGATACAAAATAAAGTAGAATAAATAAATGGGTAGCTCCAAATAAGGATTGTCATCACAATATTGAAAAATACAAAAAAGCTATTTAAGAGTCATACGAGAAACAATGTCAATAAACTAAATGAAATACTTAAAATTTTATATCTATGAACTCCTTAACGGAGTACAGAGGGTTATCCAACAAAAGATTTCTCAGTTTACGTCTAAATGCTTCGTCACAAGGTTCGTTTCTTAGATCGGCGGGTAGGTGTTCAAAATAGGTAGGACCAATAACCCGGGGATTTTTCCTTGAAATAAATAAATTTAATCATATCTGAATCTAATCAATCAAGTCATATTTGATTCTTTGTTGTTGTTGTTCTCGTTTGGTTGTTGTGTTGTTTTGTTTCCTTCTTCAGCTTAAATACTATAGGACTAGTTCGATTTGTGTAAAAAAATGTCCCCTAATATTTATTTATTTACTCATTTTATCTATTGACGATTGTACTAATAGGACGTTAGGACGTATCGTTTGCCATATTTAGCGATTATTACTAGATTAAGGTAGGAGCGTTCGTGGCCCAGCGGCGCCGACGTACCGCGTGTGGCGCGAGGTTAAGCAACATCGGCTATAGTCCACTTTTGGGTTATGTGAGCGCTTTGAATGGTTACTAACACAGCTATCCCGTGCTTTGGAAGGAACTTACGAGGTCCTTGATCTCGGCCGCTACCTATGACAGCTGTCGTTAAGCCAAGTTAAAGTCTTTGGGTTGTCTGAGAATCGCTGTCTAGCTGCCAACGCACTTGACAAGCCTAATCCCAATAAGGTATAGATTGTCCCTTAGGTTGGAAGGTCTGATGGCAGTTGATTCCGTAAAAACTAGAGCTTACGCCAATTCTTGGGTTTAGGTAGCGGACCCCGGACATCCTTCAGGATGTAACTGTACTGAGATAACGCTAGAATGATGTTTTTTAATAGATATATGGCAATTAGACTACTTGAAACTTCCTAATGGAACCCGGAAGAACACAAAGAAGTACGAGTAAGTTATGATTTCTATTCAATTATCAATTTGGCACACCCCTAAATTTTCGAGAACAAATGCAAAATTAAACTTCAAATTGTCAGCTTAATAAACCAAGCTGCATATGAAAACAAAAAGCTAATACATTATTTTTATCTAATAATAACGTATAAAAAGTAAATCTGTGGTGAGCTTCTGGCAATTACTGGTTATTACTGGTTTGATGTGGTGGTCGGCCATTTTGATGTGATCGGCACGACAGCAAGAAAGTTAGACCTTTGATTTATGTTATTTTAGTCAGTGTTTTACTACTTATTTAAACAATACATAAGGGTGATTTACAAAACACTTGTACATAGACAACAATCTTACACAAATCGACCTAGTCCCAAACTAAGCAAAGCTTGTACTATGGGTACTAGACGACGATATACATACTTATATAGATAAATACATACTTAAATACATAGAAAACATCCAAGACCCAAGAACAAATATCCGTGAAAAATGCACAAATATATGCCCTGGCCGGGATTCGAACCCGGGACCTCTAGCTTCGGAGGCAGAGTCACTACCAACTAGGCTAAACAGGTCGTCGAAACCTCGTCGTCGTCGAACTTAATTATGTCTCAATTTTAATTGATTTGTTTGTGTTACCAAAATTCGTCATACTATTTATACAGGTATCTTTCGCAACACAAAAGAAATAGATAAAATGTAGGCATAAATCAAGTTCTTAACTATGTACAGTTTTTTTTTAAATTCATCCATAAGATAATTTTTCATGTCTTTACTGTTTTGTGGCAATATAGCACCTTTATGCAGTTTTTAATGCATTCTTTAAAATACTTCATGTAATATTTTCATATAATGGCATCAGTTAATGCGAACATTCAAACACCTTCTAAGTCCGACAAGATGATTTTGGTCACACAAAACTGTGATATCAGAAAAAACACGAATTTTCAGATCTTACGGTAGGGCAGGACTGCCAGTAGGGAATATACCTGTGCTAGAATTATTTTGACCTACACTTTCGTGTAGCCGTACGACAAATAAAAGAGTTATTACATCAGCGGTATCCTCAATTGAATTAAGATGACGTCATTACTGTGGTCGAGATAGAGACGTCATTAGAAAAAAGTGTGAAGTTGCCTCCACACGGTGTAAGTACTGTATAGAATCACATTCTTACAAAGCAGTTACAAGCTCTGGTACTGTTATAGTACCGTAATAGTAGTTCCGTTGTTTTTTTTTTAATCTAATCAAAATCACATATTTTTGTGGTAACCGGGCACATTTACACGTTTATGAATATTTGGCAACAACAAAAATCTGGCAATAATTATGATTTCAAAAGTACAGCTTTAAGAACAAAAACCGGCCAAGAGCATTTCGAGCCACGCTCAGTAGGGTTCCGTAGACCCCGACCGTCACATAGGTCTGTGGTCCTAGATCCAAACTATGGTCCAAAATTTTTTTTAAACTATTTTGTACTAAAACTTAAAAACTGTTCAATGTAAAAGTAACTTACTTTAAAAGTCTGGAATATAATAATTGAACATTCGGATTGAATATTTCGACAAATTTTCACTTTTACAAAACTTGTTTTTAGCAAACCCCTATTCTTTTTTAAATACATATCCAACAGTATCTAACAATATATGGAGGAAGCGAAAAAAAATGATCCCCACTTTACGTGTTTGGAAAGTACCTACCCTAATTTTTTTTTTGTTATTATTTTTATTTTGAGCTTGACGTGTATTCTGTGTATACCTTTGTCACTTTGTCGGCGTGATTGATATACATATACGTTTATTCATGCCAAATTATAGCTGTCAAGTACTTACGGTCTCTGAACTTAGCCGCGGATGGACACGGACAGAAAGACAGACATGACGAAAGTATAAGGGTTCCTAAGTAGTTGACTACGGAACCCTAAACCGCGTCTTTATGACTTGGCGGGGCGGGATTGGTATGTGATATTTTGTTCTTTAATGTAAACTTAACCGATGTCGCACGACTTACTCACTTGCCGCGATGGACTGAAGAGCGGCATACCTCGCTTCCGCGTCACCCACTGTCAGAAATCGCATATAGTACAGAGAAGCGGTACTGACTGTACTGATAGTTGACAGTGACAGCTGACAGCTTATTGTCATCGTACCACCTCCACACCGAAAGTCAGGAAGTCATCTAAATAACATTAATTAAAAACAAAATTACATTAATTAAAAACAAAATTACATTAATTAAAAACAAAATTACATTAATTAAAAACAAGATTACATTAATTAAAAACAAAATTACATTACTTAAATCTAACTGTTTTTCGAAAACTTTGCGTAATCACCCCACAAGATCATGTTCCTCGTCAATCACAAAATTGTTATATTTACAAATAGAATATATTTTATAAATATAAGTTCAAGTAAATAGATCCAGACCAGTCACACTTTATTATTCTGTGAGTGTATAAAAAATAACATCGTATGTTTCTAACATTCAATTTATCACCTCCCTCCCAAAATAAAATATAACGTCCTAATTCTCATAACTGTTTCCCAAAATGTACTTTCCTATATGTAAGATTCTTGAGAGTTTATTTTAGATATATACTAAGCCGATCAAAAAGTACTTAGCCACCTCCTGCCTAAACATTACGAATATTTTGAGATAGCCAATACATAAAATCGTCATTCATGTAAAGTACAGAAATAATTTCTATTTTAGGCGCAGGCTTAAGAGGGGGTACCACGCCAAATTGCAGTTCGCAGATTGAATATTTACCTATCATAATAAAGTTTAAATGCCAAAAAAACCAATTACACGAAAACTAGATCATATTTGCTATTTTTGAGTTTGAACAAAACCATTAAAGACTAAAGTTGGCTCGATAGAAAAAAATCGTCAAAACATGTCTAATTTTCACCTAACTTCAATTGTGTGACGTTACCTTGCATACTATTGAAGTAAAAAAAATACATAAAATACCTTACGACATAATAAATTTTTGCTATTAGCGATTTATCAAAATGTTGTAATATTTCTGAGTTATTGAGATAAAACATATTTGGCGCATAAGCCCTTTTACTTCCGCGCGATACCGTCTCTTCCGTCGCACGTTCCGCGCGGCGCAGTATATCTGCTGTTGCTGTTCACGGGCGAAGCCAGTCCCGATCGCTCCACTGAGACGAGAGGACTGTGTAGGGAGCGCTCAAGACTACGAAGTAAATATAATAGTATCAACAAGAGTGTGTCCCAAATAAAACGTAGAGTTTATAAAACCCAACACTATAGTTTATGAATTGCAGGTAAAAGTTTGATGAAAACTTCTCAACAAAAAATCTAATATCTACCTTATGAAACAAACTTTACAGTTCAAATTACAACGTTATCATTGCGCGGCAGTCAACCTCGGTTAAACGATTGTGTGTAGTATATGCAAAAATAGACGATAAATTTCTCTTACGTATGAGTCTTACTCCAAGTCAAATTATTACACTAAATTTAAGGGTTCCGTAGTCAACTAGGAACCCTTGTAGTTTCGCCATGTCCGTCTGTCTGTTTGTATGTCCGTCTGTCTGTCCGAGGCTTTGCTCTTTGATTGTTGGTGCTAGAAAACTGCAATTTGGCATGGATTTATAAAGCATTAATCTGGCAAAATGGTAAAACCAAATCTAAAAAAAAATTTTAAGTGTACCTCTCCTGCACATAAAGTGGGGATGACAATTTTTTTTTGCTTCAACATTACGGTGTGGTTTGTTGTCTAATAGGTCTTTTAAAATGAATAGAGGTCTTCATCAAACATTTTTTGATAAAGTGAACATTTTCGGAAACACTCCAAAAGAAAAAAAACCGGCCAGGTGCGTGTCGGATTACCCACAAAGAAGGGTTCCCTACCGACACTTACCATATACCACACCACCACACACACTACCAGTCCACATTTAAAACCACTAATCAAGTAGCTCTGTGAGCTGCGTAGACCTCGTTAGTGTGTTTATTTTACTTTTCAAAACTTTACATGACAAACAAAGAATACTACATTACTACAGAGGCCGTGAAGTAAGTTTTTAGTTTTTAGATTTTTTTACATTGTAGTTTTTGCAGGACTCGTTTTATCCGGCCTCATCTACGACTCGGCCGTTTATCCCAAACTCGTCCAGCAATCCCTGTTCCGGCCGAGGATTGTATAGTACTTTTCTCAAACATGATAAAAAATAAAATTAAAAACTACAATGTAAAAAAATCTAAAAACTAAAAAATTCAAAACGTCCCAAAAATACCAAAGCATTCACGAAAAATAACAAATACAAATAATAACGGAAATTAAATAAAAACACGAAAATTGCTACAAAAAAAATCCATAAAACACGAAAAACCAAAAATATCAATATAATTAAACATAAAAAGTAAAAGAACACGAATAATACTACAAAAAATACCAAAAAACGAGAAAATGAAAGAAACAAAAAACTGATAAAAAGTACAAAAAAACACGAAAAAACTTTTAAAAATCCAGAAAGCTCAAAAAACGCTAAAAAATAACACGAAAAAACTAAAAAAAATACCTTAAAGACACGAAAAACTCGAAAGAAACAACAAAAATCAAGAAAAATACTACAAAAATATAAATCAAAAAACACAAAATCGCTACAAAATAACAAGAAAGAACTAAAAAAAATACCACAAAACACGTAAAAAGTAAAAGAATACCAAAAAACAAGAAAAACTGACGAAAAGTACAAAAAAAACCGCAAAACCATCAAAAAACACATAAAACGCTTCCGAGTAAAAAAAGAAAAAAATACCAAAATTCACAAAAAAAACAAAAAATAACTAAAAATGCCACAAAATAAAAACACGCAAGAACTATAAAAAAACCAAAAACCACGTAAAAACTAAAAAAATACTAAAATTCACAAAAAAAATCGAATAAAACCCAAAAATACATTAAGAAAAACCATGTAAACACAAAGAAACCTGAAGAAAAGTACAAAAAAATAGTCCAAAAACATCAAAAAACACATCATAACGAGTAAAAACAAAAAAAATACCAAAATTCCCAAAAAAACAACTAAAAATGCTACAAAATACAAGCACGATTAAAAGAAAACACGCAAGAACTATAAGAATTCCAAAAACCACGTAAAAACTAAAAAAAATATATCAAAAAACATGAGAAAGCAAAAATATTGTCGAAAAGTACAAAAAAAATTAAAAAACTTATAAAAGTCCGATAATATCAAAAAACAAAAAACTTCCTTTGTCAGTTGTTTTTGGTAAGCAAATTTAAAAAGTTAGAGCAACGGATAATAATGTTAGTTTCATACATTTTCCATAAAAGCCTGGGAGCCATAAACAGGTAACTTCATGTGCTCTATTCGTGACATTAATGCATACATTTAGGCGCATGTTTGAGAAAAGGATATTTCACGAGAATCAGTGGAAAAATGCGCCCTGAGGAGGCATAAAAATGCAACGATGGCAAAAAATTTTTTAAGATACTTTAACGCTCTTTGTACCTGATAAAGTATTTGAACATATTTCGGTCGACACCAACTTTTTAACTTTTCATATCGTAGGTTAGTATAAGTAACTTCATTCTCTCTATCACTATGCCTTTGCGTTATATTTTCTCGCCGCTGAGGTGAAAAGTTGTATGTATCACACGAGAGCAAAGATATTTGCATCTCGTGTTTTTGAGTCCCTCGCTACGCTCAAGATTCTATTTTTTTAAATTGTAGAGTCTTTCGCTTGCTCGGGACTCAACATCAACACTCGCAGCAAAAATTTACTTTGCTCTCTTGTTGAACAAATAACTATTGTTCGGCTCGCGGGCGACGTCAACGGAACGGCGCGCAACGAGCGCTCGCGGGTCGCGCCTGTGTGTGTGCGCTCACACATAGACAGCTCCCGCTCCCGCCCACAGCAGCGCGACAGAAATATTGCTTCAAAAATTCGAGATTTGAGAAGTTGCTCAGCTAGGCATTTCTCTTAATAACCATTTTTTAATATCATGCACAAAAACTTTCTCAAGAATGTGCACAAATACTTTTCTAAAAACCGCATCAAGATCGATGTAGCCGAATGCGAGATAATTGTGGACAAACAAACGTAAATACAAACATACGGGTCAAACTGAGAACCTCCTTTTTTATGAAGTCGGTTAAAAACAAATGTTCACATAATGTCGAATAAAAAAACTGCAGTATTTGAAAAAAAACTACAGTATTAGAAAAAAAAACTTATATCTATTATTTATCAACTAGGTCAAAAGCTACACAAATAAATGTGAAGATTAATATAACAAACATGTGCATCTAATACAGAACCTTATATTTTGAAGTCGATTACTTTTGGGGACGATTAAAACACGAGGAAGATTGAAACGTTTCAATCGTCCACAAGCAAGTTGTTTCTATCGTCCCCACACTACGTTTATCACTGCAATGACAAATATTATATATAAAAAAAAACGCTGATCAACGGCCATTAAAAACATTCGTTTATTCCTAACTATGACACCAAAATAATTCCATTAGTCAAAATACAAGAGTAAAAGGATTCAATCATGACCGACCGCATGTTCTCAGTGTTGCGTCAGATGCGTATAGTACGCGCCAGTTGAAAACGAAAATAATGTAAACAGGTGTTTACATTATTTTCGTTTTCAACTGGCGCGTACTATAGGTATTATAGTTTTCGAGAAATTTGACTTGTTTCAATCATGACGTGTTTCTATTGTACCCAGTCTACCCTACTGTTTATGCCTTTACTAAGTAAGTGGGCGCTTTTTTTTTTGCTTCAACCCTATATGGATAGGTCTTTCAAACACTTTTTGATAAGTGAATATTTTTGGAAATATATCTTCCAAGAGAAAGAAAAATGTTTTCTCCTCTAACTTTTGAACTATGGGACAAAAAATATGAAAAAAATCATAAAAGTAAAATTGAATGAAAACTATAGCGGACATGATCAGTTGAGCTGTTTTTCAGATATCGTAAAAAGTCTTCCCTTCTTAGTAAAAGACGTATGAAACGCTGTGAAAGTATTCTCTTTTGTTTGTTATTGTTTTTTTAAAGCAAGTTCATTGGGAATATACCGAACGAAACCCTACACTGAGTATGACCCGACATGCTCTTGGCCGATTTTATTGTAGCCATATAATAGGTCGATTCATTAAAGCTGGCGCGGATTTTGTATGAAACTGTCATATTTTTCACAGACATTTTGCGCTAGCTTTTGTCAATTAACTTATACTTCATTTACCTTTGTATATGTATAAGAATAATCCGCTAGATTCCGGGGTGGGTTACTAGTTAAAAACGATTGTTAGTCTATACGTACTATTTCCTAAAAGCATTTATAAATTTACTTACCTACTCGTAAGTAATAACTTTTAAGATGACTTCAAAAGTATAACATTTTTAAAAGAGGTTGTAATCGTTTCACCTAGAATATGGCTGCTACACATCAGAATATGGATGTCCGGGTTGCGGAAGGAAATGCAAAAGGCTGCAAGCGCTTACGTCACGAGAGATAAAGAGTCTATGGACGTTCTTAATTTCCAATTGTAATTAACAAATAAACATTACTATCGGTTATTAAATAATCATGTTTCATCTGTCTGGATGGGCATATACTATGCGGAGTGAGCGAGGCAGCAACAGACGCATCGCCTTTACGCACAGCGGGCCAGGCGCGGGACGCGCGGGTGATTTCTACTTTTTTCCTGGCGTTATGCCCCATCTTAATTATCGCTCTCCCACCCTTTTCACACCCTTAAAGAATTATTTATGGTAAAGTAACTCTCTTATGTCCCTCGTGAGGTCCTAATCTAAATTACCTGAACGGAATGCGACAGACAGACAAACAGTCACTTTCGCATTTCTAGTATGATTAATTGATTATAAATAAATTAGAAAACAAGTGCAGAATAAGTTATGTC
Source organism: Notocelia uddmanniana (assembly GCA_905163555.1). Taxonomy (NCBI): domain Eukaryota; kingdom Metazoa; phylum Arthropoda; class Insecta; order Lepidoptera; family Tortricidae; genus Notocelia; species Notocelia uddmanniana. Next base: position 3,362,838 of record LR991074.1, on the reverse strand, counting down.
CGGTTAGAAACTCTTTATGTCCTTCTATCTGAAAAGATAAAAATTCTAATAAATAATTATTTTGTACCGTTTACAGGGGTCATCATTACAGCCGGAGGACGTCCACTTCACGTAAAGATGTAAAATAAAATAAAAACATACGCCTAAGTAACATACACAACGGAACTACAATGCATACCATGCAGAAGGTTCTACCACGTTGACGAACAAAATTAAAGCTCGGAACTTGGTTATTTCAAAGGGGTACAAATAATATGTCTCAAAAGAAAAATAAAGGATGACTCACAGTAGACCGTTCCGTGTCCGGGCCGGCCCGTTTTCTATGACAGCAAACGCAACGGCCGTAGTATTTCTCTAGAAAAAACGGGCCGACCCGGACACGGAACGGCTTCCAGTGAATCATCCTTAAATCTCTTAATCAAAATACCCATGCTAAGTAACTTTCACTTAAAGATAGGAGTCACACAATTAAACATATCGATATCAAGTTATTTCGTCAAATTGTTAATATTTTGAGTAGTACGGTTAAGAGGGCGCAGTACGTGGCAGTACGCTCGGTTCTCCATACAAACGTATTTATGCTCTCCTTTTTACAACGCCTGTTGGATTATTGAATGTGTGATGCAAAAATTACTCTATCATAATAAGGTGTATACAACCTCATAAGTATTCAACCTTAAGCTTAGCCTCCTTACTGTCTTTTTTAGATCAACTCACTCTGTATTAGGTGTCAGACGTGATGGCTTCCTAGTGCTATTGAAAACGTTTAATATATTATTATTTGATTTCTTGAAACGTTTACTATGTATTTTATTTCCACCAATGTTCATAATCAATAGGTTATGGCCCCAGCCACATTAAATAATATTTTGTGAAAGTGAAATCTAAAATTTGAATTTCTTTTTATATGGTTGTCACACGTCAAGAATTTGTTTTACGAACTAAAACAAAAATAGAAAATTTTAATGTAAAACAAAATATAAAAATATTCAATGGTGAAAAATACAATACCTGAAGATATACAAATCGTGCATTACTATGTGGATTGCATGTCCTGCTAGTTATAGACCAGGAGCTCATGTTATAGTAAATGGGATAAACAAACTCGAATTGCTAAAAGTATTATTGTTGAACACCCATCCGATATCTAGCTCCGTTTTGCGAAGAAAGAGAGCACGGTGAAAGAGATTTTTCAGAAGCTTTGCGCAAAATATTATTGGTGCTGACACTACAAGGTGAAATGATAACGAAATAAATACTCTACGATACAAGTCTTACAAGTCGAGATGATGCCTAAAATATCACGAAAGCAGAATTATGAGGACTAAATGTACTAACTATAATTACAAAAGGACAATCGATGAAAGAAACTAATTTGAAGAAGTGTTCTCCTATCATCGCTATGGGCTTGAAGGACATCTAAAAGCCGACTATTATTATTACAAATGAAATAAGGATTACCAAAGGACTACGAATAGGAAAAACACATTGCGATGCGAGGAGTTGAGATGAGTCAACCATCCACATCAGTGGACTGTTCGGGCTTTGTTTGCATGACCGCGGAGAGTACTGAGGAGAGACACAATATATAAGTCTTATCGGATCTCTGAGCTGCAAACTATTTAAGGGATGATCTCTTCTAATACCTTAACTAACACGGTTATACCTATTAAAATGTATAGTTGCTAAACATAGTGCATTTATTTCAGCTACCGGAAGATGAAACTTGTTCGTCTCTTGCGACTTGCATTGCATATTCATATCCAAGAAATACCAACTTATGACGACGCGTGTTTCTACCCCTACGATCCGTACAACTTGTAATCAAAAATGCAACAGCTAGTTTGAATAGTCATCCTATATGTAATACGGAAGGGAGGTAATACCATCATGCAAGGTATGTTAACCAATTACTAAAGCTGCTAAGCTATATATGTCACTCTGTTGCTCAAGCGTGCTAAATAATGATAGTTACGAGTACACATTTGAGGAATCATATCCTGCATTTGCAATACAATGTCACGGTCAATGACATCACGATATCAATAATTGATGATTTAGTTTAAAGCATGCATAGATAAGTAAGAAACAGAGTGGACTACTATTATTCTGCACGGCAAAACATGAAAGGTCATATCATATTCATTGACTATTTTTCTTATAGAAAGTATAAGATATATTGCAGGCCTTATTACTATCGTTTGATTATTGCTGTTTCAAATATTGACCATACAATTGAAGTATATGAGGATAAATATTTAAAATCATAAAAGGTAAAAAGTAGTTTATTCTTCAAATTAGGCATATTACATGCACCTATGAACGTACAATAAACTACCACCAGTTTGGAAAAATAAACCTCTGCCACGAGAAGAACCGGCGTAAGAATAAATGTATTACCTATGATAATGTAGAAAACAGAATTTTAAAAGTTTTATTAGTTACGAGAATGAGTAAGTACCTAGTAATTGAGGATCAATATACTCATTAACTGTAATGTACGTATCTGGAATGTACAAATCAGATTTAAAGTGTTATTAGTGAGGTGAATGAGTAAGTATTATGATATCAGGCTATCGCTATAGCGCAATTTACGTAGCATAATTGTGTTGTAAATGGGATCAATTACCATCTGACATTTCCCATAAAAACCTTTATATGAAAACACCTTATGCAAGTTCACCTTATAAATATTTGCTACATAAGTACAGGCTATAAGTGTATTGTTGATAAATCATGGTGATCAATACTTATGAGCACCAAACGGTTACAAAGTTTGGAAACCAGATATGAAAAGTATGTTGTGGTCAGAGTGTAATCGTGGGCACGACTGATTTTGTTCAGTGCAGGTCTACTCTGTAGCCTGAAGAGAATAATGGAAATTCTCAGAATTAAACTGATTGTGCTGACGAGCCTAAATCAGTATATCTACGAATATGAAGTCCCGAAACTGATATAAAATAAATCAGATATGTATGTCAGTAAATCTTAAGAAAATGATGACTAGGATCGTACAGTCTGTAGTACGAGTATACATATACACTATGATATATCGGAATCTGATTGATTTAATTCAGTTTATAAAGTAAATCTTAAGAAAATGATGACTAGGATCGTACAGTCTGTAGTACGAGTATACATATACACTATGATATATCGGAATCTGATTGATTTAATTCAGTTTATAAAGTAAATCTTAAGAAAATGATGACTAGTATCGTACAGTCTGTAGTACGAGCATACATATACACTATGATATATCGGAATCTGATTGATTTAATTCAGTTTATACATCGATCTTGATACAAAAATTAAGTCTTAAAAACACAGATATTGACTAAGTAGAAGTGATAAACTCTGAGGTTTTAAGTACTTATTGTTTTTGAAGAAAGTAAGTACATGTGGTGACGCTGACGGTTGTTTATTTCATGATCAGTCTATTTTATTTTGTCATTTTTGTGGTATGAGCAGAGTTGAAATTTAATGTACACTTCTTGGTGAGATCTGTACTGTCAGACTAAAAGACACAAAACAATTTAATTGCATAAAAACTTATTAGATCACATGAGGAAAGTAATTTTATTTGAAGTGCATACACAATTACACAGTTCTTAATGAAACCGATATGCACGATTTAAAATAATATGAAAGCCATTTATCTGATACTCAAAGATCCATATTTGTTATTAAGAATATTAATTAACCTTTTCAGCGCTCTGTCAAATACAAACACTGTCATGCACACGCCATGACATAGACATGTCAAGCGCGAAGTTTAAGCCTATATGAATGTATGTAGGTTGATATCGCATTGGACGCCATGCCGGATATATGCGTCGTTGGTGTCAAACCAATGGTGCGCATATATACGTCTTTGCCGTCAATAAAAAAAAAAAAATTGAAAAGTTGGTGTTACTAAGCGAAATTCTAATGTATTAAATTGTCCCCGTCACAACGCCAACCCGACATAGGGCTGTCCGTCTTTTCAACATTTTCAGAATACTATTCTCACTTTCTTTTAAATACTCGTCTCAGCAGTGAGACTATCCTCTTATGTTTGATGGCATTCTTTTCTCTCCCTTTCAATATACAGGGAATGATCCAGATCATTTATAACTGTATAACCCAGATATATAATTTTACTGGCCACGTTAAGAGCCACACCTTCAACATGACCGAAGATACATCTTGTGGATAATATTTGCGTGCTTTAAAAATCACCATCTTCCTTTTATTTGCATTGAAGCTAAGACTACGTCGTTCGTCGTAGCTCTCACATCTCCGAATCAGTTGCCTTGTGGAGTTGTTTGAGGATACGAGCAGCACCTTGTCATCATCATATCAGATGCTGTTTACGCAGACATTTTCGATATACAAATTAAAGGGGACAGGAGACGGCCGTCCAGCCGGTCTCACTCCACATTCCAGTTTATACTGGTTAGATCATTCCCCATCCCATGTCACTTTGATTTATCTGGTTGGCATACCAGTATTTTAACGTGGATACGATTGTAACCTTGTCAATACATAGACAGTAAACTGAACTACTATAATATAATATAACAGTTTTTGTAGAAACATTATAAGTTTTAAAAAAATGTAAGTAAGTACGAGTCCAATTAATGCAGTTGTGGGAAATCAAGTGTAAGCATTAATATACTTACGAATACTAGACATACAATCGAAAGTAACAAATAGTAATGGCAGTATTTTAACCCCTTTTAACGCCAAGGACTTTTGAAGTCATCGTGTGGAGTTGTTGTGCTACAGCACCAGAAACATAAGCTGGCTAACTAAAAGCTTTCAATCAATGCTTACGCTGCCAAGTAACCTTAATGTTCTCATGTGAGAGTTACATTTGCTCACTAGAAGCGATACTGTCGTCGTGTGAATGACAGTTTTGTTTGTGAGGAATGGCGGTGAGAGTTAAGTATTTTTATAGCTATTTGAAACCGTTGATTTAAGAGAATATCTAATTGAGCTACATAGATTACGAGTGGAGTATATACGATTTAGAAAAAGTACAAATTATTTGATAAGTGTACAATAATTTGCAGCATGATTTGAAAGATGTCAAAAGGTTCTCTTTGACCTATGTTTAGTACATGATTTTGCATGAGTTCGTGAGATAGGTGTCATACTCTAGTTATTTGCAGTGTTTATCTAATTAATGTGTACTGTACCGGTTACCGTCTATAAGAATAGAGATGGATGTATAACCTTTCAGATTATGAGAGGATGTTCGGTTTTTGAAAAGATAAAACAGTATTGTTTATCTTTAACTATTGAGACTATTGTGAACTGGTGTCTAGATAAACATACCTACATAAAAATTAAGTTATTCCATGTGTAGTACTGGACACGCATATGAAAAAGCGTTGTTCTACTTTAAGTTCTTTAATGTGTCGAGTTTGGTACACAGTTATACTTACGTAGAAGTGATACTTTGTTTTAAATAATTTAATGTGATGATACACATGCCTACTCGTACTTGCTAATGTCAAATTAGAATAATGATATGGTCTGATTAGGTTTTCTGGGTTTCCCTAATCCTCGCAACAAATGTTGGACCATGGTTATTATACTGTCCCAGGAAACACTTGGAAGTCACATGCTCTGTTTAGGATTGTGTTTTTGTTTATATACATGGTATTTAATTTTTGAGGGGGCGTGTTGGATTATTGAATGTGTGATGCAAAAATTACTCTATCATAATAAGGTGTATACAACCTCATAAGTATTCAACCTTAAGCTTAGCCTCCTTACTGTCTTTTTTAGATCAACTCACTCTGTATTAGGTGTCAGACGTGATGGCTTCCTAGTGCTATTGAAAACGTTTAATATATTATTATTTGATTTCTTGAAACGTTTACTATGTATTTTATTTCCACCAATGTTCATAATCAATAACGCCATGCTAGAATAACACGAAACTTTGTATACACAATGGGATCCGGCATATCTAGGTCGGAAATTAGTTACTGTTGCTAGAAATTGTAAAAATAAAATACAGCGGTTTTTTGAGTTTTTTACGGCTTGTATGAAAACCTTAATAATCGTTGTATTTTTTCTCCATTATAATTTCAAGCAACAGAAACTAATTTCCGACCTAGATATGCCGGATCCTATTGTGTATACAAAGTTTCATGGTATTCTAGCATGGCGTTTTAAAATGAGAGCGTAAATACGTATGGAGAACCGAACGTTCTGCGCACTCTTAAGGAAACTATTTTGTCTGACGATGAAATAGGAGTAAAGTGCCTTTTGGAATGGGGAGAAGTTACAAATGAGAGTTCCTTAATGCATTGATGGACAGTGGATGTCTATAGGCGTAATTCTATTGTGTCTGGAATAGTGTCTATCAAAGTGTTAAGCTATTCGGGACAATCAACGGCGCCAGTAGTGATTTAAATGCATTGGAATAAAATCAATCTACATGCCCGCATCGTATGACCCTCAAAAACAAAAGTTACGAACAAACAGACAGATCGGTTCCGAGCGCACCGAGAGCAAAATAAATATTCCTAGTCGAAGCGGCAAATTGCAATCGAAGTCGATGACCCTCGATGCGTCATAACTGAGTATAGGTTTCATGAGTGACGAGAGGATTCAGGATGCTATGAAATGTTTCTTTACTATTTGTTGGTACTAACATGTTATTAGATTATAAGTTCAGGATTTGTTTAATCCTCATAAAGCCCTGACTATTTTCGGGAAGACTTTAATAATGGCACATCGTTCTAAAACTGGCCAAGGGCGTGTCGGACCACGCACAAATAAGGGTTCCGTACCGACACCTCCTAATCTACATTGAATCAAAAAAGGTCGTATCTTCATAGAAAACTCACGGCACTTACGCTCTTTCGTTTGGGCAAGACAGTTTTTCAGCAATAACTCAAAAACCGTTAGACCTATCTTGTTCAAAACAAAAATTGCTGAAAGGATTTATTATTCGATGACCTTTATTTTTTTCAGAATTTTAATCTTCATAGTTTGTAAATTAGTGCTTTTGACGTATATGTTAACGTTGATGATTATGATGAAAACGATGATGATGATGTTGAAGTTAATAATGATGATGGCTCGTTCTACGAAAGTAGCTGCCATCTAACGTTCCCACTTAATGAGAAATCCTGGATCTTCTTGAGCTTACACTGGTGTAAATTGGTAGGAGGATTCCTCACTATAATCCGTACGTGTGTTACTATGTACTTCTGTGTTCATCACATTTTAAATCACATTAAAACAGTTTTAAGCACGCAGCAAACAACGGAAACCGCAGTGTGTTACAGAAATTAAAATTAATAATGTATTACACCGCACTACAATGTATTACCTTACCTTTCCTAGTGTAATTGTGAATTCAGTGACGTTTTCATTAACTATAGCTACATGTATAATTGGGCAGGAAAGAGCATGGCTAGTTGGGTAGTTCACACACCTACAAACATTGGCTTGCCTTGGAGCTATGACGAGGGAAAGCTAAATGCGGCATATATTATTCTTTTTAATCAGGTAACAACGGCACATACGTAATAGACTAACAAAAGTGACCCAACGCGACAACATTTCTATCCTCACCACTTAGGGATGATTCACAGTAGACCGTTCCGTGTCCGGGCCGGCCCGTTTTCTATGACAGCAAAGCAAACGCAACGGCCGGCGTCTAGAAGAAAACGGGCCGTCCCCGACACGAAACGGCCTACTGTGAATCATCCTTTAGATGGTTGCCAGTCCTCAACTGTGCGTTGATGTTACACAACATAATGCGCCCTTATACCTTTTTCTACCAGATAACAGGAGATACGAATTAACGCCACCGATATATGGTGAAGGCTCTAGCTAAGTAGCTACCAGAACCAAGCCTTTTGCTTCCAATTTTATAATTTGTACCGCCAAACAGTGAGACTCCTTGCTTGAGTCCGTTTCCGGAAAGGTAATATATAGGAAGTCTTTAAATCACGAGTGAAAAGCTATATGCATAAAGATATAAAATAATGCGTTTTGTTACATATCCCAAAGGATTACAGTGTTAAATCCGCGCGCGTGGTCGTGCCGGCATGGGCTTTCCCCTGAATTTTCCCTAGACTATTCTTCCACCATACATTTATATTCCTTTGATGGACCCAGCTTATACTCGTAAACAAAAACTACGCTTAGGTTAAAAAAAAAAACAGAGTTAAGTCCCAGATCGCGTCGTCATTACCATCAGGCGAGGCTTACAGTAAAAAAAATAAACAAATAAAATAAATAAATAAATAGTGGAGGACAATCTTACACAAATCGACCTAGTCTCTACTAACTGCTACTGGACTAAGCAAAGCTTGTGTTATGGATACTGGACGACGATATACATACTTATATAGATAAATACATAGAAAACATCCAAGACCCAGGAACAAATATCCGTGCTAATTGCACAAAAAATGCCTTGGCCGGGATTTGAACCCGGGACCTCTAGCTTCGAAGGCAGTGTCACTACCAACTAGGCTAAACAGGTCGATATATCCCAGAGTATTACAGTGTTAAAACCGCCCACGTTGTTGTGCCGGAGGCTATCCCCTGAATTTTCCCTAGGCTGTTACTCTTCCACCATACATTTCTACCACTTTAGTCGGCCCGGCTTATAAAACTACGAACAGGTTAAAAAAAACGAAGTTAAATCCCAAACCGCATCGTCAATTACGATCAGGCGAGGCTTCCAATAAAAAAAAAACGAAAACGGATACGTGTCCATATATTTGAATATAACAAGTTACAAGCCTTGACACGGACAAACCCCAATTGACAGATACACCAGAAGACAGAAATTACCGCCATAAACACCGAAAACGGCTACCTTAGCCCTTAATAACTAGGCAAATACCTTATCCTAACCTTTCATCCCTCCAAGCCGCGTGACCTTCCTCACCTAAAATATGTATGGCTCGCTCGAAAAAGCCGGCTCCCTTGGTTGGTAATGAATTAATTATTCCGCATTATTATATGGATACGAAAAAGGATGTGAATATTTGCTTGTTTTTGATGTAGGTTTTAGGTCACAAGGACTGTAATTACAAATTTGTTTGGGCGTTTAGGAGCTTTGTTTTGAAAAAGCCTATGATTACAGGCAAGATAGGGTAGTTAGGTTATTTTGCCAGGAGCGAAATTGGAAAAAGCATTTCATTTTTTTGCTATGTATTAAACAATTAGAAAGTATTAATACCCATTGTTTGCGTTGTTTATTACCATTTGTAAACAATTAAAATGTAATAAACCGAGTTCTTAAGACTGCGCAGTACGTTCGGTTCTCCATACAAACGTATTTATGCTCTCATTTTAAAACGCCAGGCTAGAATAACATGAAACTTTGTATACACAATAGGATCCGGCATATCTAGGTCGAATCATAGTTTCTGTTGCTTGAAATTATAATGGAGAAAAAATACAGCGATTATTAAGGTTTTCATACAAGCCGTAAAAAACTCAAAAAGCCGCTGTTTTTTTTCTCTTTTACAATTTTTAGCAACAGAAACTATGATCCGACCTAGATATGCCGGATCCCATTCTGTATACAAATTTTCATGTTATTCTAGCATGGCGTTTTAAAATGAGAGCATAAATACGTTTGTATGGAGAACCGATCCACACCGATCGTACTGCGCCCTCTTAATTAACTGTTAACTATAAAGCAATTGATTTAACGTTTATTAGGCTCAATTTAAAATGTCTAATAGCAGTTACATTAATAATCGACGCATCTAATACCTCTTTTCTAAACCACTTTCGATAATAACTAGTAGGTTTATTTAAAAATAGATTTTGTTTTTTTTTTGATTTTGATGAATGTTTCAAATCTAATGGCAGTAATAAAATTACTAGTAGATTTCATTGTTGTCTTACCACAATATTGAAACGTACACCAATATTGGTCCAATTAATATTGCAATATGACTGTGTTTTCATTAAAATGGTCACTTCATGCAATTAAACTTTTAACATAATGTGAAAGTTTTCAAGACAAAATAGTGTTTAGTTAATAATACTATATAAGTTATAAATTTTAATATATGTACCTACAATGTCCTTTTTATGAGTTCGATATCAAAATCAGATAAAGACCGTAGCGAGATATACTTTAAAACAGTACCTGTCTAACACCTACCTGATGATATTCACATAAACAATCCAATATGTAAAACGGAACGAAAAAGATTATTGAAACTTTTTCTGTATATTTGCCGAAGGAAAACAACGACATGATATTAACACATCAAAGGCTATCACGCGATATGTCATACTGTAACATATGGCGTTACACCTCAGGTTAATAACGTCAAAAGATACAATCGCGCTTAAGTCATATTAGTTCTAAACCTCGTACGAAATTCATGCGATCCGGAGACAAAATGTATTAAGTGACAAGACGGTTGTATTGTTTTTGTATTCGTTGTGGGTTTTGTATTATTCTGCGCTGTTATTTCGTAAGCTTTGTTCCCTTATTAGATGTCTATCTGGTTGATTAAATCTTTGGAGCGTATGTAGGATGTGCGTGTTGCGAATTCGTTGGCGTTTATCTCTGAAAGAAAAAAACGTTTTAATAGAAATCGTCGGATACATTAATATTTATTACGTATGTTGAAGTAATTTGAATATGACTAGCGTTTTGTGTATGAATATTATTGGGGCTCCCACAGAGGCAAAAATTTATTGCGAGTTTAAGGATAATTTGAAGTTATGATTTTAGTAAAATTCACTAATATTACGACTACGTATACATTTTTCTAATAAAGTGAATATAACAAAGTCTTAAGTAAGTATTTTGTTTGTAATGGTTTGTATAAATAAAATTTTCTTCATCAAATCGTTTTTGTTAAAATACTGTTCATGTGAAGCCAATTTAGGTCTTGTCTGCATTTTAAGATCGAAATCGTCATCCTTTGGTAGTTATGAACTTTCACTTTTATTCTGTGTAATCCACCTCGAAACCAATCATTCGTTTTCTGTTTCACTTTTAAATTTGCATAAGTTTTTACGTAAAACTGATTTCCTAAGACATCTATACATAGCGTTCTTTTCGCTTCACTGAACTAACAAATTAATCTTAAACTAGATCAATATAGATAAAGAAAGGTTCTTAGTGAGATGCAATTCGACATTTTTACAGTGTTTCCGTGATATCACTCTCGCCTATTTTAAGTTCCTACACATCCAATGTCACAATTCCACTTATCTGATTCGTATTTTATTATATGTGCATAATGACACCACCACAAGCTTTGTATGTATGAAGTGTTGTAAATTGTAATCTTGGTAGTAGGTTAGGTCGATAGAGTTTTCTTGGATGCGATGTGTTGAGAGTGAGGGGTCCTGTGTGTATCTCTAGCTGTCAATACATAAGAGATGGCAGCTAAGGGGGTCAGAAAAGTTACGAATAAATCATAAATACTGACTCTTGATTTGGGAAAAAGCTGTGTTAGTATAAGTGCATACTTGGAAGCACAGGCGATCTTACCACAACTAATAACACAATACCACCTACTTAGATACTTTCCTTGAATATCGCTCGATATGTTTCAGACCGACAATATGATATTTCGCTATGCCTTATCTTTCTAACGGTACTTTATAAGATGAACAATTTTTTTTCTTATTCTTATTCTCAATAGTTTTCTAAAGTTTACTTGTTCCCTTTGCTCTTCTCCACACTTCTTAATTAGCGATTCTTCCTGTCCAAAATTAATCTCTAAATATTAATTTTATTGAATTAGGACGTAGTTAAGAGAACTTTAATACAAACTATGGGGTGTAAAATTATTATTCATCGTTCCAGCCATTCATTTATTTTAACGAAGGTTTTCGACCATGTTAAATTGTCTTTTTGTGGGTTAGTACTTTTTCCCTAAACTACGTCACGTCTAGTGAAATACACTTCCAATAGGTTACGTTACAACAATCAATCATGCAAGTACATGTAGTTACTTACGTAAGGGCCAACAATTTCGCTCACCAATACGCAGGCAGAATTTCAACGCGGTATGCGTAGATTGGAAATCTTGGATGCATTACTCGCTATAATTGCAATGTCGATGTGAATATTTTTAGTTTAGTAAAGTACAGATTCCCTGTCGTATTTGACGGAAGCCTGTAATTTAGTAAGTAAAGTAATAAAATGCTAAAAACTGTATTATGTAAGTAAAGTAATAAAATGCTAAAAGTGTTCTTGCAATAAGGTTGCCCATGTGTTAAAGATTTTTTTTGGAGGACTCCTTAACTAAAAAAATATATTTTATAATTAAGATTAGTAGTTAAGATGTATGTAAAAACTATAACGTATTTTTGTATAAACAGTTTAATTTTTTTAGTCCTCCTCACCGATTTTAAAATACAATTTTTAGGGTTCCGTAGTCAACTAGGAACCCTTATAGTTTCGCCATGTCTGTCCGTCCGTCTGTCCGTCCGTCCGTCCGTCCGCGGATAATCTCAGTGACCGTTAGCACTAGAAAGCTGAAATTTGGTACTAATATGTATATCAATTACGCCGACAAAGTGGTAAAATAAAAAGTGGAAAAAAATATTTTATTAGGGTACCTCCCCTATACGTAAAGTGGGGAGTGATTTTTTTTTTCATTTTAACCCTAACGTGTGATATATTGTTAGATAGGTATTTAAAAATAAATAGGGGTTTACTAAAATCATTTTTTGATAATGTTAATATTTTCGGAAATAATCGCTCCAGAAGTAAAAAAAAATGTGTCCCCCCCTCTAACTTTTGAACCATAAGTTTTAAAAATATGAAAAAAATCTCAAAAGTAGAACTTTATAAAAACTTTGTAGGAAAATTATTTTGAACTTGATAGGTTGAATAGTTTTTGAAAAAATTACAAAAACTACGGAACCCTACACTGAGCGTGACCCGACACGCTCTTGGCCGGTTTTTTTTGTATAAATCTATGGAGTTACAAAGATGGTGCAAATGTTTTGGGTAGGTTAGGCTTTTGGTGTATGTTTCAGTAATGTTTTAGTAGTATTGTTGCGTGCTTATAAATAATAATAATAATAATAAATATTGGGGGACAATCTTACACAAATCGACCTAGTCCCAAACTAAGCAAAGCTTGTACTATGGGTACTAGACGACGATATACATACTTATATAGATAAATACATACTTAAATACATAGAAAACATCCAAGACCCAAGAACAAAAATCCGTGAAATACGAGTATGCACAAATAAATGCCCTGGCCGGGATTCGAACCCGGGACCTCTAGCTTCGGAGGCAGAGTCACTACCAACTAGGCTACACAGGTCGTCTTGATGACTGCGATCCTAACAAATTGTTCATTTGCTATATTGTGAGCTCTGATATGGCTGACTAAGTAAGCCAACATTAAGCCAGTGAGCAGTTGGAAGTATATAGGCTGGAATGATGATGAAACTACTGATTCATAGGTCTATTTCTGATCTTAGGTAGTACCTGTATGGCGTATGGTGTAGGAGGAATATGTGGCTTAGTAGTAACATATTATAATAATATATCATTTGAGAAAACTCTATAAGAAAGTGGAAGTAGATAGTGCATAATTAATAACATGCCTAGTGAATTAGACCAGGGACTAGTAAATTTTATAGACTGCCTTCGTCTATACATTGTGGCATACCTTTATAATCATGATTCATGAGTCATGACTATCATGAGCCTGCTGTACAGGTAAATTACTTTCGACATGTTTTTGCATTTGTAGTTGTGACCTCTGTAGCCAGCCTCACACACACACGTGCCTGTGTCTGTGTACGTGTGTCCCTGTAAATATACAAAAACGTCTCGGAAATAATTTACCTGTAACTAGTTTCGCTAGGAGGAGGTTTTGAATCATCATCAGGCGCCAATGTGTTTAGCTGAGGCCCATGTATTGTGTTGTAGGAAATAAATGATACGGGGACCTCTTCATAGTATAACTGGCTACAATAGGCTAATAATTTTAAAGGTATGCGACAAAGTTTCTGTAAATATGATAAAAATGATACAAATGTATGTATGTGTAATTGTGTGGATATGCGAGAGTATACAAAAAAAACCGGCCAAGTGCGAGTCGGATTCGCGCACCGAGGGTTCCGTAAAAATATTTTTAAATATATATATATATATATAAATATATTCACGGGAAGTACCCTGTAGGTTTTGATTCCCTTGCGAGGGTCGAAAATGGGGGTGTGGGGGGACCAAGGCGAAATCTTGATAATATTTCTACGACACTGAAAACAAGCCAAGTCAGAAGTACCCGCAGCCGACGAGCATGTACAAGGAGATGTATGGATGTGTTTGAAGGGAATAAGTACCGTAGTTTTTGGCATTCTCTGATCTCTGCCTACCCCAATGGGATACGGTTGTGAGTATATTATTATGTATGTATGTATGTACTTTTACTGAGTGGGGAATGGATTTCTCTGGACCAATTAGTTACTTTCAGCAGGCCGGCTGTTTCTCTTGTCAATTCGGGTAAACGGCTCTCACACACCACCGGGGGTGTAAATTCCCCCGAACGCGGCTGACACCGGACAGTGGCATCATCGTTCTTCTACAAACAAGATACAGATGGTGTCGACGTGCAAATAAGACTGGTTAGGTTTAACTTGATCACAGAGAACGTCTAAGTTCCATCCGGATGAACCATTCTTTTATCATCATCTAAGCGTTGTTTCCCCCGTTGTATCGTTAAGTATATGCATTCAGCGGCTCCTCCAGTGCTTCGGACACGTGGTCCGACATGAGCCAAATAATCTGGAGAAACTTACGAGTATTGTTGTCGGACATGTGGAAGGAAAAAGGAGCCGTGGAAGATCACCCACCCGATGGACCGACGCAGTGAAGAAAGCCTGCCAAACTTCAGGCATCAAAATCAAAATCAAATATTTATTCTGCAAATAGGCCACAAGGGCACTTTTACATTTCAAAGTCATCTATCCGAAAAGCTGAGGATAGGACTACATGATGGAGAGCTTTGGTGAAGAAAGCTACCGGCGATTGCTGTCGCGACCCTCTGTCATCAGGAAACGAGGAAGAAGAAAAAGATCGTTAAGTATACCAGTGTCCGCTTTGAAACCTATTCCTTAGACTTGGTATAGGCACTTGTTTAAGGAAAGTGACGGCCATCTGACCTTCTATAAGAGAAAAAACTGATCCATTTCACTATATTTATCATCATCAGCTCACAGTCGTCCACTGCTGGACATAGGCCTTCCCCTATTCAGGCCACTACACCCGGTCGTCAGCTCTCCGCATCCAATCGCTTCCTGCTACTCTCTTCAGGAATTCGGTCCGCCGTCGCCGTTTCATTATATTGGGGGCAAATAATTTTGGACATTATCTCTTACATACACGCTACATACTTACACATTAATATACTTATTAAAATTATTAGTACAGATTACTGAGGTACTTGCCTTCAGCTTTAAACAACTGTTAGAAATTCGCAACGAGTGGTGTTAAATTGAAACACGACTGAAAGGAGTGTTTTAAATCGACACGAGTTGTGAATTATCTGTTCGCACGTGTATCGTACAACGTTTTACAGTACATCTCTTTAAAGTTTCGACATATGACGACCTGTTTAGCCTAGTTGGTAGTGACTCTGCCTCCGCAGCTAGGGGTCCCGGGTTCGAATCCCGGCCAGGGCATTTATTTGTGCATTTTTCACGGATATTTGTTCTTGGGTCTTGGATGTTTTCTATGTATTTAAGTATGTATTTATCTATATAAGTATGTATATCGTCGTCTAGTACCCATAGCTTTGCTTAGTTTGGGACTAGGTCGATTTGTGTAAGATTGTCCCCCAATATTATATGCACTTAATCTGCTGATTACCGCACTCGTGCGGTAAAGTAGCACCATATGTACTGTAAATTAAACAATCGTATACATCCTCGACTAATTACTCAAATTTGTATTCACTCCGCAACTTTTTCCCAAAAGTAATTAACAAAATATTTAATTAAAAACTTGGAACTCACGAACAATTATACAATTAGCATTATTTCCACACGATAATGAAAATTAAAGAAGTTCCAAACTTTTATTGGCAAGTTTAACTGAGGATAATAATTAATGTTTTGATTGTTTAAGCACTTCTGTATTTTCTGACACAGGTTATCTTGTTACACTTATAAAGGCTTGAGAATTAACTTTTGAGAGTTACCGGAATCTGAAACTTGAATCTCTTTGATGGAGTTGATTTATTTAATGTGAAAAGTTGATAAATGGGTCATACATAATTAATAATAATAATAATAATAAATTGGGGGACAATCTTACACATATCGACCTAGTCCCAAACTAAGCAAAGCTTGTACTATGGGTACTAGACGACGATATACATACTTATAGAGATAAATACATACTTAAATACATAGAAAACATCCAAGACCCAAGAACAAATATCCGTGAAAAATGCACAAATAAATGCCCTGGCCGGGATTCAAACCCGGGACCTCTAAAACAAATTCTAAAACAAATTGCTTCTCTTCTGTAGTCAACATATGCTATGGTATCTGCTTACCATCAGGCAGGCCGTAAGCTTATTTTCCACCGTCATTGTATAAAAAACTATTATTCTGTTTTATTTAACCCATTCCTAACGCATTCACTGCCACCGACGCAAATGTGCGTTAATGATTTTAAAGATTCATCAGACCAAATGTTGAATCAAATTGTTTTACTTAGTACATTTTATCTTTAAGTTATTTACTTACTGTCTTCCTTTAAGTGATCTTTAGTAATCCAAGATGTTTGTCCTAGTTTCTTAAGTTAAAAGCCATTACTAAATGCATTTCGCTTCTGTATCAAATAGGTAACAATGTAGCATTTAGCGATCTCAAAATGAGCATCAGAATACCCTGTTCCCTATAAGACAGGTTTACCTAGTTTAGGGCACAGGACACCGTTCTTAGGCTTATTTAAGAGGGCGCAGTACGATCGATGTGGATCGGTTCTCCATACAAACGTATTTATGTTACAGAAACTATGATCCGAGCTAGATATGCCGGATCCCATTGTGTATACAAGGTTTCATGTTATTCTAGCCTGGCGTTTTATAATGAGAGCATAAATACGGAGAACCGAACGTACTGCGCAGTCTTAAATATCTATAAGTGCACTCTGTACTTCACATCTATTTAAGCTGATATATTGATACCCAATAAATATAATTTTCATTTTCATTTTCATTTTCGATTTCTATGCAAGTTTGTTCCTGGGGGGCGTGGCTGGCGGTGAATGTGCTAAACTTGTTGGTATATACAGGACTTTATTGTTTAATTATTATGCATAAACCTTTTGAGTAGCGAAAAATTTATTCCATAAACATCTTCTCGTTATAAATACGATGATAATATTACAAATTCAAAAATCTAAAATATTTATTTATCATAAAAGTGCACAGACAAGAAAAATATTGCAGTGATCCCCAAACTAGGCATAGCTTGTCTTGTGGCGATCTAGATCTTAGGGAATTACCAGATTGTTGCGGCTCTTAATTTAGTAGATAGATTCTAAGTGAAATCACCACCATATCAGCCAAAGGTCGTCCACTGCTGGACATAGGCCTCCCCCAAATTCACGGGGGGTGTATGCCATAATCACTACGCTTGGCATGCGGTTTGGCGATCGCAGTATCTCCACCGCACTCCATGGATGCTGCTGCCCATCCCCCTGTGGTCTTGGTCGTAGTTTTAGGACATACCCGGGTCCACCGGGTCACCGGGTCTAAGTGAAACAAATAGTAGATACGTAACTATAATAATTGATATGGCATGAGATTTTCTAAAAATGCTCCATACTGCCGGCCATATTTTAACACCTATTAAAAAGCAGAGTTCTAAAGCACTCTCAGACATATTAACATAAAGAGCACAGAAATCAAATATTTCCCTTCGAAAGACAAATGCGCTCGCTTTAACGAGTTAAACTTGGAAAGAAATTCCTAAAATCACAATTCACTTTGCAAAAATCAGGGATTCTGTTAGACTTACGCAGCTGAGGCTGATTAAGAAGTTAAAATGATAACAAAGAATATTAAGGTGCCTTCTTAACTTTGCAGAGCGGAATCGGTGTGTAGTACTTTATCTTCGACGTGAGCTTACTCATGTCACACAGATTTCCATACTTGACGGGATATTGTTATCCACCACCACCACCATATCAGCCCTAGGACGTCCACTGCTGGACATAGGCCTCCCCCAATTTCATGGGGGGTAAATGCCATAATCGCCACGCTTGGCATGCGGGTTGGCGATCGCAGTATCTCCACCGCACTCTAGGAATGCTGATATTGTTATCATACAACAGTAATTATATCATGCGTGAAAGCGGGGCGGTACTGAATTCGTACTGGCCGGCTACCGACGTGGTACAGTCTGCATCAAAAGTAGCTACGCATATGAAGGGGTTAAAAGCTCTTATTCCCTTGTAATAAAGACCTTTGAACTTTTCAAATGCGTAGCTAGTTTTGATGACTGTACTGACTCGACTGACAGGACACTGACGAGTTAGTGAATACACATTTTGATCTCAATTCTTTTGTCAGCGAAGACAACAACCACGCATCGCATATTCTTAATATTGAACTTGGCTCCCATTTTATGATTATGTTGGGATTAGGAAATCACGTTAGGGTAATAAAGGTCAGCTCAGAATCACGTCTGTTCAAACATTAAACCTTTTAGCCAACTCAGCCTAAAAATTATTAAATTTGCAAATAAATAAGAAATTCGGACTTTGTTTCTTCTGAGTTTAAAAAAAAGCTGATAATTTTGAGGGCCTCTTCTTTAAATTGCCCATTGTATTATACATAAGAAACAAAAGCTAGCGTGGCACATTAGGGAGCGGGCACGTTCGCAAAAATAAAAATACATATCATAGACAAGAGAATGCAAATGCATTTCGCATCTGGCTGCCAAGAAAACGCCAACAAAATGCCAAATTTAAGAAAAAGAAGTCGCTTATTTAAATTTCGAATTCGCTCCCACGTCAGTCCGTGCTCGGCGTTTCTACCGTTAGCACGTTTTAATGAAGTTTTAAGACTAATTTCCAAAACCTCGCGTTTCCTTAAGTAGTGTAAATAGAAAATCAACCTTATGTAAAGCATCTGAAGGTTTAGAACACAAAGAACGTCAAAATTAGTAATGAGCTTGCTAAATTTACAATGCGATTTAGCAGATGGCACTGCGAGTAACGAATTTAAATTACTTTTTTCTTCTTCTTCTTATTTCAGCTCTGTAAGAATTAAGATAAAGATTTATCCTTTGACTTACTCTCATAGTTGTAATTAAAGATCTCGCTTAGATACGCCTGTTTTGCATTTTTTTAGCCTCTTTAAAACCTTTACTTGGTTAGTCGTTAAGAGGATGGCCGAACTTTTTGTATAAAACGTTTAAAGACGGTTCTCTTAACTAGGTTTGAATAACTTTATTACGTTGAATTGATTTAATTTAGATACGACAAAACCGATATTGAGGCTATTTCCGCATACGCGGTATGGCATAAGTTAGCTGTCACCCGTCACTAAACTGTGATTTGATTCAGAGCCGATTCTATTTACAATTATAAATAGAACCGATTGAGAATACTTCCAAAATTAATTTCAATTTAGGAGTTAAATATAAGCCGCTATGTAAGCTTTAAATTGATAAATTCTTAAATGACAGGCGTAAGAGGTTACTGCTGCTCAACCCTCCCACGGAACCACATCTGAAGTTCACAAGGCAGCTCCTTGAAAGATGCGTGTCACTAAAATCCGTTTCTGGCCTTGGACTATATAAAACTGCCGTAGGTTTCAACTCAAAGCCATCAATTAAATCTAAAACTAACGCAAAAGTCCTGAGGGCCTACCGCGAACTTCGAAAATCGAATTTCGTGTCGTGCCGTCCCTTTCACTCTCGTGTACACTATATGACGGAAAGGGACGGTACGATACGAAGTTTGATTTTCGAAGTTCGCGGTAGGCCCTATTATATGACTTATAAAAAAAAGACAGTACCTTAACCTTTTTGCCGCGGACTCCAAACGTTCCAAGCTTTTTACTACTTCGGAAGTGTATTTAAAGTTTACGAGTTTTGTTTTTATTGATATTATGCTGAAAACCGCTTGAAACTGCGATGTTTAATGTTTTTGTAAAACAGATATTTTCGTAAAATTATTTAACTCTACATTTTTCTTCCCTCATCTTTTAGGTAAATAGCCACTCAAGTGCTCGCGTTAAAAAAAAAGGTGGTCTAAAGTGCTCAAGATTCACCGAGCATTAGCAGCGCATTGTCTTGTGTTGTTAATAAATCGATTGCCTGGCTTTGTCTAAACTTTTTGCTATGATTCTTTTTATGTTATAAAGCTAAAGAAACAGGCAATTTGTTTATATAATTAATTACATAGGCCACCATAGTAAAATATTAAAAAAAAAAGTCACAAACTTAACATATCGTTTCGAATGACATCTTTTGCAATAAATATATTTTTATTTTAAAATCTAAATCGATAACATATGTAAATTTTATGTTTATTTAAAACTGTAATAGTTTACGCTTCGATTGATACCAAATAAAGTATATGATCCTGGGGAAATATTTTGCATAAAACCTTTTTCATTTGCAATGTTTACATTGTCAGTTTTGCAATTCGCCGCAAAACAGTGTAGTTTGTTTATGATTTATTTTATGAATAATTTAGGCAAACGAGTACAAAAATATTGCCAGACGTAGATAGAGACACTATTAATCTTTAAATAACAAGTGCCAGTTTTGTCAAAATCGCAGCAATTTCTGTCACAAATTATCAATAACAAAAAATAGCCTTACATACCTAACGTAATGAGTGCCGCTTTTGACGCCCGATTACAAATAATTCCATACATTTCAAACCACATAAAACACTTAACACATACACTACACATGTTACACTTCACAACTTAATAGATATTCGACCGATTACAACTCGATTTATATTTTTGTTCTCATTTCAAAGGTATACAAAAACCCACGTAAAGGTCCCGACTCAAACTAACGGACATACTCCGGCGGGCCTGCGCTGTCAAAATTTAATCATGGCGGCGATATAAGGACGGGTTACACTGGTGCGCAACGAAACCACAGTTCATGCAGTGATCGTCAATATTGAAATCACGAAATTTACATTTCTTATTAAATCAATTACGAATAGTTACAGATCCTTAACTTATTACTTATACAATGCTAATACGAAATTAACAGCGGTACGTACACTCGTGGTGACTTTAATTATATATTCTTGAAGTAATAATAACGTTTGGCATTTTATTTTAAATATCAGTGGCTGTCGTGATATAGAATAACTGACAAAGTAGAAAAGTTATAAAACCGCCGATTTTTTCATTTCAAAGTTATATATCTCAACAATGGCTGAACCGATTTTGATAAAACATGTTTTACTAATATTATCGTTTCCAGAGAGAAAAGTTATATTATTATCCTATTAAAATTCTAGGAGTTAAAAATGCAGTATTTTTTCACCATAATAGTTACAACTTTTTGGCTCGACATATCAGATCTCAATGACCTCGTGTTTACGTGTCTAGGCATTTATAGTTGCTTCAGTCATATTGATCCGCGGCTATAAGATACTACTAAATTTCTTTTGGAAAACCTGCTCTGAAAAAAAAAACAACCAAATCGGTTCACCAGTTTCAATAAAAGCTACGATGCCACAGACAGATATACACATTAAACTTATAACCCCCCTCTTTTGCGTTGCGTAGTATAGTAGTAGTAGGCACGGTACCAGAACTGACTATATTGTAATTTTATCATGTCAGCCGAAGGACGTCCACTGCTGAACATAGGACATATATTTATTTGACATCTCAACAAGTTTCTTTTAACTCTAACAGGTTCTCATTGCTGAGGTGATAAGTTTTATGTGATGTGGTATGTGTGTGGTACACGAGAGCAAAGTTACCTATATGCATATCGTGTATTTGAATCTCTTGATACGCTATAAAATCTATCATAGAATCACTTGCCACGCTCCTAGTGATTCGATTAAGGCACTAAGGTATCCTTCGCTACCTCGGGATTCGAAATTATCACTCGTCGCAAAAACGAATGCTCTCTTATTGCACAAATAATTATTAAATCCTTGCCTGACACATCACATAACCACTAACGAGGAAAATTGTAATGAAAATTTAAGAAATTAAATTAAATTAATATTTGAAAAAAGTAATCACAAATAACAACAAAATTCATACACTTAATTTGTGAGGTAAGTATTTTTTTAGTGGTACGTGGTTTTCACTGCCGCAATGAAGAAATTTTGGGGTGTACAGATAACTGAGATAACGGTCAATACGGGTCATAATCAGAACTGGTTTTTAAAAAAAAAAAACCATACATTCTTATTTGAACCATTACATGGAATATGTGAATTTTATAAATTTATATGATCATTTTAACAAGTTAAAGTGAACCCTACCTCTACTTCATAGATTCATAAATAAAAGGTAAGCAGTTACATTGGTAATGGGCCGCCACTTAGTATGCGTAAAAGAACCTACCAAAAATGAATAAACTAATTTAAACCATTCTGCGACAATAGCTCAGTGTGCACCACGCCTTATGACATAATACGTGGATCCGACGCGAATCGGCGGAAGTGCCATGTGCAACCACAGTTGCGTACAATAGTATTTATAGACGTCACAAGTTCATTCACCTGATCCTGCATAGAACATACCTAATTGTTCATTAAAAGTGGATTTATGTTGATTTTAATAGATGCATTTATTGATTTTAATAGCCTAGTACAGAAATATGGAATAATCACATAATGATGTACGATTTAAAATTAACCTCGCAAAATTTTCATCACTCAACGTACTTTATTGGAAGAATTTATCACATTCCATTTTAATTAGTATCGAAATATATGCTTTGTCTTATGAAGCAGTAAACCAGGATAAATTTGGTATATAATACCAATAAAAAAATGCGAAATTGATTGCTTACAGCATTTTTTAATCGCGAGCTCTTTCGCTGACGTACCGAACTTCGATGGTCATCAAAACAACTTTTATATTTTATAAAAATTGTTCCGTAGACTGCCGTTTTAATTTTTTTTATACTTGTCACATTCATACGCTACCTATATAACTCAATTAAAAAGCGTTCTTTGCATGTTCCGCATAGCAACAATTTAAAAACCGTTGGAACTCCAACTCGCAACTAGTGTTGCGAGAGCACTGTACGTTTTCCCAAGTCGCAATCCTAGTTGCGGAGAGCACGTGAGTGGCTAATAGCTTTTGCTTTTTTTAATCGCATGCCATTTTGAATTGCACTCAAAACGGTAAGTTACAAGACATCATACAGCAGCAATACGAGCCAGACGTAGGTTTAATTTGTCATTCCATCATATCAGCCAAAGGACGTCCACTGCTGGACATAGGCCACCCCCCAAATTCACGGGGGGGTATATGCCATAATCGCCACGCTTGGCATGCGGGTTGGCGATCGCAGTATCTCCACCGCACTCCAGGGATGCTGCTGCCCATCCCCCGGTGGTCTTGGTTATAGTTTCAGGACATACCCGGGTCCCGGGTCGGGAATTTGTCATTCATTACAACTATTTTAAGTTATTTTTTATTTTATCCTCTAAATATTGAAAAAATACTGAGCAGCAATTAACATCTACATTACTAGATATGTACGTAGAGATTATACCGTTTTAAGTTATTTCGCATGGTTATTTTATCAATTGAGTTTTTTAGCCAAAAATTATCTAAATTTTATTTTGAGATGGTAATGTAACGTTCGCGAGTAAAATACATTTTTTTGTTCATAGCCCTCAGATTTGAATAAATAAAAAATAAAAAAAACTTCTTTGGAGTTATACCTTTAAATGTTCGCTCGCATTTGATTTATGCACTATAAGACTATCTGAAAGGTACACGGAAAGAACATGTCTAGTCCTATAAAATTTCCAAGCTAATTTTCACCTTACGTTATTATAAATTGGGTTGCTTTTTGTTCTGAAATTTAAATGAACTAGTCGTGTGTTTCCCGTGTATCTTTCATCTGTTGTCTAAACTCCATGATTTTCTGCACACCGACAATTTAGTCCCACAACATTGTCAAAAACGTCACGTAGACACTTTACGGCGCTCCATATCGACGTAAAAACTTTACGAAGCGGGCCAGATAAAAAAACAACACGATGCCACAATTTTGTGTGACTGATGATGCGGGTGTAAACAGGACATGTTTAGTTTAGGAGGCATAATGTGCCATTCTGAAGGAATAGGGTCTTCTGGCGGTAACAATGCGCAATTTCTGTGATAATATTAGAAAACAGCCGTATTCGTAAGATACCAAGATTTGAATGCAAAAACAATTTTCTGGAAAAATGTTTTAGGTACTAAATTCAGCATTAAGCTGGCTATGATTTTTAGAAAAGTTATTAAATAGATACACATACTGAGATGATTTTATCATTCAATGCGTATATCAAATACTTATAAAGATAACTGCAATCGAATATAGCTACTTTAGTATAGCATTTTAAAATTAATACGTTAAACAAATTATACGATAATTCAGTATTATTTTTTTACAAATACCAAGTTTTTTATTCGCTGGAACCGAGTAGGGTGATTGACTAATCAGAAAATGATGTTATAAATTAAAAATATTTTGTAATAATGACAACTTGTTTTAAAGCTATTTGTATGAAAAATGCAACAACTCCGTGTCGTGGCCAGGCTCTTACTTGACGCTGCGTCTTCATGAGATGACGTTAGTTGGATTTTTACCCGTTTTCATTTTTTTACCACATTTTCAAGCAAGCTAAACGTTGTGTGACTGTCTTCATGTGACTTTCTAAGGAGAATGCATACGCAACTGCCACTGTCAACCTATTTTAACGAGCTTGGCATATATTGTACATTTTATAAAGATGATTAAATGACCATAATTATATTTTCATTATGTCATAGAAAAAAAAAAATAAAAAAATCCAATTAAACTTTTTTGAATTTTTTTTCTTCTACTTTCACGTTAGAGACCGCTCCAATTTTTCACTGGTAATACACCCACTAACGTCCTATAATATGTATTTATTTCAAAATTTTGGCTGAGGGAGAACATGTAGATATCTTTACATGAAATGCTTTACATACATTTCCTTAAACCGCTATAATTCAAATCGGAATGATTACAACCTCTTTAGAGAAACGTACATGTTGCATATTAAATACTGGCCACTTACATTTCAACTTTTTAAAAAGATTTAAAAAACGTTTTGCATCAAAAATAACTCCTTTCGATTGTCGTGCGTTAGGAAAATATTTTATTATAATAATTACATGTCAAACGAAAACATCTTACATAAATATTACTTAATCTTATATCAAAGAAAAACTAAATTTTGTTTTTTTTTTTTTTTATCAAAAACTATAACGTTTAGGGTGCTCAAATTTGGCACAATGATGAGTAATGTAGAGCCACACAACCTATAAAAATTACAAGCCCAAACTCAAGGGGGGCAGAATCACTTAGCTTATCCTGGCACGGCCTTTAGCGTTGCAGGTATTGTACAAAAATAAAGTAATACTTATATTTTAATTTCTCGGATGCATCGATTTAAGAAACTTTGTTTCTCCAACCTACAGTAGAACAATTAAAGTAGAACTGAGAAGTGATGGTGACATACATCCATCTTAGTTTATTTATTTAAAGGAGAACCAACAGCAATAAAACTAAGTACTCGTACAGGTAAATTAATTTCGAGACGGTATTGCATTTGTAGTTGTGACCTCTGAAGCCGACCTCACACACACACATACATGTGTCTCTGTACGTCAACGTGTACGTGTGTCCCTGTAAATATACAAATACTACTACAGATGCAAAAACGTCTCGAAGTAATTTACCTGTAATCACATTAGTATTAATAGCAGAACTAATTACAGGATCTCACATATAACGTTTAAACAAAGAACACAACAGCAACACAAAACCACAAACAAATAACTCATTTTAAACTTAATATCGATTAAGTAACTACTATTAGACTGTTCACTTGCGTGTCTTTAAGCGCTTAAACACATCCTCCGCTCCGCTAAACTTTGGAGTTCTGTCATTGGCTATTATTTATAGTTTATAAACAAGTCTTATATAAGATGTGCCAAATCTCTTCCTATTTTTAAAAACCAGCTGAAACAATATTACTTGTCGCTCCCTTAAGTTGCCTTTTATTATATATATTTATATAAGTATGTATTTATGTATATTTATATATAAATCTATATATATTATGTTAATATGTATTTATTTAATATTTCTTGTGAGATGTATGTATGACTCTTCTTCCTGTACTCTTGCACTACCTGTTCATAATTTTATTTTGATAACTTTTCCTGCTACCCAAAGGTTGTCTGTAAGAGATCGTTTTAAGCGATAAGACCGCCTGTTGCTACCATTACTAGTTATGTAAGTTTTTTTGTGTAACATTGTTCTCTTGTGTGGTGCAATAAAGCATATTTATTATTATATTATTAAGTCTGTATACATTTTCTGTACAAGCTGTTAAGCTTCTTAACTTGTTAAATAAATAAATAAATGCTTCGACTGAAACCACACCGTCACCCGATCTTTGCCACAGTAAAAGGTCTATTTACCGTACCATTCAGACCCTGCCATATTGCCAACCCAGGGGTTAAACGCTGTTCAAAGAAAAAACAACCTTAAAGCTACAGTAATTAGGTCAAAGGTACTAAAATTGTAAATTTGTATTGAACTTTAAGCCTTACCGTTTAGTAGGACTACAGAGTAGCTATCTAACCGTTACAACAGCCCAGTCTCCAACAGTATTTCACTGATCAAGGTTCTTACATACGTATATCTGAACAAACGTGTAAAAAGTTACAATTTAATGTACGTCCGTTAAGGGTAACTAACTTAAAAGTCGAACTTTTACAGAGTTTAACAATAAAAAATACTTTTCTATTCTAACCTAATCCCAAAGAGCAATGGAGCGTGGTTATGCTGGGAGTTTCTCTGGGTGATCGCATCAGAAAAGAGGCTATCCCCAGTAGAACCAAAAAAAACCTCCTCCTTTTGTGAAGTCAGTTAAAAATAACCGATAATAGTCCTCCGAAACGCTGGACTTAAGTGGCAGTGGGCGGGGCACATTGCACGTAGAACCGATGGCCATTGAGGCGGAAAGGTTCTCGTGTGGCGATCAAGTACCGGAAAGCGCAGCGTAGGCAGACCTCCTCAAGGTGAACTGATGGTCTGTAACCATAATTTTGTGTGAAATCCGCTCAATCTTTCAAAGTTACATATAGTCCATGTTGGCTTACCAAAATTTCCGTCACTATGGTCTATAAATTCTGTACCCCATAACAGGAACTAAACCCGCTCCCCTATTTTTTTCGGAACAGCGCCCTGCCACTAGACCACTACATAATCACTCCGTATTTTTGCCTTACTTTCGCTAAACATCTAATCAAATCACATCATTCACGGTACCAAAAGCTATTTCCCAAAGACCTCATTTTTTCCCAACATCAAGATTCAGATAAACAAGGTCCCACAAAGGTCTATAACCGATATAAATTCATGTCCCCACGTGAATCACAGTGAGGGTCTGTTTAGGCAGTACATTTGGCTTCGGGAATGGCGGAAAGGGTTTAAAGTTAGGGTACGAAGAGTTTTAAGGGTTTCTGTATGGTCTGTATGTTACGGGCAACATGAGAACTGCAGCCATTGTAAATAGTGACCGGTCTGTTAACATAACAACCGTATCGATAAGAAAGGTTAGTAAAATTGCATACATAACCACTTCTCCTCAGTATGATGGAAAACTTTTTTTTGCGTGGACTAAACCTGCGGACCAGGTACCCAGTTCTCGGGGAATGACTGGGTTATGTGGTATTTCTAACTACTAATAAAATATAAGCACGGTGTAACACGTTAAACTCTCGCGCTTTGTACAGTCGAGGTCAAAGATATATTTACAATTGAGTGTTACAAAATATCTTTACATTTAAATAAGTTTACACATTACATGACAAAAACATACTTATAACACACATGACAATTTCAACTTTTCACTGAACACATTAGGCAATTATACATACAAAAATGACACCGTTGCGTGTCACCGGCACCGAATGTGTTAATGCACCAAAGTTATGTTCACTACTGTCTTCCATAGAAACATTTTCACACATTGTGACACAATAGGTTTACATTGCATGTTACAAATATATTTAAGGCACATTGACAGGAAATCTTATTTTGTAACATGCAATGTAAATCTATTATGTCACAATGTGTGAAAATGTTTCTATGGAAGATAGATGGTAAACATAACTTTGGTGCATTAAGTGTAAAGATGAAACTGTCATGTGCATTTTAAGTATGTTTTTGTCATGTAGTTTATGGTGTGTTTAAATGTAAAGATATTTTTGTAACACTCAATTGTAAAGATATCTTTGACCTCGACTGTACACATTCTTAAAATATTCGTACATGGGTCTAACACGAAACGAAACACGAAACGTCGCGTCGGCAAATAAGGTAAATAAATTAATTTCGTGTTAGACCCGTACAAAAATATTTTAAGAGTGCGCAGTATGTTCGGTTCTCCATACAAACGTATTTACGCTCTCATTCCAAAACGCCGTGCTAGAATAACATGAAACTTTGTATATACAATGGGATCCGGCATATCTAGGTCGGAAATTAGTTTCTGTTGCTTGAAATTATAATGGAGAAAAAATACAACGATTATTAAGGATTTCATACAAGCCGTAAAAAACTAAAAAAACCGCTGTATTTTTTTTCTTTTACATTTTATAGCAACAGAAACTAAATTTCAACCTAGATATGCCGGATCTGATTGTGTATACAAAGTTTCATGTTATTCTAGCATGGCGTTTTAAAATGAGAGCATAAATACGTTTGTATGGAGAACCGAGCGTACTGCCACGTACTGCGTCCTCTTAAGAACTCCACAGTGACCGCCATCGGCGCCAATGCGGAGAACTCCAGGATCTCAGTACTGAACGCATTGGAGCCCCCACTCGCACTTTACTCCTTTTGGCACTTATTATTAACGTCACCTAGGGTACTAGGGTTGATAATCGGGTGCTGTGGTCCCCGCCACGTGGTGTACACGTAATTATACAGACAGATCTCACTTAAGCTTGAAACTCAGAGCGTAGCGCAGCATCCTTGTGGGGCGGAGGCGGTTTTGCGGTAAAGCAAACGCGGACAAGGGCACGTCGCATCAAAAAACCGCGTGGTATTCGGTAGCGCGGTAGAGCGGAGGCGACGTGTATGACATATGAAGCAGTAATCGACAGTCGATAGAGAGCGTTCGTGGCCCAGCGGCGCCCGCGTACCGCGTGCGGTATGCGAGGTCAAGCAATGTCGGGCGAGGTCAGTCCATGGATGGGTGACCGCTTTGAGTGGTTACTAACTGAGCGCTCCCGTGCTTTGGAAGGCATGTTAAGCCGTTGATCCCGGTTGCTGTCTATATAGCAGTCGTTAAGCCAAGTTCGAGGCCTCCGGGCGGCTTGAGAACTTCTAACAGACAAGTTGCCCACTCACTTGACAAGCCTAATCCCAATAAGGTCTAGTTTCCCCCTCGGGTTGAAAGGTCAGATGGCAGTCGCTTCCGTAAAAACTAGTGCCTACGCATTGGCGTATCCAAGAATTGTCTTGGGACTAGGTAGCGGACCCCAGGCATCCTTCAGAATGCAACTGTACTGGGAATAACACTATTAGGAGGATGATGATGAATCGACAGTCGATAGTTTCGGAAAGATCATAAGTGCAAAACTGCCTCCGCCCCGGACCGCGCTGCGCCCGCTCTGTGCGATTCGAGCTTTATACACATATCCAATTTACTTCTATATACTTTACAATATTACTTATAAAAAACACTAGAAAAACCTCTTAGAGAGCTACTTTATATAGAAAATGTACTTAATAAATTATCAAGTTCTTCTTTCCAATTTGATTGCAAATTTAAATAAGCAAACAAAGATACTCAAGCGCTGTGAGTGATGCTAAGTCGTTTATACTTAATTCAGTAATGGGCCAAGCTCCCATAAAACGAGTCTTACTAGATCTGCGTATTTTAAAAGAAAGATAAAATTGCCAACGAAGGCTGATAATATGTTAAAGGGTTTTGAAAAAAAAAACTTAATGTTATTTTCGCTTTATTTTGAGAAGTCACCTATTTATTCAAATTTAGGATACTTTTGAGGTGGCAGGGTGGAATCTAAATACGATATTGTCTACTTTATCGAGCCTTTACTGATTCTGTTCAGATTTTCTCATTCATCAGTTTACTATCCTCCAGCTCCATGAGGTCATACCGCCTTCCCCCTTCTTCCATGGGACATCCAGTACGGCTGGCTACCATCCTTACCTGGTCGAAATTCCTCTAATTCGAACCAAGACGACCTGTTTAGCCTAGTTGGTAGTGACTCTGCCTTCGAAGCTAGAGGTCCCGGGTTCGAATCCCGGCCAGGGCATATATTTGTGCATTTTTCACGGATATTTGTTCTTGGGTCTTGGATCTTTTCTATATATTTAAGTATGTATTTATCTATATAAGTATGTATATCGTCGTCTAGTACCCATAGTACAAGCTTTGCTTAGTTTGGGACTAAGTCGATTTGTGTAAGATTGTCCCCCAATATTATTATTATTCTCTTTATTTTTCTTATAACTTAAGTTAGGTTTTTTACAAAACATTTAAAAAAGTAAAATATAATAATACACTTACAAAATATAAAAGCATTATAAAAAACCTAACCTAGAGTGCCGCCGGCAGCGAGGCGGGGCCTAAGCTACCGGTGGTCAGGGCGACAGAGAGAGGAACCTCCGGACTATCCGCGCCGTGTCCAGGAGTACCGCCTTCTGTATCTGACCCTTGACCTAACCATCTAGCGAGAGTCTCTTGAGATGTTGGTCGAGACTCTTCGCAATTAAACCGTTCGCAGAGACGACTATCGGGACAATAATCGTTGAATCAACATCCCACATGGCGGTTACCTCATGTGCCAAGTTATTATTATTATTATTAAGCGCTATGCATCATCCTACATAATGCGCACGTCTGTATTTCCGAGTTCATATAACCTCAACCTTTTTAAGGCACGAGTGAATAGGCATCTTCTGGGTGAGCTCGCTTCATCGTCGGCCTCATCTTTTCCCCCTGGCTAGATGCTGGCCAAGAGCAATCCCATTTTTATAAAAAAAAACTATCAGTATTAATCATACACTTGCGCAGTATGGATATGGCGATAGCGATATGGCGTTATGGATGCAGTACTGTATCCGTACCGATCCGCTACGTGCTTCTGCGTAAAGTAATACTACTGCGCTAATGTAATTTATTTTATGTAGACTATAATTTTTTTGGGAGCCTAGTAAAATAAATAAATAATAGACCTATAATAACATATACCTTACCGCCTAACATACATAATATCAATATCAGCAACAATACTCGTATTATTTAGGCACCGTAACGGTGTGGCTCCGCTGCTTCGTCATCTCCGACGTAGAGTTTGGTAGGTTCCCCGGAACCCAGCCTTAATACTGACGGTATACCGATAAGTAAGGTTATCTCTGTATCGTCAGTATCGTAGAAAATACCGCATTTGGGTTACGCCCTGCCAAGTTAACTAGCTGTACCACATAAAC
The DNA here is from genome assembly GCA_905163555.1 of Notocelia uddmanniana. Lineage (NCBI taxonomy): Eukaryota > Metazoa > Arthropoda > Insecta > Lepidoptera > Tortricidae > Notocelia > Notocelia uddmanniana. Next base: position 3,331,113 of record LR991074.1, on the reverse strand, counting down.
CTCACTAATTTTAGTCATGCATTTCTTAGGTTATAAAAAGTAAAAAATATGCATTTTTTGTCTAGGAAGGCAACGTTACTGTGGGTATAAAAAGATATGACTGAAGTTCTAGATTCAGTTTTTAACGTGAGAGCTCAATTGTGTTTAAAATGTCAGAATAATGCGAAAAATGCATTCAAAAGTATATAATGGTCTTTTCTGTGAATTCATGGAGCCCTTCCTACATTTATGGTATTGTTGTTTTCAGAACATGAAATAGTTATTCACTTTGTATACACCACACACCCACAATTACGTACAATTAACTAAACTTATTAACGAAGTTTAGTTTTCAAACAACATGAGTTTTTGACACTGATAATTGTCTCAAAAACTACGTCGAGACTTGGTTACATTAGTGGCAATGCCACAGAATAAGTAATAGTACAAGTACAGAAGTTTCTCTGTTAACAAATCCCCCGTTTAGGTATGCCAAACGTGCCTAAACGTGGCTATCTCTTTCTATCGCACGCAACGCGCTCTTTCGAGGCCCCGCCCCCAGCGCTAGGGTTACCACCAGCGAGAACCTATTTTAATATATGTACTTTATTATTAGTAGTGTTGTTTACAATACAGTTACGAATAGTACTTTGAAGGTTCCGTAGCCCAAATGGTGAAAACGGAATCCGTCCGTCCGTCTTTTCGTCTGTATGTGACAGCCAAAGTAACTCGGAGACTATAGGCACTACAAATACAATTAAAACATTTAGCAGGAAGGTGTGTTCTACTCGTATGAACCGCTACGTAAAAATGGGGGGCACTCCATGCATATAACCAGGGGATACAAAGTTTTATATAATTTTTAAAGGCACTTTGAAAAATAAAAGGAGGATTCTTAGAACCAACGTTTCCATTTTCGTTTTCTTTTATGTCAACCGTTGGTGAATACCAAACTTAATGACTCTCAGTTTTTTGAGTGATAACTGTCAGTTTTTTTAACATTTTAAGATAAAGATATAGAGTTTGGGTAAGTATGTAAGGATATTTTTTATACAATAATGTTGTGGTTTTGACATTATAATTTAACACGATACGGATTATTTCATGATCGTACAGCAACGCGTGCGCGTGCGATCCGTAACGCTGCGCTGCAACCATTGAATAGTCACACGACGTGTGAGCCGGCGGCCGCATGTACTTTGCGCGGCGCGTCACGGTAGTAAACCACCCCTGGCAATGTGTCAATCTAAAGGACCTAATTTTACAAAGATTGACATTTACATAAAAATCATTATTTACTTGTATTGTTGTGGAAAAGAGCAAGCGAATGTGTTGCTATTCTTTAAAAGACCGAACCCATCACAATTTTTCAATCTCCGAATTTAATATGGTGGTGGCGGTGGTATGGTGGCTACCATCCTTACCTGGTCGAAATTCCTCTAATTCGAACCATGCGCTTTGCATCTTCTTTTATAATACGCACTTCTAAGGTTTGGAATTCTCTGCCGGCGTCTGTATTTCCGAGTTCATATAACCTAGACCTTTTTAAAGCACGAGTGAATAGGCACCTTCTGGGTGAGCTCGCTTCATCGTCGGCCTCATCTTTGCCCCCCGGCTAGATGCTGGCCGAGAGCAATCCCATTTAAAAAAAAAAAACGATAAAGATTGTGGTTTAATCGGGTTCACGGTGTACCCTATTTAATATAAATTAACTGGTATTTTTTGGAATCACGAAAGGTTTTCTTATTTAATGTGTGCATCCCTAAAAACTAAGAGATTGCAATATTTTATTGACACTTGAAAATATTGAGTGATAAAAAACACTTTTATAGCACTTGAAATAACAAATCATCAAAATTGTACGATTCGTGTTCAGCAATTTTTTATTATGTAGACAAGCTATTATGAGCCTTATTTGCAATACGCAAGGTTAAAACGTTTAAACACCGATGTGTTTTTTCATCAATTTGCAAAAAACTATTACAAAGCCGTGAAAGATGTGTCTGGGAGTTGAATATGTTTTTATGAAAATGTCTGAAAAGCTACTCAAGGCAAAAATACAGAATGGGTATCCTTCAATATCATTTCTCAGTTCGTACAATGCACGCTAAAGCATCTCCGGTGTTGTACAATTTTCTGTGATTGAACTTACTCACCATCAAATAATTTTGGACAACTTTGCCGAACCACGCGGCCGGTGGGCAATCTACTATTATATTTAAGTAAAACTAGTAGTAAGCTATGGAGTCGACATTTGCCATAAATCTAAACTCTTATTCATACTCAAACTCATTTATTGTATTTATCTTAAAATGCCTTTAATAGCGGTCGGTCGTGTATAATCTTAGTCAAATTATATAGAAAAATATTTTTGTATTAGATTTTAAATTCATATCTTGAACTATTTTAACATACAACTATACAAACCACATCGCTGCGAAAGACATAATGCCATGTAGGTAATAATAATATTTTATTGTAATACACACACAAACAATGTATTTATTTTCCAAAGATATCATCAAAATAATCGTTTCTAAACTCGTCAACGTTGTTGTCCTTGATTATAAAAAAATACCTAACTAATTAAACAAATCAATGAGTATAAATATGAATAAGAGTTTAGATTTATGCCAACCCGCATGCCAAGCGTGGCGATTATGGCATTTACCCCCCATGAAATTGCGGGAGGCCTATGTCCAGCAGTGGACATCCTAAGTAAGTCCCGTCCGTAAGGGCTGATGTGGTGGTGGTGGTGGATGAATAAGAGTTTAGATTTATGCCAAATGTCGACTCCATAGCTTGCTATTAGTCTTACCATGCGACAAAAACTCCGATGCCTAATTATATCGTTACTTTGAGGCTAAAATGTATTATAACCTTGAAATCACTCCCACCAATCCTTTCCCACTTTCACCCGAGTTCAGACTCAAAACACACACGCTACCGATTGCCAAATCGCCCGTTTTACGACACCCTCGTTTAACAAAATGACGCCGTTCTCACTATATTTCCCCCCTTATCATTTCATAAAAAAAGAATGTTTCCTTCAATTATTGAAGGAAATGTGGGTTATTTTATAAATGGCCGTGGTTAATGTTCATTTTGTCAAGAGTTACTAGTTTATGTAGTGATATTATTTATGCTCATAGTTTAGTTTAGAGCAGAGGTAATTACGTAACGTTTTCGAAAGTTCGTGAGGTAAATCTAAATGTCATTTTCCATACTTAAAATAACGGTAAAATCGTTACGTAATCTACAACCAGAAGAATATACATTATTTCAAAGTGTGTGTTGCTATGTAAAAATATTAGAATGCCCCATTTTTTAAATTACTTTAAAACTGGTTTTACACTAACGTTTTGTGTTTATCAATGTATTTCCTACTCACTTCCGTTACTTAGAAAGCAATAGAGATAATTGGAATGGAATAACAAGAAAAGGAGTCTATTAGCCAAAATTATTGATTTGGAATCAGATTGAAATTTTTCTCTCGTGCTCGCTTTGTCATGTTAGGCTTAAGGATGCCTTAGATTAGATTATTTAAGCCATGCTCAAATTGTAGCCTTTACCAACACGCCTTCAGTAGTGTTGGTAAAGACTCAAGTTTTTGGAGTCTCGAATTCAAGAACTCGACTCATACTTACGGGACTCTAAGCTTAAAAGACTTCCGAGTCTTTTGAGTCATGAGTAGAGTCTTTTTTCGAGTCTTATCACCCGTTAGGTTTTTTTTTGATATACTCAGTGTCACTCTCACAGTAAATACGAATCTAACGACATCTCTCAAGCTAAAATCCATCGAGCCGTTCAGGCTGTAGAGCGTGACAAATAATTATACATACATACGTAGATACCTACATATAGGTATATACATACTGTCGAAAAACGTAACCCTCCTTCTGGCGCAGGCGGGTAAAAAAAAACAGTCGAATTAAGAAACTCGAATTTGAAACTCGGCTAGAAATTAAATGCGACACTCCTAGGGAACAGCTATTTTGAACAAATATCGATGAATATCATACTTTGTGAAGTTTCATTCATGGTTCCGTTTAGGCCGATATCGCAGATGTTTGAGGCCCGAGCCGTAGACGAGGGTCATAAATATGCGAGAGAGGACTTTCTGTTTTACGACCTGTGTTTTGTACACAATTTTATGTCACCACTTGGCCAAAAAGTGGACTATTCCGGACGCGCAGCGTGCGGAAAAACGCGCTTTTTGGCAAGGCGTGGTGTAAAATAAAGAATCAACGTTGTGTTTTGTGTATCGAGAAAATTCTAAGCAATTAAGTTTCGGCTGGATGCGGGTGGCCTAGAACCGGTCATTGTGGAACTCTTTGGGGGTGACCTATGTCCAGCAGTGTCCTTCGGCTAATGATGATGTTTCGGCTATTGTCAGAGAAACACTTATGTAGCCCAGAATCATATATTATATGAAAATCAATCCTTATTGCTATCTCGTCTGCTCAGAACGGTATTTCAAAGAATCGTTTTTATTTTCATTTTCACATCAAATATCAAACCAGTTTCAATGTAGTATGCCCTAACAAATAGACCCAACTTCAAATTTCAGAGACAATTCAAGGTTCAATATAATTAAAGACGAGACAAAAGGTCTTGATTACGTTGTAATAATACAGTTTGATATAAAGAGAATACACTGTATCAAAGGAAATATTTAATAAAGGCGGAAACATAGTTAACACTAATTAGAAATATTCAATTTCGGGGGGTCAAAGTCAAATCTAAATAGGGACTAACAGGCCTCAAGGACTCTTACAGCGCTTGCTAGAAATGTCCGGTTTTAAATATCATATTTGGATCGAGATGGGCTAAGTAACGTTTGGAAAATTTCGTCACATATTTTCGTCACTGACATCGCAAAGCTTAAAGACGAAAGTCTTTCACCGTCGCCATCACCGTCGTTGTCATACTTCCTGTTATGACCTAGGGAGCCGAGACGTGGATTCTGACTGTGAGTCCACAAACTGAAAGTAGCTCAGCGCGCTATGGAGAGAGCTATGCTTGGGGTCTCTCTCAGGGATAAAATACGGAACGAAGTAATCCGTCAGGGAACCAAAGTAACCGACAAAGCTTTGAAAATAAGCAAACTGAAGTGGCAGTGGGCTGGCCACATTTGTCGTAGAACTGACAACTGCTGGTGTAAGCGTGTCCTGGAGTGGAGAAAGCGCCTCGGCAAGTGTAGTGTGGGTCGCCCGCCGGCCAGGTGGCGTGACGACGTATGTCGGAGGGCGGGAAGCGACTGGATAAATAGAATAAAATAGATTAGAACAGGTTTATTTGCAAGAGACATGATATACATTAGATGAAACACGCATATTTGTCATGATCAGCACATCTCGCCAAATTTCGGACATGCACAATTTTTTAAGATGCGTAAAGCAGAGGACGGCACTTAGTACCTAACGGGTGATAACAAAACAATAAGAATACATTGTGGAGGTATTTAATAAACTCTTGTGATGTTAGTAAAAAATAGTTATATTGTAGAATATATAGAAGAGTTATGTTTACAAAAACATTAGTGTAAATTTGAATAAGGCCCGTGATCAGCTGTTCGTCGAAGTCTGACATGATGTTGGAACAAGACCGTTGGACGGCATTTTTGACAATTTTTGGAACACATGTCTTGATTTTTTTATAAGTTGGGCACAATTTACGGCTCTTTCATTATTTTTATAAACCAAACTGCTCAAATGACTGAAAAAATCTTCAATCGGATGACATTGTGGAAGATTTATGGGGTTATGTGTTTTTGGCACAAATGGAATGTTATGGGCGTCTAGGAACTGTATCGTTTTTTGACAGTGCGAAGATGCTTTGTCAGGTAAAAAAACACATTGTCCATCTGAATGATATTTAGGAATAAAAGGCATCAATATATTTTTCAAACATCTTTTTCGTACACTTTTTGTTACACTGCTAAACCACTTAGCTTGAACCACAGTTTTGATGTACCTTGTTCAGAAATACCCATATAAATAGCTTAACTTTTAGCTCAAACTTGTGCTTGAACTGGTGTTTTATGTCCTCTGGTATAGTAGATACATCGCTGGTATAGAGGTAGTATCCATTTCCAGGAATATGGGTTTTACTTAAAGGAAAATAATTTACATCCTCCAAAATAAAAGTTTTTCTTTTGTAATTGCGGATCATCCAGCGACATTGTGACATAACCAAAGATTTTCGCTCATCAGTGTATTCTGGTGCCCTTATCTTATTTCTGCATTCCAGACCTATGTTTTTTAGCGAGCTGCAGATGTATCGTTAAAAGTACTATGGAGCAGCTCCAGCCTTCTCTTAGTGATTATCTTCGCTGGTCGACCGCTGCCACTTTTACGAGCTACCGTCAAGGATGCTAGGATTCTGTAAATAGTAGAAATTGGAACATTGTTAAAATGATCCACTGTGTACTTTTTACCCAGGCTTATGTTGAAATTGTAAAAATGTACAACGCGTAGTCTCAGTGTTCCTTGTTTTGATGCCATTTTTGACAAATATAAAACTTTTTTTCTGGGTTCACAGTATTAATTTTATAGTTGCCCAAATGTATTCTCATTTTTTGTTATCACCCGTTACCAAGGTAACTGTATACATGCCAGTCGTCCTGCCTACAGGGGTATTTGCTTGCAGTGAATATATCCGTAAAATGACACTCGCCGTTCACCTCAGATCGCACAAGCGACGTGTCAACAGTAGATTTTTTTTTAATTAAGTTGATAATAATAATAAATCATTTATTTGTTCAACATCAGTTCATGAAGGTCTTTATTTTTTTCTTTAAAATTATGCGGTTTCAGAGAAAAATACACCCATGGCAAATGACGATAATGTCCATTTAGGTACATGTAACGTATGCTCTCAATTCGTCGTGGTTTTCTGAACAGCAAAAAGGTATTACTTATTGGGTTTTGGTTGTGTCCAATCCATTGTCCTATTGTGCGGTTTTCCGTTTTTTTTTTGGTCACGTTGGTGTATTCCAGTTTTAGTAAACAAAAGTATTTGTTTTTTCGAGACCTTTTATTTAGATAGGACAATACTAAAAACCAACGGATATATTTACGCTTAGAGTTATGGTAACGGGAAGAATACGGATTTTGTATAGTTTTCGGTAGTAATTCCATTAAAAGTTATTTTACTTGGATTGGCTGCCGCGTGTCTTGATTTTAAGTGGGATTTATTTACTGAAGTAATAGTTGTGGAACGTACGTTCACGTATCCCCGGAAATGTGTGCGATCACACATTTCAATTTCCTTAACAATCTTGCAGCTTGAATCTTACAACGGATATCGAATGGGTTGGGAATGGTATCAGCAGTACATTTCCATAAGTCTCGTAAAATAGGTACTGAAGTACAACTGTGTCACTGTGTAATATTGAAAAAAAAAAATAAAAAACTTTCGTAATATATCTGCTTTATTTAAATTTGATTGAAAATGATTGCGCAGTATTTTAATTGTAATGTGACATGTCTATAATATCTAAATTTTGTAAATTAGTTTATCTCTTGCCTTGTTAACTCAATGTGTGTACGTCTGTAAAGACAGGGTTCGGTGAAACAATTATGCTAACAAATTTATCTGTTATATGTACCTACCTGAATTCCACACACAATAAAGATTTATGATTTATGATTTTATGAATAAAATTATTTTCAAAATTGCTTTCTTGGGGTTATTTATGAGGATATCACTGTATCTACTGTACAAAAAAAATCTGCCATATCGTATCTGGAGGAGCCCTAACTTGGTATGTTTTAAAAAATATTTTTATTTAATTAAAAAAATTGCTAAATTCGATGAATCTGTTATATTTTAAGGATCGCCTCAAAAAGCCCTTTCTTATAATACGAAAGGTTCCTAAAAAAACATCCATATACAAAAAATAATATAATGACTCGTCACTGACACAAGAACTGCGGGTCAAAAATTTTGTTTTGACCTCTAGTATGCACGTGCCAAACTGCTAAACTGTAGCGTTTTTTTTTTGGTACGCCTTTCTCTAGCCCCGCCTTTGATTGGGATGACATTTGAACTGTCAAGTATCAACTTTGACAGCGAAGTCAGAGAAAGAACTAACGTTTTTGTCGAGAGCACGTGGGTTTTTCCGGGAATAAAAGTATGCCTCGCGTGATTTGGAAGAGATAATTTGGTTTGATCATTAGATTGTTCCAGAAAAAGCATTTTTGTTAACAATGTACCTATCGAACTCGTATACGGCATTGTGAAACCGGTGTGTATGAGGAGACCGGGTGAAGTGTCCAGGCTTCCAAAGCCTGCAACAGGTGCACTAAATATTGTTCTCAGACCCGTCAGACATCTCCGTGGCCACGTTGAGACGATGGAGCTACGCCGAAGAACGGAAGAAATAATTGTGAGTTTTGAACATTATATTAGGTCAATTGGTGTCTAGTATTAAGAATTTAGTACCCGCGAAATCGCGTGGCATTTGTTGATTCCCTTTAATAATCAAACTGCGACTGTTACTTGGTACCACAGAATCTAGAGTAAAGTAAGACAAAATGACCTACCACTTTTCAATTCTATTCTTTGTACATTGAAGTCCATAGTTGTTTGAGCAATGTCTTGACTTACTTTAAAGAGCTCTGTTCATTTCCTCAGTAGGGAAGTGCTTTATGCGTACGTCTACCGGTAAAATTAAATAATTCCAATGCAGAGGCGTAAGAAAAACGGGCAACGTAACAATAGTTACGGCAATAACCGATAACCGAGGCGCGTGCGCCCCTGTACTGATCCTTACGGCGTGGGGCCAGGAAAATACTCGTTTTCATTTTCACATAATTGTTTGTGTCGTACTTACTTCCGCTTGGTCTGTAGTCAATAAGGCACCTATATACCTGACTATCTATTCAGCCTGTATCTAACCACTGCTGAGTATACGCCTCTCTTTATTACGCCACTCGCCTCCGGTCCTGCGCCATGCTGTTGCGATTAAATCTATGACACCGATATTAGGGTGTCCCGTCGATGCATAATAATTTTATTTTTTCGAGCTACATGATCGACACCCTAGGAAAAACCAAAAAACCTCAAATTGTTCTTCTATTTGAGGGTTCTACCTGACTTTGAAGTTATGTAAGTTACTTAACTACGCCTACATTTCATAATGAAAACATCGTAAAGTAACTTTTAACACTTTCTTTTTCTTTTTTTTAAGCAAATGTACATTAATGGCATAAAAATTACTTAGGCTATTCTTGTATATATTTTCGTTGTACATAAATAAATGATCCCCTTAAGCTACTAAGAAAACACTCCTGAGGCTAGTTTTGAAAGACCTTAAAACATGTAGACACTTCATAATATTTAAAAGTTGAAACCTGACGAATTAGTAGTCGCGCGGTATCGTTTTGACGCGTGGCAAATGAAACGTAATAGGAAAAAGAAAAATCAGGATATAAGGCATGGAAATCTAACCATTGAATGAGGACTTTTAACATTTTTGAGATCGGTAGAACGGTAAAGATATACTTTGATTCAATTTTTATTGTTGATTTGCTAATCTACAGCCAATTACGCAAATGTTAAGATGTCTTGCATTAAGAAATATTCAGGACATCCTATCCGATATCAATCTATAACCAGGTCACGTAAGACCCGGCTCCGCTCTTTTCGTGGCCCCACAGCCCCAGCAACGATAAACATTTATGTGCATGTCCGTATAGCAGATGAATCACAATTGCCTTATATCCGCGGAACCGTAAAATTTCTTTATGCGTACGAGTAGACGGAATAATTCAGCGAAGGTGAGAGGTAATATTCGTTTATGGAAGCATCGATTTTAGATATGACTGTTAATATACGTACCAACCAAGAGAGTGAACAATGTATATTATGGCAGCCATTACACGGCCAATCTACTGAACTAAAAAATAATTAAAAAAAAAACCTATAAAAAATCATGCAGGCAGCATTCCCGCGCTGAATTGCAAATAATATTCTTAATACGAGTAATAATATTATTAATAATAAGCCTGATATCGTGCTGACAGATCGATTGAAGCGCCAGGCAATACTCGTTGACATCACCATCCCCCATGACGAGAACCTCGTGAAGGCTGAGAAGGACAAATCTAGCAAGTACCTGACACACGAGGTAACCGCCATGTGGGATGTTGATTCAACGATCATTGTCCCGATAGTCGTCTCCGCGAACGGTCTAATAGCGAAGAGTCTCGGCCAACATCTCAAGAGACTCTCGTTAGATGGCTGGGTCAAGGGTCAGATACAGAAGGCGGTACTCCTGGACACGGCGCGGATAGTCCGGAGGTTCCTTTCTCTGTCGCCCTAACCACCGGTAGCTTAGGCCCTGCCTCGCTGCCGGCGGCACCCTAGGTTAGGTTTTTTATAATGCTTTTATATTTTGTATGTATGTTTATATATTTTACTTTTATAAAATTATTGTAAAAAACCTAGCTTAAGTACGAAAATAAATACAGAGATAATATTATTAATAACAATATTATTTCAGCAAACGCTTTCTCGGTCAATCTAGATCAAGATTCGTAATTGTGATCAGTGATCTTGTCCTGATTGACTGTGTAACGTGTTGGATTGACGGATTGCGTTATGGATCACAATTACCTAGATTTTTTCAAGCTCAATATTGTACCGATGATTTTTTTGATCCCCTTACAACTTACTGTGTACAATAATGCACTGCTGTTGAAAACTGGTGTCTCAAGTAAAAAAAATCGTGTCCCATTTTACTCACATGAAAAAAATATGCATCACCCGATTCGAATCATTTTCGAATTTAATAAATGATTTTATATTAACCCTTATCAATTATAAGTGGGCCGGGTTACTACAGATTCTGCATTGCGGATTTCGATTCTTGCATTCTGGATTTTATTAATAAGATGATAATATATATTGTTGCAAACTTCACTTCAATTCGCCAAATTTCAAGCGAAAACCTGTTTTTTGTCCAAAAACAAAAAAAAAAACCTAACTACCTAATAATAAATGCATCATATTCTTTAATTAGTTTATAGAAATTATCAATGCTTTTGTAAAGAATTCAATTATTATAAAATTAAAATTTGTTAACCTAACCTAACAAATTTCGCGACATTCCGATCAAGGACACTCGAAAATTTTATTTTTTTAATATTGGGGTACAATCTTACACAAATCGACCTAGTCCCAAACTAAGCAAAAATTGTACTATGGGTACTAGACGATGATATACATACTTATATAGATAAATACATACTTAAATACATAGAAAACATCCAAGATTGAGGAACAAATATTCGTGCTAAATGCATAAATAATGCCCTGGCCGGGATTCGAAGCCTTCGGAGGCAGCGTCACTACCAACTAGGCTAACCAGGCCAATTTATACATACATACTTGTACACATGTAGGATTCTTTACGTAGACTTTGCTCTTTCATCATCATCATCATCATTATAATCATTTTAGCCGAAGGACTGCTGCCCAGAGAGTACTACGATAACCGGTCCTCCCCTTCATCTTTTAGCGGACTCCCACGACCTTACCAAGGGGACGTATATGATGGTTGCCATTTTATCACTTATCGTCGTGGATAAGACACCCGTCACTCTCGCAATCGTATACTTGTCAGAACGTTCCAGTATCTTATCCATGACAATACGTGATAAATTGGCAAGCATCATATGTTTTCAGGTCATCAGTCCACCTTGTGGGAGGTCTACCCACACTGCGCCCTGGTTTTTTCAACGAATATATGACATGAAGTTTTTTTTTGGTTCAAAAGCAGATTTGAATTTTGCCTCCTTGTGCGTGTTCTATCGTTTATATAATGGGTTGTGCTCCGAAGAACTGTTCGACATGATGCCTACGGCCGCTTTCTACCATCGCAGCGCTCGCCGTCGGCAGGGCATTCATCCTCACACCTTAGAACCTAAATGGTCGCGTACGGTACGGTTTCAGAGGAATTTCCTCCTTCGGACGCTCCGATTGTGGAATGAGCTCCCTGCCGACGGAGTACAGTATGGGGTTCTTCAAGAAAGGAGTTTATAAATTCTTAAAGGGTCGGCAACGCGCATGTGACACCCCTAGGAGTTGCAGGCGTCCATAAGCTGCGGTGACCGCTTACCATCAGGCGGGCCGTACGCTTGTATGCCACCGACGTGGTATAAAAAAAAAACTTGAAACAAATTGTGATTCTTTATTTTGCTAAGCTCCGTGTTAGTAATTGTTTTGTCTGTTATTCCGAGTCGTATTCATCATTTCGGATGGTCATCCATAAAAGCTTTCCACGGCATTGTTAAGAGTCCGTATATAGCCGTTTGCTGAATTCGCGAAACTTTTTGAGGTCATATCTCATTCAATATTCGTTTTCCTAAAGATTTTTTTGTATAATATGAAAGATCATTTCAATTCAAGTTGAATAAGTGGAAAAGTTGTTTAGATTTAGCTCTCAATTTACTATATTTTGGCTCAGTCCAACAGCTTTTTTCTCAATTTTCGCTCGGAGACGTGTAAAACGAGTTAGATTTGAAGAACTATTTGATTTCTAACCGACATGAAACAATTAAATCTATATTGGATTGATAGTCTTCTTAGGAATAAGTGGAACACATTTTATAAGTTACATATTCAATTCTAGAGTAAAACAGTATTTCCATGCAACAACTTTTTAGTAAAAACACTCGAAGAATCGCCAGTATTTTTGGCCATTTAGCACATTATTTCAAAAATATAAAACCATAATAAGAAACTCCAGTTCAAGCGCTATTCGTTCATATAAAAATATGTGTATATGTAGAAGTAAATTTCGGCATAAAAAATACTTCAAATCACCCTAAAATTCGTAATAAAACACCGTGCACGGCGCTTGATTCGGCAGTCGCCGCCAAGCGGTTCGAGGGAACGGTCACGTCGCTCGTCGATTTCAAGGTCACATAGCCACGGGCGCATGGGCTAGCGGGAATTATAGCGCGATGAGGCAGTCTTGATCATTGGGTAAGTAATGCTTTTTGTTACATTTGACTTTTTATATGAAATTGCATTATGCATTTGTACTAATTGATGGAAATATTTTCATTGTACTATTATTATTATTATTATATCGCATATGAGTTGTGTCAAAATATGAGAAGGCCGGTTGCCAGACTATAGATATATATGTATGACCATATAATTTATGACCATTGAAACAATGGTATAAAGTAAATAATAATATTGTTTTTATAAAATCACTAAATATTAACACTTTTACTACACTTACTACTTACCTTCTTACTTTACTTACCTCTTCTTTTTCTTTTCTTCTTTCTTACTTTTACCTATTATTTTATTATATATTTTTATTATTACCCCAACTATTTCGAGTTTGTATAACTATTTCTGTCTCTTCATAATATATACTGCCCAGGCGTTTCTTAACAACTTGTTTAGCGTCACAAACTGAACTATCTTTGATATCATAGTATTTAGCATCGGTATTTTATGCAAAACTAGAGATATGGGAATGAAACTTTTTTCATGATCATCTATGCCAAGAGTTGCTTTGTGCTTATCAATGAAGATTTTTCGCAGATAGAGCTGACGAACAGCAAGTAAGTACATCGCATCTCTTGTACATTTAGTTAATCGTATGGCATTTATTTACGAACCGTGAGGTCTTCGAGAAGACAAGTTCGGTTGTCAGTTCTTGTACATCAAGTTTGTCGAATACCTGAAAGCCTTTTTGAGCATTGTCTTGAGAGCAGCAGAAATAAACATACGTGTTGCTGTTTTCTTTTTGTTCGTAACTAATTCATTTGTGTGAGGTGTGCAATAAAGAGGATTTGTATTGTATTGTACTGTAAACACAAGCCCGCAGTGTCCATCACTCGGCTCGAAAAATTAAAAAAAAGTATAATGTTTTAATAATTATGACATTAGATATTAATTAAAGTTTTTTGTTTTGAAATTTTTTGACATTTAGATTTTGTTCTAGAAACTGTCTGAACTTCTATTTTTATATACATATAATCTTTTAACGTTAAAACGATCCTATTGTATACATAACTAAATAATTAATTTCTTAATTTTGACATTCCTACAGCAATTCAGTAATTCTTAATAGCATCGATAAATTGCTCTAATTAATTAGCTTAAGGTAATGTTTTAACTGACGATGCGAAAGTGTTTGTTGATAGGCCTATTTCCATAAAAGGAAGTTCTTAATTAGTCTTCAGGTTTTATCTATAAGGGCGTATACTTTTTTCACATATAGTATCAATTAATACGATACGACTCATATAGAATAATAATTGTGTTAAATAGTGTTATTAATTAGGTGTCACGATTTTTTTAATCTGATCGATCAGCAATGTACGCGGTCCAACTTATTTTGGTTTATCAAGTTTGTTTACTTTATCTGTTATAACTTTTAGAAACTGTCTTTTTCCCATGATGTTTTTGTTTGATAGGAACAATCAGGACTTGACTTAATTAATTAAGCAAACTAATTTAAATACTGACAAGACGCATCGGCACGTTAATTATTATGGGTGCAATACAATGCGTGAAAACAAAAAGAAAGAACTTAATTTCCTAAACAAATTAATGTAAATAGGTTCCCTAGGTCCAATCTTGATCTCCATTACAATATACGGCCGTATAAAATTTACACACTGTATACACATTAAGCCATAATTCTAAAAGTACGTCATCGAATTTTCATCATCATCAGTCTATATATACGTCCCACTGCTGGGCAGATACGTCCTCTCATGAATTAGTTGGACTGTTCAGGTTGTTATTTTGCTGTTTTTTTATTAATTTTGGCAGCCGTTTGTAATATTTCCGATTTACAGAATCTTATTCCCATTGCCTTTATCTGTGTGATATAAATTGCTTCCTGCTGTCCTGATGCTACTTTTCTGACCTTTTTAGTCATTTCTGGTTTTAACCATATTTATGCAATTTTACCGAACATCTGCTTCGATGACAGGTCCCAACACATATCTGTCAGCAACAATTGGTCATATTTGAAAATTTACTCCAACGGGAGTCTGATTTTATGGGTATCAGCTCTCTTTTTAAAGGCTAAAGCTAAAATCGGCTGCAAGGATAACATCGGTTTTCCTCACAAAAACATGACGGTATTTCTGCTTCTTCTTTTGCACCTTTGATAATAATTTCTGCTGTGTTATTTCACCACTTGTATTGAACTCGCACTTTTAAAGAGCATATTGTTTTGCGTCTTGTTAGTCATTTATGACCTAACAGTGATAATATTTGCTGAAGTTGTTTCATCTTTCACTTTAGTTGTGGATGGACGGTGCAACATGTTTTATCTCAATACCTTTTTATCGCCCATCTTTTTCTTGCTCAGATTCTTACTATTCATGTCGTTAAAGAAGTATACTATAAAACAATATTTATAAATTGATTGGTTTATTTATTTTAGATTCATGTATGGCGCCTAGGAAGGCAAACCGTTCATTTGGTAAAGTAAAGAGGAAAGAAATATTTTGTAGTCCTAAAAGATTAAACCCAGACTATAAACAAATCAGCGCAACGCCGGAATCTGGAAAGGTTAAGGAATTATTCTTATTTATCTGTTGATAAAGCTTAGTATACTTTAGGCTAATTAAAATAATTATTTTTCTAGGATGTGCAGTATAATGAAAATGTCGAACCCGATAAAAACCAAGGCACCACAAACCAGTAAACATGCCATATCGGGTATGGTGTTGAAGTTTGGCTGGTCAAAAGATGGGGCTATTGCTGAGAGGTCCGGACATCTGCCATAACAGTGCTTCTACACGTTATCGAGGCAGGCGATGACCATCCAATAGCTATTAACCTTAATAAAGTAAAAATAAAATGTACCTACATTTCTAAGTTACATGGTATGTTATTTCAACACCTACACTAAAACCAAGAAACGAATAAGTCAGGTAAAAACTATTCACCTAGAACTTGATAACCTAGAAACTGAAAACTCTAACAGTAATTCATTATCGACCGAGTGAACGAAAGCGAATAAGGTCTCCGTTTCAGCTTGGACAAAAATGCTTTTGTATGTCTGTCCGGATTTCCGGCTGTTCTCCTCTAGAGATCCTATTTCTCAACCGATTCTCGTGAAATCTGGTGAGCAGGTTTGGTAATTATATATTTTTTTCTCGAGCAATTTAAAAAAAAAAAACAAAAACAACAGACAGAGTTATGCAAACCGACAGACTCGCGAGGTCTACGGCTCACAGAGCCAAATAAGAAATAATATAAATAACCTAAGTTTTAAGATGAATAAAGATAAATAATAGTCAATATTGGGGAAAATCTTAACAAATTGACCTAGTGCCAAACTAAGCATAGCTTTTGCTATGGGTACTAAACGACGATATTCATACTTATATAGATAAAAAAATACTTAAATACATAGAAAACGAATATCCATGACTCAGGAAGAAATAAATGCCCATACCGGGATTCAAACCTCAAGCTTCGTAGGCAGGGTCACTACCAACTAGGCTAAAGCGGTCGTCAAACAAGTAAGTACTTAAGGCGAAGGGGTAGGCAAGCTCTTTCCATACACACTTTGTGCAAGTTTTTCTTCGTTTATGTTTGCGCTACAGTTATTATTTTTGGTCAATATGTTTATTTTTCTGTTAGCTATGACGTGATGTTTATTAGTTTTATTTAAATTCTTTTTTGTATTTTGTTTATTTTTTTGTAATAAAGCAAATTTCAACATCAGGTTTTGCGTATATCCAATATATAGAAGCAAAATATAAAATAAAATGATGTAGTGCCGAAACTAAAGAAATAAAACTTGCACAACGTTTGTATGGAGAAGGACTTGCCCTACCCTTCGCCTTAAATTAATTCTGAATTAGTAGTAATTACATAAATACATTATAATGAACGATACAGTTTTAAATTACCTGACATTTTATTTAAATTCATAAACATAGAAATATTAAGCAACGAAAAAGTCTGATAAAACGGTTAAAGTATCAACACTACTCTACGCCGACCTAGCCGCCTCGCTCGACCCCCACTACAACACCTGCGCTGGCGCGCTTGAAGACTGGTAATAATACCTAGAATCGAACTTTTTCCGGGCCGATACGGACTCTTAACGACCTGGTTCCATCTGCTCCGGTTTGCGGCTTCTTTAAGGGTGGCTGATATATATATATATATATATATTTTCAATGGGATTGCTCTTGGCCAGCATCTAGCCAGGGCGCAAAGATGAGGCCGACGATGAAGCGAGCTCACCCAGAAGATGCCTATTCACTCGTGCCTTAACAAGGTCTAGGTTATATGAATTCGGAAATTCTACATTAAGTTTATTTTCATATGGCCAAATGGGTATCACTTCTATGGGCGAACTATTTTTGGCATTTTTTTCAATTCGACATATATATTTATAATTATATAAACAACATACTAATATCGAAGATAGAGCTTTTTAGACCATGTTTGAATAAATCATAAAAAATAAGTATTCTTTTTTCTTTCAAAATTCTCTTGAAAATGTAGATAAAGGATTAAAGAACCGATAAACGTTTGTGCCATAAATATAGTTTAACAGAGGAATATCAACTTAAAACTCGTCAAATATCGATGATAACGCGTGGAACCCCCTAAGCTAAAGTTTGTGGTTGTGGAGCGTTCGTGGCCCAGCGGCGCCTGCGGTATGCGAGGTTAAGCAATGTCGGGCGAGGTCAGTCCTTGGATGGGTGACCGCTTTGAGTGGTTACTAACTGAGCGCTCCCGTGCTTTGGAAGGCACGTTAAGCCGTTGATCCCGATTGCTGTCTATGATAGCAGTCGTTAAGCCAAGTTAGAGGCCTCCGGGCGGCTTGAGAACTTCTAACAGTCAAGTTGCCCACTCACTTGACAAGCCTAATCCCAATAAGGTCTAGTTTTTCCCTCGGGTTGGAAGGTCAGATGGCAGTCGCTTCCGTAAAAACTAGTACCTACGCTAATTCTTGGGATTAGGTAGCGGACCCCAGGCATCCTTCAGGATGCAACTGTACCGGGAATAACGCTAGGAGGATGATGATTTGACATTTGTGATTGTGAAAAAGGGATAATCACATTTTATTATAGCTATTCGATTTGTTATGTTATGTGAATAATGAAGTTAGAATGAGTCAAATCCGTTCTCGTGTATAGAACAATGTATAGTGAGATAATTCAAGTACGTATATTATTATAGGAGATACTGGGTGAGAGTTTCGTCGAATCGATCATCGGCTTCGATAGCTCACTTGGATCGAATCTAGCTGAAATCATTTTTTTTAATTTATCTTTAATTTAAAATTTTGAGAGGGGTAGATAAAAAAAAATACTTCAGTTTACATAGGTAGGCCAAAGTTTCGTTTTATTTAGAAAAGTAATTTGTACAATTTCACTAGTTTACAAGTTCATTTTCATTCTCGTACAACGCCATCTAACCAATCAAAACGGAATCACACTATACTAGTTCACAAATTTGAAAGCCTTATATTCCCAAATAATTACAATATTAACAATTTCACTCGTTATAGCATATTTACACAAAACACTTTAATCTATGTATCACAGAAAAAACAATTACATTTGAAATTATTTGAGTTCGAACAACAAAACAATTTGATCACGAATTGACCTTATTGCATATGCAATATGATACAACATCGCTTGTTCGTTCAGCTCAAATAATTTCAACCATATATTTCTAGCGTACAGCCGAGCCCCCCCACATATACAAATTTTCCGACGAGGCATCTAATTTTGTAAGTGGCGTATCAAGTATCCCTTACAACAATCCATCTTGTCTTTGACGTCACTAGGTACATCGATATTTCATCGGAGTACAAAATAGGGCTGCCAACACGGAATTTTTCGTACGAAACCCGATTTCGTATTAAAAATCCCGTTATTGTAAAACACTTACTATATTTCCATTGAATATGTGAAGAACAAGGCTTAATTTTAACATATTAATTACAATAGGAGAATATTTTAAATTCATAAATCTGCTTACATATAAAATTTACGTAGTTCTTGATATGTAAGCAGTTATTTAAAAAAAATGTAGTTATCTACATTCTAGCTAATGGATAAAGAACTCGATATTTTCGTATTATTCTTACTATCATCACTATTTTTTAACATGCTATTTCATCCAACGTAATTTTAGTGTCAGTTACATTTTGAATTTCACTAATAGTGCTATGGTATATTTTTATATAACAGAAAAATATCGAGTTATATTTTTTAATACTAAAAGACGGATGATATGAGTGACGGTAAATTTGCTAATATAACCTCTAGGCCATGATAAATTATGGTGAGGGTTACACCAAAATAATATTTTCTACGAGAAGGGAATAATGATTGAAAGTTCGGAAGGTAAAATCGCTGCATATATATATTACAATATTTTACACTCCTTTTTATTTTATAGGTACATTTTTGTGTCTGTTACTAATTTGACTATATTTTTTACAGTTAATATAATTTTAAACAGCAATATCTCTGCTCTTGTAAAATAATAATCCTATATTTTTGAAATGTAATTAAATATTAATTTGAAGATAAAAATCCGAGTACTTTGTCAAATCAGTTGATGAATGAAGATCTTTGGGGCTCAAATCCCGGTCAAAATATATTCAGAACTGAAACTATATAAATGATATTCAATTTGAAAAATATATATTTTATGGAAAGTAAATTATGTGTACCAACCTGCAATTTTGATCTGTTTATTGCATTACATGGTGATTTTATATATAGACGTTTAACAAACTAAAACAAGACAATGACAACTCATTTATTAAATTGACAAAAGTCAATTCATTATTTACCAGACATACAGCACACGGCTTCAGAAGTACTTCAATGTAATCGATTGTTTCAAGGTCGTCATTAGTCCAAAGTGACTTGACATTGACAATACTTACTTACTTTAGTAATAAATGATGTTTATAAATTAATGTCAGTAGCTGAAATTTTCGTTAATTGTCAGCTTACTATATTTATAAATTGTGATTTAATTTTACTTTTAATGTCGCGATTAGTTTTTGATTAGTTTCTTCTTTCAGACACACTGAACTGGTGATTGGCGAAGTCAGTAGGATGCTTATGCCCTTTTAAAACTTTAAAAGTAATTATTAAATGAATATGCTTCTAAAGTACGCTACTCATCCCGGACCCATGCCAGATCTATGAAGGAAGAGTTATTATTATGATGTAGCCTTAGGCAGGTTTGTTTAGGTTTGTCGGCCTGTTTAGCCTAGTTGGTAGTGATAGTGACACTGCCTCTGAAGCAAGAGGTCCCGGGTACGAATCCCGGCCAGGGTATAATTTGTGCAATTAGCACGGATATTTGTTCCTGGGTCTTGGATGTTTTCTATGTATTTAAGTATGTATTTATCC
This sequence comes from Notocelia uddmanniana, assembly GCA_905163555.1. Classification (NCBI taxonomy): domain Eukaryota; kingdom Metazoa; phylum Arthropoda; class Insecta; order Lepidoptera; family Tortricidae; genus Notocelia; species Notocelia uddmanniana. Next base: position 3,310,732 of record LR991074.1, on the reverse strand, counting down.
ACATAAGTAGCTATATGGTCATCCATAGTACATCCATATATACCCATAGTACATGCTTTGCTTAGTTTGGGACTAGGTCGATTTATGTAAGATTGTCCTCCAATATTTATTTATTTATATATTTAAATATTACACTCTCATCGCTGATAGACCAGTATGTAATATAAGTTTGAAAGTAACGCTAGCAACTCCGCGCTGTCGATCAGTTTGATACTATAATCAGCCCAATTATATAATTTATAATTTATTACTTTTTGTCAAATAAATACAACGATTTTACCTTCATATTCACAAATTGAATATTTATACTTTAGACAAATCAAAGTAGGCAATGTGAAGGTTAGTCTAATCAGTCTTAGATTAAAATTTGAAATGAAATTATTCATTTGTATAGATTGAGCATATCATAAGCAGTAAATATACTATGTGTCCGTGAAATATTTTACTATAAAATAATACTCCAAATAATTTATTAAACTTTGAAGAAAAACATTTTTAATTGACATCGCACTATCAAACAAAATGGAAGAACTGTGCTACTTCACTTAAATTTGCCCTAATAATTTAATATAAAGATATGTATGAGATATGGAAATGGCACATTTTCGTAGATAAATTAAAGCTTAAGTTATATTAACTAGGTGGAAATTCGAAAGCTGGTAAGTACAAAATGTAACTTTTAGCAGTTATGATACATAGGCCACACTCACTTACAAATGTAAAAACATGGTGTATAACCAGACATCACTGCATATACAAAATTATTTCAGCTTATGCTTATTTAAAGGTGTTTTCACAAAATTGCTGGTCATTAAAATTGCATGCATTAATGTGATATGTAATTCTTGACATGTTTTTAAATTGTTATATTTTTTAGAAAATAGACAAAATATTTCATGACCGTTATTTTTTTTAACTTATCAGATTGGAAAACTATTCTAAAACGGAATAGCAGCATATTTATACTTGGTGTGCATGCTTGCAAAATTGTAAAATCACCGAAAAATATATCACAAGCCCGAAATTATAAATATATTAAGATATTTACAAAGAGGAAAAACACGTACGTATCTAAAATAAAGGTATTAATTCTGCCACCAAACAAAACAATAGTCATGATGTTAGAACGTTTTGATTCCTTTGCTTCTTTCAAAAGTCAGAATATAATGGATTCTAATAGTTAATGACACCTATGTAACAATGATTAAAAACACATTAAAATTATCATGATATTATTAACTCATTTTTTATGAAGATACATCAAACTATAGAAAATTCATTACATAATATATCTATATCTATTTTGAAATATAATTACAAATAGCAACAAGAATCTCAGTCGAATATTTGGAATTGACTTTTTACAAAAAATTCTTAAAACACGCACTTTTTTAAAGTCACTTTCTTAATGTCTTTGAAAATTGACGTAAGTGAAAAAACAGTTTAGAAACCGATTTTCTTTAACACGGTTTTTTTAACACAAGTTTGACACAGTTCTTTTGATAATGTGTTAATCACAGTCAAACGTTTTTAACACAAATGCACAAAAGTCCAAAGATAATTCCGACGTGTTTAAAGATGACGGACCGGACTTTTTAAAGTTCATTTAATCCTTTTCGTTGACTAATTAGTTTCGTTAAATATTTTGGTAAATTTCTTCAAAAGCTTTTTAGACGTGTGTTGCAAGTGGTGATTGCAGACCATTACCTGAAAAAGAAACTAATGTTATACTAATATTAATATTTTAATATCTTTTACGTAATTCATTTATTTGTTTGGTGAATAGTGAGCTGAATTGTAAATGAAAAATCGAAGCAGTAATAAAAATAATGCAGTTTGCTGATAGAACATGTTTAAATTTCATATTCATATATTTTTTGCATTAGGAGATGTAGAACTATAATTTATTAATATATTTTTTTAATTACTCCTTATTTCATAGCGACAGTAAAAATGGTATTTAGTAATCTTTTTCTCAACGTAATTATGTAACTTATAATTTCACCTATACTCATATTTATGTGAATAAATCCAATTTATAAGTCGGTACAAAATCATTAAAATACCCAGCTGTAAAACAACCGCAAATTCCTGAATAAATACATAAAAAACATACAAAACTCACCTTTTTTAGTAACAGTAGCGTTGCTCATAGTCCTAATTGATGGGGCCAATATATAATGGGCGCTCGGTGACTGCGGGGTCGCTGATGACGTTGCCACCCCGATCTGCGAACAAAACAAAACAGAGCCGTTATCACGGAATTCTAAAAACCAAAGTTCATTCATATGAACTTGAGCCAACCTGCTGCTGTAGTTATCTACAACAGCAGGTTGGCTGGGAGAGATCCCTTATAGGGATAAGCTCGCCGTATTTTAATAATTTATGAGATGTATATATTTTAACAGGTAATTGTGCACAATAAAGTGCTTACATACATACTACATCTCTCCAATCAGCAAGTGCGATAGAAATGGATGGATGGATGGTGGATAGAAATTTCGGATTTCAGTTTTTGTGGTAACGTCTAAGCATAAAAGTATCATATATATTTGCTTTTGGAGGAAATCCGATAATGGAAGGAATAATGTACACGTGTTTACTTATTTGGCAAAATAGGGCTGTCACATACTCGTATCATAAGGCTAGGTTCACACGGCGACTATTCGATTCGATATTTAATTTTTCTCGCATACTATTTTACCGTATACTAGACGGCCGTTCACACGGTGAGAGGTTCATTCGGGGGTTTTCAAGTGCGGTCTTCCCGTAAACGTGGCCACCGGTCACACAGCGTCTATTCGATATGAATTGTCAGGGCGCGCGCGTCTCGTATACGAGAAAACAGTTAGTCCGTGTGAACGAAACAACGTAAACACAAGCGCCAATGAGCATCGCATTCGATAAAATCGTTTCGAGAATTTCGCATCCCCGGTGGCAAGATCCTACAGTAAACGGTAAAAAATATGTCTCGAATACGAGATTTACCCGCATAGACACCATGTGAACGATTTTCAAAGTTGCCAAACAAATTTTGTTGTTACTACGATATTGGATAAAATCTCGTATACGTTATACAAGAAAAATCCGTGTGAACGTAGCCTTAGCCATCATTGACAGGGGCAAGCTATGTCATTCTTGATTGTTTTTATGATATTTATGTTTTGGGAAAAACAGGATGCACGTTAGAAAATAGGGGACCGACACAAATAAGCACTATATAATCTTAAAAATACCTTGGATATTTAAAAAGATGATGCTGATGGTGATGCTCACACATCAGGCACATTATAACCAAGATCAGTCTTGATAAGACTTTCATGATAGGACTTGATAGGAAGTTCAGGCCCTGGTCATTATCCCGTAATATTAGATTTTAGTATGCTTATATATTCATATCTTTGTAAAAAATGTTTTCAACAAACTGTTTGTGGCTTGTTTTCAAAGAATCAAATGTGCTCCTGAATATCTACCGATAGTATTAACAAAGTTACCGCTGGTTGCGTGCTATCTGTTGACATAGTTGAAGTGGTGATTGGGCTGGTTGCACACTGTGGAGACACCAGACTCGTTGGCGATGTTATAGAATGCGACGATGTACCTGTACAAACGTATTGGAATGAATATAAAATATAATCTCTACATCATATAATAAGAAACTGTTGAAAAGAAAAGTTTATTTTTACACGAAACAAAAGATTTAACAAGTTTGTCCTCAAAATGCAACAAGATACCTTTGTATATCTTTCAAACGAATGTCCTGCACAAACACTAGTTGCATGCTCCCACTTGTTGCTTTGCAACCTCTACAATTAAAGCGAGACTGAGCCACGAATCTCAAACAAGAAAAGACGGCTTTTTCTATACCGAACTTAGCACTAACGTATTTGCACGGCTGCCATTTGGGTTTAGTAACTCACCTGAAGGCAACACTACTGAGCTCCGCACAGACGAATAAGGAGGCGGGGCAGGTGTGGATGCGGGCTTTGCCGTGTTCACGGTGAAGCCTAACGCCCCAGTCCTTAAGTGGGGGTTGCCGTATGTCGCCGCGTATCGGACATCCACTCCTTGGATTAGTCCCCCGTTGGGCACCCGACTCACTATGGAAACACAAAATGATATTATTAATCTGTTTTGGCCGTATCTTCCTAAAAATGGAAGTGTAGTTCAAACACGACGTCCCAATAGAACTTGTGTACTGCATAATTTGCTATCTTGTCCTCTATATTTCATGAGAAATAATAGTATTTAGCTTATTTTTGTTTCTTTTAATAGACGTATATCTAGAATCATGGTAATAATAAAAATACTTTCGCCGTAAATTTGAAAAGCCGACCTTTATTAAAAATATAAAGTCACTTTTTAAGCTCTACACAAAAATATTTTGCTTCTAAACTAATTACTTTTAAAGAGATTTCATAAGGGAATGGAAGCGAGCTCTTGTAACCTAATAACTTGAAATATAATCTTTTTTAGTATAATTCGGTTACTACAATTACTTTAGAGCTATTTGGCTAAAGATTATCTTAAATTGTTTATTAACTATAAATAAAACTTTTACTATTTTTCTGTCAGTCATTCGCAGTACATTTATTTTGAGTGAACCAGTCAAATTTTGTTTCAGTAGTTACAATTAGGTACCGCAAAACACTGTTCCGGTATTGAGTTTTTTGTAATTACTGTTTACAAACAGTGAATTTAAAACGGTGTTATTTTTTGTCAAGTATTTAATTATATATCACTAAGCTTTTATGTTTTTTTAATATCTTGTATATAAATAGTACATTACGATACAAGTGCAGAAAACAGGAAATTCGCAACGAGTGGTGATAAATTAAAACACGACCGAAGGAAGTGTTTTAAATCGACACGAGTTGCGAATTGCCTGTTCGCACGTGTATCGTACAACGTTTTACAGTGCATATGGCACTTTAAAGTTTCGACATATGCACGTAATCTGCTGATTACCGCACTCGTGCGGTAACGTAGCACCATATGTACTGTAAAAACCGTAACCTTTTGTTGAGTTAATAGCATTCATGGCTTGCCGTGGTAATAAGGTCTGCTAGCTTAGCTTTTTTTTATGTGTCAAATAATGAACTTATAAAATTACCTTCAGTGGTCGGCAACCCCAGGTTGTTCAAAGCATTACTGCTATCTTGTCTCTTCCTTTGTAATGAGTTATTCTGTGATCCGTTGCCTGGGTTGAACTGTATTGTCGATGAGGTATCTACGCTCCTTGGAAGACTACCGTTGACAGATCTAAGTAATAAACACGATGACTCATATATAATTATGGCAGGAAAGGTTATGGCAGCTTACTGTCATAAATGAATTCGTAATGAGGTGGGTGGTCCTGGTCAAGTACGAGTAATTTCACCTGGGGGGACTTGTAAAACGGGTGGGACATTAATATTATCTAAAACACACATTGAAAAATATGACCCACAATATCCACATACAGAACTTTTATCATCAGTTTAAAATACGTTCCACTTGCTTGGAACATAATTCACACACAAACTGGAAAAACTTTACCATTCTCGTGGGACTCATTTTCAACATTACTAATTGCGCGGGTTACAAATTGGACACAATGGTGTCACAAAAACAGAATTGCTCGTACAATTGACAACGACGATTCGTCAAAACTGTACGCTTGACCGCAAAATAATGTCACGCATTACTCAAATGAGTTAAATAAACTGGCTTACCTGTTAGGCGTCAATTTGTCAGCGCTAAACGTGGGCGATTGTACTCTTAAGGACCCTGGGGTATAGTCGTGACCGTAATGCACGTAAGTCTGATAGCCGTTTACCTTTGAACAAAAAAAGACAATAAGAATCCCGCGTGCAGACCAAAACAATTGATAGAAAAAATCTTTATATTATAAAAAAATCGTATTTGAAAATTTCAGAATAAAAAAAACAACATTAATTGTCTGGAAATAAATGGAAAAGAAGTGGAATCGTCATATTTTAGTTTTGATCAAAATTCAAATAAGTGTTGAATATTAATCAATCGGTAATTACGTATCGGAAAAAAAAAAACAAACCGAGGTGTGACCAATTCTTACTATAATATAATGTACGGGAAAGCTTAGGTAAACACAATTATGAAACTTAGGTGAAAATTTATAGAAATATAGCTTTTACATTACAATTAAGTGTATGTAGATATACTTTATACTTTTATGCAAAACCTAATTACACAAAACTATGCAAAACAATCGGTTAAATTTGCTTCACGCCTCTAAACTGTTTTTTGAAATGAATTTTTTGCTTTATTGTTTACTCCCTCGTTTGTAGGAATTCACAAATATACCTGGCGTTATTATTCTAATAATTGTTTCATTAAGTTTTTGTTTTACTTAAAATAATTCATGAGCTACTTTGCGGAAATTCATTTCATAATAACGTTGTTTACACAGACTAATTATGTTTAGTGTCAAATTTTTAGTTCTATGTCCTAATTTATAACTAACTGGTGCCCGCGACTTCGTCTGCGCAGGATTAATATTTAGACAATTAACACAATATCTTTATAAATTGTAGCCTATGTGTTATTCTTATTTGTATAAGCTATATTATTGTAAAATATGTATAATTTCCTGAAAGACAAGGCATATTATTCTATGAGTGAATTTTAAGTGATAGTTTAGTTTGAATTTATTATTATTATTTGAATTATTTAATTACCTACTTGTATTCGTTGAATTTTTATTCTTTAAATTAGTTTAAGTACATGCATGCAATACGTGGACTACAATATTTGTATGCCAAACGGCAAAACATAGCGGAATTTAAAACTATTGTAACATCCATTATGTTTACAAATAAACAATTTCAATCTTTGAATCTTTGAAAGTTTCATTAAAATCCATTCAGTAGTTTTTACGTGAAAGAGTAACAAACGGCCATCCACACTTACAAAGTTTCGCGTTTATAATATTAGTAGGATACTGAAACAATACAACCAGAATTTTTGCAGAGACCTTTATAACCTCATCATAACATTGTTATGATTTGTATTTATTCCGTTGTTGAATGACATATTTTTACAGGTTAGAATATATATCTTGCTGTCGAATTCGGCCGTAATATACCTACAACATAATTAAAACCTTCGAATTGCAATTGATCCAAAATGTCTATTCAAAAGCATTTAACAAAGAGTTTTCCTTGTAAAACAGAATTGTAATTTGAGAGAATGCCGGAAAATTGTCTTTTGTACTGAAAGGTTAACTCGATCAAGATCGTTTAAGAATTGATTTCATTGTCTTAATTTTTTGAGGACATTTTTTATTTCCTTTGTACGATTTGAAAGTTCTATTATTGATATTGTCCTAAACTGGCATGATGCAGTTAATGTTTAATTTTACTTTTAAATTATGTAAGAGTATTTAATCAACATCAACACGTAATCCTACTAATATTATAAACGCGAAAGTTTGTAACTATGGATGGATGTTTGTTACTCTTTCACGTAAAAACTACTGAATGGATTTTAATGAAACTTTACAATAATATAGCTTATACATCATAATAATACATAGGCAAAAAATTATAAAGATATTATGTAAACTGTTCAAACATCAGCTAGTAAGAGATAATTTCATGAAATTAAAATAGCTAAAATCTCAAATTCTACCAATGTAATCAATGTTACCGATGTTACCTATGTAACCGATGTTACCGATGTTACCGATTTAACCGATGATATCGATGTTACCGATGTAACCGATATTAGCGTATATAAGGCGCGGAAATTTTAGCGGAAGGAACTTCGAATTCGTCACTCACACTATCAAGGTCTCTGGTCTACGTAATAGTAAATACTTGGTGGGTGAAATACTTGATTTAGAGGTGGTTTTTTCTTGTGAAGGGTCACTCTTCACGACGAGGAATAATTTTTCAGTTAAATATTTAATATTTTCTAACGGGGTTTTTGTGATTATTTGTTTGTTTTAAAGGCCAGAATATTGTCCAGGCTACAGTTTGCCTGAGGAGTCTTGCTCGCCTAACGGTACCAATGAGCAGGGTTCAGAGTCTTTAGTTACCAGATCTAAGGGTGGCCTGGCATCTATCTACCTTTTACCTCTATGGAGACAAATCAAATCCCTTACGTTCCTTCAATGCCCAACTGACAACGTAGACATGGCTGCCAATATGGGGCTTCAGCACAAAGGTGTACCTTGCTTGTCGAAATTGTTCAGTATTTGAGGAACGGTCTTGTTAAATATATTTATATATAAAATTTATATACACAATAGGGCGTCTTACTCACTGTATCCTAGCCTACGGGTGCAGTAGGGGAGACAACCAACACAGGCCATAGTATTGCAATTCTCAGTTTAGCTGACTGAACTTTCGTTGCGTAGGTTAGGGATTCGCAGTCAAAAGAGCTGAATTTGGTAAGGAATTTATGTTCTTACAGTTTAGCGAGTTTACTGGGGAACAATAGGGTAGCTTTTATTTCGCACCTTTAATTTGGGAAGTACGGTTTAATAATTTATTTTAGGGGTATTGGGAATAGTTGTGATAAAACTAGTTATTTTTGGTATAAATAAGATTCTTTTCGAAATTTCTTTTTAAAATTTACTCAGATTAAGCAAATTTAATGACTAGCTGAGCCGTTCATTGAATTAAGCTCTTCATGTGACGAGCAGAGCAGTTCACATGATAAGTTATTCGGTGACAAGCTGAGTGAATACTGAATTTAGCTTTCCATTGGGACTAGCTGAGCAGTTCTCTGGCACAAATATATTAGTGACAAGCAGAGCTGTTCATTAATATAGTCTGATTATGATGCAAGCTGAGCAGTTCTCTGATTATACGAGTTTTAGGATATGATAGGAAGACTACTAAATAATAAATACTGTTAACATAAACTGGAGAGTTTCTTTGTGTTTCTTCTCTTCAGATAACTAGGTTCCGAAACACTGGTAAAGTTTTATGTCAGGAATACCTATTGATATAGGATCTGAATGAATAGGTATCAGGTAGACTAGGTAGGCTAGCTAGACGATCAATCCTCACCCAGGCGTATTCAGTAGCAAAGCAAAGTACGTATGTAAGTATAATACAAACAATTCACCTAAAGAGCTAGGGTTGAATTAGTGTGACACTGGAATTTCTATTTAAGAGTGTATTTAAAAGGGTGAGAAGATCATATACTAAGTAACCCCTTATTATAGCTTTAATTTATTTTGATTAGTTTTAGTTCTTAGTTACGTTTTTTGTTTTATCCATATGTAGTTATATAAAGTTTTGTAAAATGACCTATCGTCAATCAACACTCAAAATGTACACATCTCATACAAATTATAAATAAATTATAAAGTATTAAACACTTACTTTAAAAGGTGAAAGTTTGTGTATTTAGGGTTATTTCAAATATATTTGGGTTGCTACTAATGCGATAACGGATCACGGTAAGGCCTGGTAGGGGACGTTCTACCAAATATAATAATTATTTTTATCTTAATTTAACTTTCGATGATTAAACGTTTTAGCTAAGATTTTTTATAAATTATTTTATTATGTTATTAAATTAGAGTAAGCTAGGTTTTGGCATACAGAAGAGGACTTGTTCAAGACCTGACAAGTACTCGTATTAAGGAGTTTGGGTTTCTTACAGTTCACAACTCTTCGGGGTCCTACCTAGACGATTGACTTTGGTCAATACGTAATTTTATCCGGGTTTTAACATTCTTTAGCTTTAATCTTTCTTTGCTTAATTAATTTATATTAAGAGGGGTATTGGGGGTTTATTTATATGTATTTATTTTTTAAAGGGGGGGGGGATCGTTACAATACCTATGCTAAGTATGCAACGGTCGTATCCTTGTTCCGTCAAGTAATTTAAGAAAGAGTGCCTTTACCTATTCATAAAAACAAAAGTGGTAAAAATATCATTCCACTTTTTTGCTCCACTCTGAATGTGCTTTACTCAGCCGTTGCACTGATGACTCACTACTTTATTAGTGAGAATGTACTACATGTTTTTTTTATTTTATTTTTTATTTAAAGCGCATCCAATGATACAGTAAAGGTGTGTCACTTACCTTATAACAATCAGCATACGCTGGGTCCGTATAGTCATTACTGTATCTATACGGCTGGTAAGTGTTGCTCTGGCTTATGGAGTTAAGCGGTACGGAGCCGGCGAGAGGAATGCCGCTACCAAGCTTAGCGTTAGAACATAACGTGCTATCGGATCCTGTGTTGGGGTAATCCTGTGAAAGATGACGACAGTTAGAAGATCATAAATCAGATCAGATTTTTCTGATTTTGATGCAGTCATATATGTTAGTCGAATAATATTATTAGTCCATTTTGTCTAAAGGGTTTACAAACCTATTAATAATAAATAAATAAATATTAGGGGACAATTTTTACACAAATCGAACTAGTCCCATAGTAAGCTCAATAAGGCTTGTGTTATGGGTACTAGACGACGATATATTTAATAGATATACTTAAATACAAAGAAAACATCCAAGTCTCGGTAACAAATGTCTCTGCTCACCACAGAAACAAATGCCCTTACCGGGATTCGAACCCGGGACCTTCGGAGGCAGTGACACTACCAACTAGGCTAAACAGGCCGACAACCTATTATGAGGAATCATTGTTATTAAAACATATGTTAAACTCTAACAGTGATTCATCGAATCACTGAAATAATCATAGATCTCTCTGAACTGCTGAATAAGAAATATTAATGAGTTGAATTAATTACGAAATAATAATTGGAAACAGGTAAACGGTCCATTCATGTTGTATTGATTCCTTATAGTTAACAAGTAAAATTATGAATTTATAATAGTTTCATTTCAGAAGTGTCAAGCAAAAAGCCCGTGTCGAGCATGGGGGAAGATTCCTCGTGCATAATAAAGATTTTAACTAATTTTATTGACTCAAATTGCGCACTAACATTTGTGGTGCGACAAAGTAACTAGGTACTTAGGATGCTTTTATTAATTCACAGTATAGTTATTAAAGTTTGGGTGGAGTGTGGTCATTTAAAACATTCAACAACACTGATGAACAAAAAACTCCAATCACCATTTTGTCCACGCGTACGGTAAATCCCGTTAAAACAATTATTTTTAAAAGCCACTATTGTACCTTGTCAAAAGCAATTCAATTATTCAAATAACGTGTTTTCCTCTTGATTTGATCGTCGCGTTATAACGACAAAGTTCCATGTTTGCTAACAATAAAGTAGCACGTTTTTGATACTAATCTACTAGACTAAAAAGTGTTATAAATTTTCTAAAAGTAACAATGGACAAATTAGCTGCCCTAAATGGATTAAATTGTCTTAATAAGTGTTTAAATGTACTTAAGAGTAATAAAAACGTGTTTTGTCCATTACGAGTATTGCCCAATTAAAGCTAGAATGGTTTTTATTGTTACCTACGTAATCTTGTTAAATATGGGTTAGTACCTTTTTAAACCGTAGTTGGTAAAAAAAAATATGAATACCAAATTCGCGACTCAAATGGTTATAAAAAGTTTTACGTATAATCACTAAGGAGTTTTGTTTTAGTTTGTGGTCTTAAAGTTTTACTTTCTACAAAAAGCATCGAGTTTTTTTTTCTATTAGCATTATATTAAAATTAATTTCTATAAATAACATATAGTTCAAAGACATTTCTTTATTTCCAGTATTGCTTTTTGGGATGGCCAATAACAGACTTAATATCAAAATAAACTTATCAAAACTACTCTCTAGCGTACAATTGCATTTCAACTTCTGAATCGAAACTCCGCTACGCCAATTAGCCCATCAGAATGCTTCAAAATACTTGCTCCGTAAATGTTGAAGTTTGCTTAATAGACTTATGCTAATATAGTCTACCATATTTGCGGTATTTTAGCTGCGTTTAGGGCTATTTTGGTGACAACGACACTAGCTTTGCAGTTTGGACAACTTTAGGGGGTTTGACAAGCTTGCCGCTTTGGCTAAATTTGGGTCGCGTATCCGGTTGCGGTTGATTATGACACTCATCATCGCGTAACATTGCAACACGACGACAAAACACTGTAAGTTCCATTGCTTCCAATTTTGATCTTTAAATAAAGTAGTTGTGTGGGTTTAAATTGCGTTTATTTGAATCTTGTCACCTTTAAAGTAATTTAACTGGCATATTTTCTTCGTTTTATAATTTATGTTTTCTACGTAAAGTGTGAAATGATTAAACGTAAATAATAAATAGAGTTTCATCGGAAATCAATCCTCTATTAGAGACAATACTCCTTAATAGATTTCTACTAACTTCGAAACTTTCACTTATAGGAACACCAGCATAAAACTATCAATGTTGAAATACTTGGTGAGAATCAACGCCCCAACAAACAACTGTTGAAATAAATCCAATTCCCTAAGTAAGTTCATCAATACTTACAACTTGACAACTCCCGTTGAGTTGTCGTTGTTTTAGTTTGAGGGCGCTAATGTAGGAGTTTCTGACGTTTTCTTTTATTTATACATCAACGGAGGAAAACAAGCGTGCTGCCTGCCTGATGGTGAGTCGACAACGTAGCCTATAGAAGCATGGGACTCCAGAAGAATCACAAGCAAATTGCCGACTCTTTGTTAACTAGTATTTGTTTAGTTGACTACAAAACAGACTTATGCAGGTCTCACAACACAGTTCAAGAGCTCTGGCGACCTGGGGTTGTTTTTTGTCTTCTGATGTTACGGTAACTTGTACGTAAATCAACCTACTCAAAACATATTTTTCATAAACAGCACAATGAAATATATTGTCTTCATTTGTTTTGCTTTTTTAAATTGTTTGCACAGTAAACTTCCGTAGATGGTTTTAAAATTACATGCTTTTTGCGGTTTTATAACACTAAGAATTTCGTTATTCTGCATAAAAAGTGGTTTAAATATTTTGAAGGAAAACACAGTCGCTGGACTGACCTGCCAATGTGTCCTGATTTGTATGGACAAGGTTAAATAAATCCAACTCCGTAAGCTCATTAATACTTACAACTTCACAACTCCCGTTGGCTTGTCGTAGTTCTAGTTTTAGGTCACTAATGTTGGAGTTTCTATCGTTTTCTTTATACAACTCCTCCGCTGTTACAGTGACATCGGGTTTTTCTGGAACAATGTTTTCATGAAACCACAATTTTTTTATAGTTCGTGAACTCTTACGTCTTTGGGTTTCGATGAAATTGCTTATCTTGGCATTAACAATTTATGTATGTATTTAATGCATTAACTACTATCGATTATCCATGTTCCTTTAAAAAACACTGGTGGCAAACACGATAGTCAGCTTATCGCCAAGGACACTTCAAAATCTATGTATTTATAGTATTTTATTTATAAATTTTGTGGGTCGAAGTTATGACAGTATACGAAGACTAACGTAACGTAAAACTAATTCATCAAGATTTTATTAACTAATGACATTAGGTACAACTTACTATAAAAAATGATATTTGTGAAAGATTTTTTTGGAAAAAGAATTATTTGGAGAGCGGTCGTCACTGACGAGACAACCTGCATATAATATATATTGGTATATGTATATTTTAAATTGCAGTTTCTTTTTCTACACTTCGTGACTTGTGATACTAAAAGCTGGAAAATTCACTAATTTTGTAATACGGACATTTTTAAATTGTCATCAAAGAATTTTCACCCAGTTTGAAAATTTCTTAACGCTACCAAACTTACCTGTGACTTGAGTTTGTTTGTTCTTTCTTTGCTTTCTCTGGCATAATATCACTAGCATTATCAGTGCCGCCACCATTATTGTCCCTGATGTTACACCGAACAGAATTAGGAGTAGTGGAAATGTTTCTGCAACAAAACATATTATTTCAATTACCTTGCTTTACTTAATTCAGTGTTTTACAAGTTGTTTATTGTGTCTAAATAAAAAACGTCCAGAATTGTTAACAGAATTTGTGCCCCTGTTTTTATATGACCTTCTTGATGTAATTAGGTAATTAGTACATTTCGTATGAATTTTAGTGTATATTATTTATTTTTCAAGTCAATAAAACGGGAGAAAGTTCACAGATCGTTTTAATTTTTATTTATATTTTATAAAGACAGCTAACGCTGAGTAATAACTTAACAAGGATTCACATTACTGTAAATAGTTAGGTAAATCGGTTTACTTATCTGTAAATTTGTTCGAATATTCATTAGTCAAAGACAAAATTTTAATTTAGCATAGTGTATAACGATCTCTTGTTTTTTTTGTTGCTTAAAACATAAAATTACAAAATACTAAAAAACTATAATTAAACTAAACTATTTCTAAAAAGGCCCCCCGTTGCATCGTACTATAGACGCTGGCAGCATTTATTCGCTGTATGGCTGGCTATACTTAAGCGCTGTGCGAGGAAGCTGCCAGCTCTTCGCTCCCCAGTGGTGTCGACAAGCCTTTTGCTGAGCTCTTTAAAGTATAACTAGTTTGGCTAAATAGAAAATAATAATAATTGACTTACTGTTAGGCCTCAATATGATGTCCATCGCATCGCTTCCGTACTCATTAGACACGTTACACCGATATGTTCCAAAATGCTTCGATTGGCTTTCACGTATGATCAGAGTTGAGTTCACTACGCCTCCTGCCTGTAAGTCTTCGACGAAAGCGAAATCCTTTTAACAAAATAATGATGATTAGTTCACGATCTGTCTGCCATGCATGCCTGTTGTTTCCATTTTCTTTTTATAAGCTGTTCAACTCTTATGTAGTGGTGCAGTAAAGAATATTTTATTATTATTACAATCCACAATTTTTGAATAATTAAAATAAAATATTGAATTTGGACCAATTGGTTCGGATGCGTATGAAGTAAATGTCAGGAGCGTAGATAAAGAAACGAAAAATGAGTTGATCCAGAATAAAAAAGGGATTTTATTCATCATCATGAACAGCTCTACCTACTGTCAAAGTTACCTTGTCCGGGCGAAAAACATCCGCTATTTTTATGGTAAAATAAGTATTTGACAACTATTTTACCTTATGGTAATGATGATGAAGTCGACGGTGTTCGGCGTGGTTTTTTTCGGGTTAAAAGTTATTAAAATATTCTTTATTTCTTACTTTGACTAAATTTTGGGATTTTTGATTTTACTTTCAAGAAACATATGTTTAGTAAAATATTTTTGATTTTAAGACATACTAAGACTTATTTGACGTTGATCTAAGCTCAAATCTTAAAACAACTAACACGTACTCTTAGGTTACAAAAATATGCACAACAGAGCACGAAAATTATTGTGATAAAACCACTTGTATTGTTTTCTCAGAACGACGTAGACAACATTTATATTATTGAAAGGACAGACGTTTTATCATAACATTCACAACATGGATTAACCGTCCGTTGCAAAATAAATTTAAAATATTATATAAATCTCCAATTCTGTTTACAGAGTTTTGATAAGTTATTTCATATTTCGTTTAATGTATTAGATTGAATTTAATAATTGGTAATTAAGGAAAATTATTCAATGAAAATAAACCGAAAAACACCAAACCAAACCACCACCAGTAAAAGTATTCGCTTCGTTCCTCCAAATGTCAAATTAACGCCAAGTGTCAAGACTATTGGTCTTTGCCAATTTTCATTTATTATTGATAAAAAGATCAATAAAAGACTTACCTGATCATGTATTGAATCTATCTCTTTCCCGTCGAAAGTCCATACTATACTGTCAATGCGCGGGACTGCGAAAGCTGCACATTCTATCTTCACGCTGTCACCTTGAGATCCAAACTGGGTGTAGTTGGACAGGATTTTTGGGGGACCTAAACAAGAATAATGGTTGAATAAGTGCAATCATAATTTCTTCTTAGTTTCGCATTGCTGTTGTATGAACTTTTATCGTGGCACTTTCTGAGACATAAGTTTCATCAAATGTATTGATTGAAAGAATTTTCATTTCATAGACATTAGATATTTTTTTTTTCTTCAAAAACCGTTAACTTTTTAGATCATTGTGTAGAACTCATTGAAATCTTTAAAAAAAAAATACTTTCTATGAAATGAATATTATTATGGGAAACTAACTTTCTATGAAACTTCTCTCTACAAACGTACTTTCATTCCTGTTTCACCCACTTAGAGGATGATCGTTGGTTGTATCTCAAAAAAATGAATGTGTCGAAATAATAAGTCACTGTCAGGATTGATTTATTATGGATTAGTCGTGCCAACATCTCTAATAGATTATAATGTGTGTGTGAGAGTATGTGTGCTTGTGTGTAGAAAAAGGTGAAGTTTTCCCACAACATTGCCAGAGCAACTTCTATTAGAAATTGTGGAGACACTGGGACCGTGGAGCGCGGGTGCCCACCGACTTTTTGGGCAACTATCCCGAAGGCTGGCCGAGGTGTCAGGAGACCGTAGGGCTGGCTCGTTCCTCGGCCAGCGGATCAGCATAGCTATCCAAAGGGGGAACGCTGCCAGCCTTATGGAAACCCTTCCACAGGGCTCCGTTTTAGTTGTTTTGTTTTATATAAATATCCTGTTTTCATGTTTTTTTTTTTAATTGAAATTTAAATCTAAGGTGCTGTCCTGATTTTTTATTTATTTATTTATTTATTTATTTATTTATTTATTGATACAAATTAACACTGACAGTTGAACCTTACGTGCTAATTTATGTTTTGTAAACATATAATTCATTTACATTCATTATTAATTACACATTTCATTGAATAGAATAGTATTGCTACATTACATTAAAAAAAATTAATTATATAATTTTTGATGCGGAGGCGGTACGATATGATAAAACTGTCATCTGTCAGTGTCAACCATTATCAATGCAGTACTGCCCCACTTCTGCGCGTAAATAAATGCCATACGATTAAATAAAAAAATAAAACTACAACCACGATTTGCATGGGTATGAATGAAGGTGGAAAACCCACTACATGTTAATACAACATAATGACATTGGTTCGAGTCCCGCCAGGTCAATGTATTTTTCATTCATTCCATTTAAACTTACCTTTGATAAATATCGACCCAGAAGTTTCAATCTCAGGATAACCAGGAACATTGGCGATACAAATATATCTCCCCGCCGTATGCGTGTCTAGTGTTAAAGTCAGATTCGCCGTGCGACCGACCCGCTGCAACAAACGGGACATTTTAAAATCATTTACATCACTTGCAGAATCAAAGTGAAAAATGGAAAAAAATGTTTTATGTATGGGATTTGAACCCACGAACTCTTCGTTAAGTTAGCTGGAAAAGAGATCTCTTAAAATTTAATTTTAATTGTATTTTTTTTTAATAATGGTAAGTTTGTTAATTTAAAGTAGTCTTGATAGGTTGTTAGTTGTAAGTCTTAAAAAAATTTGCATGTCCGAAATTTGGCGAGATGTGCTTGGTCATGACAAATATGCGTATTTCATCTAATGTATACCATGTCTCTTGCACAAAAAAATTTTTCTATTCTAAAAGGATAAGTTCGCTTTTATAGAAATTTCGGCAATAAGACATTCGTCACTCTCGCACTCGCATACTTGTCAGAACGCGACGAATATCTTGTCCACGACGATAAGTGATAAAATGGCAATCATCATACGCCTCTTGATTTTTGTATTTGGTTTGTGCAATAGAGGGTTTAGCTACTACTACAAATACCTTTGTCTTCCGTTTTTTTTCACTTAGAATGCAAATAATAAGTATGTTAATAATGCTTCCGCGTCGCAGAAATTTACAATCATCAACGCCAACCCTATTATTATCACCGAAATCAACATCGTCATCAGCCTATATAAGTAGAATTAAATATAAGATCGTGGTTACATAAACGAGAAGTAATGTGATACATCCTTACCCAAAATTTATAAAAATATCAAATGATAATGGGTTCTGATTTCGAAAGTTAACTTGAAAATGCAACGTATTTTGTTACTCCTAACTTCTTTAATGATTTCACGGCCAATTGAAACGTTAACACGTTATTTCGTGTAACTTATCTACATTTTAATAACTTTCAATTTGTGGTACTGAACATGTTTATCGTCATCTTTTTTCATTCTTTTATAAATGTATAGGTTCGTACAATATATGGTAATTCACGAGCAATGAAATTCGATACACACGTATCTTTAATCAAACCCGAATTGAATCTCCTTTATACCGGCAATTTATGTACATCATTTATATCATGTATATTATCTTACACAATTGTCTATCTAAGTTCGTATAATATATATACAGTGTGTTACCGGTATGCGAGTTCTTCTTTAAGCAGGGTATCGAAACGAAGTTCCTAAACCTAACCATGAACTTAGTTTTATTGTAAAACTAAAATTTCAATTTCCTTTATTTTTGAACAAAATTTAAATTGCCAGCTATGTAAATCAAAGTCAACTGTCAAGGCGGTACAAATGACAGCTCTTAATGTTTTGTTCACTACGACGTCATCTTAAGCAAGTTCACCTAGTACATTGAAGGTGCAGATTTAAGAAGTTTAATTGTAAAGTTAATTCAAATAAATATGATTTGCTATTACATGCAAATAGTTGCTAATGAAACATACTAACGTCTGTTTTGAAAAAAGCCCGCTTGCCGGTAACATATTGTATGTTCATTTAGGCTAATTTCTGACTCGGTGGGGCGCAAACTGTATTTAGTATTTTCTACTTTCCCGACAGCATACTGACATCATTTGGATTTCCTTAGCTATCGGTATACAGTCAGAATTTAATTTACGAAATAGTTATTATATTGCCCATAAGCGGGGCAGTGCAAATACTCGCACAGTACAGTACCGCCATGAATCCGCACATCTCTGGCAAATCAGGTAATACTTATTTAATGTAAGCGCCCAGTAAGGAATCTGTACTGACTCAGCTGACAGAAAACACTAACACCCGACTGTTTACTGATAAAATCGTACCGCTAAATACAAAAGTAACCTTGAGCTGTATAAAATGTACAACATAATACAGTTATTTTTAAAGCAGCGGTTTGTATCTGGTAATTCATAATCATAATCATAATAGCCTTTATTGCCGAAACTAAAACAGTATTACATTTCGTAATTGTGTGTATGTGCGCGTCGTCATGGCTCCGTGATTTCACCAAATGGTCACAGCGGAAGACCAGCGCTGGCTCTGCCAGCATTACGCTGAGCTGTGACCATTTCGTGGCAAAATGTTATAATGTAATGTGTTTGTTTGTAAATTGTATTGTTTGTCATGAATAAAAATTATTATTACTATTATTATTTAATTTATAAACAATTTACTTATAATCTAACACATCGGATTGTCTGGATTAGTGTTCAGCGTGTCTTCCGACACATAGGCCTCTCCCAGCTGTTTCCATTCCTCTCTATTAATGGCTTTCCAGGTGGCACCTCCTATAGACTTGATGTCATCCATCCACCTTTTAATTGGTCTACCTCTTTTTCTGTTACCGTCTCGTGGTTGCCAGTCTGTAATTATTTTGGTCCATTTTTCCTTACTATCCCGTGTCATGTGTCCTGTCCATTGCCATTTTAACTTTCTTACTTTCTTAATTACGTCTTCTATTTTTGTTTTTGATCTTATTTCTTATGCTCTTTTACGATCTTTTAATTATACCACCGTAAATTATATTATTGGATACTTTCCTACCTTTTTATGTACGTCACTAAATAGAATAAACATAAATGTAAAATAAACCGTAGTATTTAATTTATAATCACCGTAGTGTCTTCTCGAAGATCTCGCAGTTTGAAATGAATTACCATACGATAACCAATAATCACCGATACCATCACTTTTATTTTAGGGCTATTTAACGTGAGTAACGCAACTAAAATTTAAAGCGTTGAGTGTAGGGCAGCTATCTTATAAGAGATCTCTTCCAGCTAATCTTTAAGCAACTGAGCGGAACGAGAAAGACAAACTTCAATCATGTACAATACAAAATAAATAAAGCTGCCAACAAAGACTTCTTTGTTGCACGACGCAAAACGAATAATTTTTGCACTGTCATGTAACTGTCATTCAATGCGTGTCAATGATTCGGGAAATGGGAATTGCATCAGTGAATAAAGAAAATTTTAATTACTGAATGGTAAAACAGAAAATGTAATATTTACACTCGTTGATTTTTCATAGGAACTTCAGCAATGTCAGAGGTTACGTTTTCACGCTTGTACGCTTCTGATTAATATTAAAGTAATTAAAGGTTCTTGAAACTACCCTTTTCGGGAATTTTGTTTAATGAGGTTTTCCTCATCCATTACTCTACTTTCCGTACTCAGAAAACTACATGTCTTAATTACCTTGACATACCTTAATATAGATTTTTTGAAATTGAATTGTACCACTCGTAATAACAACGAATGAACTTAGTGTTAATATTGGATGGTACGTAAAAATCCTTATTCCACACACATCAATGCGGTAATTTCTGTAAATCTCACTTTAACAAACGATTTTATCTAATCGCATAATACGTGTATTCAGGCGGCGGCGTTTATCAAGATTCCTTATTTTCCCGTCGCGTATGGCATAATGTGTGTATTGTGCGTCCCTTTTGCGACAAAACTGGTTTGTCGCCTTTTTGATATGTTTATTATTGTCGTAGGCGTTTCTGTGTGCCGTTACGAGTTCTCACTTGGATCTCGCCGGCGTTACGTAATTGAGAACTCGAATGGAATTATTTATTTATTAAATCTAACCAAGTAGGTACACGAAAAGCTTCAAGAAAGAAATACGGTTGAAACTTACTCGTAAAGTTACTATTTGCGACATGTTTCGGATTACAATTGGAATCCTTCATCAGATTGAGTGTTGACGCGGTTGCCAACCGCGCCACCAATAGTGACTTTACAAATTAGTTTAATTGTATTTCTTCCTCGAATTGTTAATATGTCTCACGTTAGTATATAAATTTATAAGTACATGAAACTTTATCCTGGACACACCTCATTTCTAGTCTCTGAATTCTGATTGGGTGTAGCAAATTACATAATTACCGATTCAATATCTTTTTAGTTATTACTTTCTATAGTATATACCAATTTTATCTAAAACACCACTTTTATGTCATTGTTATTAAAAATTAAAATCGGTTGGAGATTTTATTACTTATTATTAGTAATATACAGAACGTTTTTATTGAATTCCGTTAATTGCGAGGGTACAATCCTGAGATGAAATAAAGTAATCTTCTCTAAGACACTAGTACCCTAATTAGTACCGTTTCGAAGATACTCAAAAATTAATTTTCGTTAATTAGCACCCCTAGTATAATATAAAAGACCCTTTACAATTAAACAATGTTGACGTACGTGTCATTTGAATTCCAAATTGTCATACATGACATTAACTTTCGTTTAACTATACAGTAACTCTTAAAGCCGCTTTTCATTCTCCCTTGGTGATACAATTGATAATTTTGTATGAAAAAGAAAAAAAATCTTGAATTTCAAAAAATTAAATAATATGCTATGTCGTTTCTATCGCTATACACGGCTATATGTTTGAGGGGAGGGAAATCAATAGAAACATTCTGTATATCATTTTGTTGTGTTTAGTTATCAACATAATCATTTTAAAGCATAATTAAAGTAGGTAATTGTTAATCGGTAATGTTAATAATATGCCATGGTGATATAGTGGAGGTGCTGGTGGTGGTTACTGTTTTTTTTCGGTGTGTAACGTTTTATTTGTGTGAGATGTGCAATAAAGAGTATTCGTATCGTATCGTGAGGTATATCTTCTGGGCGAGCTCGCTTCATCGTCGGCCTCAACTTTGCCCCCTGGCTAGATGCTGGCCAAGAGCAATCCCATTTTTTAAAAATTAAAAAAATCGTAATAGTAAAATTTCTTCTTTCTATTTAAGAATTTCACTCTTGTCGGTACAGTTCTCTCCAATCCGTTCTACTTGATCCGTAGAAGAAGACTTCTCGATACGACTCGACATCTGCCTTTTTCTTGATCTGGTAAAATTTACGCAACATGTATTTATTTCAAATGTTTTGATTAGGCACAAAAAATATTAAATTAATATCTACACCCAATAAGCGTCCAATTAGTTTCACTGTAATTTTATTCAGTTTTAATTAAATTACTCCTAAATAATGAATAAAAACGTACACCTACCATCGAGCAAATTGTGAGTAATAATATCTTACTGTTACTATAATCGAGTTCCATTAGTACACCCTCTTTAGTAATATTGTTCACATTATATTTAATATTATTGCGTAACACACATTTTCGTGTTTCTGTGTGAATTCTCACTATTATATTTAATATTACCGTCTCAGGCTCACTGAGTTGACATTAGCAAACAAAGACTGCCTGTAATTATCCTGTAATTTTGTTAGAACGTTAGGAATTCAGCCTATCATTTTGAATGATTTCAATGTGTTTTAGGCAAACACAGTTAGCAGTGAAGCTTTATTTGATGGTACGTTAGTTAACATTTAAAATTGAAATCAAGTAGCGTAAATTTTATTCCATTTTGGATATATATGACGTCTTTTAGTTTATATATCTCTAACAGTTTCATCATAATTATGTATGGTATTGCAATGTTATATGGAGAGATGAAAGTCAAGTGACAAGAATGGTATTGGGAATGTGAAGAGAAGGTAAAGAAGGGGTAAACCAATGAAAAGGAAGGATGTGAATGATGAGATGGCGGGTGATAATGAGGTATGGAAGAAAAGTGTCGGGTCACGCGCAATATACGGTTCATTATGTTCTTATATTTATACTACGGCGGTGGCAAACAAGCTTACGGCCTGCCTGGTGGTAAGCAGACACCGCAGCCTATGGATGGACACTTGCGACTCCAGACCAGAGGAATATCAAGTGCGTTGCCCTTTATTGACTTGGGGATGCGCTGTGTTAAGAGTGAGGGACCCGCAGATGTCCCCGGCTGTCAAGCTAGAGACATATGCAGGCCTCTCTCTCCCAACACAGCTCATCCTCGGGAGCTCTGGCGACCTTACTCACCACCAGGCACACAACACCACATACCTACCTAAGGGGCAAGTAGTGATGCTATTATGGCTGCGATCTTCTGTAAGGCGGAGCTACGTCCCCTGGGCAGCTCCAAAGTTAAGCAAGATAAGCTTTTCACTGTGCCCTATCTCTTCTAAATCATCATCATCATCATCATCATTCAGCCGAATGACGTCCACTGCTAGACATAGGCCTCCCCCAAAGACTTCCACAATAACCGGTCCTGCGCCACCCACATCCAGCGGACACCCGCGACCCTTACCAGGTCATCAGTCCACCGTGTGGGGGGCCTGCCCACGCTACGCCTTCCGGTACGTGGTCGCCACTCGAGAACCTTTCCGCGCCAACGGCCATCGGTTCTGCGTGCTATGTGCCCCGCCCACTGCCACTTAAGCTTAGCGATTCGAAGGGCTATATCGGTCACTTTGGTTCTGCTACGGATGGCCTCATAATAGTACGTATGTACACAGTAAATAGAGTTTAAATTCCTCTGACGTAAAACTCGTAACTAACACATAGTTTGCTCCAACCTCGATTGTTTTGTGTTGCGGTTGCAAGCTTTTAGTCCGTATTTGTATTTTAAACTGTGAATTTATTAGTTTTGCCCGGTTTCACCGCAATTTTATTAACCAAATGAACTGTAAGCATTATTATTAAGGTTTTAAGTACCTGCAAGTCAATGTGAAATTTAACTTTTTGGCTAATGGAATAGGGTTCGGAATAGAATTCACAAAATATTGGTTTTGATTAATGTGTATGAATTTTATTATACATATATCTAAATTATATTGAATTTGAAACAATAATATCTCGTGCAAAAAATTAGAAACGAAAAAGCAATTGCCAAAAATATCGTCTCTTGAAATAATTTAATATAGAACTTTCGTGTGATTCCAATATTTTCAATAGTGACTCAAAATATGACCAAGAAGTATGTTACTGTATATTGCCTAGTTTAACTTTTTTTTAATGAATGACTGATCAGCGTTTGACCTTAGTCTCACCTGATGGAAAGCGATGACAAGGCCTAACATGTATAAACTTAAATTACATGATAAAAAGTGCATAAAATGCGCGAGATAGTCAATTCATCAGAATGCGATACATTGGTTATCGTATGACATGTCAGTTGGAATAACATACACGTTCGAAGTTTAAAACACGTCGAGTGATATTCGATCGCTGGCTGAGACGTGAATGAAATGTTTCATTATATTTTAATTTGATGATAATAAATGATAATAATAATGATGATGATATTTATATACTTACAATGTTCTGATCCTCCTCTTGATGCAGCCATCGTATTTCGGGAGCGGGGTAACTGTCAACGTCACATGTCAGAGTGACAGTTTTACCTATCTCGGCTTCTATCTCTTTCGGATGGTTCCTGAACGTTGGGGCATCTAGAAAAACATACAAAAAGTTACTCAAAGTCATCAACATAACATTAAAAAAAAGTTTTTTTTTTTTTCTACTTGTCTTGTTGTGGCTGGACACTGAATTCTTTTTTCAAATCCATCAATGTTATAAATATGAAAATATGTTTGAGATCAGTTTGATCTAATTTAGAGAGCTCACATGCCACTGCAAATTGTTTTCAAGACAAAGATTGTAAATTGAGTAAAAAATTACAAAAATTCGCAAAGGAGACAAAAAAAAATTGCAATTACTTACATGTAACTTCTAAAGTTTTAGAGTCTTCGCTCTTGCCGACTTCATTGAAAACTTCGCACTTAATGACGATATCGTTGTATTTTCTTGTGATATTTTCAATTTTCTACAACAAAAAGAAGATCAACCATCACTATTAATACAAAATAAATGTCGAAAATTGGGACTTAAAATATCATTGGGACCTATGTTTTAACCGACTGCGCCCGAAGGAGGAAAATGTTTTTCGAGAGAATGTATGTTATGTTTGGCACGCTCTGCAGCCTGAACGGCTCGATCGATTTTGGCTTGAAAGGTGTCGTTAGATTTGTATTTACTGTGAGAGCGACAGTGGGTATATCAAAACATAAAAAATGGCGGATTTTTGGCGCCAAATTCCAAATACTTAACACAGATACGCAGACGGGATTTTTAGTTGTTATAATAAAATTTTTTTTTTTTAATATTGGGGGACAATCTGACACAAATCGACCTAGTCCCAAACTAAGCAAAGCTTGTACTATGGGTACTAGACGACGATATACATACTTATATAGATAAATACATACTTAAATACATAGAAAACATCCAAGACCTAAGAATAAATATCCGTGAAAAATGCACAAATAAATGCCCTGGCCGGGATTCGAACTCGGGACCTCTAGCTTCGGAGGCAGAGTCACTACCAACTAGGCTAAACAGGTCGTCAATTTAATTAATTAATTAGTCTTGTTTACCATTGTCACCGGCAGGGTAAATACATAAGATTTCGAACTTACAATAAAGATACTGTGGAAAATTACAGTTAGATCTACCTTACGCACGCTCGAAAAGTTTGCTATTGTTGTACTAATTAGAAAAAGACGGATAGTCTATCTCGCGCGTGAGATTACTCGCGCGCCGTCTTGTGCCAGCTGTGTTGAGAACGTTTGAGCGCTCTCAAGCTTTAGCGAAAGAGAGAGCCTTCGTAAGGTATATCCCATATCCCATCAAAAACATAAATGTCAAAATGGCAGTCAAGGTCAATATGCGATGAGTGGTTGTCGTCTTCACCGACAAAAGAATTGAGATCTAAATGGGTGCCAAGTTCCGTAGATTATCTGAAAAGTTGCCAAGTTTGGCACTAGATTGTTTACAGTAAAACTAATTTAATGCGGCTTAATGCATTTTGAGCTTTAACTTGGCAGTTTTCTTAAATATCCAGCAGCGTTCATGGTATTATAACAAACTGGATATAAATTAAATTAGAAATATTTTACCATTACCGCCTATAACTTATTATAACTTCAGCACCCTTAAAATATATTTACTACAAATTCCCCATTCTGTTATCTGTTTATCCAACACATTTACATTTACCCGACCCCAATTTGTATTCAATAAACATACTCATACAACACAGTCGTTCACCCCGTATATACAGAATGTCCCTATAGTACACGCTTCTTTGTCACTTTTCTCAACCGTGTCGGCGATTTGAAGGGGCCCTTACACCGGCCTACATTCCCTTTATCCACAGGTACATAATATATTATATGTTATCATCCATCTTTTCCACCTGACCACATCGCTAAGGGGCACCTTTCTATTTTTACCCTAATATCTATTTTTAACTTTCCAAAACATAATAAAAGGGATATAAAGGAAGTTATGAGTACATTTTTACTACGTTATTTTTTAAGTTCTCGTTTATATTTACGTGCTTGTTGTCGGCCTGTTTAGCCTGGTTGGTATTGGTAGTGACACTGCCTAAGAAGCTAGAGGTCCCGGGTTCGATTCCCAGTAAAGGCATTTGTTTCTGCAGTGAGCAGAAATATTCGTTCATGAGACTTAAATATTTTCTATGTATTTATTTATTTAAACGCTAAACAGAATATTATAAAAAATGCAAATAAAAGTATGATAATGTTAATGTGTATTCAGAAAATGCGAAGAATATATCTATTAAACATATCTTAAAGATCGTCATCTGGTTCCCATAACACAAGCCTTATTGAGCTCACTATGGGACTAGTTCGATTTGTGTAAAAAATTGTCCCTTAATTTTTTTTTTTTTCGATGCTCTTTTTGCTCTTGATGCCACAAACGAGGCTAGGACTCACTATTAAAAAAAGAGTAAAATGAATCCAAACCGAGAACTCGCACAAGGCTATGGTGTCAAGATGTTGAACTTTTAATTTTGGTTATAAAAATAGGGAATTTGGTATTTTTGAATTAATTATATATTCTTACCATTTCCGTCGTATAGTTGCCGATGATTAGATGATCATCCATGTACCACTTGAATGTTAAATTCGTTGGATTCGCTTCAGCCTGGCACACTAAAACAAAAAAATATGAAGTTAAAAAACGTAAAACCCGACGAAATAATGTCTCAACCCACCAAAATCGAATTAAAAAAATTAAACTTAGTGCAAATAACAAGATATTTTTTTCCGAATCCTTGAGGTAAATTCATTGCACATTTTAAGGATCCTTCGTTATCATACAAAACAAGTGTTTCAAACAAAACAAAAATTAGAATTTAATATGAAAATAAAGTTAGCTATTGGTAAAAAAAGCATATTATACATTAAATGAATTTATGACGGACACATGAATGATTTTAAAATTGTATAAAGAAATACTTTTATTGACATACTTACAATGTAACTATTAATATATATTTTTGTAATAATGTACTGTACCTGATAAGTGAAATTTAGATTAAATACCTACCTATTTAAAACATATATTTGTACGCCTAACGGCAAAACATAGCTGGACATGACACTGTAATCTATGAATCTGTAAAACCTATGTGTTAAAAAATAAAATAAATTTGAATTTGAATTTGAATGAAACAAAAAACTCAACGACGTGGAATATGGCCAGTGAGTATTATAATATCAGGTTTTCTTTAGGAATATTAAACTCCCGAGAGTAAAAATAAGACCGAATGTAATAGCGTGTACAGATTTACCCCCTTATTCATAAACGTCCATCAAGCCTCTATTAGTTAACAAGCCGCTACAGTTGGTTTGTGCTTTTCTATCACTTTTACATTTATGTTTGTGAGAAAGGGACAAAACAACTTTTAGTTAACAGAGGCTTGTTAAGTTTTATGAATAAGGGGGGTAGTGAATAAAGCTTTCCCATAGGCGAAACTCGAGTACACCCGAAGAAGTGTCAATCAATTACAGTATTATTTAACATTAACACCCGTCATGTCTAATGGAAAAAAACCACCACCACCACCACCACCGTATCAGCCAAAGGACGTCCACTGCTGGACATAGGCCTCCCCCAAACCACGTGGAAAAAAAAACACGAGTTTTTATTCTGTTTTTTTTTTCTTATTTTCATTTATCTATTTGCCATCAGCCTTGAGCCATAATCAGATATGTATGGAGAAGTAGTAGAGTAAATATCAAGTGGAAAGCAAATCCGGTGATGTGACTTCCCCAGTTATATCTTAAATTGACGCTAAGCGTTTCATTTTCAGACGATATTATGAATAGAATAGATTAGAATAACTTTAATTCGCAATTTTACACTTTATATGATACAGACAGTAGATTTAGAAAATAATAATTGAAAGTACAATAAATAAAGAGAGCTTAATGCGAAAACGGAGTCCACTCAGCATAATGTCGATCCACAGAAGGTGAAACGACGCTGTTATTATGTGGATCCACATGTGGTGCGCTACAGAACTGCACGTCTAAAAATCGCTATGATATACGCACTCCGCGTTACCTACTTAGAGCTATGCTATATTTGGACCTGGAAGTGTTGGTTATGTTTGATTTCTGATATTTGACATTGACTTATAAAGCTTTCCATTAACGGACGTGAACTTTTTAATTATTTTAATACGATAATTAATTTCGAGTTTAACCGATGGAAAATCATTTTTGACATCATTCATCATCATCATCATGTTTATTGTATATATATTTATATATAGTGCTTTATGTGTTTTTTATTATTATTATATTTCTTTTTATTTCTAGTAGTTATTCCTTTTGTTTGCACCACCCACTTATTTATCATATTTGTTTACTTTTTTCTCCGCTACCCAAAGGTTGTCTGGAAGAAATCGCTCATTTAGCGATAAGACCGCCTGTTGTTTACCTCTGCTTGTATCTTTATGCTGTTTCTATCTGTAATTCTTTTTTGAGGTGTGCAATAAAGCATATTGTATTGTATTGTATTGTATCATCATAATCATGTCAGCCGAAAGGCGTCCTCTGCTGGACATAGGCCTCCCCAAAGACTTCCACAATGATCGGTCCTGCGCCACCCGCATCCAGCGGACACCGGCGACCTTTACCAGGTCATCGGTCCGCCGTGTGGGGGGCCTGCCCACACTACGCCTTCCGGTACGTGGTCGCCACTCGAGAACCTTTCCGCCCCAAAGGCCACGGTTCTACGTGCAATGTGCCCCGCCCACTGCCACTTAAGTTTAGCGATTCGGAGGGCTATATCGGTCACTTTGGTTCTGCTGCGAATGGCCTCATTCCTGATGCGATCACGCAGAGAAACCCCTAACATAGCTCTCTCCATTGCTCTTTGGGTGACTTTGAGCCTTCTTATGAGGCCCATAGTTGACATCATTATATCACGCTATTTATTGGGTCTATTTTTAACTGACAGGAGTTTTATATTTCCGAGGAAAACCTTATATTATAATATCTAACCCCTAAATGATTAATTTATTACCTAAAAACAATTAGAATGGGAGTAGAGATAACACTTTTTACGTCAAAGTGTATAATTATTAATTGACAGCTAAGTCTATTCCTGAACTAATTGTGGTATTATAATAATTAGTTCTAAGTAACGATAAAAAAGATAAAAAGATATTAATTTGCTATTCGTTCGAACGTTCGAAGAGCTACTTTTAAGTTCTTGAACAGCGAAGACCCTTACTAAAATAATTTTACCGCTCCTCTGGAGAAATTATTTTTCTATGTTTCATGTTATAATAAATATTCTGTACC
Organism: Notocelia uddmanniana; assembly: GCA_905163555.1. Lineage (NCBI taxonomy): Eukaryota > Metazoa > Arthropoda > Insecta > Lepidoptera > Tortricidae > Notocelia > Notocelia uddmanniana. Next base: position 3,281,113 of record LR991074.1, on the reverse strand, counting down.
TAACAGCTAGACTAAACCAACTGTATTGTGAGGTAAACTAAATGTGAATTACCATAAATTTTAATCCTAGAATGACGTTTGCAAGTATGTGCGTTCGTTGACTGGTAATTGTGCAGTCAACATTAAAAGTAACCAAGCACATGAACCTCTTATTCCCTAATTTTTTTTATTTATTTATTTACAATAGAAAATTGATACATTGGTATTACGGAAAAGTGTCGTTAATCCCTATCGGGTTTGTATCGACACCGAAATCGTGAACAATATTGTTAATAAGCTTACTTACGAGCTAATTGTATGACACATTGGAAAGAAAAAAAAATATATAATAATTTTATTTATTTTATTTATTGTAAAAATACATTTACACAGCATTACAGTATACACCAAGGCGCTGGAAAATTTAGTTAACTATAAGCAACAGAATTAATAAATACCTATGCAGCTATAGAATAATGCATCACAATACAAATTATAACGAGGCCCTACCGATTATCCATCAACTCACAATAGTTTAAACACTCACGACAGACTTGTACCCATCTGCTCGCAAACAAGTCACAATCAGCTGCTGATGTCAGAAGCGCATTAAGCATGTTGGTTGCTCGAAGTGCTGGAGAGTTTCTATGAGAAACAGTGCGCGCCTGTGGAACAGCTAGGAGATTAGGGGTTCGCGGTCTTAGCTGGTTCTTAGGTACAAAAGGTACAGCAAGTTTTACGAACCTGGATACCAAATCCGGACAATCACTGCTTCCCCTTAGGATTTTAAGCATTGTGGTCAGAAGTTTGTAATTACGCCTTACTTCCAGAGAGTTAAACCCAAGTACGCCTAGCAAAAATTTTGTAGGATATTTAAATGGGTAATATCCATAAATTTTTTTGTACAAAAATCTTAAAAAGGCTTTTTGTACTTTCTCTAGAAGTAAAGCATAAGAACTCTCATACGGACTCCATACGATTGCCGCCGACTCCAGCTTACTACGCACTAGGGAAGTGTACAGCAGTCGGATGGCACTTGGATTTTGAAACTCGCGCGCGTTCCTAATAACAAAACCAAGCCTTTTGAAACAGTCAGTGGCTAGCTCCTTAATGTGGTCGTGGAAGGTAAACTTTTCGTCAAAGAGGATCCCTAAGTCCTTGACGGCTGTGACCCGAGATACTCTCTCCAAGCCCAACTGATAGATAGTATGGATCGGGTTTCTCGCACGGCTGAAAGTGATTACGGAGCACTTGTCCACATTTAAATGTAGTTTGTTGATAGTACTCCAATAAAATACAGAATTTACATCATCCTGCAGTTTTCCACAATCGCGCGCATCCCGCACTCCAAGGATAAGCTTTAAGTCGTCCGCATAGAGAAGACATTTGGCATGTCTGACGGTTGCCTCAAGATCGTTGACCATAATGCCAAAGAGAAGAGGTCCCAGGATCGAACCCTGACTAACACCTGAACGTGTTGAATAATGCTTGGAGATAAAACAGCCATGCTTAACGTACTGCTTTCTATCACACATGTAGCTAGCAAATAATTTAAGAAGCGTAGGTGAGCACCCTATGCGGCACAGTTTATCCAACAGTACGGCGTTATCTACACGGTCGAATGCCTTTTTAAAATCAAGATAGAGGACATCGACCTGTTCTCCCCTGTCTAAGTGACTGGAGATGATGTCAACTAGGGTAAAAAGGTTCGAGTCAACCGACCGATTTGTCCGAAAACCATGTTGCGCGTCGCACAAGAAGGGGGAAAGTTGCGGAGATATAAGTTTGTGCAGAACAGACTCAAACAATTTTGCTAGGGCCGACAGTATTGCGATAGGTCTATAGTTTTCGACACACAAAGTATCGCTTGTCTTTGGTATGGGAGTGACCCTAGTAATTTTCCAGCGTTCGGGGTACTTTCCAGTGACCAAGGAGAGGTTAAAGATGTGATAAAGAGGAAGAATTAAACAATCTTTACAACCCTTTATGACATAAGCTGGTACGTTGTCGGGACCCACCGAACTTCTCGGTTTTAATCGTCTGATGGCTGAATCGACATCATGTGGCTCGATCGCATGAACATGTACGTAATTCGCGGCCTTCGTTTGATCTCGATTATTTGCAGAATAATGTCTTTCAAACTTTTCAAATGCATAACTACTTTTGATGCTGACTGTACTTAGCCGTTATTTAAATGGGAATGGAAATTACAGTTTTGCGATTATAAATTTTAATGTTAAAATGTATATTAATTTGACACTTGGATACGACGAGAGGGAGTTTACTGAAAGTATAGTGTTACATTACATACATCCTCTACAATCAACTTGTTGTCTGTCATTGTGATGCTGGATTTAAAGGTAAAAAAATAAATAAATTAAAATCTTTTAATATCAGTGACAACCCTACCGCTACAACTTTTTTAAAATAATGCGTGACATTAACTTAACATATAACAGCTATCGGATCCACTTCGGAGTTGAAACCTGCAGATTTTTGTATTAACGTTTAACGAGCTGTATCGCGAAAACGGTTCTATAAATATTAAAATGGGAAAAAATAAAGTACTGAGGCTAGAACAATCCCCGTTTGTGTGCTTCCACTTATAACCTTAGGCCTCCATGTGGGCAGCAGCAGCAGCAGAAGCGGTCAAAAATGCTAAGGTGGGGAACTATAGTGGTTTTAGAACCAATTATATTTTCATCCCATTCGGTGTCGAGATCCTAGTTGAGGCTAAGTCCGTAGACTCATGGAGCTCAGAGCATATTCAAAGAAACATCGAAGAGGCTAATAAAGGTCACTGCCACTGGTGACCGAAAAGCAGGTACCCCGCACAGAGAATTAGTTTACCTATTCAGCGAGGAAATGTTGCCAGCATAATTGGCGCAATGCCGTACAACCGTTTGTGGTATTAGTATTTTTATTTTATTTAAGAGTTTATTGTCTTAGCTTACAGCGAGGGTTGCGTGGTCAAACCCGATAAATCGAAATAATTTCTGTTTGAAATAAAAACTCTACATCCCTTACGCGTAATTCTATTTTCAAAAAATCTTTTACCGACTTATCGGGTTTCACCACGCAACCCTCGACTGTTATTTTTATTATTATTATATATTTAATGTTCTGTTGGTAATAAAATATCTTTATAAGAAAGTACCATAAAACGTAAATATCGTGGGATAACAGCTCTGTTGCCAGCGTTCCACAGCTATGTTAAAGGCGTTACAATTAGCGATCCAGTAATAAGCTACATGTTTTTTCGGAATATTTACTTAAAGGTATCATTCGGTAGTAGCATAATGTAACATTATTTAGCAAAAGCACAATTTATTAATCTGTGCAGAAGGTTACAATTTTATTATTTTAGCAAAAAGGTAAGCCAAAAAAGTAGATAAAGGTAAAGGTCTTTTGCTAAACAAAATGTCATGTGTGTGACTAGTCTGGTAAATAATGTAAACCATAATTTTTAAGCATAAGTGTAGGAAACCAATTCACCAAGAGATGGCGCTGGCATCGAGATAGAACGCGCTAACTACATGTCGATGTAGAATCATGACTACCGAGCTGTAAGATATCATTTGCTGTCATGTGGCCTTGTGTAAGGCGCTCCTACGTACTTGGTTGGCTTCATTTAAGCCATTCAACACCTTCCAATACGTGTGTGCATCGGGAACTACTTTGGGTCGCAGTACGGTGTCTCTTTCGAAACGCCTTCTGTTTCCTGAACAATATAGTGCTAATCAGTGTACCTGTCTTTAATAAACTTCGCCGCTTAACCACATACGCTGTTTTCGTCTACGAAAGTGTACCACCCTTACATAAGTAAATTATGCTTAAAATGGTGCTTGTTTCTTATTAGTATGCAAATAACAAGTTCTTTGTTCTTAATAATAAATTGTGTTGTAAAAGGGCTGAGTGCTTTACTAACGAGGAGACACTTTTTTAAACTTAAACACTGGAATATAAATAATAGTCAAGATGACGTTAGTACAAAGAGCACGTGAGCACTTTATGAAGTAGCTTGTTATTAACCTTTTGTCACCATAGTTTTCATTTAATCTCTGTAACAGCAGAAGTATCAGTCTATTTTGTAGTACAGTAAAATGCAAGAATATGTAACGAATTAATCCTATCACAAGTATTCACGGAAACCTTAGTTGACCACCATGCGACGGGACATATTTTTAGTAAGTCGTATTCAGAATTTTGCACTTAATTGTTCAAGGTTCTCGAGTGGCGACCACGTACCGGAAGGCGTAGCGTGGGCAGGCCCCCCACACTTTGGACTGATGACCTGGTGAAGGTCGCGGGTGTCCGCTGGATGCGGGTGACGCAGGACCGGTCATTGTGGAAGTCTTTGGGGGAGGCCTATGTCCAGCAGTGGACGTCTTTCGGCTGACATGATGATGATGTTCAAACGTAAAACATCACTTACAAAATGATCCATTGGCAAATGAATTTATAATTTATTTTCAGTGTAAATAAATACAAAAAACGGACGTCTTAATATAAACACATTAAAGTTAGTTCTATTAGCAGACTAGACTTTCTGCATCCATATTTGTATTTAACGTTGTAAAGTTTCATAAAATAATAAACACTTTAATTCAATAACAGTATTAGTATCTTCTGGGTGCGCTTGTTTCATTGTCGGCCTCATCTTTGCCCCCTGGCTAGATGCTGGCCAAGAGCAATCCCATTTTTAATAAAAAAAGCAGAGAAAATAAATGGTTAAAAATATTATACAAAACTTAATTTAATGTTATACATACCAACTGTGACGTCACTTCCTTCAGGTATCCTTTTTTCCCCTGACTTGATTCGTAGCTGGACTTTCGGAGCATATTTTACCTGTAGGCAAAAAAACTTCATTTAAAATAAATACCTAAAAACAATGGTGGCATTCAAAAAATATTGAAATAATTGCAAGTATTGTTTTAAAGAATGTATATTGTAAAGGACATTAATTATGGCAAAGCACATAATATTATTGTGTCTTTTTTTTATTTGTGTAATGACATCTGAGTAAAATTTCAATGAGTGGTATTTTTCGTGGCATTAATTTACATTCAATTTTATATTGTCAAAGTCAAATATTTATTGCATTTCACAATCTATATTAGATGGAACAGACGATAAATACCTAAAGTACATGTGACACGCTGCAAGGGAGGGAGGGATTGTCAAAAGCACAATTTATTAATTTGTGTAGCAGGTTACAATTTAATTATTACATACGGATATGCGTCTTTATCCAAAAAATTATGCACTTGTTGAAAATATTGTTATTATTATTAAAAATGGCCAGCATCTAGCCGGGGGGCAAAGAAGAGGCCGAAGGTGAAGCGGGCTCACCCAAAAGATGCCTAGAAGAAGAAAAAAGCGATCGGTTCTTGAACTCGTATTTATAATACTCGTGGATACTCATAATTATGATAAATAATAAACCTGCTCAAGAGAGGAGTTCAAAATGCTGGTCAAATTGGACACCATATTTTCCTAAAAATATAAACATATTTCTACACAACTAGCAACAACGGAATATACCGTGAAAATTATATCCACACAACCGAACTACAAACATTAAACCCAAATAAAAAGCCATAACTCAAAACCAATTGCTACTTATATTCCCTATTAAGACGTTTTATATAAAAACAGATAAAAATACGGCCATAGCATGAATGGCGACCAGGGCAATATCGTTGGCCATCTGATCATAAAAAGTAATTGGGTTGCGAGTAAAAGGGTTGTTATTTTACGGTACCCGAAAAATACATGATAAAGATACCGGCCTTTTTTTGGTAACGACCGAAATGAATAGGATTACTGGATATGGCGCGCAGTTATACATTATGGTAGGGAACAAAATATAGGTGAATTTAGTTGAATCAGAAATCAAATATCTATCTTCATTATCATCATATCAGCCGAAGGAGGTCGTGGTCCTGCTCCACTCGCATCCAGCGGAATTAAGCGACCTTTACCAAGCCATTAGTTCACCTTGTTGGAGGTCTACCCACTTTGCGCCTTTCGATACGTGGTCACCACTTGAGTACCTTTCCACCTGAACGGCCATCGGTTCTATCGTGCCCCGCTAACTGCCACTGAAGTTTACCGACTCAGAGGGATATATCGGTTACTATGGTTCTAATGCAGATGGCCTCATTTCCGATGCGATCAGATAATCCTAGCATAGCCCTCTCTATTCCTTTTAATAATGGAAGTGAATCCAACGGGATCTGCATGACTGACACAAGGCAGCACACAGGTACACGTCTACACCGTACACGTCTCATTCTAAGACTTCTAATTATATAGAGACAGATTTATTATTACAGTTTATGTTTAAACTACAATACCGGTAGGCATAGACACTAAAGGCATAATGAAAGATCCGTCTAAAAAATTAATCAGTGTGTCTGGCGACCTAAGGGCAGGTTCCTACTTCGCCCAAAGGCTGACCATGGCAATCCAGCAGGGAAAGGCGGCCGGCGTACTGGGGACAATGCCCCGGGCTAGTTTAAGTTTCATAGCATCCATTTATCCGCAAAGGTGCGTGACATCGGAGAAATCATCACCAAACTCAATGGATTTGTGCAGGACACGTTGCCAGGTAATATAATAGCAGGTAGACCAAAATTTTAATAAACTGGTGGCCACTTTTGGGAAAAAGAAGCGTCAGTCGTCCGCCAGCTCGATAGGCAGATAACCCTCGATGAGTAGGGTGATCTTATTTTGCTTCTGGATAAGATTGGCTTAGCACGGGAATGAATGGAATACTCGAAGAGTATGCTTAGCAGTGATGATAATGATGGATGGTCATTACGCAATTAAGATCTCAATGATGCTAGTAACATTGTCTTTGTTGCTCTCAATTCAAACCCGGTACCCACGGAGAAAATTAGTAATAATACGTTTTTGAATTTCCATTGAAGCGCTAAACTAAAATTCCACATTTTTTAGTTAACTCTCAAGTCTTTACACAAAACTATCACATTTGCGGACCCTTTTAAAATTTACAAAAGAAGATATTTTAAACTTTTCATAACTTTCAGTGCAGCGCAGTATCTGGCCACTGTTTCATGTCCCAGGTGTCTTACGCAATTATGAAGTTTTCAGCAACTTATTAGTGCAAAAGTTGTGGTGAAACAGAAAGTTCTGCATTGAGAAAATGCATTTTTTACACTTAAGACGTCGTTGGGAAGGTGAAAAATGCTGAAAGTTTAAAGTAAGTTAACTGTAAATTGCGATGAAGACTTGTTTTTGTTAATAGTTTATAAGTGACATGAAGGAAACAGATTCTTTGTGTTTACAACATAGTAAAGAAATTTAGTCGTCTATATTGATATGAAAGTAGGTACTATTTGCAATGCAATACTTATAGGATAAATTGGCAAAAAATTGGAAGTACAAGACTTTCTTGTTATGCAATTGATACTTTAACACTACAGTTATTAAACTTATTGCTAAATCCAATAAGCCATTTTCATTTTTATCAAAATTCACCATATCAGCTGAAGCAAGAGCCAACTGTACTTCGGTGAGTGTGCTCAGGAGCTCCATGAGCTCATACCGCCTTCCCCCTTCTTCCATCGGACATCCAGACGTACAGCTGGCTACCATCCTTACCTGGTCGAAATTCCTCTAATTCGAACCAAGCGCTTTGCATCTTCTTTTATAATGCGCACTTCTAAGGTTTGGAATTCTCTGCCGGCGTCTGTATTTCCGAGTTCATATAACCTGGACCTTTTTAAGGCACGAGTGAATAGGCATCTTCTGGGTGAGCTCGCTTCATCGTCGGCCTCATCTTTGCCTCCTGGCTAGATGCTGGCCAAGAGCAATCCCATTTTTAATACAAAAAAAAAAGCATGTCCACTACTTGATCCATAATGAATGAGGCCTCCCACAAAGAGTGCCACAATGAACGGACCTGCGCCACCCGTATCAAGCGGACTCCCGCGACCTTTACCTGGTTATCAAAACTAACTACACATGAATAAATAACCTTAATAAGCATAAGACTATCTTTAAAGACTTAACTTAACTTACTTAACTTCTCGCACAAAGAATCGCTATTGCAATTCAGCGCGGGAATGCTGCCTGCATGATGGGCACCCTGCCTAAGGGGCCAAATTTAGATTTTTTTATAGGTTATTTATACTTATTTTTAAGTTAGAGTAATTTCTTTTTTGTTATTTCACGTTTTTTTTTCTTATCTTTAAATGATTTATCGTCATTATGATATTTATAAAATTCATTTAAGTGTCTTAGTCAATATAAACAGTGAACACAAAAACAAAACAAAGCTATTCCCCCTAACCTTTCCCCCCAAGCCACCTTCCGCCTCTCTATCTCCGTGTGTGGAATAGTAATTTCCGTTTAACTGTCTTTTGGCCGACAATAATTTTTATCACCATTGACGCAGTAACGCTTTATGTCGTCCGCTTTGTCAATAACATTATTTTATGACGCGGTTTCGATTAAAAAGCTTAGAGCAGCATTTCCCAAACTATGGGTCGCGACCCACTGGTGGAGGAAGCTATTGTGCTAGCTAGGCAGTTTATAATCTTAAGTAACAACTACCGGCCCATAGTCTATGCTACATTATATTTAGTTATATACATACTATTTAATTACAAAGATAAAAAAAATATGTTTAGGTATTATTGCGTGAAGAAGATATCACATGACTACATTCGGCCTGTTTAGCCTAGGCCCTAGTTGGTAGTGGCACTGCCTCCGAAGCTAGAGGTCCCGGGTTCGAATCCCGACCAGGGCAATTATTTGTGCATTTAGCACGGATATTTTGTTCCCGTGTCTTTTCTATGTATTTGAGTATGTATTTATTTGTATAAGTATGTATATCGTCGTCTAGTACCCATAGTACAAGCTTTGCTTAGTTTGGGACTAGGTCGATTTGTGTAAGATTGTCCCCCAATATTTATTTAAATAAATAAACTGTATACGCTCTAGGGTGGCAAAATAAAGAACGCAGCAATATTTGTCATAAACGAGTGAATAGGCATCTTCTGGGTGAGCTCGCTTCATCGTTCGCCTCATCTTTGCCCCCTGGCTAGATGCTGGCCAAGAGCAATCCCATTTTTAATAAAAAAAAGCATGCTAACTGAGACTTTATTTTATCACCACCCGTGGTGTACAGTCAACAGCATATACATGATCATTTTAGTACTCTGTCGCACTAACGTAACAATACTGCGACAGTTGGGATCCGTCAAATTAGTTAAAGTGATAAGGTACTAAAATGATCATCTACTTTTTCTGTTGACTGTACAATCATATTATGTTCCCCTAGTAAGGAATTTTATAATATTAGCTTACGTAGTGGGCGGTAAATACTATTTTAGGCATAGTTGCTGAAAACACTGGCATATGTAAAGTTATGGTTTAAATTCGGAATGCATATAAAAATATAAAAAATAATTATGCGGATCGTCTTGGTTCGTATGCTGTCTTCCATTATTTAATTATTTGTAAGAACGATAACCACGCACGTTGTGAATATATTTTACTTCCTTAATGTTTGTCTACAAATGCTCTAATACAAGGAGGTACGTAAACAAAGGTACCTAGTTATTCAGTTAATTTTGTTATAATCGTATGTTTGCATGGCAATTAATTAATACGCACAAATAATTTACACATGACACTTTATTCCAAAATTCAATAAGAGGGCGCAGTACGCTCGGTTCTCCATACAAACGTATTTATGCTCTCATTTTAAAACACCATGCTAGAATAACATGAAACTTTGTACACACTATGGGATCCGGCATATCTAGGTCGGAAATTAGTTTTTGTTGCTAGAATTTGTAAAATAAAATAAAAACAGCGGTTTTTTTGAGTTTTTTACGGCTTGTATGAAAACCTTAATAATCATTGTATTTTTTCTGCATTATAATTTCAAGCAACAGAAATTAACTTCCGACATAGATATGCCATAACCCATTGTGTATACAAAGTTTCATGTTATTCTAGCATGGCGTTTTAAAATGAGAGCGTAAATACGTTTGTATGGAGAACACAACGTACTGCGCACTCTTAAAAGTACGAGTATATTTGATGTTACATCAAATATACTCAATACAAAATTCAATGACAACCAGGCCTTTAAAACGTTATGAAAATAAGCGATATATTTCGTTAGTGTTTAAAATTTCGTTATAATCATAATCGATATTCCTCATAAGGATATTTCATATCATAACAAAATGAAAAACATAACCTTATATTATAATGTTATTATAACGTTATAATATCGTTTAAAATGGTGGCGGTGGCGACAATGACGTGCTCGAGTTTGACGTAAATGTCACAGCGCACGTTAGAGCGAGACTGTGTGCGAGACAGAGATAGCCTATAACGTTATTATAGTGCTTCACAAAATATCGCTATATATATATTGCTTTTTATTTATAACGATATAATGGATACCGCTATAAATGCGCGCCAAATATCGATATAGGTAAAGCGTTTTATTTACAAAGTAGCGTTATGAATCATAACGATATGCGAAAATAGCGCTATTTCAAGGCCTGAAGACAACTCGAGGCAGTTTGTATTACCACAAATTGAATATATTGTATTTTATTTCGTATGTTGCTACACGGAAGTAAATATTTCAATTGACCATTGTTTACCCAACACCGCGATGGTTAAGTCAATGTTTTTGTTGGTGAGAGTTAAGTTATTGAAATGCTTCAAAAACAAGACAATTGTTCTTATGTCACGACCACCCATGGACATAAAGATATGGATAACAAAACTACCTCGCATTGACAACTCCAGTAAAATTTATTACCGATACCGACACTCTATTTTATTGGAACATAAATCATAATATGAGTGTCCCTTTTGTAAATACGGCTGTGTACCTACGCGTAGAGTGATCGTGGCCCAGCGGCGCTGTGGGCTCGGGTCAGTCGAACGCTAAACAGAGGGGCAGGTTATACTCCTCACCTCAGTCTTCTGTATAACCTGACGAACCGTATGGATGTGGTCTACGGTGCTAAAGCTTCTTCGGAAACCGGCTTGTTCGGGAGGCTGGAAGTCATCTAGCCTAGTGCGAGACGATTCGTAATGACTCTTAAACAGTTTATATACAAGGCTCAGAAGTGAGATGGGTCGGTAGTTCTTCGGCGTTGTCACTCTTTTTGAACAACAGCACCACCACACCCTCCGCTCCATGCCTTTAGCGTTCTTCCTTCCAGTAAGACGGAGTTGAACAACTTCTGAAGGGCCGTAAGGACCGGTTTTCCGCCCGCCTTCAGGAGTTCGGCTGTAGTTCCGTCCCCACCGGCTGCCTTGTTGTTTTGAGCTGATTAAGAGCCATTCTAATCTCGTACAGGCTGATGTCCGGGATGTCTTCGATATTGTGTCGGGTTAGTTTAGCTCTAGGGTCTTCCGCCAGACCAACTTCGGGGCTGGTAGTTGACGTGTATAGCTGTACAATAAAAGCACTCTATCTCACTCCAACGCCAATAAATTTCACCTAAATCGGTTCAGTGGTCGACGTGAAAACGTGTTGTTAAGACAGACTATACTACTACTTTTGGATTTGGAATATAATTAGAACTAGCGTTTGCCCGCGACTTCGTATGCGTGGAATCAGTAATAATCAGTGGTTATAAACCCCCTCGCTTTTCACCCTCTTTAAGAATTATTTCTCAGGCAAAATTATTCTCTCATCCCGCGACTCTACCTATCTCTATACAAATTTTTGAACTATATCGATTCAGCAGTTAGTGATTCCCCATACAAACAACTACCCCCCCTCCGCACCAAATTTTAGCTTAATCGTTTCATCGGTCTTTGATTCCCTAAGTACCCATACAAACTTTAACCCTCTTAAAGGTTGATTTTTGGTATTAAAACAATACTATGTCCTTTCTCAGGACAAAAATATATCTCTATACGAAGTTTTAACTCAATCGGTTCAGCCGTTTAAGCGTGTGGAGAAGCAAACAGAGGTAACAAACAGATATGGATGGATGAATTAAGAAAGTTGAAAGAATAATATTAACGATGATTTTAATATAGTACTATGTACGTAGAAGAGAATACCTTGCCATAAAATAACTTACGATTGAATATTGCACGAAAATATGGACCTCACATATTTAAATATTTCTTTATCCTAAAAACCTAGTTTGAGAACCACTGGCCATTTGTATGAAAATGTTAGGTGGGTTTATTGCTAATGAATATGTATATCGTAATAAACCCAGAGGGGTATTTCCGAAACAAAATAAAAAAACCAACACGTGGAATTCGTGCTCCCCTCAATCAAAGTAAAAAGCAATAACCTATAATACTATAAAACAATTATTTCAATAACTTACCTGGGTTCTGAGAAAAGAGTGTTGGGATTATTACGAATCACCCAAAAAGGCGCGAAAATCACTTGTCTGACAAGACGGCACATTGCTCACACATTTACGCTAGCAGCGACGAACGGCGACCAGCCCGGCTGGTATGATAGCTTATACCGTTAGTTATATGTCCAAAATGTACTGAAACGTCACATAAAACGTGACGGTAGAAGCTATCGTACTAGCCGGGCTGAGCATCAAAACCGATGACTATGACGTCTAAAGAAATGTTGCCAGTAAGAAAATATCGCGGCGTTTGGTAGTTTTTATAAACTTTCGGAATATACCCAATTTCGCAATAACCCCAATGCACCCAATGTAAAAACATTAACAAAGTAAGGAGTTACCTATTTTAGTCAACACAAACTTTTTCCATCTGGTAACAACATTATGTATGTACTAGCATTTGCCCGCGGCTTCGCCCGCGTACTAAGCGAAATTTTTAACCATCTACAAAAAACAGGTCCGTATGTTTGTCCACGATTATCTCGCGTTTGGCTGAACCGATTTAGATGCGGTCTCCAGAAAAGTAGTTGTTACATTCTGGGGGTTTCGGTATACGAAGTTTGGTGATTGATTTTGCCAAAAATAAGGATCGAAAACTATTATCATACATTTCCGAGAGGCCGAAGGGGAAAGGGCCGATGAAATAAAAGCATGTCTTAAATGGCCCTTAGTAAAAGTATCTGTGTACTACAGTAACACCGATAGGTCTGTAAGCGACCAAGCAGCGCGCAGCGGTCATAAACTCTGGTCCTTTGAAGTACAGAAATACGGCTAATTCAATATCACGTGTAACATTTATTTTTCCTAAAATTAAATTTATTACGTAGGTTTTGCCAGTTCCCATTGGAGCATCCAAAAAGAAAATTTGGCCTCACTTCCATTCGCACTCCTTACTTCAGTCCGTCTGTTACAACCAAGTTGCTTTTACTGGACCGATTGAATTGCAAATTGGCACAAACTATCAAGAATTTAGAGCGCTCGTGGCCCAGCGGCACCAGCCTACTGCGTGCGGTGTGCGAGGTTAAGCAATGTGGGCGCAGGTCAGTTCTTGGATGGGTGATCGCTTTGAGTGGTTACTAAATGACTCTCGTGCTTTGGAAGGCACGCTAAGCCGTTGATCCCGGCTGCAATCGTTAAGCCAAGTTAGAGGCCTTCGAGCGGCTTGCGAACTTCTAACAGTCAAGTTGCCCACTCACTTGACAAAGGAAGGTCGAAGTTGCACCACGTCCGTAGGGAGTACCCACCGTTACCCTACACGTGACCCCTGGGTGGTGCTAAAAGTGCAACAAAAACTGGCAACCGTACTTGTTGATTTAAATGGAAAAAAATATCGAACCTCTATGTCGTTTTTAAAAGCAAGTCCATAGATACCCCACACGCCTATAATATAGTAACATTAAACTTTTTTGCATACAGGCATGTATGGAGTGCCAAATTTTACCTCAGATTCGTATTCAGAGACCTCTCAGACGCTCAGATATCGATTTTGAACGAAATTGGGACGAAAAAAAAGATAATCAATATGGCCGCCACTTTCACAAATTTTACCTCGGATTCGTATTAAGAGACCTCTCGGACACACAGAGATATATCTATTTTGAACAAAATCGGAACGAAAATGAAGAAAATCAATATGGCCGCCACTTTTGCAAATTTTACCTCGGTTTCATATTAGGGGACCTCTCGGACGCTCGAATATCGATTTTGAACGAAATCGGGTTGAAATGAAGAAAATCAATATGGCTGCCACTTTTTCCAAATTTTACCTCGGATTTGTATTCGGGGACCTCCCGGACGCTCAGATATCGATTTTGAACGAAATCGAGACGAAAAAAAAGATAATCAATATGGCCGCCACTTTCACAAATTTTACCTCGGATTCGTATTAAGAGACCTCTCGGACACACAGATATCGATTTTGAATGAATTCGGAACGAAAATGAAGGAATTCAATATGGCCACCACTTTTTCCAAATTTTACCTCGGATTCGTATTAGGGGACCTCTCGGACACACAGATATCGATTTTGAACGAAATCGGGACGAAAATGAAGGAAATTAATATGGCCACCACTTTTCCCAAATTTTACCTCGGATTCGTATTAGGGGACCTCTCGGACGCTCAGATATCGATTTTGAACGAAATCGGTTTGGAAATGAAGAAAATCAATATGGCTGCCACTTTTTCCAGATTTTACCTCGGATTCGTATTAGGGAACCTCTCGGACGCTCGGATATCGATTTTGAACGAAATCGGGTTGAAATGAAGAAAATAAATATGGCTGCCACTTTTTCCAAATTTTACCTCGGATTCGTATTCGGTGACCTCTCGGACGCTCAGATATCGATTTTGAACGAAATTAGGAAGAAGATGAAAAAATCAATATGGCTGCGACTTTTTCCAAATTTTACCGCGGATTCGTATTGGGGACCTCTCGGACGCTCAGATATCGATTTTGAACGAAATCGGTTTGGAAATGAAGAAAATCAATATGGCTGCCACTTTTTCCAGATTTTACCTCGGATTCGTATTAGGAAACCTCTCGGACGCTCGGATATCGATTTTGAACGAAATCGGGTTGAAATGAAGAAAATAAATATGGCTGCCACTTTTTCCAAATTTTACCTCGGATTCGTATTCGGTGACCTCTCGGACGCTCAGATATCGATTTTGAACGAAATTAGGAAGAAGATGAAAAAATCAATATGGCTGCGACTTTTTCCAAATTTTACCACGGATTCGTATTAAGAGACCTGTCGGACGCTCAGATATCGATTTTTAACGAAATCGGGGACCGAAGGGGAGAAAATCAATATGGCCGCCACTTTTTCCAAATTTTACCTCGCATTCGTATTACGAGACCTGTCGGACGCTCAGATATCGATTTTGAACAAAATCGGGAAGAAAATGAAGAAAATCAATATGCCTGCGACTTTTTCCAAATTTTACCTCGGATTCTTATTAAGAGACATCTCGGACGCTCAGATTTCTATTTTGAATGAAATCAGGACGGAAATGAAGAAAATCAATATTGCCGCCACTTTTTTTTAATTTTACCTCGTTATTGTATTTGGGGACCTCTCGTACGCTCAGATATCGATTTTGAACGAAATCGGGACGAAAATGAAGAAAAGCAATATGGCCGCCACTTTTGCAAATTTCACCTAGGAGTCGTATTAAGAGTCCTCTCGGACGCTCAAATATCGATTTTTGTCAAAGAAAGGTCGTATCTTCATAGGGAATTCACGGCACTTCATGCGCCTTTAGACCTTATAAGGAACCTACATGCCAAATTTGGTATCTCTCGAGTCTCGAACCAGCGGTTTGGGCTGTGCGTTGATATGTCACTCACTCAGTCAGTCAGTTTCTTCTTGCAATTTGGCACCTACTTTTAAGTTTTCATGTCCGCAATATAAAATTTCAAAACCAACGCCATTTTCGAAATTAACGACCCAATAAATCATAAATATCACACCCATATTAATATTTAGACATTCCAATTCCCTCGGACTCCAACAAAGGGGATGGTATTTCACGTCCTCCACGTGGGATTTTAAACTTATTGTTGTTTTCGTAATCAGCGACCCGATAAACCATAGAAACCACACCCATATCGATTTTCAGAATTTGTCACCAGATTTCCCCCTTTTAGGGGTTGATTTCTCGAAAAACCTGAAACACTTTTTTCCTATTTTATCGTTAGAAATACTCCTGTGAAGTTTCGAATAAAATAATCTAACTAATCTTGATTTCCTATACAAACTTCGGACCCCCATTTCACCCCCTTAGGGGTTGAATTTTGAAAAATCCTTTCTTAATGCACCTCAAGACCTTACATGGAACCTACATACTAAATTTGGAATCTCTAGAACCAGCAGTTTGCGCTGTGCGTTGATATGTTGGTCACTCAGTCAGTCAGTTATTTCTTGCAATTTGGCACAAACTTTCAAAAGTTTTCATGTCCACAATATTTAATTTAAAAACCGATGCCATTTTCGTAATTAACGTCCCAAAAAACCATAAAAACGACACCCATATTAATATTTAGACATTTCATCCCCCTCGCACCCCAACAG
Organism: Notocelia uddmanniana; assembly: GCA_905163555.1. NCBI lineage: Eukaryota > Metazoa > Arthropoda > Insecta > Lepidoptera > Tortricidae > Notocelia > Notocelia uddmanniana. Next base: position 3,264,660 of record LR991074.1, on the reverse strand, counting down.
GAGAGGATGTTATTTCACGTCCTCCACGTTCGTTATCAGCGACCTAATAAACCATAAAAACAATACCCATGTCGATTATCAGAATTTGTCACCACATTTTCCCCTTTTAGGGGTTGATTTTTCAAAAAACCTGAAACACGTGTTTACTCATTTATCTTTAGAAATACTCCTGTGAAGTTTCGAATAAAATAGTCCAGCTAATCTTGTTTCCCCATACAAACTTCGGACCCGCATTTCACCCCCTTAGGGGTTGAATTTTGAAAAATCCTTTCTTAGTGCACCCCTAGACCTTATAAGGAACCTACGTGCCAAATTTGGAATCTCTAGGACCAGCGGTTTGGGCTGTGCGTTGATATGTCAGTCAGTCAGTCAGTCAGTCAGTCAGTCAGTCAGTCAGTCAGTCAGTTTCTTCTTTTATATATTTAGATGACTATATTTTCGTCATTAAACAATTTATCAATGTATTGTTTATTGACGAAATTTTAATTGAATTGTAGAAAAATGAAGGCCTATGACTTTTTTTTAATCCACCCAATATTGAGTTAAGGTTTTACTTGTGCTGTTAGCTCTATTAGAATGTCGTATTAAATGCCACATAGTTGAATAATACGGTAATGTTTTTTTTTTATCGAAATAATATTTTTGTGACGTGTTCTTTCACAGGGCAAATACTAGTAGGGGCGTTGACATAAAGCACAAATCCGGCATTTTCCTTTGTAAATACAATATCTATACGCCTTTATCCCTAACATCCTAAATAAACTTCAATTTTCTTTATTATAAACTGCATATCAGAAGCAAACAAACAAATAAACTTGAACATTTCATCTCATAACCCCAGTTTTTCATAGGAAGTAAAAAAGGGAAAGAAATTTTCATCATATGCAGCAAATTCTACGAATGTGTTTGCAGTCCTTCAAGGGACGAAAAAATCATTCCTGTTTCAACCTTATGCCCTCCTCTTAAAGTTCTCCATTATATTCAACCAAAGAGCCCGTGCGTGCAATCGATTTTGTATTCTATCTACTAGGACTAAAGTTCAATGATGTTGACCCCGGGTTCACATCGAATTCTATCTCAATATTTTATAAGACCTCAGTATCGGGGTGTCTTACGATTGCCTTACCCAGGAAGTAGGAATTTTGGAGTAAGCGAATTTAATATGGAGTTTTTCATTGTTTTAAATAACTAAGAGCTGTTTTTTTAAACTGGATTATTCTGGTCCATTTATATTAAGAAATTCACTGTGATAGTTCCCGGGCCAGGAACAAATATCATCCTGTTGATTGACAATATTATCAAATGATAGCTAATCCATTATATTGAGGGAAAAGTCAGCTAACTATAAAGTGGTGGAAAATACATCAGCTGTGGTCACAATTGTGGTTATTGATGTCTGCAGCTTTGAGTGGTCCACCACCACCATATCAGCCGAAGAACGTCCACTGCTGGATATAGGCCTTTCATGGGGGTAAATGGCAGTATCTCCACCGCACTTCAGGGAGGCTGCTGCCCATGCCCCGATGGTCTTAGTCGTAGCTTTAGGACCCACCCTGGTCCCCGGGTTAGGTTGAGAGGTCAATGAAGTCTAATAGTGTATTTACCAGGAGATTTTATGTAGGCCTTGTATTCGGCTCTAAAGGTGTTTAAGTTTAAGGGGGTGAACTCACGGGCAAAAGCAAGTTTATTATAAATGTGACAAAGACCAGTTAGCTGCGTTTAATTACAAACACGAACAAGAATGGTTACGTACCATTACGTACATTGTGTTTTCACGGAATAATTATTGTAAAATGTAAAAAGTATCTCACAAGAAACCTAACAGAAAAAAAAACAAGAATAAAAGTCCTTTCTTTATATTTGATAAAAATGGAGACTACTTATTTATATTTCTTTTCTATTAGAGAACAAAAATAACAACTTTATTATTCCAATGTTCATGAACAAAATGTTGGACACCTCATTCACCTCAGAGCGTAATTCTTTTGTTATTTCTATTGTGTCTTTATCAATATCTATCTATACTTGAATGATTACCAATATGTTCGTCATAATCGTCAATTTTTGTTTTTGCACGGGACACAGGCTTTTTCTCACTACCAGCATATGTATTTGAATCATACCCTCTTTTTTACTTCTAAATAGGTCTTAACTCAAACATTTGTTTAAGCTTCAATGTTGGTTTACATTTGTAAAACCATCTGCATTTACAACTGTTTCTCCTAAAACAAACAGACTCTGTAAATAATCCTTTGCCAAAAGTCACACGTAAACAAACCCAGGATATGAGCTAAAAGGATTTCCGGACCTATTAATAACAGTTGCTCAATTACATTCTAGACGAGTCATAAAATATTGCATTAAAATTACTGAAACTGCGTGTGGCCACACGCGAACTTTACTATCCAAATATAAACATGTGGGATTGGTACTTTTTGTTGGTTGTGTAAGGAGCTGGCTGCTAGATGATGAATAAGGAACTCTCGAATGTAGTTTGAATTGTTTTAGAATGGCAAATGATTTGACGTATGATTCAGTATGAAAGATGACTCAAACGAAGAAAGGTGATTTATATTATTGCTTCGATGCAAATAAAGAAGAAAATTATTAAGCTGATTCGTTGTTTTCCTGCGCCGCTCCTACAAATATTTGTCATTATCATTATAAACAACCTATATGCGCCCCACTACTGGGTACAAGGGTCCTCTCAAAATGAGAGGACATAAGCAGGCCCACGCCAGCTTGTGGGTTGAAGAAATCACACATTTCTAATTTTTTTCGCAAAAGTTTGCAGACTACGTCACGATGTCAATAGTATTCAAAATGTATTCGCAACTTTTAAAAATATACGCACATTACAAACATTATGTAGCACATACAACAAAAAAACTTAAAAACACCATATAATAATACACAAATAAAAAAAAATTGTTATCGTTCATCAGACAGGAAAGTTTTATTTAAGTCCTTAATTAGCTAGCCCGATCATCACCAGTAGTATATAATATTAATATTATAATATTTTTTATAATACCTACATTAAAGTATCAAGATGCTTTAATTCTCACTAATCGTGAGAATTTCCTTTATAGCCAACATCTTTAACAGCGCGTCCTCTTACATTTTTCATAACTCCGTTCTGCTAGGGTGTAAAAAAACTCGGCAAGAAAGGCCAAGGCACGGGGACGGAATACGGAGTAGAGGCAAAACATTCTGTCTGTTTACTGTTTTCTGCACTTTTTGCTGGAAAGGTTGCGAGAGTTGTTTAGTGTAAAGTACAAGAATAATTTTATGAACACGTATGTATTTGTTTTATAAATAGAATCAGGCCTTGAAATAGCGCTATTTTCGCATATCGTTATGATTCATAACGCTACTTTGTCAATAAAACGCTTTACCTAAATCGATATTTGGCGCGCATTTATAGCGGTATCCATTATATCGTTATAAATAAGAAGCAATTTATATATAGCGATATTTTGTGAAGCGCTATAATAACGTTATAGGCTATCTCTGTAACGCACACAGTCTCGCTCTTACGTGCGCTGTGACATTTACGTCAAACTCGAGCACGTCATTGTTGCCACCGCCCCCATTTTAAACGATATTATAACGTTATAATAACATTATAATATACTTATAAGGTTATGATTTTCATTTTGTTATGATATTCAATATCGTTATTAGGAATATCGATTATGATTTTAACGAAATTTTAAACACTAACGAGATATATCGCTATAATATCGCTCATTTTCATAACGTTTTAAAGGCCTGAATAGAGTAAACGTGTTCGTTTTTTTTTACATCCCTTACCTTTATCTTTAAGAGGGCGCAGTACGATCGGTGTGGATCGGTTCTCCATACAAACGTATTTATGCTCTCATTTTAAAACGCCATGCTAGAATAACATGAAAATTTGTATACACAATGGGATCCGGCATATCTAGGTCGGATCATATTTTTTGTTGCTAGAAATTGTAAAAGAAAAAAAATACAGCGGCTTTTTGAGTTTCTTACGGCTTGTATGAAAACCTTAATAATCGCTGTATTTTTTCTCCATTACAATTTCAAGCAACATAAACTATGATCCGACCTAGATATGCCGGATCCTATTGTGTATACAAAGTTTCATATTATTCTAGCCTGGCGTTTTAAAATGAGAGCATAAATACGTTTGTATGGAGAACCGAACGTACTGCGCAGTCTTAATATGTACCTGATAAAAATAATCGGAATTATAAACGTAAAACAAATTGACCATTTGGACTTCTAGCTTCGGAGTCAGTGTCACTACCAACTAGGCTAAATAGACCTACCAAGTAAGTTTGTCACTATACCATATCGCTCCTAACTGTTTTCAACTATACAGGGTGATTCGGGAGACGTGAGCAAGATCAACACTACAGATTCAGTAGATCATAAGCTACTGCTTCGTGCCACTATTAGTGAAATTAACGTTCATTTATGTTTGGTGTTGAAAACAAAATAAATAATACTTCAGTCAAGTGATACGTGTCAAATTGAATGTCATCCGAGTCCGATTACTTTTGAAATATCGTATCTCACTCAATGTGACAATTTACTTTCTTCGTAATCAAAGTGTTGTCATAACAGTTAGAGGTTTAATCTTTATAAACCAGTTGTTGTAGGGTGACCACGATTGTAGAAAATTAAACTTAACAAAAATTAAAATACAGGAAAAAGGTATGGGTGTTTCACTGAAATATAATGGTGAACGATTCATTGCCATTTACTATGTATGGAGTGTTGGTCCTGCTCACGTCTTCTGAATCATCCTGTATAGAATGTATTTATTTTCGTACTCTCCTTTAAAAGCCCTTTATTGTCCCCAATAATACTCCATGGAAAATTATTGGTAAGACAATTATTATAAATATATACGTATTAAATAAAAATCTAATCATCATGATTTTTATTACATTACACAAAGAAAAATAAAATCAAGCAACTTCACCAAAAATGTTTCAAAGTTATTCGCAAGGGACAGCGCATATTTAATTTAAAATCTCAATCCTTCATAAAACAAGGTTTATCCGCTAAATCAGATTTGGAATCAAAGATTCCACTAGCATATTCATGAAATAATGTACCTCTAACTCAACTTAGTTTACATTTTAGGGTCCAAAGATTTAAATTATTCTTTGAGGAGAAGTTTGAATATTTATCAACATTACTCAAGGTTCGCCTTTGACAACATTTTATATAAATAGTTTTATGAAATTTAATTAAGTTACGAGTAACTCACATTATGTAAAACAGAGTGTTTAAACTGTACATCTCAGAAAAAACTCTTTATACAATTTGATTTAACAATAATGTAAAAGTCACATGATGACATGAACACAACGCGATTACAAAATTTTATTTGAAAGAGGTTTTTTAACGGTGAATTTTTATTTTGTTCCGGTTGCTTCCTATACGAGCCCGGGGTAGGCTTGCGCACCTAATCGCAACATTTTGCGTTGGCACTTGTTTTACGAAAGCGACTGCAATCTTACTTTCCAGAGGCAAAACTAGACCTTGTTGGGCTAAGACCGTTCCTCATAATGTTCCAAAAATATAGTACATAAAAAACGGTACTGCTGAGGTTGAGTTTTATAGAAATGTGTTAGATTATGAAATGCAAGCAGTTCACGAGAAAAGTAACAGTACCAATTGTGCTGATGGTAATACGTTAACTACACAGCGTCCGTTAAATGCTTTCCAAACGCAGTATTAGTTAAACGTAAATGAGCGTGGGAGGTACGAACTAGTTTGAGAAGACGAGTGATGAAAGACTGTTAAGTACGTGATGTCGCATCTGCAGAATCCTTAACACAATTAAGGATTAGAGACACGGTATCTTGTCTTCAGTTAAGTATCTCTGTCTAACTTTAATACGGAATATTTCCCCGTTTTAGAGGTGTTCTGAATTATATAAAAGTGTTCTTAATTATGGTGCAGGACCGATATTTCTGGCATTCTTTGGGGGAGGCCTACATCCAGCAGTGGACGTCCTGATATGATAATGATGAATTAAATATTTTGCAAGCACATACTGCTTTGTAAGAGGAACCTGTTGTAAGCATTTTTTTAAGAAAACTCCCTTGGAATTTTCCCGCTATTCAAATTGGGGTCCTAATACTCTAAAACTTTTTAAAGAACTGTCTAAAAGACTAGCAGACTTCACTGGTGACGAAAGAGCACTTCTCGCACAACGTATTAGCATTGCAATACAGAGGGGAAATGCTGCCAGCATCCTTGGCACCATGCCAAAGGGGCCATTTTTTTTAGATTTATTTTAATTTTATTTAGTATTAGTTTTTAGTTTTAATTTAGTTTTATTTTATGTCTACTCAATATCGCCATAATACGAAAGAGAACTGCCTCTCTGATGCGGCGCGTGCGTGAGAGTCCCAATAGCCTCGTGAATCTATTGGTGGAGTGCCCGGCCAGTGCGATATGGAAACACTGGGACTCCGTTCACATGGGGTCCAGGGGAAACAATATGTATGGCATATTTTAAGTAAGGTAGGATTTTAACAAAAATAGATTATTTAATTAACATAGGAAGTAAGACTATTGTATTTAACTAATATAATTTAATGTATGGACTTTGTCTCAATTTTAATTAAAAATTAAATTGAATTGAATTGAATAAATTCTATATTCAAATTAGTTTAACTTGGATATCTCGACTGGCATATTGAAATTAATTTTAAATATAGCTAGAATACATTCGTAATACATCAGCAGGTTCATAAATGAAGGCCGGGTTGTGCAACAAATGAAGCTAATTTTGTTCAACCAAAAAGCGTAGGCTGCGTTATCTGTTAGAAATCCCTTAATTGGATTTTAAGAAACCTTTATCTACTTCACAACGGAGAATACGGAAGAAAAACATTCTTGCAAAAGGTCACGATATTTTTGGATTGTACACAATGATGTGGACCAGGACTTTTGTAGTTTTTTTCCTCGTAAGGATGAAACTTTGTCGAACCTTTAACCTAACACAATTTTTTTTTTTTTATCTTCTGTTTTGTCTTGACTTCTTATAAGAGTTCGTAGCGGGCATTTTGGGAGGCGTGAACTTAACCGTACGGCGTCATTCCTCGTTCAAAATTGGCGCTTTCGTAACCACTTCTTGAGAATTTTTCTACGAAAAATACCCGTAGATAATAGCCTAGTTTGTAAGACAGTTTGTGATTTAATTTTTTAATTAATATTTCAATGACTTTGGACGTAAGTTTTTCAAACGCATTCGGTAGGGTAAGACATTTTAAGTGGCTAGAAGTACCATTTATATACATACGTCCCACTACTTTGCACGGGCTTGCTCTCTTGGATGAGATACCGTGCAGTAATCCCCAACCTGTCCCAGTGCAGTTTGGGACATATAGACCTTTGAATCTCTTCACGGATGTACGCAGGTTTCGTCTACCTCAAGATGATATTCTGTACTCGTTCATTCGTACGTACATAATTTCTTTGCTATGGCAGTGATTATATTTAATGGGGATAAAATTATTTTTATTACAGATAGTAATAATATATGACAAAAAATAATAATAATAATAAATCACGTCTCTGCAATGCACAGTCTGGTGAGGTTTAGTTAGGTAGTGCTTGGAATGGCTCCGTCGTCAAACCCCAAACAGTTTCGCTGCAGGTTTCTTTGTTATTAGCCAGGAATGGAATACTGTATATAAAAAAAACATGATATTGGACTTACCTCAATTTGGATGCTAGCAGCTCTGTAAGCTCTGTCAGCTGTGTTTTGAGCTTGACATGTAAATGTCTGGTTATGATGTTCTTGTTTAGGTGACATCTTGATCACTGATCTGTTGAACAAATAATGTTGTAACATTATTGTCAGTATTATGGACATAAATTAGATTTTTTTATTAATTATCTTTAACTCATCCTAAATTTGCTTAATTTATTATTTGAATCGCCATTATAATATAATGATGAGTTGAGTGTAAGTTCCAAAAAAAGAATCAGGAGAAGTTTCAAAAATTTAAAAGCTTAATTTTGACTGAAAACCGCCACATTGTGATAGTAGAAAAACGCAATTTCCCCTAACAAACACAGTACCGAAACTGAAAGTCAAAAAGTATACGAAATTCCGGAAAACGTTTAATTTCTCGTTAAAATATCATGATGTGAAATTTATGATGCCTTCGTTAAAGCAGTAGTTAATGCAAAGGAAGAGCAAAACGCTGTTTTGCTCCAAGCCGAAGCAACTCTAATGAAGGTAGATTATGAATTATGCGGGTGCAAAATCTGCATTAATTTGGTTTCTAATTTAGCTTAGAGCCAATAAAGATGTTTTGCATTTTATTTTCGGTAAGAAAAGAACATTGAGCTGTCTGGTAATGGTTTATTAAAATAATTGTTATTAAGAATTAAGTGTATTTTACATAATTTAATTTTAGATAGTTCACCCGGTGTAAATTCTTAATTAATTTATTTATTAATTATTAATTTGCTTAATGTCTTTTGTTCCCTTTAAAGGTATTTAAATCAGTTTAGTGGTAGTAGTAGTCATATCTTAATACCGTGTCATTTTACGCAGAAAAAAACCTTAATAGATAAGCACTTTTAACTGATTAGTTCCTCAAAATAATCTACGGGTCTGTATTTCTGTTTCATTTTTACGTGTTCTACCAAAATAAACGATTCCAGCTGCGGGCGTATGATTGTTTTCATTTTATTACTTATCGTCGTGGACGCCCGTCACTTTCGCACTCGCATACTTCTCAGAACGTGACCGCCTTATCCACGACGATAAGTGATAAAATAGCAAACATCATAGGCCCGCTGAACACGAAGGCTGTACCACTCGGACTGAACTAGTTAGCCAAAATATTCAAGCAACTATTATGTTCGGCGTATTTGTACATCGAATTAATGCCCTTAAGACCCCTTGTGCTGAAGACAATGCCCATGTCAACTCACCTGGCTGTAAATCTTTGGCCATCAGACAGAGGTTCTACGGTGTATGTTACTCCCTGTGTTAACACACCAGCGTTGCTGTCCACCCAGGTTATCTGCGAACAAATATAATATTATACTTTCTCTTGTCCTTAAGCTCTTCCCATTATCTGACATCCCTTGTCCGTTCGTAGGTCATGAACCGTAAAAGGAAGATAGTTGTTTTTTTACAGAATATGTTATACTGTTACTGCGTTAATAGTAAGTGATAAAAATGAAATGAAATAAAAAAAGCATCCCAATACAAGACCATCATTTAAGAGTTCTAGTTGCTACGGTTTACTTTAATTGTATTGATGGCTCAATAATGAAATCTTCAGTAAAATATAATTAAATGAATACAGAAAATATACATAATTTGATCTAATAACGAAGGAACAGAACAAATGCAACTATATAAAAACACAAAAGTAAAAGGTAAAAGTCATTATGAACAGCTTTTCTTAGAATGTAAAATGCTGCCGGTTCATGAGAAGGTAGTGTTAACGCTAGCCTTGGAGCAACTCTGTAATGATGAGTTTAAAAATGAAGTAAGTAATCAAAGATTAACCCGGAACAGGGATGCTGATAAGTGACTAGTACCTAGTTTTAAAAATTATTACGGAAAAAGATGTAGAAAGTATCTAATTCCTAAAATTTATAACGACTTACCTTCAGATATAAAAAACAAGTGTATCACAAAGAAACTTTTTAAGAAGAAAGTTAGTAATGTATTAATAAGTAAATTAAAAAATGCAATTCAACATTTATAATTAATAGGTAATTAAATAAAATAACTCCCTAATTCCTAGGCTATTAGTGTGACTACCCAGAAACCTTAGTCTTACCTTCTTTCGCATTGTGATTATTTAGTACGTAAGTAAATATTAATATTTTTTTTATTTATTTATTTATTTATTTTTTATTTATTTTATTTATTTATTATGTTCCATAAATTAACACTTCACAGTCAAGCTATACAGTGTTAACTGGAGATTAAACTTAACATAAAGATATTAAAAACACTAGTCAATAATTGTTAACATTATACATCATTCAAATAAATTGTTTTAGTAAGTAACTTAATTTTAAGCTATAATGATGGAACTTGGAGTAGATATAGATTCCAAGTAACGGTTAGTTATTGCCAAAAAACACGATTCAGAGCTGTGGAATAAGTCAAGTTCACTGTCGCTGTCTAGTATACCATTCAGAAGAGTCAGGGCACGGTGTAGCGGAGAGTGAGATAGGGCACGGGTTCGCGCCGGCGGGACAGCGAACAGCGCGGGCCGGCGCCGGAGCTGAACACCGGTGACGGAGGGCACGCGTAGAGGGATAAGCGCTAGTAGTGAAGGGTTACTAACTTTGGCTCGTAATAAGCGAAAGAAATATTTGACTAACGATACATTCCTTCGGGTCTCAAGGGAGTTATAATTTACCATTCCCAAAATATATAATGTTGGGTATAGGCGAGGGTAATACCCGTACAGCTTAAGGAAGAGGAAGCGAACGAAAGATTTCTGAACTCTCTCTAATATGAGAGTGTACAGCCGTTCATGTGGGCTCCATATGATCGAATTTGTTTCCAGTCGACTTCGAACATACGCATTATATAAAACACTAAGGGTAGTTTGCGAATTGAAGTATCTGGATTGGCGGATTACAAAGCCCAAGCATTTTCTAGCAGCAGAGCAAGTGCTCATAATATGGTCATTAAAAGTGAGATGTGGATCAAACCAAGTACCTAGATCTTTGGTAGATGAGACTTGCGTGAGTGGATTGTTCTTTATTTTGTAAACACAGTGTAAGCGATGGTGTGCACGGGTATACGACATCACTGAACACTTATCTTCGTTGAGAGACAATTTATTTCGCTCACTCCATTCACAGACACTATTGATATCCTCTTGCAACTTAGCACAGTCGAGATGGTTGTTAATTGGTTTAGCTAATTTTAGGTCATCAGCAAACATTAAGCAGGTCGAGTGTTTTACGGACGCTGGCAAGTCATTAATTAAAATGAGAAATAGGAGAGGACCGAGGTTGCTGCCTTGTCCTATTCCTGAAAAAACTGGATATATAATAGACCTACATTGTCCGTACTGGACGTACTGTTGCCTTCCTGATAAGTAGTTTGCCAATAACCTTAACAGTGGAGGAGACAATCCGGCTATAGCCAATTTTTCTAGTAGGATGTCATTATGAACTCTATCGAAAGCTTTCCTGTAATCAAAATAGGCCACATCGACTTGTGTTCTATTATCCAGATTGTTAGCGATTAGAGTTGATACATTTAAAAGGTTGGACAAAGTCGATCGTTTTGGTAAGAAGCCATGCTGCTCATCACAAAACCAACCATCGAGTTGCTGGTACATACTGGAGTAGAGAATGCTTTCAAAATTTTTTCCAAAAATAGATAGTATTGCGATTGGCCTATAGTTTTGAATGACAGATTTTGAACCGGATTTGTGTATCGGCAGTACCTTTGCCGTTTTCCAGAAAGAGGGAAATAAATTTGTTTTTAGCGAGAGATTTAGAATGAAATGTAGGGGTTGCACAAACACTTCCCGACAGTCCTTAATTATAAACTGGGGGATACCGTCAGGGCCTTGGGTATGCTTCGGAGACAGGCGACTTATAGCTCTGCGGACATCCTCTGCACTAATGTAGTCAATAGTGACATTACGGTGGGTTTCTAGAATACCGTTGGATGTAGCAGAGCTACAAGCGGCTGTTACATCTAGGGTGGGTGGTGTCGGCAAATAGGCATTTTTGAAGAAATTGGCAAATAAATCAGCAACTTCTTGTGATGACAAATTACCAAAAGCGGAAGGTTGTTGAGATTTTCTATTTTGGTTTACAAAAAACCAGAAGGAAGATGGGTCTTTTACTATATTTAATTGTAGCTTTTTAATATAAAAATCTAGGCATTCTTGGGACTGTGCAAGTACAAGTTTTCTATAGTAGAAAAAAAATGCATAGTGAAGTTGATTTCCGGTTTGTTTATATGCTTTGTGGTGCCGGTTTTTCAACTCATTAAGATAGATAAGCTCTGATGTAAACCAAATAGGGTAGTTTTTACGATTATTAGTCGCTACTTTTGGTGGAACACAATTTGAGATTATTCCATTCAATATGGAGTAGAAACAGCTGATGCTGTCATCAACGGTATTACAAGTGTATAATGGAGACCACGCAATATTAGACAATTTATGATAAAGCAACGGGAAATTAGCTTTTCTGTAATTTCGCGGTATACTAGATTCATCAACGTTATTAATATTATTATAAGTGGAAGTTGTAGTTTTGGTGAACAGTGTGTTGCATGATAAGAATATGTCCAGAGGTAGGTGGTGCTTCTCTGAGGAAACAAGACCAGCGACAGCTTCTGTAATTGATACCTCTGTAACAGCTTGATTTACTAACACTAGATCCAACAATCGATCCAGACTATTTACAATGCTATTTTTTTGGCTAAGATGACAATAAGAAAGCAGCAATTCAAAATCTTTACGGACAACATTGGAGGTAGAGTATAGATTGAAATCACCTAATACAACTGTAGGCGCGGAATGTTCACAGGTAATACGTTCTATACAATTAAAAACGGAGTAGTACCTAGCCTGTGGAATGTTTGGTGCGAGATATACTACACAAATGATGAATCGGAGATGACCTTTTGACACTATGGCGCATATAATTTCATCTTCTGGTGTCGCGCCACAGTCCAGCAGCTGGAGCCGGAAGGGCGACCGGGCGGCCAGCAGAACGCCGCCGCCCCCGCGCCCGCGCCGGTCGGCACGCAGCACCACGAAGTCTGGAGGGAATAACTCGGAGTCGTGAATTGTGTCATCTAGTCTTGATTCTGTCACTGCAATTATATTTGCATGGAAAGTATTGAGTGTATTTTTTATTAGACCTAGTTTCCCTTTCAGGCCTCTCACGTTTTGATAGAACAAGTTAACTTTCCGTGCTTTAGTGGTTTTCGGAACGAAAAAACGTTCTGTTGCCATCACGGCTATTGGATTTTCGCTTAGGCTTATAGGCGTACCATTCTTGTAACATGGTACCTTTGGGCCAATTATCCGGAGTCATGAAAAAATCGAAGTCAGCCGGGGGCACGGATACTATGAAACAATTGTGACGCGTGTGAGATGGATCGGGTTTTTTTACGTTGTATGACTTGTATGGGCGCTTTTTGTCCAAGTATGATAGCAGGTTCTGTTCAATCGTGTCGGCATGGAAATTCCAGACGTGTATGTGCTTCAAGGGCTCCATAATTTTCAGGTCAGAATCTACATCACCGGTGGCTCGGACAACAGACTGACGAGGGCGGCTAGGATTTGGTTTGTTATTTGTTTTGCCAGGAGATTTAAGACGGGGTTCATAGGCCTCATGTCTCTGTGGTACCGCGACAGTAGGGCTAGTGGGGAGTTTTGCCAGAATGTTTGACGCATTTGACTCATTTCTAGTCTGCGATTTCACAGCAGTTGAGTAGGACATGCAACCGCTTATGTTGTTTTCTAGTGCGCTGGATAATTCTTTTAATGCCGCTACTTCGCTTTCCAGGAATGTGATTTTCATATTTGCATCATTAATACTTTGAGCATGGGAGCTGGCTATTCGCGAAATGTTGCATGCTTGTGTGTTTGCTTTGTCAGCAGCTGCTCTGATGGTGTCCATGTCGGTACTAAGCTCCGTATATTTTTTAAACAAATCGCAAACATTCGATTTTATATTGTCGATAAGACTGGTGAATTTTTGTTCTTGGTGTTCAAATCGTTTGGTGATTTCGGAACGGAAACTTCTCAGTTCGATAAGTATAGTCTCGGATATTGCATGATTTTGCTCAGCTGGGCTACTAGGCGGATTCACTAGTATCCTAGTTTGCCCTTCTGCATTTGACAATTGGGAACTTTGAGGAGTATTGTTTTCTCTTTGAATATCTCTAAGGGGGCTCTGGGGCAACTGAATCGACAGGGATCCTGAGTGCGTTTCATGAAGGCAAGAGACGTTGCTGTCATCCAATGACATATTTGCGTCTTCTGAGAGTGTCGCTTGCTGATGCTGGCCCGCTGGGGACGCCAGTGTGTCGTCATTGCGGCGCCGACGAGTGATGTTATCACAGGCGGGGCATTTCCAGGTGTTTTTTAACTCGTTGCCGTGTTCCCTAATAAACGCTGAGGTCATATTGAGGCATGCGTAGTGATATGTTCCCTTACAGTGTGAACAAATGATTAGTTCCCCCCTTTCGATCTTCCTTCTACACGCTGAGCAGTTCATTTTGGTATATATATATTATTATTTCACAGTAGCAGTCTTCTTAAACAACGCTGTGTTCAATGAACGCAGCTTTTTGGTAATTTCAGTCTGGCAACACTATCAAAGTTTTCTGTTAGGTTGGCGCACTGCGTTGCTGTCAACTGTCAGCTGTGTCTCCAATCAGCTGTTAGCACGCTGTTAGGTTATCCCGTTATTTATTAAAGAATATTGTTTTACGGTGATGTTGAAGTTCAAATACAAGGATTTAACGTACTATACAGTTTTCTCACCGTTTAATATTGTGTCCAGTGAGTGCCAGATATAGTGTTTTGATAAGGATAATGGCACGTAAGTACTTCCAGGCACTTGTTCCACGTAAACTTCAACTAAACATTAATTTCTTATATACATTTTCAATATAAAGTGATAGAGCTCTTGCAGACTAGTGTTTACTTGGCGCGGGTTGCCATGTAATTGGAGCCTCGTCTGCCAACAAACCGCACTGTGGTTTGGCAGAAGTGTATTAATGTTTAGTAAGAGTGTTTTGGTGAATAAACTATTTATTATTATTCTCCTTATTCTTCTTAAAACTTAAGTTAGGTTTTTTACAAAACATTTATAAAAGTAATATATAATAATACACGTACAAAATATAAAAGCATCATAAAAAACCTTACCTAGAGTGCCGCCGGCAGCGAGGCGGGGCCTAAGCTACCGGTGGTTAGGGCGACAGAGAGAGGAACCTCCGGACTATCCGCGCCGTGTCCAAGAGTACCGCCTTCTCTATCTGACCCTTGACCCAACCATCTAGCGAGAGTCTCTTGAGATGTTGGTCGAGACTCTTCGCAATTAGACCGTTCGCAGAGACGACTATCGGGACAATGATCGTCGAATCAACATCCCACATGGCGGTTATCTCGTGTGCCAGGTACTTGCTAGCCTTGTCCTTCTCGGCCTTCACGAGGTTCTCATCATGGGGGACGGTGATGTCGACGAGCACTGCCTGGCGCTCCAATCGATCTGTCAGCACGATATCAGGTTTTTTGGCTATAATAGTCCTATCCGTGATGACAGATCGATCCCAATAGAGCGTATTATTATTATTATTATATCCAACTTGAAAAATATTAAAATTAAATTGATAGAAAAACACCTTGCAATAGACATTTCGACGTTACAAGGACAAATGGAACAGTCCACCTTAATTTCACGAATGAAGTAGTACATTTTCATAATAATGTAAAAAACAAAATAGCTCTTATTATTGGGTGAGTCAACGCCTTGATGTTATACTCTCCTGGTACATTTTAATCTGGTTGTCTCTTTGATATTTTAATACAAGTGTGTCTTGACCAGCTGGTTACGTTTAGTTACTGTACCTACTCATTCTTAAAAAAAAGTACAAGTTGATACATAACTAAATTCAAAATGCGCTCCTACAGAGAACGTCGTACTTTTTCAAGCAAAAACATTAAATTCACCTCACATTTGTAACCAATCCCCATGGAATGCCTAAAAAAACAAATTAAAAGGAAAAACACGCCGCATTTTGACCCACCGAAACATGGAAATGTAATCATTTGATAAAGATTCCTCACAAAATACCCTTGACATATTTGCCTATGGGAGATAAGCAAAAGCTTTCGTTCCTTCAAAGAAATGCCGCCTGTTTACATAAACGTCCAATTTACTTTATACTGGTGTCAGCGTATTCTATTTATTTAATCCGGTTAAGTGAATAGGTACGAGACCCATGGGACTTCATACAATTAGGACTTAAAATTGAAAACGATGTACCGTAGCTTAGAGGACCTCTGGGATATCAAGTACAGAGATTTATAAGGCAGGATTGGATTGACTGTTTGAGAGGGCAGTGACGAAGTTTTAAAAGTGGAATTGAAAGGGACTTTGTGTCGTCGTCCTCCTAGCGTTTCGGTGGTTATAACCTAAAGGAGTAGGCAACTTAGTCATGTAATCCCTAGATTTGGCGGAGAGCCTATTTTTACGTAAGCGACTGCCATCTGACTTTCTGATTCAAATGGGAATCTAGTTCTTTTCGGGATTAGACTGATTTCTTCACGATGTTTTCCTGGGATCGATATAATAATGTTAATAATGACCCGGGTATGTCCTTAAACTACGACCAGGACCACCGGGGGATGGGCAGCAACATTCCTGGAGTGCGGTGGAGATACTGCGATCGTCAATCCGCGTTCCCAGCGTGGCGATTATGACATTTACTCCCCATGAAATTGGGGGAGGCCTATGTCCAGCAGTGGACGTCCTTCGGCTGATATGGTGGTGGTGGTGGATTCATACAAAAACCCTTAGTATTACATTTTTACTTCTGCCAATCTGCAAAACAGTTTGTTGGCAGAGGGACTGCCTCACAAAACTAGATGGTTAGGATTAGCTATAGTTACCGTGGTACAAACTTATGATTTATGATGGTTCACTTTAAATAACTGTGTGTGTTTGTTCTTTGACGTGAGCTTACTGATATCGCAGAAATTTCCTGTCTCTTGAGGTACTGTCAATATAACGTTTGCGCAGTAGTAATATCATACTCAGAAGCGAGGCAATACTGCAATCATATCACCGCGCTTCCACGCATCCCACGACAGTCAGGAACCACTCATTTAAATGAAGGGGAGCAATAAACAGCGATACAGACTCAACTGACAGTTGACACTGGGAGGTGACTGTTTTCTCATATTGTATCGCCTCCGCATCGACAAATCACGAAGACGCCTTACTGTGGCTGGAATACTGTTCTTTCGATGTCAAAGTGACAGCTGGAGTTAGGAATTCGACTCTAAGCCAAGAGTGTACTTAGTTTTTTAAGTGATGTACAAATAAAAGATAAAACTATACCTTCAATGGATAAAATTCAAATGATATTTCGTACATAAAGGAAAATGAGTGTGTATGAAAATTGACTTTCCCGATTTGGTTGACTTAGTCTGAAGCAAAGGATGATAATGAAAAAGAAATTAAAGATGAAGAAAACTTTTTATACTCTGCTTATCTTAATGAAGTTGAGATTGTGGAATTTAAATAGTAAGAAACTTAAACAGTTACTTGATGCAAAGTAGACTGTATCGATTCGTCGGTTGGTCTTTCTTGTAATGTCGGTACAATCATTTAATGGAACTACGGAGTCGGGGTACGCTGATCATTAGCTAATTTTGTTTAGTTGGACGTTTTATTGATTGTTATGTTAATAGGATTGGCGTTAATAAATTGAAATTGTCGCTTTATTATTTATGCCGTAAGTAATGTACAATCAATATGTTATGATGGATTGCTCGTTATGTTTCCGTTGAATGTTTGTTGGTTGTAATAATTCAGTGATAAATTAACCATTATTAGAGAACATTGAAATGGAATGGAGCGTTCGTGTATGCGAGGTTAAGCAACCTCGGCCGGGTTCAGCCCTTGGATGGGTGACCGCTTTGAGTGGTTACTAACTGAGCGTTCCCGTGATTTGCAAGGCCCCGGTTGCTGTCTATGACAGCAGTAGTTAGAGGGAATTCGGGCTTCTTGAGAATTTCTAACAGCCAAGTTGCCCCACTCACTTGACAAGCCTAAACCCAATAAGATATAGTTTTCCCCTTGGGTTGAAAGGTCAGATGGCAGTCGCTTCCATAAAAACTTATACCATTTCTTGGGATTAGGTAGCGGACCTCCGGAATCCTTCAGGATACACCTTTACTAGGATGATGATCATTAAATAACATTGAAATAACAATATTAAAATAAAATTAAAAACAATCTTCTGTTAAAAAAAGTGTTGACAGCGCGTTTGTGATTGTTTTGGAGTCGCAAGCGTTAAAGGACTACGGTGTCTGTTTACCATCAAGTCTGCATGCTTGTTCGCTAACATCGTAGTTTTATAAAAATCTGCAATAAAACTGAAAAAATTGGGATCCAGAAGCAATTTCGCAGCTATAAATCTTGAAAGCCTTTTCATATTTTTTATTCAAACCTATCAGCCGAAACTCGCTAAAACTCAAATACAAACCACCCAAAAATCGGCATACATTTCCTAACCAACCTCACCGGGAGAATTGTTCGGAATTTCATTCAGTACCAACAAAAATGTCATCAAGGTAAGCCAATCCAAAAAAAATTCAATCCTCACCTCAGCTGGGGGCTTTCCTCCGACGGACTCGCATTCCAAAATGATGTTTCTGTCCTCGGTCGTAGAGTAGAAGTTGCCTTGCAGGATCCTTGGTGGTTCCGGTGGCACGAGGACTGTCAGGCGAGCGTACCGTGACCTAATAGCCGGCTCCCCTGTGGAAACCATTTTAATTTGAGCAGTGATTTACAAAAGCGCCTATGTCCATTCTAGCGTTGCTCATAACAGAATCTTATCAGTTATAAATTAAGGTTCATTTTAAAGTGGCAGTTTAACATAATCAAGATCTTTAGGAAAATATCCTCATTTTAACAGGTATGTTTGTGTATTTGTAACCTAATTTAACGTTGTACGTCTGTAAATAGTACAACTAGCAACCAAGATCGGTAAGTTGAAAGAAAAGAAAGAAAAAACATTTATTAATGACAAACACAGGTAATAGAAGTTTACAAAAAAATAGGACGAACACTGTTTGTCAGAAAAGGGCCACAGCTCAGCATGAGGCTGGCAAAGCCAGCGCTGTTCTTCCGTTGCGGCCCAGGTGCAAGCCACAGCTCGCCGACGACGCGGCTATACTAGCCGATTTGAGTTGTTGTTTGATTTTGCAATTTATATAATTTATAGTCAGGGGCTTGCATTCCTGAATTTATTTTCGTTTCGATGTAGCCAGTTTCGACATGGTAAGGAATACTATATGCCTTATAATTAGTGTCTGAAGTATAAGTTTCATTTATAGTAATGATAGTAGTAATATTGTTTTGCAAAGTTTTATGGCTTAAAAATATTTTTAAATTAATGTTCAATCTTTTCTGTGGGCTTGTTCAAAATTTTAAGGCCTTTCCAGGCCTCATTCTGACGTTGGTTCTCATACATGGTGAATAGCTACGGAACCCTATATTGCGCGTGGCCCGACACGCACTTGGCCGCTTTTCGTTCCTGGTTTTGACTCTCAAGCATTTATGAATTTTTGCTTTTTCCTTATTAATTGGTTACTTAAGATTTGATTTTGATTTATATCATATCTCGCATCAAACAATCTAAACATGTAATTTAAGCCAATCAGAATGTAACAAAACAAGTCTTTTGTTTTACTAATAATTTGCGTAATAAACCTAGTTTAACTCAATAAGTCAACTCCGGGGTATATTTCGGTTGTCTCGGCAACTCGAGATCTGAACACAATTTAATAATCCAAAGAGGCGAATGAGGGTATAAAGACAATGAAAGTCGCAAGTTCCGTCAGATAGTTTCCTATGGAGCAAACTTTCTGTTTCAAACAAAGTTTGCAAGTTAAATAGTGCAAAGTTGTACAATTTTGCCGCAAGCCAGTTGTCCATTGTGCTCTCTGGTTGATAAAAACAAAGTTTCCCTTCTATTAGCCTCATGTAAATTGTTCATTTTACTTGCAGAAAAATGTTTCCGTTGTCCGTACGATTTAGCTTCTTTATGGAGTATTTTTCTTTATAGCTTCAGTCATAATACTCATTCCCCATGTACCTTTATCACGGTGCTGGGTCCACGTTGAAATAAATTAAATACCTTCTAAGCAAAATCGTCAATGGCCTTTTTTATTAACAATGCTAAAGTTACATCTCTACCCATTTAGGTCGTCTTCCACACTACATCACTCCTCAATGCAGTCGCCATTCGAAAACGATCTAAATTAGATTCAATCGTTCCTCATTCATCGTATTTTTTTAACAGCCGGCACCATACAGAATCATCAGAAAGTACTAAACAGGTTGTTTTTATTGAATTCCGTTAATTGCAAGGGCACAATCCTGAGATGAAATAAAGTAATCTTCTTTAAGACACTGGTATCCCAATTCGTACCATTTCGAAGATATTCAAGAATTCATTTTCGTTAATTAACACCACTAGTATATAGATAGTACAAAAGATCCTTAACAATTAAACAATGGTGACGTGCGTGTCATTCGAATTTCGAATTGTCATACTTGACATTAACTTTTGCTTAACTCCACGTTAACTTTTAAGGCCGGTTTTCATTCACCATTGGTGATATAAATAATTATTTGTATGAAAATGAAAAAGAATTTCTTGAATTTTGAAAAACTTAATATGCTACGTCGTTTCTATGGCTATACACGGCTAAATGCTTGAAGGAACGGAAATCAATCAAAACACCCTGTATACCACACGTATGTTTATATATTTTCGCTACCATTTCAGTTATAATTATAATCTATGTAATACTTCAGTCTTTAGACGGCATAAATTGTTGACAGATCACCCTTCATTGGAACTACCTACCTACGTTTGACGGTAACATTTATAAAACTACCAACGAAAGCTAAATATTATCAATACAGACCGAGAGTAAGGCCGAACTAATGTTAAGGACATTTCAATTGGCTTATGTCCAGCAGTGGAACGTCCTTCGGCAGAAATGATGATCTTCAAGTATAGTGATTGTTCTGTCGAGAGAAATGGGTAAAATAGTTTATACCTGGAAAAAGCCCTATACCTTGAAATACGAGTTTTCCAAAAAAATATCAATGCCAATTCAGAACCTACTCTTTTTATGAAGTCGGTTAAAAAACAGTGAAGTACTCCCTGAAAAACTTAGTACATATATTTTTTAATAACCGTGGAAAACTTGTAATACGAAGACGATTGTAGATATAAAGTTAATGCCATCGACTACTAAATCGAGAAGCTACTTAAAACTTCTTTCATTCCCCGGTAATCCTTATCTTCCGTAAAGTCAAATTCTCCCGAAACATTCAACCGTTTTACTTAAAACAAGATCAAATTTACTTAACGGCTTTAGGATAACGATCAAAGAAAATGTACGCAGTACCGATTACTTAAGAAATACAGAGTTAACCCTAAATCTCGAAACAAAAGCTGAATGGGCCATAAGAGACAGTAGCGATAAGAATTCTAACAGAGACGTTCTAATAGAAGGCGAATTTATCAAAAGGTACGTCGCACAAAGAGCTATGTAAATTAATTTCACAGACCTTTTCGTTTGCATTTGAATAGGGTACGATTCAGCAGAGGCCAAAAGGATCGAAGCGAAGTAAAATTTCTAAGACGGCTTATTAAGAATTCGCATTAATGTCACGATATACCGTATAATTAATTTAGTTGAATGGTTCAGGGATACGGTAACGGCAATTGTGACGGCAAGCTTGAATTGCTATTCAGATTAGATGTTTGACTTATCAGAGACGTCTCAAATCGAGCGAATTATTCAATGATTTTCGTATTTGACGTTTGAGAATTTGAATTGCTTAATTTGGTATTGATGGAAGATTTTTAAATTTGCACATCTTGGAAACAAAAATGATTTGAAGAGCAAGTTTAAAAAATTGCATCTTCTATTGAGGAAGGGGAGAGGGAGGGGGACCCAACATAGTCGGCTATTAGGAAAGGGGGTAAAGTGATATGGGCGATGGACTAGCAACCTAACATTGCACAATCACATTGTTAAAGGTGGAACTAAACATTAAATTTTGTGTTCCTAGCTTACCCATTTTGAAAATGCATATATGAATGCTTTTTCTATGTGAATAATTGATCTCAAATGGGTTTATTCAGAAATTAATAATTTATAATCCCATTTAAAATAAAAAATACTTAACTTTTTTTCTGTACGCTATTACGTACAGAAAAAAGTGAAAAAAGCTGGCACCTCGTATATAAAAGATCACATTCAATTAATTAAAACATGAAAGGGACCAAGATAAATGAAACAGAAAATCCTAATGGAAATATTTTAAACAAATTAAAACAACTCAGAGCGGACGATAGGAAAAAAATGCAAAAGGGGGAAAGATGGCTGGAGGCCTTGTGAACAGAAAGATTTTCAATTTATTAAAGCCAAACACAATTTCGTGAGGCGGGTCTCGAGAGCAGAAACAATCGCGTCTTGTGTAGGAAGTATTTCTTTTCAAGTTATATATGTAGGTTTATACGTCGTACACAGGAATGGCTTACTCGGCCGCTTGCTGAGAAAGCTTAACCATGTTTTTAGGGTTCCGTAGTCACTAGGAACTCTTATAGTATCGCCATGTCCGTGTGTCTGTCTGTCTATCTATCTGTCTGCCCGTCTGTCTGTCCGAGGCTTTGCTCTGTTATTGTTATTGCTGCAATTTGTCATGGATAATCTAACAAAGTGGTGAAACAATTTTTTATAAAAATAAGGGTACCTCCCCTATATGTAAAGTGGGGATGGAATATTTACTTTGCTTCAACCCTATGGTGTAGGGTGTTGTTGGGTATATCTTTCAATATGAATATAGGTCGGAAATAAACACTCTAAAGAAAAAAAAATGCCTGTAACGTTTAAACTGTGAGTTTAAAAATATGTCAAAAATCAGGAAAGTTAAGCTTAATAAAGACTTTCAACGAAAACCATAGCGGACATGATCAGTTAAGCTGTTTTTGAGTTAACGTTAAAAGTCTTCCCTTCTTAGTAAAAGACGTATGAAATGGTGCGGTATTCCCTTTTGCATTATTTTATATTATTAATTAAGTTCATTGGGCAACAACGGAATTCTACACTGAGCATGAGCCAAAATGCTCCTGGCCGTTTTTTTTTTGTTAAAAGACAAGCTGTTGCCGCTCTGGCTCAGGTATAATTATCAAATAATGAGTGGATTATTTGATAATTATACCTGAGCCAGAGCCTGAGCCTGAGTGCGATTAAAGACGAGTCTGATAGCAAAACATCTACTCGTATTTAAGTTAGCCGTCACAATTGCCGTATCCTGGATCCATTGAACTAAATCAATTATTCCACCACGAAGTAAAATATTAATCTCTGATATACGTAAATAAATAATGTTTATCCACTTGAAAGGCCTGTTGTAGTGAGTCTAATTTCGTAGAGACAGCTTTTTCACCTGCCTACTAAAGCTAGGCCTTATTCATATGCGAGACTGATATCCGGACGGATGGTAAAATACATTCGGATATCCGCGTCGGATATCCATGTCGCACTGAACAAGGCCTTTCTCGCACATGTCTTTCAGTCTGTGTTTGAATCTTTTAGGCAAACAAGACGCGACCTTCGTCTTCCTAGTCGGTTCACTCTTGTCAGTGTCAAAGTTAAAGTTCTGTATTCTTCTAGGCATATTACATGCATCTATGAATAAATGTCAATAAACTTTTCGATTTGAAAAAATAAACCTGTGCCATGAGAAGAATTGGCGTAAAGAACTCGGCGCGGTATATTTTTTTCCAAACAATGTACATAAGTAGTATGTATGTAGAATAACAATATCACAGAACTACTAACAATGCTACAATAAAAAACTCATTTTTGCGAGAGATTACCCGTATAGGACGCTATCACTGCCAAACATTCATATCAATGTAGTAATGGTTTACCTTATGAATCTTATAATACTCGTATACTTTTTAAACAAGTGTTTGTGTTACAACAGTTTCGAATTTAGAATCTGTATTTTTAGTAAACATGCTTGGGAATTTTATTTTAGACTTTTATTCAAATTCCCCGAGCAATTTGATTATGCGTCGCTATTTTTGACATTTGCTGTGCTAATTAGTACCTCCATAACACCTATCTGCTCCCTACGGCAATAAGAACAAATTGAAACTACTTACAATTTCTGCAAGCAACAGTTTATCTTCAAAGTAGCTCGTATAACTCATCTCGGTGCATGCTTTCAGACATCAAAGCTGTTTAAGAAGGTTCCGAACTTAAACACTGCACTGTTTCGCTGCTTAGAACTAATTTCAACAAGTTAGCAGATCTATAACAGTATCGTTTTAGATGTAGAAATAGGTATCTTTGTTAAATTATTCTTCCGTCTTTGTTGTGCACTGTACAATGAAATTATGTAAATTTAGGTCCGTATAACTAGACGTAGAACTAGTTTTAGGATACATGACAGTAGTTTTAGGTGTAGGTAACGTAATCCTATTGAATTATTGTTTTAGCTGTGAAATGTTTTTTTCAAATTGTTCGTTGGACATTTGGAGATCCTTATACATATGTACCTCTTAAGTATTTTTATTTGATTACCTTTATTGTCTGGAGAGGCCTTTACATCACCAAACCTTATTAATGGCCAAGTATACTTACTTTTTTCATCTCCAATTATTAGACCCGGAGACTATACATACACCACCACCACCATATCAGCCCAAGGACGTCCACTGCTGGAAACAGACCTCCCCCAAATTCACGGGGGGTAAGTACTATAAATACATCCCTTGACAAATATGTGCCTAGGCTAGGAAATTGTCTATTGTGTCAATGTTGCTTTATCCTACTTTACGGACTTTATGGTAGTTAATAATAGAATTGTAATTATATTTGTAACCTCTGATAATTAAAAGTACCATTGAGGCCTTGCGGAATAAATATTAGACTTTTTGAATTTTGTTATCAAATATTTTATTACAGAAATCGACACTTTCAATTGACTAAACATGGATCAACGCGTTTAAAATATGTTTTAATGATAGGTATTATTAATCATCGTCATCAAATAATGCAATAAGTGTTGTGTTATTAAGTTAGCTAACATTTTACTAAACTGGTTTCGAAGAACAGTTTTAGCGTCAAAGAACGCATGCAATACTTTTGTCAACGAATTTTTAGAAACACTTTCTTTTGATTTTTTGTTTATTAATTTTCAAATACGCATATTTTCATTTTTAAAAGCACTCTAAGTAACTCGGCCAGAATAGAGTTTGCCTGCATCGTATTACTAGATAACTTAGCTCACGATCGTTCATCTATAACATACTCACACAATTCAACAATTCCCTCTTATCCGATCTTTGTAAATGTACTATTTTATCACTCACTCAAAACTGGCAACCGTACTGTCTTCTCGAAGATCTCACGGTTCGTAAATAAATGCCATACGATAAATAAATCACTCACATCACATACTGCCGCCCTAATTGATGGTGGCAAAGTTTTATGCGGGCGATAACAACAAATATTTAAACCATAAGAGAAGAAAATTTGATAGATAATGCATATTATTAAAGGCAAGTCAAAATTATTTGTATATGTTGTTAACGTATCAAATTACATGAATAAAATCTCCGAAGATAATCGTTTCATTCCCTACTTAAAAACGAGATTGCCGCCATTCTGTGTGCGTATTTTTCGGGAGCCATTATGTTGGGTAAACATTTAAATTACTAAGTAAGTATTTCCGTGCAATTTCAAAAAAAGGTATAATTTTTTTTTTTAATCGAAATTGAAGGGTTCCGGTTTTTCTTTACTTAATGTTGTTAGATGATGTTTATTAAATAAAAGTATATAACTTTATATAATAAGCGTATAACTTCAGGAATATGACTTATATCACTGTAATCATTATTTCGTGTTGAAATTAGCATTGTTCATTTTTTTGACCAATACCTACTTTTTTATTGTCTTGTTTTGTTGTTTTTTTGTTGTTTTATATAAACCGTTTCAAGAAACGAATTTCATTATTTTGGAGTTTCATAGCGTAATTTAATTACAATAAATTAATTTGTTTTGTTTTAAATTTGGTTCGGTGCATAATTCACAGGTTGTTTATCGCCATCCATTTGTCTTTAATGAACTGATTTGCTCAAAGGTTAGCTGGAAGAGATCCCCTGAAGGGATGAGCTCGCCTTTATACGTCTAATTTTTGTTTACGTTTATCATTTTGTCGTGTTTTATGTACAATAAAGTAATACATACATACATTTAACTTATTTTTAAAATCAGATATGACTTTTCAATTATCACTCGCCCCGGATGATTCAAGACAAGCTAGAGACGTTATTAAACAACACATATTGTCAATCTTGTCATAAATAAGTAAATAAATCAATTAAATAAATGAATATCAGTATAAAATTGGATTGCAAATTGTAATGTCTAAATTACTCAAAGAGAGGCAGACAAAGGTATCGAAGCAAGCAAGACGACATCGACAGTTCAATGGTGTTCGATGTTACAAAGGGCAAACAAACGCTGTACGTACATGGTATGGGCTTGCATTCTGTGTCCATTACACGCCTGTATTTCCAAGAGTATAGGCAGAGCGAATTGAATGTAACTTTCAGTTCAATAAACTAACTTTCAGTGAATCAATCTCTGGTGGGGAACAGGCGGATGGGATATGCTATTTCATCACGTAACACGTCAAACATAACTGACTTTTATAGTACCTATTGAAAATTACATTAGTTATTTAGTTGAGTCTTAGGCACGCTTGAATACGTTACCAATAACCACCCCTGCTGTGTTATAATAATAATAATAATAGGCTAGTAAGTACCTAGACCTGGCACACGAGATAACCGCCATGTGGGATGTTGATTCGACGATCATTGTCCCGATAGTCGTCTCTGCGGACGGTCTAATTGCGAAGAGTCTCGATCAACATCTTAATAGGCTCTCGCTAGATGGTTGGGTCAAGGGTCAGATACAGAAGGCGGTACTCCTGGACACGGCGCGAATAGTCAGGAAGTTCCTCTCTCTGTCGCCCTAACCACCAGTAGCTTAGGCCCGCCTCGCTGCCGGCGGCAAACTAGGTCAGGTTTTTATAATGATTTTATGTTTTGTAAATATACGCCAATTCTTGGAATTAAGTAGCGGACCCCAGGCATCCTTCAGAATGCCACTGTACTGGGAATAACGCTAGCAGGATGATGATGATGTTTTATAAATATTGTTTTATATTTTACTTTTTATTATTTTAAAAACCTAATCTAAGAAAAAAAATGAATAAAGAGATAATAATAATAATAAGATGGGACGAGTGCTGGTGTGGGATGCCACATGCATTGATACGCTAGCACCGTCCCATCTACCACGAACTTCGTCCAGGGCTGGCGGGGCAGCGGAGGCGGCCGAAACAAAAAAGGCCACAAAATACCGGGATCTCGGCACTCAATACCATTTCATGGCTTTCGGTGTCGCGACCCTCGGGCAGTGGGGTCTAAGCGCTCGGGAACTTTTTAAAGAGCTCAGCAAAAGCAAAGAGCTGGCAGCTTCCTCGCACAGCGCTTAAGTATAGCCATACAGCGAGGAAATGCTGCCAGCGTCTATGGTACGATGCCACGGGGGCCCTTTTTAGAAATAGTTTTGTTTAATTTTAGGATTTGTTTTAGTTTTTTTTTATTATTTTGTCATTTTATGTTTTAAGTTATGTAATTCCTATACAAATTTATCCTAGTAATTTCAGAAATAAAATGTCAAAACATGTAAAAAAAAATATATATATAATAAAATAAATATTAATAATAATTTATTCATTTACTTCAGACATCTGAGGCCCATATTACAAATACCTTAAAGTCTAACATACATATTATTTTATATCTTAAAATGAAATCATATATTAAATTATACATCGCGATGGGACGTCGACGCGAGGGGGTGTCGAATAACTGGCCGCAAATCGCCGGAATACGACACCTTTCGGCCAGAACTCCTCCTTCATGAAGGTCGATAGCTTGTCTGTTATTGTTATTCATATCGAATAAAAATAACAGTGAAAGGTGGGGTGAACGGTCAGGACAGTTGACGTCACTGTTTACTCGTAGTATAACGTGGTATAACTTAACGCCGGGACTATTTCGTGTTGTTATTATAACAACACGTAATTGCAGTGCTAATAATCTGTACAACGCACCGCACCCTAGGCGAGCCAGTGAATCAGACCTCCGATTACGTGGTCATTACTAGTAGGAGAATACATCTGGGCTGGGCAGCATTTAGGAAACTTGGTCAGGTCTTCATCGCTGATCCGCAAAGGTAGAAAACGAAAATTTAATGAGTGTGTTCTACCAGTAATAACATATGGAGCCGAGGGTTTGGGCAACGTCGATCGGTTTCTTATTCGGTCAGTTTCGTGATAGGTCAGATTCTTGGTTTGTCAGAGACAGACTTGGGCAAATTCTTACTTTGTCGGATTCGTAGGCGGTCAGATTTTTATTTTCTCGGATTCTAACTAGGTCAGTTTCTTCTAGACAGACAATGTAATAAGGTGACCTACTACGAATACGTATACGACAAAATAAGAAACCAATCTACTTCTCCGAAAAGGCCTCTTTTTGGACTGTTCGGTTTTTATTTTAAAATTTTATCGAATTCTGACTTGACCAGTTTCTAATGTTGTCGGATTCGTAGTATCGGTCAAATAATGGATTTGTTGAATTCTGACTAGGTCAGTTTCTTTTTGAAACAATTGAATCTGACCTATTACGAATACGGCAACAAACTGATCAACCTAGAATTCGACAAAGCAAGAAACAGGCTAAGTCAAAATTCGACAAAATAAGAATCTGACCTAGTACGAATTTGAAATAAGAAACCGTCCGACTTCGCCCACCGAGAGCAGAGACGTGGATACATACGGTGCGATTGGTTCACCAATTTAAGGCGCTCAGCAAGCTATTGAGGGGGCTATGCTCGGTGTCTCTCTGAAGAATCGAATCCGAAACGACGTGATCCGACAGAAAACTAAAGTCATCGATATAGCCCAAAGGATTAGCAAGCTAAAGTGGCAATGGGGCCGTCACATCTGCCGCAGACCCGCGAACAGTAGCGTGTTCTGGAGTGGAGACCACGGCTTGGCAAACGTCGTACAGGACGCCCTCTAGCTAAGTGCAGCGATGACATAGTATACGGAAGATGGCTGGCTGCGGTTGGAAACAAAAAACTCAGGACCGAGTTCAATGGAGTACAATGGGAAATGCCTATGTCTAGCAGTGGACGGAAGTGGGATGATGATAATTTATTTCATTTCATCGTATGGCGATCATTTCGAATCGTGAGATTTTCGAGAAGATAGTATGGTTGCCAGTTTGTTGAACTTTTAGCACCACCACGTCACGTGTAGGGTAATAATGATGCAGATTATGGTTATGATGATGTTTACTAGTCCCGGTGTCAAGATATACTAGAGGTGAGCGGTGACGTGAACATTGTAAATTGCATAGAAGCTTGCTATCCCGTTCTTTTTTTGTTGAAATTTTATATTATCTCATGAATCAAGACAATTTCATTTACTTACAATAGGCAAATTTGATTTTTATCCAAATAATTTACTTGACCGACACGTTAAAAATTATAAAAAAAAAAGATTCCGATGTAAATGAGAACTTCCTCCTTTTTTGAAGTCGGTTAAAAAGTTACAACCTCATTTCAAATAAGAAAAAATCCAATCAAATACTTATTTCCGAGCACGGAATACAAATCCGTTGATGCATTGAGTGCGATATTAGAAAAAGGAGGAAAATGTCTTATCTCATTTTATACTGATCCGAACCTGTAATTAACTCCAGGGGAGGGATCTAATATAGCGATAAAGTAACCACCTTCTAAAGAAGGACTGAAAGTGACGTTTAAGGATATTTCTTTATACAGTGTAACTTCGGGGTCGTGAATCAAGAATCAGTTTTCCGACTAGGTACCTGTTAGCCATTTCAAAAAAAATTGTGGTGACACGAAACAAACACAGTTAATTTTGATGACAAAAATATATAATCACAAAAAACATGGTTACCCTACTCGCTTTGACGGATAGTATGGAGAGTTGATAGTGAAGTAGGGTGACCAAGTTGTATAAAAAAGTATTATTTCCCATTAAAATTTGAAAAATAGAGTTATTTGAGTTATAAACCTTTATACCGAATGTAATGTTTACTACTTTGAATTCTTGACCTTGACTTTGAATTCAATCACGACAATCATTCCGGTTCACGACCCCAAAATCACCATGTATTTTGAAAAGGTTTGGGATTTTGAATGATACATGACTGATATATGAGAGTATCGCCAATATTCGAAACACTATAACGTTTTGTTCGAAACACTATAACGTTGTTCTTTGCAGTCACAGCGGGTGCGGCAGCAGAGGCAGCCGGAAAGGCGAAGCAAAACAAATATAGGCGTCTCACAGCACCAAATATAAATTTATTCCTTTCGGTTTTGAGACCCTCGGTCCATGGGATCCCAAAGCCCATGACCTCTTCAAAGAGGTGGCTAAAAGGTTAGTGGACACCACTGGGTGACCAAAGGGCTGGCAGCTTCCTCGCACAACGCATCAGCATTGTTATACAGGGGCAGGGGGGAAATGCTGCCAGTAACTTACAGCACTATTTATTACTCGTATACTATATTTACTTATTTTAGATTATTTATTTTTAAGTTTTTGGAAAGCACCGGTTATATAATTATTTTCGTCATTATGTTTCTGTTTTTATTTATGTACCTAATAAGCGTTTGTCTGGTGCCTTCGTCAAAAAATTTTATCTCCTACTTATACTAAGTTTAAAGTGTATTTACCCGACTATACCAGAAGAAGGGTTATGTTTTTCGAGAGTATGTATGTATGTATAATTGTTTGGCACGCTCTGCAGCTTGAACGGCTCGATGGATTTTAACTTGAGAGGTGTCGTTAGATTCTTATTTACTGTAAGAGTGATACTGGGTATATCAAAATAAAATAAAAAACAAAATGGCGGATTTTTGGTGCTAAATTCCAAATTACACAGAAACGCAGTCGAGTTATTTAGTTTTTTAATTAAATAGTCTTGTTTTGAGTATTATTTCAATAACTTTTTTAGCATTAAAACTGGCCACCATTTAAATAATAAGGAATCCAAGTTCTTACTTATCAATCCCTGTAAAATAAAATGTTATTGCTTTGTGATACACTTCGAAAATTAATAATCACCTTGACTAATTTCGTTCTAAGCAGTAACCACTGCTAAGAAAAATTCTAAACAAAGAAAATTGTGCTCCGAGGTGAATTTGACCCTGCGATATCCAGGCTTGCTAACGGAGCTACTGACACAAAATCCCTCACTGGTTCCCTCGGAGCACAATTTTTATTTCAATGTTTTCCTATAATTTTAAATTAAAAAATTACTCACCTCTTGCTCCCGAGCTGACTTGGCACTGATACCGTGCGTCATCGTCCAACGTCACGTCCCGTATGTCCAACGAATAATCCCCTGCGAGCAAACACCTTGATTAGTACAACAAATGGCTAAGCATTCATTAACCAGTCTTATCTGACCCCCCATACCTATAGCAAGTGTACATGATTATAGACTGGCTAAGCTGGTCGTCGCTGTGACAAAATGAGCATGTGTGTTCTTGTCTAAACAGACCTTAAGACTTGTAGAAACTATGCGTGAATAGAGGTCAGACTTAGACTGGTTGTGATCTAGTAATGAGCCACGTATGTGTTCATGGCTTTATGAAGGTTATTAAAGGTGGGTGTTTTGTTTTAATACAGGGCGCAGCTTTGTGGATATATGTAGTTGCAAAGACGTGGAAAAATTAAGGTCTGACTGGGGTGGAAATTGCACGATTTACCGTTTCATTGGCTGTTCTTTATTCGGTTTTAAAAGGAAACACTAGGGCCGTTTTTCCATACAAACGTAGTCCCCTGTTTCCTCCCTGGATAATGCCACTAGAGCAACAATTTTTTCCATAAAATCTATTGCCACTATTTCCATATTCCTATGTTTTCACTTTTTTTAAATAAATTATTAAAAGAGATATAAACGTTCAAAAACCAAAAAAAAATGCCGAAATTTTCCGCAGTGTTCAGACAGCCAGCAAACAAATTTGCAGAGATTATATAAAAAATGAAAAACATAGGAACACAGCAAAAACATTCCTCTAATTTTTAATGAAAAGAATAGTTAATTGCTCTAATTTTTAATGAAAAAAGAACCATGTGGAATCGGTCTGCAATAAGCTAAGATCTATATTATGCAAATTTAATGATCTGAAACACATAGCGAATAAGGCGGTATTATTCACATTATACCACGCGCTAGCTGACTCTGTGTTGAGTTATGGACCGCACCTTTAAAACCCAACTTGATAAAATCTTAAATTTGCAACTTAGACTAATAAAGGTACTGGTAGATAAGCAGACCAAAGAGAAGTGTAACAAACACTACCATCAACTTTTTCAAAAATGTAACATATTACCGGTTCACGAGAAACTAAAATACTTATTAGCTATAGACGAATACTTTTTTCCCAAATTCAAAACTGAACATATATATAAACGTAGCTTAAGATTATCAACACGTAAGAAATATGTTGAGCCGCGAGCATGTAATTATTATGGTCAAAGAACTAGACATTACCTAGTACCGCGCATTTTTAACGTCTTGCCCTTAGAAGAAGTTACAGTATCAAAAAGTGTATTTAAGAAAAAACTGAAGGATGTTTTACTAAATAAACTTTAATGTAAACGGCGAAATTTATAACCAAGTAAAGTATTAATACTTATTAACTTTATATACTTACATACATACACTAACATCACACTATACTATAGTATCTTATACATGATTACTGTTAAGATTATTTTAATTACACTGTATAATAGGTTAAGTCTATAAAGGGTGTAATCTATTCGCCAACAAACTGCCCCGCAGTTTGGCGAAGCTTTGGAAATTCGAATTGGTTTTGTTGTTCGGATAAATAAATAAATAAAAATAAAAAAAAGTTAAATAAGTCCAGTTTTGGAGAAGGAACCAGGGGACAAGGAAACGTTGATTTTGTCTACTTCTCATATGTAATTTCGGCCCCAGCTGCAGTTGTCCCTATCGCACTCTACGGGGGTTGCTTCGGGCATAGAGCGACGGCAATAGATTTTATAAATACCTATTTTTCAATTCTCTCGCCCGTTGTGTTTCCTCTTAACTGTGGAATATTTCGTTAAATGAAATTGAATTGGTGAACCACAATTGAATACGATTTTAGTGGTCATATTCTGTTTATTAATGGGTTAAATATAAAATAAATCCAACGAAACGTGAGCATATTCCATCTTTGTTTGAGAAGTCACTTAGTATAAGTATTAGGTATTCCTTTTCTCTCTCATGCCATTATTTAACTTATCTAACTTTAAGTTTGTTTATTTAGTAAAAAATTAATTGGTATGTAATATCCCTCGTCGCCGTGGCCTTGAATGGTTACTAACTGAGCGCTCCCGTGCATTGAAAGGCACGTTAAGCCGTTGGTCCCGGCTGTTGTCTATGACAGCAATCGTTAAGCCAAGTTAGAACTTCTAACAGTCAACTTTTCACTTGACAAGGGGAGTCGAAGTTGCACCACGTCCGTAGGGAGTACCCACCGTTCGGTTACCCTACACGTGACCTGGTGGTACTAAAAGTGCAACAAAACTGGCAACTGTACTGTCTTCTCGAAGATCTCACGGATAGAATAATAAATATACGATTATTATTATTCCTACTTGTTTGTGTTATAGACAAGTTTATTACAATTTGAGCGTACCTTCTTCATCGCTCCCGATCATCTTGTAACGGTCATAGCCGCTCAAGTCCCGGTGGAGTCCGAGACCAAAGTCGTCCTTCGTCCACTGCAGCTGGCCGGATTTCCTTTCCACCCGGCAGGGAAGTGTTACTCTTGAACCTACTACCGCCGTCTGGAAGAAAAAAATACGTTTTTAATAGTAGATGCCGCCACCGGCCCTGTGCCACCCGCATCCGCGGAGGACCGGTCATTGTAGAAGACTTTGGGGAGGTCTATGTCCAGCAGTGGACGTCTTTCTGCTGGCATGATGATGATGATGATAATGAATTTATAGTAGATTGTACAATCACTGCATAAAACAAGTCAGTTCACACGAGACAATTTATCGATCGGAGCCGTAGACGAGGGTCGATATAAAGTAGACTAAATAGAGGATAAGTCGATATAAAGTAGAGGATAAAATGGGTTTTACACAAGAGTGATACACTCTGCTTTTCACTTCGATTTCGAGAGAATTCAACAAATAATTAGTATAATCAAAGTTATGTTATCACATTTATACTTATGTGATCGCCGACGCGGGCGGCGACGCTGACGTCGGGTTTTACTTTATGTTCTAGGGCATAAAAGGTGACTTTATGTAGAGCATGAGAAGTCAAAAGTTCATTTTATATACTAAGATGATGGCAAACAAGAATACTGTCTGTTTGTAAGCATACAGGGTAGGCTATTGCGACTGCAGAATAATAACGATAACAACTCTTTTTAGGGTTCCGTAATATACAAAGAAGGAACCGTAGTATACAAAGAAAGGAACCGTAGTATACAAAGAAAAGAACCGTAGTTCCGTCATAGAACTATCTGGTACATCGAAAACCAACTTTATGAGGGTTCAAAAAAACGATGAAACACTTCGAGATAAGGTAGGAAGTGCCCTTGCGCTTCGCCTGGCTCGTCTTGGCGGGGGCATTACCGTGCCCCCAGATCTATAATGATTTTTCTTATGTCACCTATGACATACTTTAATTCATTAATGACA
Organism: Notocelia uddmanniana; assembly: GCA_905163555.1. Classification (NCBI taxonomy): domain Eukaryota; kingdom Metazoa; phylum Arthropoda; class Insecta; order Lepidoptera; family Tortricidae; genus Notocelia; species Notocelia uddmanniana. Next base: position 3,229,992 of record LR991074.1, on the reverse strand, counting down.
ACTGTGACATGTAAAATTTTATATTTTATCAATAAAATGAGTATGAGTGATTTCATTTCATTTGCCTACCCTTTATAATAATTCAACCGTGAGTTTATATACGAGTATGTTTAGTAAGCTATTTTTGTAATTCAACATGTAACACAAAACAGACATGTGATATTTCCGGGAACACCTTGTTACTCTAATTGGAAGCGAGTAACATTATATTTTTGAAATTCAACTCAAATCTTACACCGTGTTTACATGTACTTGGCTTCGCTCCGATAGGTGCGATGTTAATGTAATGCATTTTATGCCTTACTCCAAGAACATTAGGTGCAAAACCGTAATCTTTGACTTTGACTATGAAGTCAGACGAGTATGTGACGACGACTGCATGAAAGCACGGTTTTGTCTGTAATTTGTAATAGGTTCGTATGTTACGTTGAATAAATGTGCTTATGGTTTTGTTACTTTAAGGCTTTGTTATGGGATAAGTTCAATCTTAATACTCTTTATTCCTCCCATCATATTATGAAAGCCATAAAGTGACAAACATTTCGTCAATATTTTTTTTGTTTATGCTAACTTAATTGCGCAAATCACATATGTACAAAGTGTGGACTTAATGTTATTAAGAATTTTCTACCAGCCAATCATAGGGCCAAACAGAAACTTGTAAAAGAGAGTGTGAGTGAGTGAACTTGTGAAAGTGGTGGTGGGTGTAATTATATTCGTATAAGTAAAATTAAAATGTTATGTATTTAGTACTTTTTTTTTGGGTTAAGTTTAAATAAATAATGCAGTGACAGGCAGTCAATCTCAAAGTTGCTAAGACATTGCCTTTGTTGCTGACAACGTTGAAGGCAGTCGGTGGAAATTTAATATTCCGTGCAATTAAGAACGTGTACACATTGTTCGCTATCGGTTTGATTACGAACTTTGCCAACTTCGTGTTGTGCTTTCACAAATTCTTGCTCATAAACGAAAGCTATACTTATTATATTTATTATACTTGAAAAGTTTAAAAACAAAGTATGACGTTTTAATTTACAAGCCAGATAATACAGAAGAAGATTTTTATACTGGCGGCATTGACTGTTTTGGACCGATAACATCGGAATGTGTGCAGTCTGCCGTTTTTGAACGTTAATTTTCATACCACATCGGTGGCAATCAAGCGTACGGCCCGCCTGATCATAAGTGGTCACCGCAGCTTATGGACGCCTGCAACTCCAGGGGTATCACATGCGCGTAATTTAATGATAGACCATTTTGTGTGTTACTGTACACGCTCTAAGGCGGCGTGACAGTTGACAGTAGTCAGCTGTCAACTGTCATTCGAGTCAATACCGGTTTTATACTGCGTGTCTACATTTAAATGAGCGCTCCCTGGCAGAATCAGGGCGATACAAATGCAGTACTGCCCTGCTCCAGCACATGATGACGACTTTAGCTTAGTTGGTGGTGACCCTGTTCATGAAGCTAGCGGTCTCAGGTTTGAATTTCGGTGAGGGACTTGAATGTTTTCCATGTAAGTATTTATCTATCTATAGTGCAAGTTTCGCTTAATGTCCACAAATATTTATATTTATTTTATTTTATGATATAAGGTGCTACTGCGCTAATGTAAAATTGACAGAATGCCATCAAGTTAGGAAATCTGTATTGACATCAGTAAGCTCACATCAAAAAACAACCACCACAAACATACCTACCGATTCCGCCTTGCTAAGTCGGGAAGTGTAACTATAACTACACAAAAGTCATAGTCATACAATTTCCACGTCACTTGTGCGAGCGTCTACCGTTTTATACGGAACCACATTGTTCCTGGCCCCTAATTATTCTGTCACGGCAGGATTATCTTTGATATGGAAATGCCTTTCTTTGTGGCTGGTTTTAAAATTGCTTTAGATTACAGTGGAGTTAGGCGTGGCTTATAAACAGTTAGGGCGACAATGTTTTATGTTAAGTTATGGTTTTATTTATTGATATACTAACTAATGTCCGTGATTTTCTTTGCATTACACTTCTTACAAACATAGTATACAGACAGCACACATTCCGATATTATCGGTCCAAAACTGTCAATGTCGCCAGTATAGAAATCTTCTTAGATATTATCTGGCTTGTAAATTTAAATGTCATACTTATCCTATTTCTATTCTCCGGCTTAAGCTATACCTTGTCTTTTTAGATTAAACGCTCATCCTTGTCTACTTTTTTTCGGTTACCTGGGATATTAGAGGATATTATTGTACTAATTTTACTTATTTCAATGATTTATTACGTTTCAAAGATATTTTCACGCATATTTTCTCACTTCTAGATTGTTTTCTTTGAAATCGCATGATGAATAACGCACCATTTTTCTTCTTAATCTGAAGAAAACGAAGTATAGCTATCTGAATTTTTAATTTACATAGCCAGGGAAATTATTTGTGCATTTAGCACGGATATTTGTCCTTGGGTCTTGGATGTTTTCTATGTATTTAAGTACATAGCTTGTACTATGGGTACTAGACACATATTGTATGTATTTATCTATATAAATGGGTATATAGATAAATACATACAATATGTGTCTAGTACCCATAGTACCAGCTATGCTTAGTTTGGGACTAGGTCGATTTGTGTAAAATTGTCCCCCAATAATTATTTTTTATAGGTAACATAACTCTTATAATTTTCCAACCCCTCGAATTACCCTCATAAGAAATGATTTTCGGAATAAAATCTATTCTGTCTTTCCCGAGGTCTTTAACTATCTCCAAATTTTATCTAAATCCGTTCAATGGTTTTAGCGTATAAAGAGAATTGACAGACAGACAGACTAATTACTTTTGCATCATACAAGTAAGAAGTTACAAAGATGCTTTAGCAAGCTATAAGGTCTTAAAGCTTTAGCTTTTCTTTCTCTGCCGGCGTCTGTATTTCCGAGATCATATAACCTAGGACTTTTTAAGGTACGAGTGAATAGACATCTTCTGGGTGATCTCGCTTCATCGTCGGCCTCATCTTTTCCCCCTGGCTAGATGCTGGCCAAGAGCAATCCCATTTTTAATAAAAAAAAAGCTGTATGCATGAGAAAGAACAAACAATTACTTAATACTAAAATCTGTTATGGACCCATTGGCACTGTTTAGATTAGATTAATTTATTTCATTATATTCAATGTCACTTAAAATTACACATCGGCAATTGAAAGGAATTTATATTAAACATTGTCAATTAGGTGGATGTACAAAATTTACCATAGGTAATAATGAAAGAGAAGGCAAGAGGGGCAGAGGAAGACCGAGAATAAGCTACGTGAAACAAATAAAAGAGAAAATAGAAGTAGTGTCGTATAAGGAAACCAAGGAATTGGATCTGGATAGGATAAGGTGGAGAGAACTGCATAGTTCATCGGCTACGATGACAAGAGCTTCACTCCTTAATTCATGATGAATATAAAATGTTTACAAGTATGTAATTTAAGAACTGTACTGTACTTCATCATCCTCCTAGCGTTATTCCCAGTACAGTTGCATCCTGAAGAATGCCTGGGGTCCGCTACCTAATCCCAAGAATTGGCGTTGGCACTAGTTTTTACGGAAGCGACTGCCATCTGACCTTCCAACCCGAGGGGGAAACCGACCTTATTAGGAATAGGCTTGTCAAGTGAGTGGGCAACTTGACTGTTAGAAGTTCTCAAGCCGCCCGGAGGCCTCTAACTTGGCTTAACGATTGCTATCAAAGACAGCAACCGGGATCAACGGCTTAACGTGCCTTCCAAAGCACGGGAGCGCTCAGTTAGTAACCACTCAAAGCGGTCACCCATCCAAGGCATCCTCGCCCGACATTGCTTAACCTCGCATACCGCACGCAGTACGCGGGTGCCACTGGGCCACGAGCGCTCAACTGTACTGTACTTATCGATGATTAAAAAACAGATAAATCAATTCCTTTAACAGCTAAGGCTTGATTTACCTATTAATATAATCTTATCCCCACAAAATCTTCTATTTACTCAATTTATTAAATAAATCCTTTTATATGGAGGACACTAACATTCAATTGTTTGTACATTTCATTAATTTATCAATAATCAATAAAATCAACAACTAAAGTCTTTACCCAACAATTTCTCGATAATTCTACTGTAATAATTTGTTACACAAAAGGTTTCCAGCACAAATAAACGACCAAGCGATGAAAGGTCAAGTTAAAATATTGTTTAAGTTGTAATGACGAAAACCGGTAAGTCGAAAACAAGAAGCTGGGGTATATATGATACTTGCAGTTTGCATTCCATTTTGATATCAATGTGCTGGAGTGTGATGGTGCTGTTTCTAATATTCGCTCTATTCATTGTGCATGCTTAGGCGTATTCACTACATGAATATAATTTTTCACCTCAGCGGCTCGGAAATGAAGGTTTTGCTGCTTGAAACCAGTGAGAAAAATGCAATTTTGCTGCGAGCGTGGAAAAACTAACTTTTTAATTTTTCATATCGTAGGTTAGTTTAAGTAACTTCATTCTCTCTATCACTATTCCTTTGCGTTATATGTTCTTGCCGCTGAGGTGAAAAGTTGTATGTATCACACGAGAGCAAAGATATTTGCATCTCGTGTCTTTGAGTCCCTCGCTACGCTCAAGATTCTAATTTTGAATCACTCGCTACGCTCGTGGTTCTATTATCAATTCTTTCGCTTGCTCGGAACTCAACATCAACACTCGCAGCAAAAATCTATTTTGCTCTCTTGTTGAACAAATAACTATTTCCAGCCGAACATAAGAAATGTAATGGAAAAAGCAAACTTGTGAAATTTCGATTGATTACTTAAATAATATAAGTTTCAATAAAGTCATCAATTCATCATAATACTATTATGTTGGGGTTTATTTAAAAATGATGGTTATTATTTAGTGATGAAAATAAATAGATAGACATCGTAAGAAGTATCCACTTAATATAGTCTGACAATAAAGATTAGAAATTAATTGAGGTCGCCACTGTGCTTTAACGGGCAACATTTGTACTAGGACTAGATTGATATTGATACTTGCTTATGATAATAATTAAATACAAAATAATATAGTACATTATATCCAACATTTTGTAGTATTATATCCATGTTAGTTATAAAAATAAATATGAAAATGAAAATAAATGATCTTTTATTGGTTTTGTCCAACTTATTGATTAAAAAAGTCATATATCAAAGTCATTGTTTTTGAGGACGCCCTTTTCTGTGCATTGTGGGCGTTCCAAATTTGCCGTTATTCTTACATACTTCTTTCATTCACTACTTTTTTTACAGTACCGACTTCCCTGAAACAATGTACATTTTAAAGTTTTATACATATTTATGATCATATCAATAAGAAGTACTCAAATTATTTGGGTATCAGACTGTGGTATCAGATGACAAGTGTTTAAGTATATATGTACAAGTGTAACTATTTAGTATTTTAGGTCCTGCTACATTTATTTAGTAATATTTAATCTTAACTGGCTACATGTACTAGATCGTTTTACACTGATAAAGTTGCAACCTATACTTCCAAATAATATTATTTTGTTAGTCTCATTTGCTTCCTTTATGTGATCAAGTAGTAAAATATCAAGAAGTGGCATTTACGCTATATGACATTTCAACATCGAACATTATTGACCTAATCTCAAATTATTTATAATAGCGAAATTACATCCAAATAATGATTATTAAGTCAATAGCTGTATATCTTTGCCTCGATTCATAAATATGAAATAAAGTTTTTAGTAGTACATACCCGTTATATTAGCAGTTCGTTTGTAAACTTCTTCTAAATCCAGCATTAACTATCCAGCTTCAAGCTTCGGAAAATAACGTTAAAAACACCTGATATGTTACCTTTCCGTGCTTCATTGAGAGAGTATTGAGATATTTATTGATAAAATTATAACTAATTTTACATGTCATTTTTACATTTAGATAGGTATATTATATTACATTGTTTCTACTTGTTGTTGGTTGTTTTACATTTTTCAATTGCGAATTGTTTTATTAATTTTTACTTTATTTAGATATTTTCGTCGAGCAAAAACTGGGTAAACAACGGTAATACTCACCAGCAGCAATTCAATGTTTATTTACGGACCAATATTTGTCATTTTTAACATGACGCCTGGTGCTGCCATGTAACGTTCTATGTTAGTTCCATTTTATTTAATTTCTACTCTTTATTGTCAGACTATACCTATATTTTAAGGTTATACTCCCGATTCAATCCGCTGGTTTTTTTTATCTGTAAATTTTAATCGATTATGAATCAATTCAATACAAGGAATTGGCAATCCGACATAATAAATATTCAATATTTATATTGTACACTCGCGGATAACGAATACGGGTTGTTAAAATACCGTCATATTTCCTAAAATAATGCAACGTTGTACAGTTTAATGCTGTCAGGATCTTTGTTTCATTTTAAATTTAAACTGCAAAAATAACAGTGAAAATAACGTTATGTTATAACGTTCAAAGGTTTCAATCGGACTCGTAAAGACCCATGAAGAAAACAACGTTAAAGGAGCGAGATATTGCAAAGAAATTCATTTTTGGGTGTTGATATTTTTATTTTTATGATAGGATCCCGGAAATATCTTATAGAGGAAAGATATATAATGGGTATTTATAAATAATAGTATATAAATAAATCTAGTCTAAAATATAAAAAATGCGGTTATTTTTATTTAGAGTGATCAGAAATTTTTGACCACGAGTGTATATATAATAACGCACTCGTTCTGAAACTTGCCCTGAGCACTAAAGCAAAAGGCCGGAACACATTGAAATCGAAATAAAATGCGAAAGGTATGTCTGAAATTGACCCGCCTGTCATTCAATTTATTAACTGGTGAATTATCAACTTTATATCAATCTTGGCGTCGGACATATGTTAAACAAATGATTGTCAATATTTCAAATTCAAATACCGTTTAGATTTGAAATGGCGTATCCACGCTGATAATACCTCCAATCTGAAGTTTTTGTTAAAATTTAGTTTTTCTGTTAAACAACAAAGAGGCGATTTATCGAGCTAGCTACGAGTATGAACATAATAAGATTTTGCAATGAGGAGTTCCCTCCGTCCTCGTAAGTAATTAAACAATTTTTTTATACTTTTTTTTAATCGTATGGCATTTATTTACGCACCGTGAGATCTTCGAGAAGACAAGTACGGTTGCCAGTTTTTGTTGCACTTATAGCACCACCCAGGGGTCACGTGTAGGGTAACGGTGGGTAGGTACTCCCTAAGGACTTGGTGCAACTTCGACCCCCTTTGTCAAGTGAGTGGGCAACTTGACTGCTAGAAGTTCTCAAGCCGCCCGAAGGCCTCTAACTTGGCTTAACGACTGCTGTCGTAGACAGCAGCCGGGATCAACGGCTTAACGTGCCTTCCAAAGCACGAGAGCGCTCAGTTAGTAACCACTCAAAGCGGTCACCCATCCAACTGACCTGCGCCCACTTTGCTTAACCTCGCATACCGCACGCGGTACGCGCGGTACCACGAGCGCTCTATTTTTTTATACGAAACAGTATTATTTGGATATCGTAAATAACAGCAATTTTGTATACTAATAGACTAATTTTAAAGACTACTTTAGCCTAGTGGCTAGTGACCCTAACAAAGCTAGTGGTCCCGGGTTTTGCCCCCTCTTTTTTATGACATAGGAGGCAAACGAGCAGACGAATCGCCTGATGGTAAGCGATTAGCACCGCCCATGGACACTCGTAACACCAGAGGGGTTGTAAGTGCGTTGCCGGCCTTTAAGATGGGAGTACGCTCTTTTCTTGAAGGTTTGAAGGTTTTTTTTTTCCTCATTAAATTTTATTTCGTAATTTTACAACACTTTTCTGTAGCGGTTCATAGAATACACCTTCCTCATAAATTTTATAATTGTAATGATTATAGTCTCCTAATAAATTCGCTCTGACATAACTGATGGACGGACGGACAGACGTGACGAATCTATAAGGGTCCCGTTTTCGTCCCCTAAAAAGCAAAGCAACCGGTGGTCAGTAAGGTCGCCAGAGCTCCCGAGGAAACGCTGTGTTGAGAGTGAGGGACAGCCTGCATATTCTAGCTGTCAAAACACCAAATCCTCAAGTACATAAAGGGTCGGCAACGCGCTTGTTATTGTTCTAGAGTCGCAAGCATCCATAGGCGAGAGTATCAGCCGTAAGCTTGTTTGCCACCATCGTTGAATAAAAAAACCTAGGTGGAGTAAACAGTCAAAGAAATTGAAACACGTATATTCAAGGGTAGCAAATATGTACTATACATACATTTTTTCACCTTATTGTAGGTATATGACGTCGACTGTACCCTTTTTCAGATAGCCACTATGATAAGGAGTTAAAAGATTCGTGTTTCAGTGTCCTTTGCCCTAGGTACAGTCAACAGCAAAAGTAGATGACCATTTTAGTACCTTGTCACTTTCACTACTTTGACTCATCCCAATTGTTGCGGTATAGTTACGTTAATGCGACAAAGTACTAAAATGATCATCTAAATTTGTTAGATTATACATCATAGATTATAGCAGAAAATAATTACCTGATCTTGCGGCTCCATCGCAAACCTCTGCTCATGATAACCGCCACACACACCAAAATTACCAAACACTATAAAAAAACTAACACAAAACACACGAGTCCGTAACAAAAGGAACAGAGATCTCACTCCCCTACTCACTTTTAGTCTATATCTATACTTAGACATTTCCACAATTGTCACTTACTACCCAAGTCCGTTAACATAACAAGATCCGGGATTCTATATTTAAAATTCACATTTTAAAACGGAAGTTTAGCTTCCCCTATCTTCTATTTCCGTTGACGCGTGCCCGCGAGGCGCCATCTTTGTCTGGGTGCTTTTTAGCGATCGTTTGGGTGTATGGGTGATGAATGAAATCTGAAACAAAAAAGGGTTAATATTAATGGTTGACGAAAATAATAGAAGGATGTTGACGGATCAACGTGTTTGATTAATTTGTAAGTTTTTTACGATTAAGGCGAAGGGTAGGCACGGCAATCTCCATACAAACGTTGTGCAAGTTTTGTTCGTTAGTTTTAGCACTACAGCATTTAATTTTATTTTTTGCTTGTACATATTGGATATACGCAGAACTTGATGTTGAAATTTGGTTTTATTAAAAATATACAAAAAATAAATTTTACTATTTAAAAAAAAAAACATCAAGTCATAGCTAAAAGAGAAATAAGCATATTGACCGAAAATTATATCTGTAGCGCAAACACAAACGAGGGAAAACGTGCACAAAGTTTGTATGGAAAGAGCTTGCCTACTCCTTCGCCTTAAGAGGGCGCAGTACGCTCGGTTCTCCATACAAACGTATTTATGCTCTCATTTTAAAACGGCATGCTAGAATAACATGAAACTTTGTATACACAATAGGATTCGGCATATCTAGGTCGCAAATTAGTTTCTGTTGCTAGAAATTGTAAAAGAAAAAAAATACAGCGGTTTTTTGAGTTTTTTACGGCTTGTATGAAAACTTTAATAATCGTTGTATTTTTTCTCCATTATAATTTCAAGCAACAGAAACTAACTTCCGACCTAGATGAACGAACACACTGCGCACTCTTAAGAACTAAATAAATAAATATACTGGCAATGTTGCCAGGCAATGTAACCTTTTTATAAAACAAGTTTATTTCAGTGTTTACTGTCGGTTGAGTCAGTATCGCATTTTACTGCGCCCATATACATCAAAATGAGTGATTACTGACTGGCGCGGGATTCTCTGAAACGGGTCGATACGAATGCAGTACGAATACTGCCCCGCTTTTGCGCATGATATTGCTACTGCGCAAACATTATACTGTCAGTATCTCGTCACATCTCGTCAAGTGAGGAATCTCTGCGATATTAGAGTTGCTACTACGAAACGAAAACGAAGTTCGAATATCGCCCGATAGTTTTCGTTCTCATCTCTGTCGCCCGAATTTGCAAGTGTCATAGAGAGGGAGATACACGAAATTCGTTCGTTTTCCGCGGTAACAAAATACCATATCCCACCCGCCAAGAGAAATACGCCGGCCGTTGCGTTTGCTGTCATAGAAAACGGGCCGGCCCGGACACGGAACGGTCTACTGTGAATCATCCCTTAAGTGCTAAGAAAACCGCTTCCGCGATAGGTGCTCATGATTAGGGACCGCGAACCGGTCTGAAAAATTTCGAGCGATTTTCGACCTTAAAGACGTGAGTGACCAGTTTCATTATATTTAATACATACCTTAAGATGTAATTTATCTCTCACATCACATGTCGTTAAAACGCTTTTCTAGAGTATAATAAAAAATAGTAATACAATTATATGGTACCTAAAATTTTGCGTGGGGTGACTTTGTCCCTCTTATGAATAATTATATATAATTTTCAGCGTTTGAAAACTAAGATTAGTAATAATAACTGGTGTGAAGAGGATTGTCGACCCAAGTCATATCTATCTATATATATATCTATATATATATTACGCGAAGCCGATCTTTATAATGCCCATCAGATCTACAGTTATGGACCGATTTTGATAAATTATATACCATAGGATTCGTCCCATCCTGCAGATGTGCAATAAGGTCTTAGTTTTTTTATTTTTGTCCTGGAAAATTAATAAATTGATATTTACGAAAAATCCTGGATGCCCCGACAAATATAAGCCTCAAAATAGTGTTCGATGACGCCGCATACAAGCGAGGGGTCAGCTTACCTTGGTAGAATTGTACGAAGTGTCAAAATTTAGCTTGGTTAACACGTGACCTCCACGTGACGTGGGAACTGGCTATGGTATGATTCCGGATGACATCAAATTAAATATGAACTAAAATGTTCCTGTAAGAAATATCTGGTACAGCATTACAATATAAAACTCGAGAAATACTCAATATTATTAACTGTAAACGAAAGTAAAATTACTAATTTGTTTACAAGACAATCATAATATTCGGTCTAAGTATTTACAGTTTACATAAATGACAGACGTATTGTGTCAATTTTTTTTTATTGTGCTCTAATTATGTCAATATTAAATTGCCATGGTTTATACTTCAAAGAAGTTGATATACAAACCAATGACGTTTCAAATATACGTTCCGTATATCTTGACTGATATTGATATCTGCCAAAACAATGACAAACCAAATTAAACTTTACGTTGTGAGTTACAGAACTGTTTCTGAGTTAATCATAGATAAGCTGCAAAACATTTTGAAAGAGAAAAGGCTAGCTTTGTCTAAGTGTGTCTCTCTTCCACCTATAGCCATACCAGTTGGGTGATCATAAGCAAAGAAGTTCAATCAGTAGACGTTACTTATTGGCGGATTCAGATCAAACCGACGAGAAAACAATGTTGCACTAATAAACGTTTACGACGCCAATAACGTATTCGACGTATATGCGCACCATTGATTCGATAAAACGACGAATATATCCGTCATGGTGACGGCGTCCAATGCGATATAAACCTAGATGCATTTCTATTGATAGTGCGCTTAAAAGGTTAAATACTTTAACAAAATTAAGACGTCAGAAAAATAATTAAACCCTTTAATTGTCGACAACATGGGGGTTATAACGTACGTTGTCAATATCACCTTCGTTCTTTATTTGACGTGTAAGTGTCACTGGCGTTCATAAAGTATAGCGTTCAAGGGGTTAATTTGCTATTCATCAATGTTTGTCTGAGGATGTCAAACGCAAAGTTGAACCCTATAGAAATGCATGTTGATATCTCATTAGAGGCCATGACGGATATATACGTCGTTGGCTTCGGACCGTTGGTGCGCAATATAGGTACGTTGTTAGCGTCGAAAAGGTTAATAATACTCGAAAAGTTAGAGGACATGTATATTTCTCTTTGTTACGTTTCAGTAAACATGTCCTAAATAAGGGGGATAAAGGCCACGTTAAACTGCCACGTTCTAAAAGGGCGTAGGTACATTGAAAGGATGAATAAGATTACCACTATTGGTAACATGTTCAATTAAAAGTTAAAATTATACTGTATCAGTATCACCTGCAACAGTGACAGTGCCGGTTTTCAGGGGGTCTACCCGAAACACCCGAAGATCGAAGTTCATTATATTTCCTTCTCTATCACACCAATAAGCAAGTGTTATAGAGATAGATATAACGAAAGATTTTAACCCAGTTACTTCACTTGACAAAATAGACCTCACAACTGTCATGCCAAAACCACACGATGGGCCATGATGGGCCACGTACAAGATGCAGTTATGCGGTGGAACGAGATGCAAATATGTTTTTTTATGATTGACTGACTGGCGTTTGGCCTTAGTCTCACCTGATGGAAAGCGATGGCCTTTAATGCATAACTGCGACCTATACGTTGGCCCATAATGGCCCATCGCGTGGTTCCGGCATCAAATGTTAATACCAATATTGCCAATGTCGCATGCATTGTTTTTTTTCTAGATTAGATAGAATAGGTTATGAGGATACTTAGAGTATTTCTAAAGAGATCCTATACGAGTACGAGTTCCACCAAGGGGGACGGAAAAGCTCTTACCCACCTAAATTGAGAATTTGTCTTAAACGGCTGGCGCCTTATCATAAACAACCTCTTTAATTTGGGCGGGTATGACGTAGACATGATAATGAGCCAAATAAAAAAGTGGAACTATGACAAAGACTACAAATGATGTATCTCTCTCTGTCGCTCTTATTCCATTTAGTACATGACCTCGGTAGTGGTATTATTATTTGAAAATTTCTCAGGGGTACTCTAAGGGAGGTTAGGATAGGAGTCATATCACAGAACATTCTTAATTGCGGAACTATGACAAAGACAACAAATGATATATCCCTCACAGTCGCTCTTATTCAATTTAGTAAGTATATGATATGATCATATCGCTCGCTTACGGTATTATTATTAGACGTCTTCTCTGGGGTACCCTGAGTTTGCGTACCTTATTAGAGCCCTATTTAGACAAGAGACGCCATCAGCGCACATTACCGAAGAAAATATTTTGTAAATTGGGGGAGGTAACACACACATAGAAAACCACACATACAAAATATTTTCCTATTACTACGCACCATTACACTGAAACAATCAACGCACACACATTCAAAACACTAAAATTATCTGATTATTATCAGATGGCCAAATTGACTGAAGTTGCTAAGATGCATATTTTTCATAGAAATTCTCATAGTTAGTAGGTAGATCTTATTTCTTGAAATAAGGCTGACATTTACTGTAAATTTGACGACTAGCCGTGATGATCAAGCACGAATGTTTTTAAATCGACTTTGTAATCGACCTTCCGAATACGCATATTCTATCCCGTGGCTTCGCTTGCGTTCTTCGTAGTACGTCGACGCGGCGAAGCCGCGCGGGTAACTAGTAATATTATATTACACGATTATTTACACCACACCTTGCCAAAAAGCGCGTTTTTTCCGCACGCTGCGCGTCCGGAAAAACCCACTTTTTGGCCAAGTGGTGACGTAAAATTGTGTACGAAACACGGGTCGTAAAACAGAAAGCCTTCTCTCGCATATTTATGACCCTCGCCTGCGGCTCGGGCCTCACACATCTGCGTTATCGGCCTTTCTTTGTTTTACAACCCTTGTATCGTACTATATATATATTCGTCTTGTCTTATATCTAGTAAAATAATTACCTGATATTATGTTCTACTTATAAGCCTTTTTTTGCTCTCATGTATTTCGATCTCTTACACTTGTGAATTATTTTATTTTCTTGCTATAAGTCACCGATTTTTAAGAACTTGAAACATAAGAATTGAATTTCGAAACAAATATCTTACAAAACCAAGTTGAACTATGAATCATATTTCTTTGCAAATGCAAACTCGGTAAACAAAAACTTCGCGAAAGTTCGCAACTTCGTCTTCTCGATTAAATCACAAATATGCTAAAAACTTCGGTATAGTTCAAGCTGTTTTTTACAGGCTCAATGGAAAAAAGTAATGAAATACATTTACGACACAGTACTTTTTGGTGGACTTGTAAGGGCTTTTTTAGAACGAGTGCGTTGCACGTATTGAAACACTATTGACACATGAAATGGATAAACTACTTGAGACCCTGGCCTGTAAAGGGCATTTCTTTTCCTATTTTATTTATCACCCACAAATAAATTATGCAAAGTTGCAACGAAGATAAATTGCTCACCCGAAACCATTGCTCAGAATGTTTTAACTCGCCACCCTAAGTCGATGTTACGACGCCCATGGGAGATGGTACATGGGGCGAAAAGTAACATGAGCGTGGAGGTGAGAATTTGTTCGAAATAGAGAATTAACGTGAATCTTGTGAGAATAAGGGGAACGATTTTGTGAAAGGAATATTCAGAAGTTTTATATTTACTAAAAAAGACAATATATTTTTACAAAACTAATACGCTTTTTGTAAAAGCCCATTAAAGGTAAAATATTCTTTCCACAAGTAAGTCAATTAATTATTTTGTTAAAAAAATACGAATTCAAATTTTAAAATATGCATGGTTCGACTATGACCTTATTTTTGGTAAATTAGAAAAAAAAATTGGGTTAAGTCTCGTTTGCATCTTTTACAGAAAGAAACAAAAAGTATCAACAAGTTGTTTATCACAAAATGTGCAGGGTGTTTTTATTGAATTCCGGTAATTGCGAGGGCACAATCCTGAGACGAAATAAAGTAATCTTCTCTAAGACACTAGTATCCCAATTCCTACCACCACCACCACCACCATATCAGCCCTAGGACGTCCACTGCTGGACATAGGCCTCCCCCAATTTCATGGGGGGTAAATGCCATAATCGCCACGCTTGGCATGCGGGTTGGCGATCGCAGTATCTCCACCGCACTCTAGGAATGCTGCTGCCCATTCCCCGGTGGTCTTGGTCGTAGTTTAAGGACATACCCGGGTCCCCACATACCCGGAACAACACACACAATTCCTACCATTTCGAAGATATTCAAGCATTCATTTTCGTTAATTAACAACCCTAGCATAGTATAAAAGATCCTTAACAATTAAACAATGTTGACATGCGTGTCATTCGAATTTCGAATTGTCATACTTGACATTAACTTTTGCTTAACTCCACGTAAACTCTTAAAGCCGATGTAATTAATTATTTTTTATGAAAATGGCTAAAATATTTTTTTCTTTAGAAAAATTACGAATTTTGAAAAACTAAATATGCTACGTCGTTGCTATGGCTATACACGGCTATATGCTAGAAGGAACGGAAATCAATAAAAACACCCTGTATATAAAAAAGGTAAGATATTTATAACAAAATAAATGTATATATACAAAACCAAGCATACAATTTGAAAAAAGTATAACGTTTTTATCAAAACTGAGCCATATTCTACACTGTATCCCAAAAGCATATAATTAAGTTTCCATTTTCAACCACAAAATTTAACTAACACTTTAAACATTATTTATTACACCTTGTATAAAAAAACTTACCGAATACCGACGTGTACGCAAACTAGTAGTTACTCTGTAACCAGTAGTTCTGGTTCACCAACTAACTTCTAAAATGGCGTATGTGCCCAGCCATTAGTATGCCGTTAAGACTTTTTCAAAGTAAATTACAGTTCAGTTCCCATGGCTTCGTAATTAGTTTTATAGATCAGGCTTATTACTGATATAGATATAAAGTCGTTTTAATTTCAGATTGCGTTGTAATTTCAACTTTGCTCCTTTGTTAAAAGGTCTCTTGATTTTGAGATAACTTTTGTAAGCTGAGTTATTTGCGACTGGTAACACTAATTTGAGACTAATTTTGTCTTGGAACATGGACATATTAATGTACAGATATATTTAAAAGTAGGCTAAAAAGTAAAAAAGCTACAGTTAAAAAAGCTTGTAAAGTAAACGTTATAAGTCGTTAATAGTACAACCTTACATACATACATCTCACTCGCTCAACGGCAATTTTGAAGTAAGTATTGGAAGAAGGACGCCTTGACGTATTTGTGTAATAATAAAATAACATTTACTCTATGCCAGGACTGAAAAATGCAATGATTTCAAGTTCGGATACTTTAATTTATATCGAGCGTCACAGTGGGGCTCCTGAAAAAGTATGCTTGAGATATATTTATATATCACGATCCACGGTATTTCTGATGTCCTGTAGATGCTTGCGATTCCAGTTTATTTGTTTACAAATTCGTTGTGTCGACTCTCAACACAGCAGATCCATCAGATAAGCTCTGACAACTTAACTCAGAGAAGAACTACAAATGAAAGTGGTATAATGTAACGTCTTCTGTAAGAATGACGACCACTTTAGCTTAGTCGGTGGTGACCCTTCCCACGAAGCCGGAGGTCCCGGGTTCGAATATCGGTCAGGGCATTATTTGTGCATTTATCACGAACATTGTTCCTAAGTCTTGGATGTTTCCTATGTATTAAAGTATGTATTTATCTATATAAGTATGTATATCATCGTCTAGTACCTATAGTACAAGCTTTACTTAGTTTGAGACTAGGCCGATATGTATAAGATTGTCCCCCAATATTTTTATTTATTTATTTAAGTAGACGTACTTGAATAGGTTGGGTTGTTTTAAATATGTTATATGCATAAATATAATTTTTACTCTAAAATAAGTAAATATCATCAAACATTCATTCGATAACAATTATTAGTAACGTAGTATTTCTTATTTTTGAAATTTCACTTAATACAAATGTTACGCTGCGCCGCCATGTGCAAACTAGACCGCCGTTGGACACAGTTTTGACGCCCCACCTTCTTGGACACAGATTTGGTGGTGTCATTTTGCGACGCTAGTTGTGCTTCTATGCTTTTTTCGTTCACTGGTAATGAACTAAATACCTAGTAAAAATTCGCCCATGCCGGGTGAAGGATGATTCACAGTAGGCCGTTCCGTGTCAGGGCCGGCCCGTTTTCTTCTAGAGCAGGGGTTCCCAAAGTGGTCCAGGTGGACCCCCAGGGGTCCACGAACGATGTGACAGGGGTCTACGCTGGAGTGGCAAAAAAATAGGGGTTCACAGTTTGTACGTGGGGGTCCACGAAAATTTATCTGGTTTCGATGGTAAATAACGAAACAGATAATGATTTTTGTATTATTTTTATAGCCTGGACGACTGATAAATATATAATAAAAATATTGCGTTCCTCCGTGATAAATATTTCGGTGAATCAAACTACCTATACTATAATACTATATTATTAAAATTACAACTTTCGGCTCCAAAACTTGTCGACTGCAAGTCTGCAACATATCGCGAACGAGCTGTTGGACAAACGAACAAGTCTAGGCTTGCGAAGCACCGTCGCGTCGCTATCGCCGGCGCCGACCAAAACGCTTGTTCGGACGTGCAAAGGGACGAAATACCTATGACTTACGGTAATGTGCTGTGCTTGTATGCACTTGTTTGATTCTTCACCAATAAATACGAATGCTAAGAACAAACGTTACTCATTTGTTTCCGGATTTCGACTACAAAAGTAAAGTGAATTGCTGTTCCTGGTTGCCAGAATCGTGTCGGAAAAGTAAGTACATTATTTGTTTATTTGCTATACAACTTATAGGTATCTCTTTTTGTAGTTAATATATTTGTCTTCTTTGTGTATGATAGACATGTATGAAATATGAAATAATGAACATTACGATTATTACCTAATTACTTCCATAAAACAACAGACAGCCGAAAAAAGTTTATTAGTATTCTTTTTTTGATTCATAGCGAAAAATTATAAATTCTGTTCTATAAAATAGCCATATCCTGTTAAGTAAGACTAAGAAGAAGTTAAGTAAGAATGTTAAGATCACAAAAACTTTTTTATACTTACAGGTAGCTAATTTGAAACATGGCGGAGCCAAAGAAGAAAATTAAGTGTCGACAGTACAGTGTGGAATATTTAAAATTTGGCTTTCTTCCATCAAACGCGGACAAGCGATTGCCCATGTGCCTTTTATGCAATAAAGTTTTGAGCAATGACTCTATGAAACCATCGAAGCTCGAAGATCATCTAAAAAGGTGCCACCCTGATAAAACAGGTAAAGATTTGAAATATTTTCAATCATTGAAAGAAAAATATGAAAAGAGACCCACCCTGCAAGGTATGTTCGCTTCAACATCTGAAAGTAACGATGATGGCTTGCGGGCATCTTACAACATCTCATTACTCATAGCGAAATCTGGAAAACCCCACACCATTGGTGAACAGTTAATTTTACCCGCTGTTGAAGAAGTTTTAAAAACTGTTCTGCACAAACCTCCATTTGACATACTCAAAAAAATTCCTTTGAGTAACAACACTGTACAAAGACGTATTGACGAAATGAGCTCTGATATTGAAAGTTTCTTGTGTAATTATCTGCAAACAACTCATTTTTCTATTCAACTGGACGAGTCAACTTTACCTGATAATGAGGCATTATTATTAGCATTTGTGCGATTTGTTATGGACGAAGAAATTCATGAAGAGCTATTATTCGCCAAAACTTTGAAGACTGACACTAAAGGTGAATCGATATTTAACATCCTGAGCGATTTTTTAAAAGAATCTTACAACATCTCATTACTCAAAGCGAAATCTGGAAAACCCCACACCATTGGTGAACAGTTAATTTTACCCGCTGTTGAAGAAGTTTTAAAAACTGTTCTGCACAAACCTCCATTTGACATACTCAAAAAAATTCCTTTGAGTAACAACACTGTACAAAGACGTATTGACGAAATGAGCTCTGATATTGAAAGTTTCTTGTGTAATTATCTGCAAACAACTCATTTTTCTATTCAACTGGACGAGTCAACTTTACCTGATAATGAGGCATTATTATTAGCATTTGTGCGATTTGTTATGGACGAAGAAATTCATGAAGAGCTATTATTCGCCAAACTTTGAAGACTGACACTAAAGGTGAATCGATATTTAACATCCTGAGCGATTTTTTAAAAGAAAAATCAATTCCGTTCACAAACGTTACATCGGCGGCAACAGATGGAGCTCCTGCAATGGTCGGGAAATATCGTGGGTTCATAAGCCATCTAAAAAAAATGATACCAGATTTAACTGCAATTCACTGTGTCATCCACCGACAACACTAAGTAGCAAAAAATTTGAGTGCTAGACTGCACCAATCGCTCCAATTTGTGATTAACGCGGTTAATAAAATAAAAAGCAATGCTTTGAATACGCGTTTATTTGCCCAATTGTGCGATGAAAATGATGAAGACTTCCGACGATTGCTCTTGCACACTGAAGTACGCTGGTTGTCGAAAGGTGCATGTTTAACAAGATTTTACTCACTTTTTGAGTCTGTCTTGGAGTTTCTGGATAGTAAAGCTCCAGATTTAAAAGAAAACCTGATCAAGTTCAAAGCAGATATCGCGTATTTGACAGATTTGTTCAAAAAGTTTAATGATATTAACTTACAACTGCAAGGGGACAACCTCAATTTAATTAAAACAAAGAGTGTGATTTCCGCTTTTCTTGGAAAATTGAAGTTAATGAAGCAAAACATTAGTCGACGCGAATTTTCCCAATTCTCAAGCTTGTCACAGGTAGAATGCGAGGATGATGATATTCAGACATATGTTCAACATTTGATTGCCCTGCATGATGATTTCAAAACCAGATTTGAAGACATTCTCACGATGGAAATACCACCATGGATTATAAATCCATTTGATGAAATGGAAGTGGAGAACGTGATATTGCAAGAGGAGCTACTTGAGCTTAGCACTAATGAGGAGCTGAAGGTGAAATATAAAAAAGGGTATCAAACTTTTTGACTGCAAGCAGAAATACCCGAAAAATATCCTGGACTGTGGAAAATTGCGAGAAAGCTTTTGATATCATTTCCCTCGTCATATCTTGTGGAAAAAAGTTTCAGCACCGTTACAAACCTTTTAACGAAAAATAGGAACAGACTGAATATCACAGAACGAGGAGATTTGCGATTATTCCTGACAAAACTGAACCCAAATATTGACAATTTGTTGTCAATTCATCAAGCTCATCCCTCCCATTAATTTTGAGTGTCATTGTACTTAGAAGTTACGTAACAATGTTTAATTTTAATTATTTTACGACTGTTATTATCATCATAAATATTATAAAGTACTCGAATAAACACAACACAAGCAAAATATACTATATTTAATTTTATTTCACCACTCCGAGATTTAGATTTGATTGATTTTATTTTATTTGATGCTGGAATAGATAGGTTGTGAGTAGATGTCAAAAAAGTAAAGTATTTATTATTGACAGCATATTAACCAATCATTTTTCACTTTTTTTTCTAAACCTGTAAAGAACATTTATGTCACACCTGGCTAAAAGTGGATTTTTTCGCCCGATACATGTGCGGAAATAGCCGCTTTTTCGCCAAATGTTGACATAAAATGATGTATACAACACGGGAGATAATAAAGAAAGCCTTGATCGCACATTTGCGTCCTTCGCTTGCAGCTCGGGCCGTAAATATCTGCGATCTCGGCCTTTCTTTATATTATCTCCCTAGGTGTACATATAATATACTATACTATTTCATAGTTATATCGTCACCAGAGTTAGGTAATAGTCACATTTTTGTAATTTTTTGGGAATATGGTGTAGGCTGTAGAGTAGGGGGTCCACCAGAACCAGCAAATTTTTTAAAGTGGTCTTTGAGAAAAAAAAGTTTGGGAACCCCTGTTCTAGAGAAATACGCTGGCCGTTGCGTTTGCTGTCAAAGAAAACGGGCCGGCCCGGACACGGAACGGTCTACTGGGAATCATCCTTAATAAGGGTCCCCCGCACGCTCGACTGAACTCGGTTCTCCATACAAACGTAGTTTCGTTTTCATTTTAAAACACATTGGTAATACACAATGGGATTCGCTATAACTAGGCCGGAAATTAGTTTCTGTGCTAGGAATTGTAATAGAAATAAAATACAGCGAGTACTGAGTTTTTTAGGTGTTGTATGATAACCTCAATTATCTCCGTATTTTTTCTCCATTATAATTTCAAGCAATAGAAACTAATTTCAAGCCTATATATGTGGGATACTATTGTGTACACAAAGTTTCATGTTATTCCAGCATGCCGTTTTAAAATGAGAGCGAAACTACGTTTGTATGGAGAACCGATCTTCCTGACTAGGTAGACCGGTCGTCTAGATAATAAAACAAAATATAATCAATACTAATTAGGCCCCCTCATGGCCCACCAAAGTACCGGCCGACATTTTAGCATTATCTACTATATAACATTTAATTTTACAATTTTTTAGTTATGAACTGCCTAGTAAAAATCGCCCATGCCGAGTATTAAGCTGAGATAATCAACTAGGTAGACCTGTCGTCTAAATAACAAAACAAAATATAATCAATACTAATTAGGTTTCCCCTCATGGCCCACCAAAGTACCGGTCGACGTTTTAGCATTATCTACTATAACATTTAATTTTATGAGCGATAAGCAAATTGGAGGTTCAATAGAAACCGGCTATTAAAAAGATAAGTTAATTAACGAAATGACTTTGGACGATAATGGAATCACAGTCTAAAGTTTTTATTAAGTTTGTCAAGTTCACTATGATTATGTACAACTTTGGTATTAAATAATATAAAAACTATGCCTATATCTAATGTACGTAAACGGTAGGATATACATCCATACTTCCTAATAATATTATAAACGTGAAAGTTTGGATGTAATATTATAAATGCGAAAGTAACTCTGTCTGTTACCTCTTCACGCTTAAACCGCCAAACTGATTTAGATGAAATTTAGTATAGAGATAGTTTGAGTCCAGGGAAAGGACATAGAGTAGTTTTTATTTCGGAAATCATTCCTTAGGGAGTGAAAAGGGGGGTAGAAGTTTGAATGGGTGAGCGATATTTAAGCCTGCGCCTACGTAACAACGTTCCACGTGCAATATGCGAGGTTAAGCAATGTCATCCGTGGCCAACTTTTAGATGCATTACCACATTGTGTGGTTACTAACTGAGAGCCCGTGCTTTGGAAGAGACGGTAAGCTGTTGATCCCGGTAACTGTCTATTATAGCAATTGTTAAACCAAGTTAGAGGCCTTCGAGTGACTTGAGAACTTCTAATATTCAAGTTGCCCACTCACTTGACAAGCCTAATCCCAATCAGGTCTAGTTTTCCCGCCCCCTAAAGACCAGTTTAGTTGTTTATAGTGACTGACTCCATTTGCGCAATTATGTATGTACCTATTAAAAATCTAAGTTGATAACTACGTATAGCTGTGGTTCTTTTACTTTCTAAGAACACATTTACCTACCTTGAACACTGGCCGAGAATAAAACAGAACACTCACTGAAACCAGTTCTAAATTCAAACTGAAACTTTTTAAATCCAAACTTTAGACAACGCCTGCCCAACTGCCAACGAACGACTGTTCCTACAAAGGAATCCAAACCTGGATTCAAAACGCTAACTGACGTTAAATAACCAGTATAAAGTCCTGGCCTCCGTTCGCGAATGTTTATTACGAGGATTAAGACCAAGATATACTGGTATTTAAGGTGAGTTGCGGCTTCTGAATATGTAGAAGGATATTTTTAACATACCCCCTTGTAAGTTGTCTAAATGACTCAGGGAACGATTAACCGGGCTAATTTTAACTTTGTTCCTGTCTGGGCATGTCCGCTGGCTCGGGAATAGGGAACTTTACCTACCTACGTATTTGGATAGAAATGGAACTAACTTTCCTTAATTCCCAAAAAATACATCTCTATTGTTATGAATAAATAAATAAAATAATAAAATATACCTTACTTTGATTTAATGCCATAATGATGCTTATACTCTAAGTAATTACATAAATCGTCGATTTTTCAAACGTCGCAGGCGTCTATTGGCTACGGTGTCTGCTTACCAACAGGCAGGCTGTACTTATACTTGTTTTCTACCGTCTTAGTATAAAAAATACATTCCTATTGCGAGTCGGATTCGCACACGAAGGGTTCCTTACATCCAGGCACATATCGAAAACATCACGATTTTTATTCAAAAATATTCGTTATAGTTATAGTGGCAACAGATAGTCGAGTAATTTTTCGAAAGTACGATGGGTAGATCTAACTGTCATTTTTAGTATCGAAAATTACAGATCTACGCTCGAAAACGTTGCGTAATTACTCCGCTGTAATACGTATTCTGTAAAAAATCAACTGACTACCTATAATGTAATAATAATAATATTGGGGGACAATCTTACACAAATCGACCTAGTCCCAAACTAAGCAATACTTGTACTATGGGTACTAGACGACGATATACATACTTATATAGATCAATACATACTTAAATACATAGAAAACATCCAAGACCCAAGAACAAATATCCGTGAAAAATGCACAAATAAAAAATACCCAGGCCGGGATTCGAACCCGGGACCTCTAGCTTCGGAGGCAGAGTCACTACCAACTAGGCTAAACAGGCCGTCAATCATAACGGTTCATGATATACAGCCCGTTGACAGATGGATGTACAGCGGAGGTCTAGGAATAGGGTAAATTAGTTCGGATTATAGGGCAGATAGATCTAGAAAGCGAGGTAGACCAAAGCAAAGAAGGGATGATGGCATAAAACTAATAGCGGGTGCGAACTGGCAGAGATCAGCCCAAAACCGAATTACCTGGAGATCACAGAAGGAGACCTTTGCCAAATGGCAAACTGAAGTCATGTACTACAGAATTATACATATAGATAAATAAATATTGGGGGACAATCTTACACAAATCGACCTAGTCCCAAACTAAGCAAAGCTTGTACTATGGGTACTAGACGACGATATACATACTTAAATACATAGAAAACATCCAAGACACAAGAACAAATATCCGTGATAAATGCACAAATAAATGCCCTGGCCGGGATTCGAACCCGGGACCTCTAGCTTCGGAGGCAGAGTCACTAGCAACAAGGCTAAACAGGCCGTCAAAACAGCAAAACTAAACAGCTAAACAAGGCGTCAGGCAAGTCGCGTATCATAACCGGCTACCCCGCTTATTAGACCGTTTTCTTGGTCGCCACCTGGCGTTTCTAATAGGGCTTAAAATATTTATAACACAATTACGTTTAAATCAAAAAAAAAAAAAAACAAAAATTTTATTCTGCAAATAGGCCACAAGGGCACTTTTACAAGTCAACACATGAATTATACAATTAAATAAATTGACAATGATAATTATAATGTTTTCAAAACAGAATTGCAGAACTAAAAAAAAGTAGACAATAATAATAATGATTTTAAAACTATAGTGATAAACAAACTCACAATATTCAATTAAAATTAACTTATAAGACATTATATAAAAAAAAAATTTATAGTGACCTATATATACGGTCTCTGTCCGAATACACAAAAGTGTATACAATAAATTTAATATCTCAGAGATGTATATGGTCTCTGAGCGTCCATTATTCCTAAGTCCTTAGAGATGTACATGGTCTCTAAGCGTCTAAATTAAAATAAGTAGTAAATGAAAATAGCACTTAAGTAATTTAATATTCTCAGAGATGTATAAGGTCTCTAAGCGTCAATAACAATAAAATTGATCCAAAACAGGATGATGTCTCTCGTCAATCTCCAATAAAATAACACTAGTATTAAGGTATTAATCATGCCCTTGCAAGCATGAACAGACCGGACTCCACAAACAGCACCCGATCACGAGTATGACGCGTATCTCAGCCATCGCCTCCCTCGACCATTTGTTAGGGAAGGTGGCGACCCGATCAACGACGCCACCGTAAGCAAAGCCTTTTAAGCGAGCATGACATATTCAGGCTGCCGGACATTAATAAATAATATAAAAGATTAAAACAACTGTTCGGCAAGAAACAGCATCATGTTTCATAAAACGCAACGAAAGAGCTGTACAAGGAAATAGGCTAAGTGAAGCATAGGTATATATATATATTTTAACTAACAAGATTATACTATCACTGGCTTAAAAGCATTTTTATCATTTAAGAAATCGTTGACAGCATAATAGGCCTGGCTTAGCTGGCTTTTAAATAAATCAGTATAAGCATCAATTTATTTTTTTACCGCATTCAGTGCGTAAAATAGTGCATTATTACACGGGTGTATAATGTCACTTATTACACTATCCTGATTTATTACTAAGCTTCCACTAACCTGTCGATATACTAAGCATTATTAATTATAAAAGCTACGTTCATTATTTAGTTCACTCGATACCGAACGCGGCAATTTATCTGAATTTGTATAGGAGAAATAACTTTAAAGCTTTGCTTTGATATAAATTAATTGACAATCGGATTGGGTATTTTTAACTCACGGCGGATGGGAGTATTTCGGACATACCGTAGAAAAGATTTCAAGTTTGTTACTCACAAACGGCCCAACTCAAAGGGTGGTGCAAAATTTGTATGTACTCGTAATTACATCTAATCTGGTTCTAGCCGTGATGTGGGAAACCAGTTCTGTCAAGCTAGTCTAAGTTGAAACCCAGGTGGTCCTGATGTTACTCTTTGAGTAATAAGAAAGATAAGCACACAATACCTTTACAGGATGTGTAATAGGAGTAAAAACATAAAGGACGCTCTCTTAGAGCATTTGCACTCTCTTGTGTCAAAAAAATATATCTTTATTCAATTGGGTGAAATTTTGATCTAAATTTATGACCTCCAGGTAATAAATAGATCTTGGCACCACGTGATTATAGCGCGGCAGTCACTGCTGATTTTGAGTAGCATCTAGTTCCAACTCATAATCGTTGTTGTATTTTTTGTAAAAAAAGGATATTTTTGGGATTTTTAAATTTTATTTTATAATTATTAATATCACTCCAGTAGAGTAAAATAGTAAACGTAAGCTATATTTGCATTAAAAAAATTCCATGAGAACTTTTTTTTTCAATTGAAACCACTTGGAAATAATTGCTGGAGAGTTGCGTTTAATTTATTGCTTGTATGATATGCCACATACTGTATAAATTTATCGACATGTTAATATCAAATTTGAATGCAAAACTCAAGTGTCTGATCGACCCCCCGTTGTGTTTCGATATAAGTATAGTGTTTCGACACATAATAAGTAAGTATTATATGATGACCTGGCGATACAATCGTAAAAGCGAATAAAACATAATTTATCTTTTATAGATCATAAAATCTTAGTTTTCTTAATTAAACTCTATACACTTGTCCGGTAAATATTCTTTAAGATCAATCTGTATCCCATTCTCATAGAAAACTGGAATTATAAATTTAAAAAGAGATTCAATTTCAAAAAACCGAATTATCATACCCGTCTTTTTATTCTCACACTATCATTCCAATTTCATCTTTATTTGTTCAACTTTAAGCCTAAAAAAGCTAGAAGCGATTCGGCAGGTGAGACCACAGATCAGTGTTTGTTGGACCACCGGGGATTCCAAGCATTTTTATACCTTATTGCTTACGCAATAAGACTTTTAATTGCTATTGGGAATGCCGACCGATTATACGGATGCTTGGCACATCCGTTCCCAGAAGGATTGAGGTTAAAAAAAGTAAAAAAAAGTTTGGACACACTGGTCGTGCGGTCGACGCACTTTATAAAAGACGTGACAACTTTATTGGTTTTTGCGTATTGTTTTTAAAATTCTATATTATCTAAGATCAAATTGAAGGTGGGAGCAATAGACATACGTATCCTGCGGGGCGATTAAGCAATGTTTTAGAGCGTGCCTTGATAATAGATCTAAATGTAATTTTCCATAATAATAATGACAGATTTATACGTACGAAAAGTAAAAAAAGTACATGTTATCTATTCTTCAATTGAGGCATCCACCACCACCATATCAGCCCTAGGACGTCCACTGCTGGATATAGGCCTCCCCCAATTTCATGGGGGGTAAATGTCATAATCACCACGCTTGGCATGCAGGTTGGCGATCGCAGTATCTCCAATTCTCCACCGCACTCTAGGAATGCTGCTGCCCATTCCCCGGTGGTCTTGGTCGTAGTTTAAGGACATACCCGCGTCCAAAGGCATATTACCTATCCGACGTTGATGACAATAAACTACCACGGGCACGGAAAAATTACCCTCTGCCACGAGAAGTACCGGCGTAAGAAACTCGGTAAAGTAACGTCATTACCGTACAGTATACTCATTTTCGTTTAATTTACAGCTGACTGTGCAGACATTGATTGCAAAATAATTGATTGACAAGATGATGCTGGCATGATTAACATCCTACACATTTTAGCATTTCATAGTTTAAGGATAAAAAATCCTGGCGCCATTGCACAAGGAGGCCCGACCCCAGATGAACTGGAATAAGGGCAGAAAGAAGAAGAAGAAGGATAAGACCAAAAATTGTGTGTTTTAGAATTTATGATGGGTGGGGGCACATTGCCCGTAAAACCGATGGCCGTTGGGGCGGAAAGGTTCTCGAGTGGCGATCACGTACCGGAAGGCGCAACGTGGGCACTGGGCAGGCAGGCCCCTCACAAGGTGGACTGATGAATGACCTGGTAAAGGTCGCGGGAGTCCGCTGGATGCGGGTGGCGCAGGCCCGGTCATTGTGGCACTTTTTGGGGGAGGCCTATGTCCAGCGGTGGTGCCCTTAGGCCGACAACACCAATTCTGGAGCCATCGGGGTTGAAAAAAAAATCACTCGCGAGGCGTTTCAGCTCACATTGCCACTAGTTTTAGTTTTTTGTTTCTTTTTTTTATTGCAAACGGGATTGCGTTTGAATAGAATAGAATACAAATTTATTCTCACATAACGTACTTTACAAATAGTTAAAAGTAAACATACTTAAATACTTCATTTACTTTACAAAATAAAACCACGCAATTTACTTCACAAAATAAAACCACGCACAATAGGAGTGAAATCAGCGTTTGCTGCGATACAGACTAGCTAGCTGCACACAGCGCTAGTTTTCAGTTCACCCCTAATGACAACTGGTTTAACAAAGTGGCGGGTGCTTATATTAACCAATTACAATTCCTTAAATAAAATCATAAGAAAACATCGGAAACAAGAGGAAATAAATGAAGGTATAGATGCTGCTTAATATATCAATATCACTAAACTGTACCTAAGGCATAAAAAGGTTTGACCCTAGTCTAACCTAATGGAAAGTTAAGACAAGGTGAAGGTGAGGGATGGAACACGCTCACCCAGAAGATGTCTGTTCACTGTCACCTTGAAGACATCGAGATCATATATGTTAGCGTGAGAATATTTGATCAGATCACCATCACATTCCTTCAGATGCCAGATACATAGGCAGTTAGCTACGGCACATAGGTATGTGCTGTTAAGTCACACGATTCCCCCAGTCAATGGCTCCACTTATTACCCCAGTCATCGCCACTTAAACGCGTTCCTTCACATCCGGCGATAGATGCTAGACCGTGGGAGTTGACTGGTTACACTTCCCGGTGAGCCGTAAGTCCCGCACGCAAACAAGATGATTGTTACGAAAGTTTAAGTTCGATAATTATACAAAATTGGGGATACAATATCCATATTGTGCTTCCACGAACGGATTGTGTATTTTTTATCTTTAAAACGTCTCAAGCGCTTTGAAAATCAAAATCAGTTATGCTGTTTTAAAACTGAGTATATTTGGCTTCCTCCTTAGCAAAATGGCTTGGTAGAAAGCCGAATCTTTGTCGGTTAAGACCTCATTATTTCCACGCAGGATAATGATACGTTGTTCGGGTTAGTTTACTTATAATTTGTTTACGTAAGGTTTATTTATACTACCACCAAGCATGTTTAACTATGAGAATATTTTGGAAGCTGTTATTTTGAGTAAGCAACGAAATGATATGGTGTATGCAGCAACTTATTAATTTCTCATCGACAAAATTATATTTACCCCCGTTTGTGTTTTCCGGAAGGGTATTATCATCGTTACTAATCATTAAAATTTATATCTAGGTTAAACGTGCCAATGTATAACACACCCACTTACATTAATTGACAACATATTTGTCACCTCACCTATTATAATTTAAGATTAAAACAGTCAATTAGATATTTTTTTTTTCAAGCAATGATATATAATTATTTTAAAGTTATAAAGATTTTTATTGCACACCTCAATTAAAGGACACAGTACAGTACGTAATAACAGTAAGTAGAGGCAAACAAAAGGTGGTCATATCGCTAAAGAGCGATCTCTACCAGACAACCTTTGGGTAGCGCAAATCATGGCAATAAGATCAAAAATAATCGTCAACAATTAGGAATTAAGTTTTCGGACATAGGGACGTTTACCTTCCCCGTTATTAACTAGAGAAATAGACTATATAAGGTGCTAGTCACAATTTCTACCAATCATCAAATGTAGTAAAACAACTTCTTAACACCAAAACATTGCATTAATGTTCACACTAAATCTTTTCTACACTCACTAAAACATCTTTATTAAATTAAATCAACTCTAAAATAATACTTAAAAGAGTATAAACATCCAAATAGACCGGCGGTTCGAAGCCATCCTATTCGTTTACGGAGATATGTGCATCTCATTCTAGGTGACTTGATGTGTGCTGGCTGTTTGGAACAATTCATAAGATGCAGCGTTTTTATAAAAATAAAAAATAAATGGAAAAAACGCTCGATCGAAGACGAGCTGCCATATTACTTTCCACCCCATTTATTCCACTATGAAAATGGTGAGGTGAATGGTGAGGTTAAACTATAAGTGTGCGCATCATCGGATCCATTGGCGAGCCGTCCGTGCTAGATATAATCCAACCCCCTTATTCATAAAAGTTAACAAATATCATCTGATAACTAAAATTGGTTTTGTCCCCCATTCACAAGCATAAATTTCAAAGTGATAAGTGACTCTCTTCTTAGTCATTATACTATTTGCAGAGCGGTCGGTGATACTCGTGACTAACCCTTATCTGTACTGTCAGGAACCGATGGTGCTCACCGTACTAAGCTACGGGTTCGCACCTCTAGGATTATTTTCGAATGCACTTTGCGTTCTCTATTCGAATTATCTACCAACAGAAACGGCCAGCCTGCAGACGATTTTGATGACAATGTGACCCGTAGCGTAGGCCGATAATACAATGTCCCGCCATCTCTCCCGATGTGCGTCTGCACATTCGAGTATCCTCATGCTGAGGTCTGCCAACAGCCGATAATGATCTGGTTGGTCCATCGCATGGGTGATCTGATGATCACCTACGTGGTCGGGTTCCTTCCACTCTGCCCTGGACGACAAGCTCTATGAAGTCATTGTTTCGCCTTGAGACAATTCCGAAAAAACTTGAGTACCAGGGCTTGCACTAAAGCAGAGAAGCTCTAAGTGACAGATAAGGATCAACGAATTTTAGCGGCATTCTAAAATAAGGTTTGATGGGCATTAATCAATAAGTGGGTAAATCGATAGCACCGTTATCATGCTATTTGGTTATAGGTACCTCCTCAATCAGACCGAATACGTAATTTTTATTTTATATTTGCATAATTTCAGCAAATAATGTGTTTAGTAATTATAATTGAAAAAAATTGCATGTCAAGATGCCTGCGTAAAATGGTTAAGGCTCGAGAATATGTTGCTATAAAATATGATCACATATGCATACATAACTTACGTAAAGCTCTTCTTTTACTACTTTTGGCAAATCTAGGGAGCTGATTTATAATCAATTAATTTCAATCCATTAATTAATAAAATTCATTTATTTTACATGTCTGTTTGAAATATTCATCGGAATATTTCAAACTACATATGTGATCATATATCAATATTCATCAGAATATTTCAATCTGACATGTAAAATAATTGAATTTTGTTAATAAATGGATTGAAATGAATTGATTATATATCAGCTTCCTAGATTTGCCAGAAGTAGTAAAAGAAGACCTTTACCTAAGTTATAATGTAATGGATTGACTTTCTGTTTTCAATCGCTTTCGCTTATGAACCCGCCCTGGACTTTCCTATGCCCCACACACACATGAACGAATCTCTTTCGGGTAATCGAGCCAGCACAGCTGATTTATTTCCATTAGTTCCACTCCAACCGTCTGCCATGTTTATTTTATTTTGATACGGGACCGATACGGATCCGATACGGCACCGTATCGATATCGATCAAGCTTTATTTTACAGCCGTCTCGGGTTATTTTTATTTTGATAGAGTTCGGATACGATATCGATAAAATATAGGGGTTATCGTAAAATGTCGATAGAAATTTGGCAGATAGGGGTTTTGGTATAGTTCGTGAAGGATATCAATTGGTATTTATGTAAGTGTTTTTTCGCGACTTCGTCTGCGTTATACTCTTTGTCTCCTAAGAGAAATGATTGCTATTATAATAGTTTAGGCACAGGCTTAATTATCGTTCTCTCATACGCATACTTAACACGTTTTCAGCCCTTTAAGGAATAATTTACGGAATAAAAACTTCTTTATGTCCTTTCTGGGGTCTCTCCGTACCAAATATCATCTAAATAGGTCCAGCAGTTTAAGCGTGAAGTAAACAGATACACAGAGTCCGCCTTTAAAATATTAAATATGATAAGTAAATATAGTGATATACTTGTAATTACGTGTCGGTACATGATATTTATGAAGAATATATGTGTCAGTTTCGCCAAAATATTTACTTTAGTTAACCTTTTCGCCGCCATCGCCATTCACTTGATAATAAAGTCAGTAAATTTAGTGCCCCGGACACCATGACTTCATATCAAGTTGATGTAAAGGCAACCTACGTGCTATCAAAAAAGGTTAATTTTCAGTCTTGTGCTATAAATACTTTGGTGTGTGAGACACAGGTCACCGAATCTAATGTCGTGGCGGTGAAGAGAATTATAAATATTTGTTTTATAATAGTAAACGATAGCTTAAATTAAAATAATAGTTTTTGTTCTATCAAGACAAGTTTAGTATTTATGAACACCTGGATGACAGCAAAACAAGAATTTAATCTCTATAAATAGAGTGCCAAATAAAGAAGTTTTTGGTCAAAAAAATCATTTTTGGAACGAGCTTTTATTACCGACTGCACTTTTTTCCACAATAATTAACTACCTGTTGAGTTCGAATCAGCCCAAATACGATGGGTTTATCTTGTGACTACACAAGATAACCTATTAGGTAAACTATTAGGAATTGCTATGACCACCTCCATCATCAGATCAGCTCTATGTCATAATAATATTACATTGTCATCCGATTTATACATGCATGCAAAATTTCAGCTCAATCGGAAACCGAGAAGTGGATCAAATTCAACTTGCAAGATTTGATTACAGACCGACAACGGGACAGGTGAAAGTAAATAAAAGCTTGTAAAAATTAGATATGATATATTTGACGAGCAACTTATTATTATTTTGTCATTTCAAATTGGTTTGGTGATATCTCAAAAGCGCCTTTATTTATTTAATTAAACTTTTCTCAAACATGCAATGAAATATTGATGTTATGTTCCTTATAATTGGCTGCGAAGTATGACGTTTCAGGTGCGGCTAGGACAAGAGGTCGTTAATGCAATTTCATACAAATGTTGCAGGCCTAGGCCGGCAAAGTCCTCTTTTTTAATTTCCATTCCACATAAATTTTTGGCACAGACATCATGACATTCTGCCACTATGCGTATTAAAAATAAAACTTTGATTTGTTTTGTTGTTTATTTCATTGCATCTTTGAGAAAAGCACTATACATACCTCGGCGGGAAATATGGGGTTGCCAGCCTGAGACCTATCCGACCTCGCTTCGCTCGGCCATCTATATGTCTTCGGCCGGCAACCCCTTTCGTCCCGGCCTCTGTAGTAATGTACTATTATTGGACGATAATCATCATCTTTATTCACTTATTTGCACACACAGTAATTACATACATACTACAAAAAATACAATATGTAGGTACATTGGGAGTTCAAAATATGCATACAGCGGGATTAGCATTGGCAAGGATTGAACAGGAGTCTCCAAACTAGGCGCACCCTGTATCTTGGGAGACCAGTAACAATTAATTTTATTGAGATTTTGCCAAAACTACATAAACATTAATCATAAACTGGGCGGTTGCGAAAAAAATTTGTTTATAAACTACAATTTAAAATATTGTATTGTAATACAAAAACTATGTACAAATGGCGGACTTAATGCCACTAGGCAATCTCTACCAGTCAACTATTGGGCTAAACAGAAAAAAATTGTGCAGGCATTTAGCTTTACTAGAAAGCTCTACTTAGTACATATTTACTTATTTCAAATATATAAGCCCCATACAACATTTTCCCATAACGATGCCTTTACAAGTCGTCTTTATTAAATATCAGCGTTTCTTTTGTTTGGGAACGACAAATATAGCGAACTAAACTTTGATGTTCACAATGAACCGAACGCCTCATTACGCGCGAAGATCCCTGACAGTTATAGCCGACAAAGTTCTTCAAAAGTCACTTAATAATCTGCGAATTAATTTAGCATATTTGACACTAAAGTGACTTCAATGAATTGGCGGAGCTGGATCGATATGGGATATTTTGTTCTTTAGCATGAGCTTTTGTCACATCGACGTGTCAGACAAAGATGAAGAATATTTCGGCTTCGCTATATGATAAAAGTTAGGAGAACATTGATCTAGTAATGACTGTTTTCGCAGCGGGAGACAAGTCATTAGCGGTCGAAATGTCACTCGTCGTTACTGTTATAGAACTGTTTATCTTTATTTATTTCATTAGAGTATGTTAAGAAGTTAGTTGGTAGAATGTAGAAAGCTTAATTTTGGGCGATTCCATTAACTACTATGGCATATTATTTCATAATTCATATCCACTAATGGATAAGTAATAAATAAATAATAGGGGATATTTTTTGCACAAATGGAGCTAGTCCCATAGTAAGCCCAATAAGCTTGCTGTTATGGATACTAAACAACGATATATTCAATAATAATACTTACATTACAATTTTAAGAATAATCTAATAAAGAAGATCTTGAAATCGCTATTAAATCGGACGCTATATTCAGTGCTATTACCAAAAAAACTATATTAAATGTATCAAAAAAATAATAATTGTAAAACTTCTTTTAAAAAGGATATAAAAATTTCAAAAACATGTAATAAGTGAAAAAATAGAAACGAAACCGTTCACTGCAAATTTTGAAACTAAATAGATACTGAAGTTTCATTGAACTATAATATATTATCCATCGTTATCATAATTATTTGATGTATAATTAATTCACTTTAGGAAATATAATATCTACGATTATTACTAGGTTAAGGAAACCAAACTGATAATGAATGTAGTTTAATAAAAACAAGTTTATCATATCTATCCTAGTCTTGAGTGAATCAACTCGCTTCAGGAAATTCGATTACGTAGGACCAATTTGGATATCAATACTTTTTTCAACTTGACCGGAAGTAAAAAAATATGTATGTTTCTATTTTTGCTATAAAGAGTACGTATACAATGAAAGTATAAACGTGTGTAGTAGGCACGTGTTTCGTGGTCACTGGAGACGATTTGTTTTTTTTTAAATGTACGGATCGTACGGTCTGAAATGAAATATTTAATTTACTTGAATTGATTTAACCTATGTTTTTCCTTTTCTTATGTTTTAATTGTAGTCCCAAATGGCACCATAGAAATAGAAATATAAAAAAGGCGATCCTCAAGTATAGGGAGGTTTATCTTATATATTATCTCGTTGCATTCCATTGAAAAAGCGGCCAAGTGCGTGTCGGACCACGCGCAATGTAGAGTTCCGTAGCTGTCCACCTGTGACATTTGATTATGCGGATTTAAAATGTTGAAAACTTATATACTATAAGATTTAACTAACAAGCTTGCTTCGCTAAGCAACTTGCTTTTACAAGCGACAAAGCCTAGTGCTTATATACCTATTCATTTGCACACCTGACGAAGCCTACGTTGCGGATTGGAATTTGTGAACCTTTCAAATAGGAATAAATGTATTAATTACAATTATTTTACAAGTACATTTCTTAAGATCTGCTAATAGGTACTCGTTAACTACTAAGGTCTATTTAGCCGTAATAGTTTTCCTTTTAAATTCATTATATACATATACTGAAAAGTGATAGCATAATCAAAATATGCTTCTAAACCATATTTTGATTAAGCTATCTCTTAAACATAAAACCTCACATTATTTTTTAACCTCTTGACCGCCACAGTGAGACAAACTTACGGAATCTGTAAGTTGTGACTCACACGACAATGTCTTTGTAACAAAAAACTGAAAATGAACCTTACTTGACAGCACGTAGGTTGCGTTTACATCACTTGACATGACTTGATATGAAGTAACGGCGTGTGGGGGCAGGGTTGGTTTACTACCGTGACGTCATCGCGCCGCGCAAAGTACATGCGGCCGCCGGCTCACACGTCGTGTGACTATTGAATGGTTGCGGCGCAGCGTTACGGATCGCACGCGCACGCGCTGTTGTACCGCTGTACGATCATAAAATAATCCGTTTCGTGTTAAATAATAATGTCAAAACCACAGCAGTAGCAGCACGGTGCTGCAGTATAATGTATAGATATAAAATCAATAAAAAATATCTTTATATAGTTACCCAAAATCTGTGTCATTATCTTAAAACGTTGAAAAAACTGACAGTTATCACTCAAAAAACTGACAGTCATTGACTTTGGTATTCACCAACGGTTGACATAAAAGAAAACGAAAATGAAAACGTTGGTTCTAAGAAACCTCTTTTTATTTTTTAAAGTGATGCCTTTAAAAATTATATAACCAGGGGTGGTTACATGTATGAAGTGCCCCCCTCCCCATACTTTAATATTTTTTCTTCATTTCACATCACTTTTACGTAGCGGTTCATACGAGTAGAACACACGTAGAGTAAATGTTTTAATTGTATTTGTAGTGCTTATAGTCTCCGAGTACATCGGCTGTCACATACAGACGAAAAGACGGACGGACGGGTTCCGTTTTCACCATTTTGGCTACGGAACCTTAAAAGTACTATTCGTCATTGTATTGTAAACAATACTACTAATAATAAAGTACGTATATTCAAATAGGATCTCGCTGGTGGTAACCCTAGCGCTGAGGGCGGGGCCTCGAAAGAGCGCGTTGCGTGCGATAGAAAGAGATAGCCACGTTTGGGATACCTAAACGGTGGATTTGTTAACAGAGAAACTTCTGTACTTGTACTATTACTTATTCTGTGGTGGGGGCACTAAATTTACTGACTTTATATCAATTCAATGGCGGCGAAAGGGTTAAAGAGCTATCTATGAATACACCAGACGATTGGTTTTGCAAGAAAAAAATATTAGGTGCCCACTTTACATTCAGGTGAAGTTTCCCCAATTTTATTTTAAAATTTTAGTATAATGTATTGTCGGTGTGATTGCTATGTATACTTATGCTAAATTACAGCTTGCTTGTAGTAACGGTTAATGAGCTAATCCGCGGATAGTCAGACGGACGGACGCATATGGTGAAACTATAAGGGTTCCTTGTTACTTCGGTACCCTACAAGTAAATTTTTAACAAAAAAACACCGAAGTTTGGAAACTTTGCCAGACCCCATCCTCTTGGTAATTCGAGTTCCTTATTTTTGCCATACCCCATCCTCTTGGTTTATAATTTGAGGAGTTCCTTTGATTTTTCCAAGATCCCGTCATCAGATCCCGACTTGGTGACAATGGGACCAACTAGAAAACACACCCTTTCAAACAAAAATCAATTTTTGAAATCGGTGAACATACATAAAAAAAAATCACAGATCTCGTGCACTACACGACCATCAAGGTACATTGAAAATGAACTCAAAAAAATAAAAAAATGCATTACATTTGCTAACGTTATGCCAATTTGGTTGATATATAATATATAAACATAGCTCACATACAAAATTCCTATTAAATTGGCAATTTTTTAAAGCGCAGCCAAGTTACGGTAACCACATAAAAAGGCATTTGCCACTTTACTAATATTCACGCAAGAT
This sequence comes from Notocelia uddmanniana, assembly GCA_905163555.1. Taxonomy (NCBI): domain Eukaryota; kingdom Metazoa; phylum Arthropoda; class Insecta; order Lepidoptera; family Tortricidae; genus Notocelia; species Notocelia uddmanniana. The sequence continues at coordinate 3,192,984 of LR991074.1, read as the reverse complement.
AACGGCGACTTCAAATTAACTCGACCTCCAAACTCCGACTATAACTATAACAAGAATTTTCAAGGCCCCAGGAGAAGGATAAATTATATGATATCATAAACTTGATTATTTGTTTAATTTTCTCGCAATCGAAGTGAAAAGCAGATGTATAACTCATGTATAAAACTCATTTTATCCTCTACTTTATATCGACCCTTGCCTGAGGCTCGGGTCGATAAATTGTCTCGGATAAAATGGCTTGTTTTATGCAATATTGGTCTTCCAAAACATCATTGACTTATCCACGAATTGCTATTTCCCGGGCACTGCAATAATGTGCTATTGTTGTCTCGAACTATAATTTATAATAATTTATTATAGAACAATACATGTTTAATTTAATTAATTTGAAACATAAAACTAAAACTAACTACAATTGTACAATTGTGTTGATTTAAAAAAATATATATTACCTACTAATAGTCGCTCTGACTTTTTGACTTCTTTCAAAAAGGTTAGGCTACAGCGCAAACCCTTGACCCGATCGTCTTTGTTTTAGGCTCAAATTGTAGCCGACTAAATTGTCCAGAGGAGTTTTGATCAAAAGTTTGATATCATTCTTCGTTTCCAAAATATCGAGTGCCAAAATGAAAAAAACGGAGGAAATTGATTTTTTTTTCACTATTTCGGCCAAAACTTTTTTCGTTCTGGACTTTCTCAAATAATTCTCTTTGCATCTTACACATCTCGTAAATACGCGTCTTTTGAGCCTAGTTTGAATATCATACCTTCACAACTCTCTGAAATATAAGGGGATCGCACTATTTCGTGAAATGGGACCCTATACTGGAGCGAACGAAAAGACATTTTCAATGTCAAAAAATCCGACGAATTGAGAACCTCCTCCTTTTTTTGAAGTGGGTTAATAAAGGGAACATGCGTTTTTATTCCCGTTCTCACAGTACAACAATTCAGTAACCCAATCAAAAAACTTGTATTTTTATGAAAAAAACTTTTAACATTTCTGTTTCAAGCACGGTCTGTTGGTTTATCAAACAATTGGCCGGAAATATGCGTTACTCGCCTCAGTAGATCCAATGTAAGTTGAACCTCGGTTTACTCATAGTTGCTACAAATCTAGGGGTCAAGACGAATTGGAAATGTGATGTAGGAAGGTGAGAACACTAATTGCTATGCTCGATTAGTTAATTGATTTTAAAGTTGATTGATTCAAAGTGCAAGTCATTAAAACCAACAGTTTATGTTTGTATGAAATTGGTGATGGCCGTGACCGTTCTGTTGGATGAATTTTTTAGTCATCTTGATTTTGGTGAGAATTCTGAACATGCTTTGGAAATTATCGACAATTTTGTTTTTGTGAATCTGACTAAAGTTACTTAGATCGTGCAATACATTTAAATATTGTAACTACAAATACGATTATCTATTTATTTCTTGCATTTTTAACCGACTTGAAAGAAGGAGGAGATCTTAAATTCGTTTTTTTTTTAATGTCTGTTTCCTCTGAACTCCGTCTTATTTATTTTATGAAATAGAATGCAAATCTGCAGGCGAATCGCCTGATGGTAAGCGATTAGCGCCGCCCATGGACACTCGCAACACCAGAGGGGTTTTAAGTGCGTTGCCGGCCTATAAGATATGGAATTTTATTGAGCTTACTATGGGACTAGTTCGATTTGTGTAAAAATTATCCCCTGACATTTATTTATTTATTTACTATCGGGGTGAATTGCAAAAAACTTGTGTTACGAAAACTACTCATACAATTTATACGAGTACCTACGCAAAGGAATCAATTAAAATGTAGGCATAATTAGGTCCTTAATTATGTACATTATTTTTGCAATTCACCCATTGGCCGTTACTGTAAGTCATCTTTATTTCTGTAATTATCACTGAAACATCGATCATTCTATTGATTGATATGTTTTGAGCCACGCCGCAGGAGACGTGCCTTTCAAATGCCGCATTAAAACGACAAGGTACCCAACAGCCTTCTATTACTCACATAATTTGGTACCTTGTTCCACTGACTGTTGAATCAATATGCTAATTACGTTGGATACATGGCGCGTAAGTTATCGGCGGTATGAAAGTAATCAACGAGTTATTTTTCTATGCTGTGACTTGTGTGGTAGCTATTAGTTGGTGAGGTTTGAGTGATTGGTACATTGACTGTGGCTACTATTGACTGCTGTGTCACGCATAATAAAATTCTTCTAAAGTGAAAGTTTCATGTATGAGATCAGGGTTAATGTTTACGTGTGTGAGATTCTTTAGTGCAGTTTCATTTTCAGTTTGGGGATCTATTTACATACAATACCTGTGCAATAGGTCCCCCGACTGCGAACAAAATGCAATATTATAAAAATAGAGTAAGTATCCATTTAATTCATCATCAGCTTATTGATACGTCCCACTGCTGGGCATAGACCTTCTCTAACATAATATTAGTACAAATACTTGAAAGAAATCGTTACTTTAATTCCAATTCGTTTCTATCTTTTTCGGCTTTCATTACCGGTAAGTAGTTATTTTTTATTATTATTATTATTTTAGTCTGTCACAAGATAAGATAAGTAATTATACTATTAAAATAAGCAAAGTAAACTAACCGTGCCGTTGCCACATTGATAAGCTGCGTTATTCTCCTAACTGCAAATGCAGCAGAGCTCAACCTACTTCCTATCGCTGTTATATGGGAATGCAATTTTGAGTCCAATGTAATACCTAAGAATACAGTTGACTTAACAAATTCTAATGTTTGACCATTAAGTTTAATATTTGTATCTAAGTTTCTATTTGATGAGTTCGCTAGAGATAATTTCATATATTTAGTTTTTTTCGGATTCAATTCAGTTATTGGCGGCAAACCAGTCAGATATTATGTACAGTATGTTAGATCATTTACATAATCAAGGAACACGAACGGACCTAGAATAGACCCCTGAGGTACTCCTATCTCTACCACTGTCTCTGACGAAATGGCTCTATTTATCGCTACCTATTGATTTCTATGTATTAAATATGACTTCATGAGATCTAATGCATGTCCTCGGATGCCATAAATGTATACATCTATAAAAGTATCGTCGTCTATTACCGACGATTTGTGTAAAAAGTCGTTCCCTAATATTTATTTATTTTATCTGCATCTTTGTGCATTTGCTTCTTGGTCTGATTTTGTAGCAGTTAATATCAAAAACCGAAGTATTTAATTGACAAAATGCCTTACGTTTTTTATCAAATCGATTATGGCACCTTATGTCTCCTTTCTAGAACCTATCACCAGAAGATACAGGGTGTAAAAAAACGGAATTGTAATTCAGAAAAAAGGTTCTCAGCTTAAGATAAGACGTTTTGACTTAATAGCTTTGCGGGGGAAAGAAAAAATAGATCTACAGCTGTCGTAGGGTTGTCGCTGCCATGCTTTCTCCAGTGTTTTGTTTTATATAGACATAATATTCGATTCACATAACATTAGCACTCTTAAACTGCCATTTTATTTTGCATTGTTCGCTAATTTAAATTTCCTCTCAATGTTGCTAGTTTGTTTTTTAATTTTATTTTGACGCTTTTTCATTTAGGTATTGAATCATTTATTTAAAAGAGATAAAACACATATATAACCTACCGATAATTTGTCGCTCTTTCAATTAAATTCATGATACGTGAAAATAATATATTTCTGTTTACTAAAAATTCCTTAGAATGAGCAAAATATATTCGGAGATTTTGAATACATAAGACAGAAATATATTAATTAGAGGGACCCGGATAACGACCAAGACCACCGGGGGATGGGCAGCAGCATCATTAAATAATAAATAAATAAATAAATATTGGGGGACAGTCTTACACAAATCGACCTAGTCCCACACTAAGCAAAGCGTGTACTATAGGTACTAGACGACGATATACATACTTATATAGATAAATACATACTTAAATACATAGAGAACATCCAAGACCCAAGTATAAAACATGAAATTGGGGGATGCCTATGTCCATCAGTGGACGTTCGTCGGCTGATATTGTGGAGGTGGATATTAATTAGTAGCTGGCAATTCTAAAAGAAAGTAAAGTTATCTGCAAATTCAATACTACTATTGGATTCACATAGTAATATGTCATTAAAGGATTTAACTTCGTTTAGTTTGTTTCGTTCACATTACACTAAATATGTGCGCGCTGGGTATGATGCCTAAGCACCAGCATTTGCAAGCTAACGCAATAAACACACTCTAATGCAATGGGGCTCGTAAGCGATGACAAAAATGACCGCTTTAATACACATAATTTTTGAACCCATCACAATAACAAATGTAGTCGCGATTCAAGTTAATTTCATTTCATTCATTTCATTATTATAATCTGTTAAATCACGTCGGCCTGCCTGATGGAAAATAGTCACCTTATCCCACGGACGCTTGAAACTCTAGGCTCGTTGCCGACCCTTTAAAAATGTATACTTATGCTCATTTTTGAAGAGCTCATACTGACATCACTTGGGAAAACCTTGGTAGGGAGATTATTCCATAACCGTAGCCTTCTAGGGAGGAAATTATATATTTCATTCTCTTCTTTAGAAATATGTATTCATGCTCCACGGCAAAGTACGAAACAAACTGTGAACATCTCTATAAATTGCTATCACGAACTAGATCTTTAGAGACTTGGTCTTAAAATTGCAATTTACTTATTCGTGGCAACCCTAGCACGATCCCATCAAGATGTGGCTCTCTAGAGGACCGCACTATTAAAACGAGGCGAGAGACGGAACATGCTATATTTCACTATAGCAATTTCTTGAGGCTTCTATAAAACGGTTCATATTTTAGGAAAAATGTTGACCATCATTCCGGAGTAAATGTAAACATCTCAGTAATATAATAAATAGTTGTAAGTTGTTATTCTATTTCTATCTATTTATCTATTTTTTATTTGAATGAATGAAATGAAATGAAAATGAATGAAAAATGTTTTATTGCCACAAGTTAAAAATCAACAAAATCTCGAACATAAAAAAAAGTATAACAGAATTTTGAAAATTACTTACTTTTTACAAAAAACAAAAATACACTTAACTTAATTACTACCGATACCTATAGCTGATGAAGATGGGCAATGGGTAGTCTCAGCCTTGCTGGATAGGTTTTATATACCCAGCGCTGATTTTCAGACTGGTCCCTTTTATATGATATGATATTGATATATATGTATGTATATCATATCATATTATTATATTATATATATATAGTATGTATGTATTTATGTAGTATGTATTTATGTAGGTCGGCCATGTTTACCGTGCTCATCCTAGTGTTGTATACATGCGTTCGGTGCGGATATGTGTATGTGCGTACGAGTGTGTGTGTGTGAGTGTGTTTGTGTGACAGTTTCTGTGTGTGGGTGAGTGTGTTTGTGCATTATTATCTTTTGTGCATTATTTGGACCCGGGCATGTCCTAAAGCTACGACCAAGACCACCATAAGATGAGCAGCGGCATCCCTGGAGTGTGGTGGAGATACTGCGATCGCCAACCCGCATGCCAAGTGGCGATTATGGCATTTACCACCCATGAAATTGGAGGACATTGGAGGAAATACATACTTTGAGCATTCAACTTATAATTTTGATGTGCTCTCCTCACTGACTTGTGATTAGTGCTCCAGATAAAAGGCAATTTAAAATCAATGCTTCAGATATTTATTAGTTTTGTTTAAAATGAAGGAGGCATGAGTGTACTTTTGTATCAGGGGACTAGTAGTTTTTTTTAGTTGCTACAGGTAATTACTAAATCTGCAAAAAATTCAAAATATTTTTTTCCTTAACAAGTCGTGATATATGGTCCTTTTAAATTAAACAAGAATCGATAGACCATAAAATCGTAACAAAAGAAACCTAAATGGTTGTACGTACTTCTTGTTGAAATTGTAAACAACATTTTTATACATTTCATCTCACATCTTTAAGTGTCTATATTCCCACAGTATCCCACAACCTTTAAAATAACCGCACTTTCTAACCAAAACATATTAAAGAAAAACTACAGTCTTACATCGTTACGTCTTTCTTCTTCTCAATAAAAGCGTGCTTTACAATCGAAAAAGGTAGAAAAACTCTGTTATTTCTCTGGGACATACTACCTTTTTCTTCTAGCAATAAGCATATTAAAAATAAAGGAACAGCGACAGGTGCTCGAACGGAAGTTTGACCGGTTGGTATGACTCCAATGAATCAATAGAAAAAGGTCCCAAGTGACTGAGTCCACTACGAGACATACGCCTTTTTGGATGGGACATAGTATAAGATGGCCGGCGATACTTTCTATCTAGTTATGTTCAGGACTGTATTCAATAATGGGCCGGATAGAGGTTTATAGAAGTCGTAAAGGACTTGTAAGGTGATCTTAGACAATTTAATAACAAATTGTATATTTAAATAAGCAGTACTATTCATCATCATCATCATCATCATCATCATTCAGCCGAATGACGTCCACTGCTGGACATAGGCCTCCCCCAAAGACTTCCACAATGACCGATCCTGCGCCACCCGCATCCAGCGGACACCCAAAGAGCCCGGCTCAAAGTCACCCAAAGAGCAATGGAGAGGGCTATGCTAGGAGTTTCTCTGCGTGATCGCATCAGAAATGAGGCCATCCGCAGCAGAACCAAAGTGACCGATATAGCCCTTCGAATCGCTAAACTGGGGCACATAGCACGCAGAACCGAAGCAGTACTATTACAGTATTACAGTAATCAGTATCTGGCGTCTATACTGGGCAAGCTTGGGTTCTAATTCCCGTTGCCTCTCATCTATGCCAGGAGACCAGTGCCCAGTAGTGGGATGGAATGACGATATTGTATTTGTCTATAAGTACAATAAATAAGAAAACCAAAGAATTATCAGTTTTGTAATGAAGGAGGCACGAGTATAATATTGTACATTTTTGTACCAAGAGAATAATCAATATTATATCAGAAGAAATTATTTTTAATTGCCTTTTATCTAAAGTACTAATCGCAAGTGGATAAAGATAGCTCATTAAAAATAAAGCTGACTGATACACAGACTTTTCAAGTTAATGAATAATGTTAAATTCTGTATTAAATTATAATGATATCATCGGTTTAGCATAAGATCACTTTCAAGCCGGGTAAATTGGCAAAAAAGAATATTTGGGCATAAACAATAATTCAAGACTTGAAGCTCTCACGACAATAACAAGTCTGGATTTAAATCCTATAAATTTTAATGCAGCAAAGATAAAACCATTGAAGCCAACGCTCCACTGGCCGTATGTCAAAGAAAAACCCTTAAAATAGTATTTTATTGCCCATAAAAATGCATACCGCGAACGAAAATATCTCAAGAGAAAAACTGGACAGCGCAAACCAGTTGCGAACCAAGTACATTACGCGTGGCGTGGATCATATGCATCTAAAAACGTAATAAAACCCAACATCAATGCAAAGAAAATTATCACTTAACCCAAAGCATTAAAGTCTCGAACAGAATGACTAAGACGAGCACCGTTCGCGTGGCTGTCTCGAAACACCTCAGTAACCGAACAACGTAACTCACGCAAACACGGCAAGCGAATTTAGAGCTTAAAATGAATATACAGGGATGAGTTTAGAATGCGTGGTTTATGCATACTAAATGATTACTTGCAATGTTTCATTTATTTCAAGTCAGTTCATTGGGTACCAGTTTTGCTTGGGTGCGTTAAACCCGTCAACGTGATGGCGACGACTACTGTTTTTAAACATGGCGGTGTATATAATCAGTTTAGTTTACGTTATGTGTCTAAATTGAATGTAATGGTAGTCGTACATCTTTTATGACGCCAAACGAGATTTCAAGTGACGCCGTATGCCATTCGGTTTCCTGAATTCTCCTTGTTTGTTCAAGCGTAGGTTCATGAAGAAAAACTTCACATTGGGTTTATAACAGAGTGCAACCGTCGTCCTAAAGTAAATAAAAGAGAATACATGAGAACACTAATCTTAGCCACCTTAGAAAACTCGTAAAAAATAAAATACGATTTAAAAAAAAAAGAAATTTTCCTTAACACCGTGAAGGTCTAAATTAAAAAACACAATATCTCAAGAGGATCTGGATCTCAAGAGGTTAAAGGTGGGAATTATTGAATACATTTACAATATGTGTGAAAACCTAGCAACACAAAACCTAGTGTATCTATCATAGAAAGTACTGCCTCAATTTTATATTAACAAGGTATTTTTCACATAGTTTCGCTTCCTCAACTGTGAGGTGTCTGTTCCTAAACAAGTGCCTCAGTATTTCCGCTGCCTACATAAGTACATTTACAACTTTTTACCCTTATTATGCAAAACTTATTCCACTAACCTGGGAAAAACCTTGTTCCGTCCCTAAAAACACTATTTCCACAAATGACTATGCAAAGTCCTACTTGGAATAACTTTTTGCCTAAAGCCGGAGAACAAATTTAACTTTACACCTAAACCAAGTTGAGTTTTTGCTTTGGATTCATAAAAGAAACCTTTTTATGTTAAATTGACTCGGTGACTTGGTTGTCAAAGAAAGATAATTAATTTCAAGAGCAGATATAGACAAATTTAATGGAGGGTCTAACTACAATCACAGTGATTATTCAGGAGCTTTAGCAAACTTTACTCATTCCTAAACTTTGTGTTCTTTTTTATAATTTCATAGACTAAAGTGACAGAGACAAATGTAAAACTTAAAACGTTCTTATACGAATGTCCATTTATAGAGTAGTGGTGTTATTTGCTTTCTGAATTTAAAAAAGGATAGAAAAAAACGTTCGTGCGGCGTAGAAAAAGAAGATTATAAATGCAGCACAATTACGAACTTAGTTTATATAAATGGTTCATTGCGTGATTTGCGTGTGATAATTAAAGGATCGGTAGTCGAAACATTTATAATAAACAAATTTAATTTGTGCCCCCCTACGTGTTTTTTTTAAAGTTGTACTTACACCTAAGTATTTAAGTTAAAAGATTTAGCTAACGCTAAATATATATGATTAGATCTCAACTACATCTCAATTTAAAGAGTGGAATCAAATGACTTGCTCTTGCTACCACAGCGAAAAGTAAAATAAATAAATTTAGTAGTAGTGTCGTAGTAATAGTAATAAAAAGAGAATTAATAGTACAAAGACGAAATGGTTCTTTTATTCGTAAGTGATCTTGACAAAACTCATTTAAGCATTAATCTTAACTAACAAATATTTGTCCAGTTTTATGAATAAGAGGACCACAATTTAGCTAACGAATATTTGTTATGTTATAATAATAAGTGATATGAGGATAAATGTATGATTTAGTAATGTAGTTATAAAACTATATTAGGTACTAAAAAGAATGTAATACAAATTGGCTATAAAACATATTCAAAAGTACATCTTCGTAAAACCGTTTGATCTGATTTGTAACTGTCGTAATTTTCTAACCCACGCTCCTTCGTGCCAGAAAGGTCTTTCTATGTAAATCTTACAGTTACTTATAACCCTCTTCTTCTGGAAGATCGTTAACCTTATTATAATGTATAACAAAGGTGAGTGGGCGAGCAGGAAGCGAACTTTAGCAATCCGAAACCCACAGGTTTTATCCAATTTACTACAGACTAATAAAAGACGTTTTCGACTCTATGGTATTTTTTATGTTTTTACAGCAGTGCGAGTACAACAGCAAAAGTAAATTATACAGTCAACTGCAAAAGTAGATGATCATTTTAGTACCTTGTCACTTTGACGCATCCCTATGTCGTAGTATTGTTACGTTAGTGCGACAAAAAACTAAAATGATCATTTATATTTGCTGTTAACTGTGTTATTAGTGGATCATTTATGATATCTTATTTCTTTGCTGTTTATGTTTCTACTAATTTAAATATGAACTGACCCGCTGCAGAATACAATCGGGAATATCTTTTGAACATTTTTAGGTGTCATAATTATATTGTTAAAAAACTAAATAATATTTAATTAATAAATATTCCATTACCCGTATAAAATTGTTAATGGATTATTTATGGTATCCAGACGGCGATATATTTAATAGATATAAATAGTTAAATAGATTGAAGACATCCAAAAATCAGTACAAAGAGCAAGCTCATGAGTCATGACATATATATTTGTTCTTAATGAGATTAGACACTTGAGCATTTGCACTCGAAAAACATCTCCAGGTCGAAAGTTCTTTGCCATAAATAAATATTTAATTTAACACTTATAAACCTACGCCAAAACCTTGACACGCAATATTGGTCTTTATAGTCAAACATAACCTGTGCGCTTACGATAAGAATCCCCAGCTGTATCGGTCGTAAATAATTTTTATCATTTTTTCTTGTACTACATCCAAAATGGCCGGTGAAATCGTAATTCATTTATATGGCCAATAAATGTCGAAGTTTTCCTTAAAACTATCTGTGGCTATCTTTTTTTTATTACGGTTGGACTCAAGAAATCTGGGGTATAAATTCCTTTGGCGGATAAGAATCCATTTGATTCAATTATTCAGTTTGAGCTCTCGATTTCAGATCTTTTGTTCATCCTTTGACATAACACTTTAAAGGCTTGTCTATAAGAAAATTACTGCAAAAAAAATTTAAAACTGTTCAAAAAAGGAGTGTACACTTCTGACAGTACATACATTTTAAAAGTCTGCAATGCGCATGTGACATCCTTATAGTTACATGCGTCTGTAGGCTACAGTGTCCATCTATCACAGAGCAAGCCGTACCTATACGCTTGTCGCTTATTTGCCACCGCAGTTGTGTTAAAATAAAATAAGTTTTTGGTCAAAAATTTCATTTTTGGTACAAGATTTTAATGCCGACTGTACGTTTTTCCACAATCATAAACTACTTGTTGAGTTTATCCTGAGTAGTTTAAAATTTCAGCTCAATCGGAAGCCGGAAAGTGGATCAAATTTAACTTGCAAGATTTGATTACAGACCGACAGACAACGGGACAGGTGAAACTAAATAAAAGTTTGTAAAAAGATATTAGAGCCTTGTTTGTGACGTGATATGACAACATTTACACAGCACACGAGAGCGACCATAGGTGATCTGTTGGGCAACCGTACCGGGTTTTGCATACAGCACAAAGACCTACTAATTTACGTCTAATAAAAAAATGTATACACAACCTAATTCTCACATCCAAATAAAAATTCTTAATGAATTTATGTACTTAAATTTAACTAAACCTTTATACTTTATTTTCAATCAATGGCGTGAGTTTCGATAGTTTCTGTTTCTCGCTATATCAAATCTCTGAAGATAAAATATACCTAAAATTGTATACTATCTGTATGAACTTAATTTACTCTACTCTTTCGTGGTTAGACCTTTCGTCTGTGTTGATGGGGGGATGTGTATTCGGCCGTTATCGATGGTTATTTCATTTAATGTAGGGTTTTCTAAGATAGATGTCGCTGTACGCCTCCATATGGCGTTGTAGGACGGAACTAATGAAGAATTTCGTGCCTGAGCTTGATTGTTCCGATAGCTCAGTGGCTAGAGCGATTGGCCGCATACGCTAGATGTCGCCGGTGTGCATCCTGCTCAAAGCAATAATTTTTTTTTTCTTTAATTTGAAATTTTGTCTTAAGATTTCTAAGGTCAGAATCTATAATAATCATAATATCTCTTATACTCATAAAATAACTCCTACGCATGAATGTTTCCAATTTTAATGATTTTGAGATCATTAAAATACGCAACGTGTATATAATTGATTCAGAAAATTGGGACATTTTCGATGTTTAAGGTAATACTTTTACCTCAATAGTTTTATTACCAGACACAAAAATAAAGCTTTCCGCATTATAATACCGTCGTAAAAATCATTTTATATTATTTTTTATTTCGGTTTTGAAAGCGGCCGCCTTTAGTAGTTAGTTTAACGTCAACACAAGTTTTTGAGAGAGGTAGCACAGCCACAGACCTGTTATCCCTATAAGGGTAAGTGGTCTGTGGACACAGCGGGACGAGATGACGCTCACATGAGTGGCATCCCGACTGGGGAAGTACCTCCACCTTACTTCTGTAAGGTGGAGGTAGGTGGAGGTGGATGTTACCGGAGCCAATAACACCACTACTTAGTCTTTAGCTGTTGTGTGTGTTGTGTTAGGTTTTGTGTTCCTGATGGTGAGTAAGGTCTTTCGTGGATAAGGTGTTGAGAGTAATGGACGTGCAAATGCCTCTACTTATATATAAGTAGTATACCATCAAATTAACACAATAAAATGAAAATTAAAAAATAAATTCATAATAATCATAAACTACGTACGACACTTGAAAGTTTCTAGAAAAACAAGTATGTATGTATCGAAGCACTTTATTGTACACAATAACAGTTTAAAACGTATACTCGTACATGTCACACAAGATCAGAGTACAAAGGCGAACATAAGTTCGCCTTGTCGTTGTCTGTCTTAGACAACACAACAAGGCAACAATAAGAAAAAAACAAGACAAGTATATCTAAACAAGTAAAGGATGACTCACAGTAGACCGTTCCGTGTCCGGGCCGGCCCGTTTTCTATGACAGCAAACGCAACGGCCGGCGTATTTCTTTAGAAGAAAACGGGCCGGCCCGGACACGGAACGGCCTACTGTGAATCATCCTTAAGAGGGACAAGTATATTTTTTATAATCTAAAAGTTAAATAAAGGCTACCAGCAGAATTTATATGATTTAATAAAAAAATAATTGTACAACAACAAGGTACTGAAATGCAGTATTTCACGATTAAAATAGCAGTTTTCTTGTTTTTCCATACAAAGTCAGTACGGGGCTCTGCCAATTAGTGTTTCAATTAGAATGGAACAATACCCACCTTTTACTCTCATATGCGGCTTTTCTTGTATTTAATCGTAGTTACAAATATTTAATCCCCTTTAAAAACTGGTTCGAATGGCATTGCTAATATTTTTTGGACACTAGTTGCATTTGCAATATGAATTGTATTCAGATATCGCAAAAGTTGATATGACTTAAAACAAAAAACTCTAAATTAGAACGAGTGAAAATTGTAGCTCAATAGAAACATTAACAAAAAACCTTTTTAGGCGTAGTATTCAATATTTTAATACAAAATAACAATGAAATTGTTAATATAAATTCAGTCTCGGGTTTTTTTTATAAGAATGTTCGGACTGTGGAACTGATCAGGCTGTGCAAAGGAGTTGCCTTTATAAAAAAAACTGCAAATAAAATGTAAACTGACATACAATGTTCTTGCTCAGACGCATTGGCAGGTACGCGAATCGAGAGATATTTTAGTATCCTGTACAGTCAGTATATCCTGACCCCAAGATCTGTAACAACTACACATGATTCAAGAACAGACTTATACTGGTTTGCCTCTGCTGGTCGGTAAGCGTTGTGAAAACCCAGGACTTGACAGCAAGGTGAATCGTTTCACGGGTTCAATACACACCAAAAGGAATGTCTTTGCATTTAATTTTGTTAAAACCGGTCAGAGCCGATTGGGTTATTCGCAAGTCGGCCACAATACATATATATTTTTTATTTCGTTTGAATAATTAAAAAAAAATACGAGTAGGAAAGTGTTCAGTAAGTCGAATCCGAGTAGTTTTTTTTTATATCTGTCTTTTATTTTGTTATAACCAGTCAGAGCCGATTGAGTTATTCGGAGGTCAGCCACAACGTTTTATTTTTTATGAATAATTTAAAGTATTTAAACGATCAGATAATACAAATAATTTCAATATCCAACCACAGCCAACCAACAAAACAACCAACTTAATAACTTGGAAAAACCCCCGACATTTTAATTTCTAACTCTAATATATCAAAAACGATTTAAATAAAACATACCTAAGAATCATTGCTAGAAAACCTGCTTTCAATTAAAAAAAACCGTACTAAAATTGGTTCATCCGTTAAAGAGCTACGATGCCACAGACATACACACACATATATATATACACAGATACACATGTTATAATTATAACACCCCTCTTTTGCGTTGGGGGTTAAAACTTAAGTAATGAAGTAATGAATTCAAGGAGGCTACTCAGAGCAGATATTGTTTTTTTCCTGTCTATGTGCATGGGATACAAGAAACAGCTCGTCGCACGTCTGCTTACCGTTTCGTTAAATCTGTAACAAAGAAAAAAATAATTCTAATAAGGCATGTAATTCTTTAAAAACAAATTATTTTAGAAATATTATTTGCTTTAATGGCAGGTTATACTGAACGACATCATTTATTGAACACCAGATTTTTTTTATTTCTGGTTAAGAGCGTGAGTAATATAATATAACTCACATCCTCAACCAGCAATAAAAAAATGATTTCATTTCAAGAGTACCATAAATCGGTGCGCATGCATCTAGAATGTTATGAGAGTTCATGAAGCGAAAGTATGTCAGGATCGTTGCAAATGGAAATCCGTAATCTCTGCCTACCCCTCTGGGAAACAGGCGTGATTGGTATGGTTTGATTTGAAGGTAAAGCGGTAAAAAATGAGTGTTTCTTTTGTATAACATATTTTTAAACACCCAGAAATATGTTTACATCAGCAACATACATTTCGTCTGTTTTTTTATTTATGTACAATGAAAATATATACAAGAATACTTAACCAAAATAATATAAAAACGGGCCCTTAAGGCATTGTACCGAGGATGCTGGCGGCATTTCCTCGCTGTATCGCAATGCTGATACGTTGAACGAGGAAACCGCCAGCTCTTCGGTCACCAGTTACGTCAACCAGACGCTTCGCAATTTCTGTAATTTTTTGTCTGTAATTTCTACGAATTACCAGATTTTACTTGTTTTATTCATATTCTGTATACATGCAGCATTTAAATAATATAGTATTTTTAAGACATATTTTGACCTAAGCTTTTACAATGTGACTTTTAAAACCACAAAGTACCTTTTTCGAAAGCTTTGGCATTGTCATATCAATAAAGCCTACTATCTCTATGGCATAAAATAAAATAGTCTTACAGCAAAACGCATTATTAATATATCATCTTCGTATGTGGGTAGGACGTTTTTCTTTTCGAAAGTAAGGATAAGAAATGGGCTCAAGAGCTCTAGGACCTTTGCATAAAAAGCTAAAAATATACGGGTGGCCTATTGTCGAGTGGAATGTATTAAATAGAAAAAGCAGGCCGTGACATTTATTCACAGATTCCTATGAAGAATATCTTTTGAGTATATTTTGTGTGTATACAATTTGTCTTAACGCTTCACAATATATACTCAAATCTAAAATCAAATAACGGGTTATAGTCATCTACATCGTCATATCAGCCGAAAGACGTCCACTGCTGGACAAAGACCTTCCCTAAGGTAAGGATCTCCACAATGACCGGTCTTAAGCGTGTCACAGACTGGAGCGGCCTGCGGTGGCGGCCGCGGTGGCGTGGGTAAGTATGAGAATTAAGGCCGCGTGTGTCTGAATGATTGTTAGGATTGTCATAGTGTACAACTGACCGCCACCGCGGCCGCCACCGCAGGCCGCGCCTGTGTGTGACACGCTTTACGCTCCCCCAATATGGATAAAACTTGAAACAGAACGCGGCGCAGCGTCCTTGCGGGGCGGAAGCGGTTTTGCGATAAAGCGAACGCGGTCCGGAGGACGTCGCACCAAAGAAGCGCGCGGTATAGCGGAGCGGAGGCGGCGTGTGTGACATATGCCTCCGCTTTGTACCGCGACGCGCCTGCTATGAGCGTTTCGAACTTTAACTTTTACAGAAACGCGTTTTGCTTGTATCAGCGGATCCCGTACACATTCGTCACTTTTCGACTAAGTTCCTAAAAACGCGTTTATGTATTTTTAGTGCACTATCTGTACTCAAGTTTAATCGCAACCGAAAGTGTATAATATAGCTAGGTCCGTGTAAGTATGTGTTTAGTGAAATTCTCAGAAAGAACAAAATCATAACACCAGCTTCCTCACGCGTCATCTCGTAATTCACTTCCTTTCTATCATATCAACCGATCCTTTTTTGGGCCTAACTCGCGTCATGCATTCATCCACATATTGCCGAGTCAAACTTGTAAGGGATGATTCACAGTAGACCGTTCCGTGTCCGGGCCGGCCCGTTTTCTGTGACAGCAAACGTAACGGCCGGCGTATTTCTCTAGAAGAAAACGGGCCGGCCCGGACACGGAACGGTCTACTGTGAATCATCCTTAAATTAGTAAGTTAAAATGGACCACTGTAAGTAATACACACCCCATATCCCACGGCCTAATTCGCATTCTGTTTATCAAACATTTTCCCGTAAAATAAAGGTCATGTCATGTGGGAGTACATTTTCATTATATTTTTTAATTTAATAATTTCTGACGCAACGGACAAAAGGTTACAAATTAAAATCGCCGCACCTACGTTTTTTTACAATCCGTGTGTCCATTTTATGGGACGTAAAAATAACAGTCATTATGCTAAAAAGACATTTTTATTTATTACGTTTCGCCCACGCTAAATTTTGTGGTCAAATAAATTGGGTCATTTTCAATTCTACCGTTACTCAGAGGTAATGATTAATGATAAACACTAACAATACAGCTTATGTTTTTATACCACGTCGGTGGCAAACAAGCGTACAGCCTGCCTGATGGTAAGCGGTCACCGCAGCCTATGGACGCCTGCAACTCCTAGGGGTGTCACATGCGCGTTGCCGACCCTTTAAGAATTTATACACTCCTCTCTTGAAGAACCCCATACTGTAGTCCGTCGGGAAGACCTCGGCAGGGAGCTCATTCCACAATCGGAGCGTCCGAGGGAGGAAATTCCTCTGAAACCGTACCGTACGCGACCATTTAGGTTCTAAGGTGTGAGGATGAATGTTCTGCCGACGGCGAGCGCTGCGATGGTAGAAAGCGGCCGTAGGCATCATGTCGAACAGTTCTTCGGAGCACAACCCATTATATAAGCGATAGAACACGCACAAGGAGGCAAAATTTCTCTTTAAACTCAACGGCTCAATATCGCTCGTGTGCTTGGGATCGTCCACGATTCGCACAGCACGTCTCTGAAGCGAGTCAAAAGGCCCAAGCTGGTATCCAGGTGCTCCCGCCCAGGGATGACAGCAATACTCCATATGGGGACGGACTTGCAGCTTGTATAATAGAAGTCTCTGATTAATGATAAATACTAAACACCTTATGTTTTTTTATACTACGTCGGTGGCAAACAAGCGTACAGCCTGCCTGATGGTAAGCGGTCACCGTAGCCTATGGACGCCTGCAACTTCTGGGGTGTCACAGTGAAATTGCAAATCTTTAAAAAAAACGTCTACACTATTTATTTACTCGCTTTATTTTATACAGAAAACTCCCGTGAGTTTGTGACATTTTAAATATAAACGACCTTAAAGACGTGAGTGACCCGTTTCATTATATTTAATACTTGCTTTATGTTTATTTTTATGCTACGATGGTGGTAAAAAACCATACATATCCCTATACATAATTTAAATAATAATGTATGTTAGGAAGAATTTGGGCAATTTTCCAACGAACGCTGATAAACCAATAGCCACGAGAAATACGGGGAAACTCAAAATAACCTTCTATAGACTACTAAAGACGTAGAGACGTTTGTAACGTAGTTTTGTTCTCATTTTAAAATGGATGCTAGAATAACATGAAACTTTGTATACATAATGAGATCCGCCACATCTAGGTCGGAAATAAGTTTCTGTTGCTAGAAATTGTAATAAAAAAATAGGTAAAGGTAGTTTTAAGTTTTTTAGGTCTTGTATGAAAACCTTAATAACCGCTGTATTTTTCTCCATTTGAAGTTAAAACAACAGAAACTAATTTCCTACAATAACACAACAAACATATGTATGTTTCCCGATAACTCTTTACAACATTCGCCGTTTTAGATAATTCTTTTTTGTTTCAAACCAGGTTAACCTAAGTTGATCGCATATAAATTTGGTAAAGGTCTTATGATGGAATCCTGGAGGATTCGAGGGAACTCCTCATATTTGATTGGCAGGCGTATGGCGATATCGGTTGTTTCTATAGTTAAATGGAGTTGGTTTTCCTAGAATTACTGTTCAAAACGGGATATTTACCATGTATATTAATATTGTTGAGTTTCCGATATTTCGGCGCTGTTGCAAGCACCATTTTCAAGGATTGACTGACGTGCTGCGAGTTTTATTTGTGGTCTACCCACACTCCATAGCGATCTACCCTCTTCTTGGTTCGCTTTTTCTTTTGCTACCACCGACCGCACTCTCGCTCAAAACTCGAACACGATCACGACACACTACACTTACAATATCAACTCGCGCGTTCATGCCGGTTACGGTCCTTTTCCAGTTTTTTCTAGTGTTAGTGACCATGTTAGCTTGAAATCGTATATTGAGTTGGTTTTATTGGGTATAAATTATTAATTTACCTTCATGTTATTAACCTTAAGGAACCGGTTTGGATTTTTATCAGGTAGATACAGATATAATTACTAATAAAAACTCACAAATGTTATTACATAAAATAACTAAGCAAAACATAATTGCCATACAAACCATATCAAACCACTACCAACCTAACAACAACAATCAAAGTAATTTCATTAGGCCGGGCTACTTTCTATAGCTTCTGTTAGAAATTATTACGTCTATATCATAATAATGACAGCTCAAATTTATAAAGACGCAACTCACAAAAAATCTATTCAAATTTAAACCATGCACTTATAAATTTACGGTCCAAATCAAAACTAGACCTAGAAATTGGAAAATGTTACAAACCAGATTGCAAATGCGGCCGCATCCATCGTTATTACCGTGTAATAAAGTCGCATTTCGATTGGCATACATGTATGTTACATTCGAATGTTCGATTGTAATTTGCGGTAGATGCACTTACTCTCGGACGCAAATGGTTCTCAGATTATGGTTTTTTAAATGATTTTATGCGTTCTGCTCTAAATTAAATTAGTAGTGATGCGATGAACAGCACTTTCACTAATACGAATAAAAAAATTAAGTATTGACTTGTCTATTTTTCGCCATATACGTTTAATTTACGTATGAACTAAGATAATTCCTCCTCCTTTGCAAACACGACGTAAAAATAAAACAAAACTAAAAACGTTTAACAAGTAAATTTTTAACAAAAAAACACCGACTCCAAACTTTGCCAGACCCTATCCTCCTGCTATATAATTTGAGGAGTTCCTTCGATGTAGCCTTACTTACCCCATCCTCTTGGTATTTAATTTGAGGAGTTCTCTCGATTTTTCCAAGATCCCGTCATCAGATCCACACTTGATGACAATGGGACTAACTAGAAAACACACCCTTTCAAACAAAAAAAGAATTTTTAAAATCGGTCCACTAGTCCCCGAGTAATCGGTGAACATACAAAAAAAAAATATTCCGAGGAATTGAGAACCTCCTTTTTTGAAGTCGGTTAAAAAACATCAAGACGTCACATTGTTGGCCCAGGGCTAAAATGAGATTTCGACAGCTTCAAACGAAAACTAGTTTGTCTTGTCTTCGCAAAAACTTGATGAGTAATAACAAAGACATTTCCTTAGAATGACAAAGAAATCTACTCTCTATTAATGTTTTTACGCAATTAGCAAAAAGTCTATTATATTTTTGCTGTATTTCTTTGGACCCGCGCACCGTAAACATTTAATTTTCCAACCAATTAAGTTTTTAGTATCTGTGTTATTTTGTTAAAAATAACGATTGAAAGTGAAGAATTAGATCAATTTAAGAAGCACAAAATGCAAACAAAGGTTATTTGCCGGGCAAATCAAATTTAAAAACCTAAATACTTACTTACGATGAGTTTTTGCAGTGAAATCTTAAGAGTTACTGAAAACTATTTTTATTTCTAAAACAAAACGATTAAGTTAAAAATAATAGCAATATTTCAAGGGGGAGACTAGAACTTATTGGGATTAGGCTTGTCAAGTCAACTTGACTGTTAGAAGTTCTCAAGCCACCCGAAGGCCTCTAATTTGGCTTAACGACTACTGCCATTGACAGCTGTCGGTATCAGTGGCTTAGCTTGCCTTCCAAGGCAGTGCTCAGTTAGTAACTCTTCAAAGACAAAGTCAAAATATTTATTTGCTAAACATAGGTTATAAGCCCGAAGGTGTAACAAAATATAGTCCGAGTAGGCTTAAGAGGGCGCAGTACGCTCGGTTCTCCATACAAACGTATTTACGCTCTCATTTTAAAACGCCATGCTTGAATAACATGAAACTTTGTATACACAATGGGATCCGGCATATCTAGGTCGAAAATTAGTTTCTGTTGCTAAAAAAAATACAGCTGTTTTTTGAGTTTTTTATGGCTTGTATGAAAACCTTAAATAATCACTGTATTTTTTCTCCATTATAATTCCAAGCAACACAAACTATGGTCCGACCTGGATATGCCGGATCCCATTGTGTATACAAAGTTTCATGTTATTCTAGCATGGCATTTTAAAATGAGAGCGTAAATACGTTTGTATGGAGAACCGAACGTGCTGCGCACTCTTAAATTAATGTTTATTATATCACAGCGGTGACCCATCCTAGAGTTGACCTCGCTCGTATTTTTCTAATAATTATTTAGTTTTCTCAAATTACATGTTATTATTGTGTAATCGCCCCAAAATTAAGCTATTTTGATAGATAAAAAACTTAGGAAAAGGACCTCTTGTATGTAATTGTGACGTGTTAGAATAGACATTTGTTTTGTTTGTGTTACTCTTTTTAACCGACTTCAAGATTTCAAGAGGAGGTTATCAATTCGGTTGTATGTTTTTTTTTAATGTTTGTTACTCCATAACTCCGTCATTTCTTAACCAATTTGTTTTTTTTTTTTCTGATTGTAAGTATATATATTCAAGTTGGTCCCGTTTTTGTCCAAACGCAGTTTTGATGATGGGATACATGAAAAATTGAGGGAACTCCTCAAATCTTAAAGGTAAACATATAGTGATTTTTGTCTTTTTATCAACAAATCGAGCATTTTCATCCAAAAATGTGACATTTGATGAAGTGGAACTGCTGATGATGATCAGAACAGAACTCTTCAACGACGAAAAGTTCACGTTTGGCGATTTGTCCTTCTAGCTGTGTTTGTTAAGCAAGTTCTATTTTCACGACTGATTTTTGTCATGCTCGAGTTCTGATGATGGGATCTATTAGGAATCGAGGGAACTCCTCAAATGTGAAAGGCACACAAATAGTAATTTTTGTGTTTTTATCAACAAATCAAGCATTATCATACAAAAATGTGACATTTGATGAAGTGGAAGTGCTGATGATGATCAGAACGGAACTCTTCAACGACGGGTAGTTCAAGTTTGGCGATTTGTTCTCTTCGTTTTGTTTGTCAAGCAAGCAAAGTTTTTTCCATGAGTCCATGAGGAATTGAGGGTACTTAATCTTCTACCATTATAAACATACTTATAGCCATTTTTATTTTATTGTATGGAATCTAAGAGTGCACCATCTAAGTATAATAATGTTTCACCGGTCTCCCCCATTGAGGTTTTTTTTCTTAAAAAATATTAAATATGTAATGTCTATTCGAACACGTCACATCTACATACAACAGCGGTGCTACCGCAAACTTCGAAAATCGAACTTCGTATCGTACCGTCCCTTTCCGTCATATAGAGTATAACGCAAGAGTGAAAGGGACGGCACGACACGAAGTTCGATTTTCGAAGTTCGCGGTAGCCCCTCTGCTGTGCTACCGCGAACTTCGAAAATCGAACTTCGTGTCGTGCCGTCCCTTTCACACTTGCGTTACTTTGCACAGCAGGTCCTTTACTTAAGTTTTTTACCTATAGCTATGTACATGAGGCTCCTCTCTCTGTCGCTCTATTACCAGTAACTTTAGTTGCACCTCGCTGCTGGTGGCACTCTACCTATATTAGGTTTTTATAATGTTTTTAAATTACGTTTGCCTATTCTGGTAATAGAAGACTTCAAACTAACATGGTCAGAACAGTAGAACAGAGCCAAAATATCGGGAACTCTAAAAAGGTATAATATAGGGACATGGTTAATTTTTGTATTTTTTTTAATCATAAGACTGTTCTAAGATTTCATGAATAAAGAGGGAAGTAACAAACCAACCAATGTAACAATTATTTTAATACAAATAGCATATCCATAATTATAGCTTTTATTTTTCGTTTTTTTTTCTCTTTTCGTAACATTAGGTAAAAAGAAGGCCCTAAAAAGGGATAATTTTGTGATAAATAAGTGGCTGCTCAAAAATAGTATACTTAAACATACCATTAGGAGCGTTCGTGGCCCAGCGGCGCCCGCGTACCGCGTGCGTTATGCGAGGTTAAGCAATGTCGGGCGAGGTCAGTCCTTGGATGGGTGACCGCTTTGAGTGGTTACTAACGGAGCGCTCCCGTGATTTGGAAGGCACGTTAAGCCGTTGATCCCGGTTGCTGTTTATTATAGCAGTTATTAGGATTAGGAGGATGATGATGTCTTAAACATACCATTATAGAGCTATGTTCTGATATAAAACGAAAACTATTACCTAGCTTATTTACATTTTGCAGCGCTTCAAAACCTACACATTGCAAAGCCGTCCAAGATGAAAGATATCCATTTTTCGTTACCATATATCCCAAGAGAGTAGACCGGGACAGAGTGGACCCCAGAGATTGGGGGAAAATAGAAAATGTAGTGAAAAATGAATGTGGCGTGCGTCACACGAGAGGGGAATGTTAAACAAGTTTATGAAATGCGAGATGATGTCTCTATTCGTGGCGTTTTATTGATAGGTCTAGAATAAATATATAGGCCTCTGTACACACATACGAGACTCGTGTGTGAGTTTCATTACATTGCGGGTGACCGTGGTATAATGAACTCATTAAACTGTCAAACCATGCAATGTAATGAAACTCGGATACGATGTGTGTAAGGTGATCTTAATAACTCAAAAAGGTAAATAGATTTCATCAGGTTGTAAATCATTAAGTCCCGTTAATAAATGATAATGAGACTCACTTTGCCTTAGTGTGTCCCTTTCTAATATGGGCAATAACTATATACGTACATACGTATATATCTTTTGTATGGAAATGAGTATAGAGATAGACATGCTTGACAAAAGTGAGTCTCTTTCTGACTCCTGTTTCAGCTTATCTATGGTTAATTTAATAAGTATTCTGTCTAACAACATAATTTTCATTTTGTCCTATCGTATTTATTCAGTTTGTCTTTTAATACTTTACCGAGTCCAATAATTGCTGATCACGTCTTCAATGTCACCCTGTGCACCTTAAAATCAAAGATGTCATATTTTTTACTGGGATGAGCACTATCACCGTACCTACCCAAGCTGTGTCAAATGCATTATGAACCGGTCGTTATGATTCATTAAAAGTTATATTAAAAAAACTCGAGTCCTTGTTAACATTCCGGCGTCTAACAGGTAGATAGTCAGCCGCACGTACCCTCGGCAGAAATCTGCCAGCTCCGAATAAATTCACATCACGGCTTCGACCCCGGGACTAGGGCACGAGCGATGGCGGATAGGACAGCCTGAGTACTATTAATACACGCGCGTTTATTGCAATTTACGTACATACCTACAGTGACATCTTTACAGTCAGTTGCAAAATTAGCTGTCAGTTCAGGCTGTGATCTGTGGCGAGTCTATATTCATTTATTAATTAGGTACTACTTCTGGTGTACCATTCATTTCATTGCGTGTGGTTTCCATTCCCGATTGACTTTATTTTGTGTTCTCGTAAATATGGAAAACTCGAGCCAGATAGTTTAGTGCGGCTTGTCTTAGTCAGCTGCAATGCGTCTAACTGTACTGCAAGAAGGCGCGCCTACCCGATACTACCATAGCACATGCTATTCAATATTGAGTGACTGAAGGGGACTTTGGTTCCATGTCGGCCATTCCAATTTACAAAATGAAAATATTAATGACATACAAGATACTAATATTTTTCCATTTTGAATCGGGACTTAACATATACATTTTATATCAGCTAAATCATTTTAAAATAGCAAGCGCACCTTCTTTTTAAACGGCACCTACAGAACAACATTGAAAAAAAATTGTTAAGTAGAAATTTACATCTACACACATTTTAGTTACGATTTTGGTTTTATAAAAATATGCCTACGGCTTAAGTAGGGTGTAAATAGGGGAGGGGACTTCGCGGAGCGTTTTTCCTGTCTTCATTTTACACAATCTCAATAAGGGCAGTTTGCACGTTACGATTATCGATTAACCTTAAATATGGCGCCGGTAGCTGTAATACCAAATCAACTTATCAAACTTGCAATACACATTAAATTTGGTGGAAGAAATAGGAGACTACCGCGGCTCCAAATTTAAGTATTTGTATGGACCGCGCGCCAATCCTTATCTTCCTCTTGGAAGTATTAAAGACAAGCTTCAACATCCAAGGCGAAATCCGCGCGTATTTAACGCGACCGCTTGGTCTGTCCTCCCCAGCACTAGGAGCGTGGGCGGACGAGATGTTTTCACTTCTCTAACGGCTGTGCCGCAACACTCGAAAAAAGGTCACCATACCTATCTGTGATTCAAATTCTATGGCGCTTATAATGGCATTGTGGCTACCGTGCGACGGAATTGGGTAACGTTATATTTACAATTTTTTTTGTGTTTATTGATTCGAAACCACAATAAAGTATATAAGTTTATCAAGCTTGTTCTACCAATCTTCCACTCAATTGCTAAAAGGTTAGCTGGAAGAGATCCGTTATAGGGATACGTTTGCCTTTGCACTTGGAGCTAGTATGAAATGCGTGTTTTAACGTGAGCAAAATATAGTGCTGAATATATATATTTTATATCATTTTACAAATACAGGCTTAAAAACTTAACAATAATAATGATAGCTCAGAGACCATTTACATCTCTTAAGGACTTTGAAATACACTCAGAGAACATAATACATCTCTGAGATATTAAATTAATTTTATATACTATTTGTTTATTTATATACTACAGATCGTATTCAATGTACATCCCTAATATTAGCTTGCAAGTTTATTTTCATTGAATGCCATAAGTTTGTTAATCAGTATACTTTTGAAATCATTATTATTTAGTATTGTCAGTTTTTTTATATTGTATAATTCACGTTTTGACATGTTAAAGTGCCCTTGTGGCCTATTTGCAGAATAAATATTTAATTTTGTTTTTTTTTTTAACATGCAGGTAGGCACAGGTTGCCGAGCCCAACATCATCGGATGGAGCAGGTGTTCCCAAACTTATTTTTCTCATAGACCACTTTCAAAAGTTAACTGGTTCTGGTAGACCCCCAACACCACATTTCTACCATATTCCCAAAACCCCCATTCTTTTATCACGCCAACGCAGACCCCCGTCGAGTCTCCTATGGACCCCTGGGGGTCCACCTGGACCACTTTGGGAACCCCTGAGATAGAGCAAATCTGCCCGGCTGCGCTGGCTCGGCCACGTTAAGAGGATGGAAGAGGATCGTGCCGCCAAAAGACTGTACCTGGGTGGGACGTCCGGGTCAACGCCAAATCGGCTAAACAAGGTATCACTGGATAGACGAAGTCCAAAAAGACAGAGGTCTTTTTGGACTCCGAATAGAGGACTTGGATCAGAGCCTCTACCAGCTTCATACAGCCGACTCTGATTGGATACAAGCTGCCCAGGACAGACCACAGTAGCGTGTCTTAATGTCGAAGGCCAAGATCTACAGGTCGCAGAGGCAGCGTAGTACTCGTAAGTACAACCCGGTCAGAATATCTGTGCACCTCGCTGGAATGCCGCCGCCCGCGCTCGCCGATATGACGTCACGAGGTCAGGTGCACAGATATTGTGACCGGGTTGTAAGTTTTAACTTAAGTGGCAGTGGACGGGGCACATTGCACGTAGAACCGATGGCCGTTAGGACGAAAGGAAAAGGTCTCGAGTGGCGATCACGTACCAAAAGGAGCAGCGTGGGTACACCTCCCCACGGTGGAATGATGACCTGATGACCTGGTAAAGGTCGAAAGAGCCCGCTGGATGCGGGTGGCGCAGGGTGCCAGGTAGTGACACTTTGAGTGAGGCCAACGTTCGACAGTGGACGTCTCTTGGCTGATGTTTTAATAATTGTTGAAGTTTTAATAATTTATTTATCAGTATTGGCCATTGTTAAATAACTATCCCACAGAGTTCCTAAGAAAGTAATTTAATGTTAGGTTTACAGCTAAATGCTAACGTGACACTCCGTGACTTGATGATGTGTTGTAACTGCGCATTATGATCCGTTATTATCATACCTGCATACTTCCTGGGGTAAAAAAGTACATATGGTGCTACATTACCGCACGAGTGCGGTAATCAGCAGATTACGTGCATATGTCGAAACTTTAAAGAGCCATATGTACTGTAAAACGTTGTACGATACACGAGCGAACAGCACGGCTAGCACAATACGGCGCGCAAGCTATATCGCGCGCTAGATAGACTATCCATCTCTATCTAATGAGTACACACGGAAAGAGACGGATAGTCTATCTCGCGCGCGATATAGTTCGCACGCCGTCTTGCGCTAGCCGTGCCGGTAATTCGCAACTCGTGTCGATATAAAACACTCCCTTCGGCCGTGTTTCAATTTATCACCACTCGTTGCGAATTTCCTGTTCTTTGCACTTGTATCGTAATGTACTATTTCTCAAACATGCAATGAAATATTGATGTTATGTTCCTTATAATAGGCTGCGAAGTGTGACGTTTCAGGTGCGGCTAGGACAAGAGCTCGTTAATGCAATTTCATACAAATGTTGCAGGCCTAGGCCGGCAAAGTCCTCTTTTTTAATTTCCATTCCACATAAATTTGTAGCAAAGGCATCATGACATTCTGCCACTATGCGTATTAAAAAAAAATGATTTTTTTGTTGTTTATTTCATTGCATGTTTGAGAAAAGCACTATACATACCTCGGCGGGAAATATGGGGCTGCCGGCCTTAGACCTATCCGGCCTCGCTTCGCTCAGCCGTCTATATGTCTTCGGCCGGCAACCCCTTTTGTCCCGGCCTCTGTAGTAATGTACTATTATTTAAAAACGGTGGCAAAGAAGAAATCGGCCTGCCTGCTGGTACTCAGACACGCCTCTGACCGCTCCCGACTATAACCTCCCGATGCCTCTGTAAAAGTAAAAAGTAACAAAAAGTAAAAGTAGTTTATTCTTCAAATTAGGCATATTACATGCACCTATGAACGTCAATAAACTACCACCGGTTCGGAAAAATATACCTCTGCCACGAGAGGAACCGGCGTAAGAAACTCGGCGAGGTGTCATTTTTTCAAAACAATATACATTGTATAGTTAAATATAAAATTACAGTCTCAGTTACTACAAAAATAACAATGCTACAGTAGAAAACCTATTTTCGCGATAGATTAGCCGTGCAGGACACTATCACTGCCAAACATCCCTGTCCATGATGTAATCGTTTACCTTATAATATGCTTTTGAAATAAGTGTTTGTTTTACTACAGATTTGAATTTAGAATTGCTAAGTTCAGTAACGTGTTTTTGAATTTTTTGTAGAATTTAATACAATTTCCCAAGAAGGACTTTTTCGCCTTTACTAGTCTATAGAAGGTTATTTTCAGTTTCCCAGTTGTACCATAGGTACAATCAAATGCAAAAGTGGATGATCATTTTAGTACCTTGTCACTTTCACTACTTTGACGCGTCCCAACCTTCGCAGTATTGTTACGTTAGTACGACAAAGTACTAAAATGATCATCTACATATGCTGTTGACTGTACCACCTACCTGTTTATTAAGGTTGAGCTTATTTTTAAATTTTTTGAAGGACAGGCTTCAGGAGTTGTCCTGTCGACAACCAAAAGCGCGCTGCCGACCCATTTTGGATATGAGGGTCCGTTGTTTTACAGCTAGAGACATCTGGGATCAACGGCTTAACACCACTTCCAAAGCACGGGAGCGCTCAGTTAGTAACCCCTCAAGCGGTCACCCATCCAACAGTTGACCATTGCAAAATGCAAAATGATTATATCCAACGTGAACAATACAATTGTGTTTTCATAATACATTCGTATTATCATACTTCCTATTACCCTATTACTGTTCGATTTTAATACGAATCCGATACTATGTACGCCGCAAACAATAGTATTTCATTTAACTTCGTGATTAAACTTCAATAAAACTGTTAACACATTGCTAACTCATGTTTAAAACGTCGCATGTAACGCACATTTTACATAATAGTTCTTCGTTGTAACATACAGGGTGGGAAGTGTTATGGTACATAAATTAAGTTGATTTGCGATTAGGAATATTATCGGATCTTGTTCTATAATCAAGGAGCGGATTTCTCATAGCGAAAATGTATCCTGCCTAGCCATGTTGGCGCAGCAGTCTTGCCATTCATGATATATGATGTACTTACAGTTAGCTGAAGAAAAACCCTGCCCCCCCCCCTCTTTCCATAAAGGTTGCGAAAACAAACTTAAGTGCGTTTTTCCTATACATATATGTATACACAGAACATAGCTGTTCATAAGAGCTATCGAGCCTAATTTTTGGTTGGACTCATGACACGCATAAAAGGCTCTTCTTCTTATACAGGATGTGGCCTGCAGCATGAGCAAATAATTAACCGGAAGATTACTAAACATGAAGCTTACAAATGAGAAAAAAAATCTTATGTAAAGTCACTTTAAATATTGTTTTGGGTACTATTAATTGATAACTCTTTATTTTGGGAAAACTTTGATGATTCAAAAATCATTAACAAATAAATAAAAACCTTTTAAAAAAGAAACATATACAGAATCCGGTAACTATTGACGTTGAAATATCGACTTTTCTTTTTTTTTCTTTTTATGACTTAATACAAAAGCTTGTAAAAAAATACCCTGTCTAAAGTACCCCGTGTAAAGTATCTTACAATAAGAACTAGTCTTAGTATGAAAATAACTATTACTTACCGTAAAAATACACTCAGGTCGCAACCGATCTCAATCAAGGAACCACTTAGGGGATACTCCACCGAAAGTTCAGCTTAATTGAGATGCGGAACAACTATTGAAACTCACTATTCTCATGTTAAAAAAGCACTGTAGTCGATCAAACATCAAAACTTTGAATAATTTTGGATTTACATTTATTATTTGTTTACCGAATCTGACCTACGCTGTCTTTTTTATTTGTGATTTGTAATTGTTTGTCACGTAAAAATTATAGCATTTGTAGTTGATTTTAAAATGACGTTTATAATTTACTTTCTACTAATCTTATTCTCTTCTTACAGCTTTCTTAAGCAACATTCTTTTTAGAAATACCACTAAGAAAAAAAGCCGTTTTGAAAAGAAACTCCTCAATTATATGTGTAAAAGTTTCGTTCAGTTATTATTTGTAAATAGCCAAACGCTGCAACTTGTCTAGTATGAAGTTAAAAATATACAACGAAACATTTACAGTATAACCAATGGCAATGTGTAAGGAAACTCATAATTATTACAAAAATAATAGGTAACAAATAAAAAATATTAGAACTGTTGACTACCTAACATCCATCGCTGAATATAAGCTAGCTGTGTATATGTGATTGAGTGTGTGCTGTATGATTAAGCAACACGATCTTTACTACATTTTAGTGGGCCCGTTTCATGAAACTACTACAACAATTTAACTAGTTCAAACCGGAAATACTGAGGCAGTTTACATGCGTTTGACTAATTTCTTCTACCATCCAGTTAAGTTTCGTGTAACTGGCCGCTGGAATTTATTCACCTGTAGAGCAATCAGATGAGTTGCAATCGAGTTACCGTAGTGCAGCTGCATGATATCAAAAGTTGAAACCGGTTTTTTGTGAGGATCCCGCACCAACAGGTGCTACTCTTGTTTATTTTTGTTAGAACCCATTAAAGGTCTACAGACACCCGGACACAGAAATAATCGCGTGTTGTTATATTTTAAAATGACTTCCAAAGGACCTTACAGAAAGATGCAGCCATGCGGATACGTACGTAAGTGGTGTTGTGTTCGGTGGTGAGTAACGCCTTATATACACCCGTCTTCAGACAGATCGATTGAACTCATTACAGCATGGTAACCTGTAATGTAATGAATGAAACTCGCATGCGAGTCTCTTATAAATAATACATAAATAGTATAAGACAATTTTTTGTTACCCCTATATAAATGTACAGTCAGCATCATAAATATGTATCCATTTCGGAACTAATGTCTGGGGAACAAGGTTCAAAATTGTTTACATATTTATGATGCTGACTGTACATATGCAAAGTAGCAAAGCTGTAGTACTGGGGACGCTTACTTCTTCTTCGGACGAGCCCAAAAATTCCATATTCTGAGGAAAAATGTACAATTTCGTTTTAATTTCCCTAATGAGAATTTTTACAAAAATATCACGTAATTATTTCTCTTGGCTATGTATATTGTCGAGCTTGTCTGTCACATTTATATAACATTAGTAACATTACTGTTAATGCCCATCAACGCAACATGGCGTAATAGTACATTACTACAGAGGCCGGGACGGAAGCCATATTTCCCGCCGAGATATGTATAGTGCTTTTCTCAAACATGCAATGAAATAAATAACAAAAAAAACAATGTTTCATTTTTAATACGGATAGTGGCAAAATGTCATGGTGCCTGTGCCACAATTTATGTGGAATTGAAATTAAAAAAGAGGACTTTGCCGGCCTAGGCCTGCAAGATTTGTATGAAATTCCATTAAATACCTCTTGTCCTAGCCGCACCTGAAACGTCATACTTCGCAGTCTATGATAAGGAATATAACATCAATATTTCATTGCATGTTTGAGAAAAATATAATACAAGCCCAATCTGTGAGAGCTGTCAATGTTGAGATCTAGCTCGATAAATGTGACAGGTTTCTAGTATCGCGATCTAGTGTAACATCTGTCACCTGTCACTGATATGGAAATAGATGTGACAAAATTAAAATACGGTGTGAACTGTCATGCTAACGGATTTTTTTTAACTTTTGGTGCGCTCATGGCGTAGCAGTACTCTGTACCATCGCACCGTCTGTGATTAAGGAACGTCCGTCCTTTCTTATATGTAAAAAACGGCCAAGTGCGTGTCGAGCCACGCGCAATGTAGAGTACCGTAGTCGCCCACCCGTTACATAATGCGGATTTAAAATTTCACAAACATCTTATATTTACTATATTGTAGGGGTTAAAACGAATGGAACCGCAATCCAGTATAATTACAATAAAAGTTATTGTTGTTTATTTATTTCGGACTTGAAATCCATAATAATAAAATAATTTTCAAAATGATCTTGAAAATTAACCCCTATTTTTGCCGTGGGTTCATTAAATCACTTAATAAAGATCTTTCTGAAACTGTCAACTGTCGATTACTGCTTTATATATAACACGCTGCCTCCGCTCTACTGCGCCACCCAATCTCTCCCTGGTCGTTCCCTCATGGCTGAGGATCGTGGTTATCACCAGGCGACCTACACTTGGAGTACATTATTTGCTTCCATCTGTCATCTGTCATCTGTGTGTGTGTGTCTGTTCATCGCCTCCTTCACGATGGAATAGAACTTGGAGGAAGGTGAGTCCTTCAGTTGATCTGTACATCTGGTAGGAGCGCTACCCAATACCGCGCGGGTGTTCGGTACGAGGTCCCCCGGACCGCGTTCGGTTTACCGCGAAACCGCCCCTGCCCCGCAACGTTGCTGCCCCGCGTTGTGCGTTTCAAGCTCACCCACACGTCCCACCTTCCAAGGAATCAATTAACTTAATCAACTTTTAATAGTACATTACTACAGAGGCCGGGACGAAAGGGGTTGCCGGCCGAAGACATAGACGGCCGAGCGAGGCCGGATAGGTCTGAGGCGGGCAACCCCATATTTCCCGCCGAGGTATGTATATTGCTTTTCTCAAACATGCAATGAAATTATTTTTTTTTTTTTTTTTAATTAATTTAATTTATTTCTTAAATGTTTTATGGTACATTTGTTTATACAATAAGATCGCCAAACTTAACGTTTAATAAATCGTATGGCATTTATTTTCGAACCGTGAGATCTTCCAGAAGACAAGTACGGTTGCCAATTTTGTTGCACTCTTAGCACCACGTCACGGGGTCACGTGTAAGGTAACGGTGGGTACTCCTTACGGACGTAGTGCAACTTCGACCCCCCTTGTCAAGTGAGTGGGCAACTTGACTGTTAGAAGTTCTCAAGCCGCCCGAAGGTCTCTAACTTGGCTTAGCGACTGCTATCATAGACAACAGCCGGGATCAACGGCTTAACGTGCCTTCCAAAGCACGGTAGCGCTCATTTAGTAACCCGGTCACCATCCGAGAACTGACCTGCGCCCACATTGCTTAACCTCGCATACCGCACGCGGTTAGCGGGCACCGCTGAGCCACGAATGCAATGAAATAAACAACAAAAAAAACAAAGTTTAATTTTTAATTCGCATAGTGGCAGAATGTCATGATGGTTGTGCCACAAATTTATATGGAATGAAAATTAAAAAAGAGGACTTTGCCGGCCTAGGCCTGCAAGATTTGTATGAAATTCCATTAACGACCTCTTGTCCTAGCCGCACCTGTAACGTCATACTTCGCAGCCTATTATAAGGAACATAACATCAATATTTCATTGCTTGTTTGAGAAAATTATATTACACACACACAAACGCATAATACATACACTAAACATTTTCATTGTTTGGTTTTTAAACGCTTAGCCTAGTTGGTAGTGACTCTCCCTCCGAAGCTAGTGGTCCCGGGTTTGAATCCCGGCCAGTACATTATTTGTGCATTTATCACGGATATTTGTTCTTGGGTCTTGGATGTTTTCTATGTATTTATCTATATAAGTATGTATATCGTCGTCTAGTACCCATAGTACAAGCTTTGCTTAGTTTGGGACTAGGTCGATTTGTGTAAGATTGTCCCCCAATATTTATTATGATTATTATTAAACAAATCTACCTTACGCACTGCTCGAATACGTTGCGTAACTACCGCAGCTCTCAGAAATCTCAGTATAAGGATATTGTTCTTGTTATTGTGTTAAGTTTACATCTTTATATAAAAGAAAAGCCATACACGCTGAAAACTGGAGGAAATAAATAATTCGGAGCCAAACTTTGAGGAAATTATTTCCACGTCAATGCTTATTTTCTATAACAAAAAGACGTGGGAAGAATAAAAACCGGTGAAGTGCTAGTCGGACCGCGGACCGAGAGTTCCGTACACACTTTGTTTTTAATAGACTTTTTGAAGTTTTGACTATTTTTGTGACGTGTGGTGCCTGGTTAGAATAGCACCACCCCCTTTCTTCCCTTGGGTGTAGTAAGAGTCGATTATGGGAATCAGGTTGAATTTTGTTGTGGGCGATGAGCTAGCACTGTGTCACTGCAATATCACATTTTCTCCATCTATAAACTTAATTCTAATTTTCCTCCTAAAATAAAAAAATACCGCTGTATAAATGTTTTTGAATCTTTAACTCAATCCTCGCCATACAATACCCCCACCACCACCACCACCATATCAGCCAAAGGACGTCCACTGCTGGACATAGGCCTCCCCCAAATTCACGGGGGGTGTATGCCATAATCGCCACGCTTGGCATGCGGATTAGCGATCGCAGTATTTCCACCGCACTCCAAGGATGCTGCTGCCCATCCCCCAGTGGCATTGGTCGTAGAACTGCAAATTAACCA
Organism: Notocelia uddmanniana; assembly: GCA_905163555.1. Classification (NCBI taxonomy): domain Eukaryota; kingdom Metazoa; phylum Arthropoda; class Insecta; order Lepidoptera; family Tortricidae; genus Notocelia; species Notocelia uddmanniana. Next base: position 3,159,226 of record LR991074.1, on the reverse strand, counting down.
AACACCTGTTTCTTTTTTATACCACGTCGGTGGCAAACATGTGCAGCTAATGGTGGCCAGCAACTCCAGGGGTGTCACATGGCTGTAGCTGACAAACACAAAGCATGGCAAAGATTATATGTATCTCATATTGGTCATTCATGAATTTCTTTTTCTTTTTCAACACAATTCAGTTATTCTTATTTTCTAATTCGACAGCATCATTATTTCCTGAAATACAAAAGTTGTGACAGGCAAATAAAGTCGCAACATAAGCCTGTGTTACATCTTAGTACGGAACTCTAAAAAGACGTGGGAGGAATGAAAAACATAATTTACGCCCACTCTCACATAGATTGTTACGGTAATAACTTCACGTATCGTATGTACGTATAAAGTCAAGGAGTTATGTATCCGAGCGACACGGCTAATCTAAATCTGGAGATTGTAGAAATGCTGGTTCGCAGCAGTCGATTTTTCAAAAAACACTCATTAAAAAATATTTCCCATACCCACAGCCTAAGCCTAGTACACATAGTACAAGCTATGCTTAGTTTGGGACTAGGTCGATTTGTGTAAGATGTGAAGAAGAACGACCGCTTTGGCTTAGTCGGTAGTGACCCTGCCTACGAGGCCGGAGGCAGTCCCGAGTTTGAATCGCGGCCAGGGCATGTTTTGTGTATAATTAGCATGAATATTTGTGCTCCTGAGTATTGGATGTTTTCTATGTATTTATCTAAATAAGTATGTATATCGTCGTCTAGCACTCACAGTATAAGCTTTAAATGGATCTAGGTCTATTTGTGTAAGATTGTCCCCCAATACTTTTGTTTCTCTAGACATGACGTGATGTATACTGTATAAAGCTGAGACTAAAATTAGAGCCTGGCTAGGAATTACCCCGGACTGCGGCGTGGGAAGAGTTTTATCCTGTTAATTGGACCCGGGTATGTCCTAAACCTACGACTAGGACCACCGTGGGATTGGCAGCAGCATCCCGGAGTGAGGTGGGGATACTGCAATCGCCAACCTGCATTCCAAGCGTGGTAATGGCATTTATCCCAACTTGAAATTGGGGGAGGCCTATGTCCAGCAGTGGACGTCCTTGGGCTGATACGTATGGTGATGATGAAGCGTCTTATCTGTTCATGTCGAGACGTGCAACGTGACTCCTACGTTAAATGTATATTCGTGAAAAGAATAGAAAGCTTTTAAACAAAAACTCTCACATTGTAGCAATATCTACTACAAGAGAGGTGTTCATTGTAAATTTTGTACTGAGCTAGAAATCCACCACCTCCATATCAGCCCAAGGAGTCCACCGCTGGAAAGACACAGAGACAAAGAAAAGTTAAGTGTGATCTCGCACGCAGCTAAGACGGGAATCGACCCGGCGCCACTGCTTTGCCAGACCAGCGCCCTAACCACCCAGACCACTACGTTATCACTTTAATAGCAAATTTGATTTTGCATTGGCAAAAGGAGCAACCACCATATTAGCATAAGGACGTAGTGCTGGACTTAGGCCTCCGCCAATTTCATGGGGGGTAAATGCCAAAATCGCCACGCTTGGTATGCGAGTTGGCGATCGCAGTATCTCCACCGCACTCCAGGGATGCTGCTGCCCATCCCCCGGTGGTCTTGGTCGTAGTTTTATGACATAACCGGGTCCAGAGGTACAAATCGGCAACACTTCTATCCTAATCTGTTAATTCGAGCAATTACAGGGCTTAAAAACTTTCCCTCCCCGAGATCAGACGCATTTTTCCTGCTAATTTAACTTAAGTACCTAAGGAATACAAGATTCGTGTCAATTCTTGCTTCGATAATATTAAGTACAGTCGACAGCAAAAGTAGATGATCGTTTTAGGACCTTGTCACTTTCACTACTTTGACGCGTCCCAACTGCCGCGGTATTGTTACGTCAGTGTGACAAAATAGTAAAATGGTCATCTACATTTACTGTACCTGGGTGACCGAGCTTTTCTCGGCATCTTTCGTGATTTTCCGGAGAATACGAGTTTTCTCGAAGATGTCACCTAGTTAGATCGCTTTTACGCCCCCGTCGATCCCTGAACTGTAAATTTCATCGAAATAGTTAGCCTTTCTCCAACATCCCGGAAATAAAAGCGCGACTATTCTACGCATTTCTCCAAAAAATCCTGCCTCGCACAGCTAAACTGCTGAATGAATTGTCGCCTGCAGTATTTCCGGACCGATACGACCTTCAAACCTTCAGGAAAAGAGCGTACTCCCATCTTAAAGGCCGGCAACGCACTTACAACCCCCTCTGGTGTTGAGAGTGTCCATGGGCGGCGCTAATTGCTTACCATCAGGCGATCCGTCTGCTCGTTTGCATCCTATGTCCTTAGACAAAAAAAAACTTACTTATAAGGCTAACTTAAGGTAGATCGCATATCTGTAAAACAATGCTATAATCTAGATTTTCCCGAGGGACTACAGTATGGGGTTCTTTAAGAAAGGAGTGTATACATTTTTAAGGGGTCGGCAATGCACATGTGACACCCCTGGAGTTGCAGGCGTCTATAGGCTGCGGTGACCGCTTACTACAGGCGGGCCGTCCGCTTGTTTGTCTCCGACGTGATATAAAAAATAAAACAATTTGAGAATTCCAGTAGATACCATAACCTAGATACGCTAATACGACCTACATACGCTAATACGACCTACATATATAAAGATTAAAGAGTATATACGACCATTGCCAAAACAAAGAACAAAGAAAAAGTAAAACATTTTCCTTGAACGCGCAAACATATTCGTTAACATTTATACCAGCGGGGCAATGTGCCAGTCACGTAAGAAATTATCTCGGCTATGCGACTGACAAATGACTAATAGGCGTATAGAGGCTGCGTTATGGCGCCTTGGGTGTCAGGCGAGGAATTACGAAGGGTTTCAAGTGCTTAGCTTTGTCGGCCTGTTTAGCCTGGTGGGTGACATTTCCTACGAAGCTGGAGGTCTCGGGTTCTAATATTTGTTCCTGAGACTTGTATGATTTCTTTGTATTTAAGTGTATGTCTATTAAAAACATCGTCGTCTAGTACTCATCACATAATAATTATTGAGATTACTATGTGACTAGTTCGATTTGTGTTAGATTGTTTGTTCCCTATTATTTATTTGTTTCCACTTGACGGAATATTTGAAATTAATTAGGATTTTTTTCTCGTCTTTGCGACTGACAAATGAGTAATTGTGTGTGTTACTTTCCTTTGGCTGTGGAGGATCTTGAAGAACATGCGTGCAACAGCTTGTTTCATAGTGTGTTTCATGCTTATGTATTGTCTATGGGTGAAACTATATAAAGAGACAAAATGTCAAATCAATTAGCTCGGCAAAAATCTACAAAGCCCCTTCAGCATACATTTCCATCGAGTTCATCCTCATACATTCCACCATCAGGAAAAACTTCTACAATAGGCGTATAGAATAGAATCTTATTAATAGCATTATATCGGCTTGGGTGTGAAACAAGGAATAAGTAAGGGATTCAAGTGCTTAGCAAATTATTGTTCGCTAATTCTTGTCTATTTGTATAGTCCAGTAATTTTATTTTCACTTGTATTGATTTTTCAACAGAATATTTTTAGTTTATTTCTCGCCTATGCGGCTGACAAATGACTTATTAGAATTATTAGACAGATAGTTACATAGAGGTTGTGTTATAGCATTATAACGGATTAGGTGAGAAGAATCAGGAAGGGTCTCAAGTGTTTTACACATTTCAGGTGGTGGTTTACATTTAGCAGTACTGTGTGGTTGATCTCAGGGATATGTTATTGTAAGGTTGTCTGGAAATTATCGCTTTTTAGCGACAAGCCGGTATGTTGTCTACCGTTTTACATGTTCTAATACTAATTTGGATTTCTCTTTTGAACTATTTTTGGTGTGCAATAAAAATTTTTTTATTATATTGTTTTGTCCCGAGATTTACTTTCTTCCTTTTGAATAATTTCTACGTCAGCATTGTCAACTGTTTGGAAAAGTTTATTATAAAGGTCATTTTACAATATTCGTAATAGAAATATTAATTATTATTTTTTATTATTTTGACAGCCGGAATGTGGTATGCATTCCAGGGAAAGTACAAAGGACTATACCAAAATTATTGGCAATTAGAAATTAACGGTGTGTATAATAATACCTGTGTCTGTTTGGGTTACAGAGGTAGTGTTCGGTAACTCGGTTTACCAAGGATCCTAGGTTTATCTCCATTATGAACCGAAATCATATTTAAGTTTACCTTTGTTAATCGATTATTGTGTTTTCATTGACAATTATATTTGATTGAGTCGATAATTGTTAATATATTTACAGGTAAATTCCTTTCGAGACACACACGTGTGTCTGTATACGTCAACGTGTACGTGTGTCCCTGTAAATATACAAATACTACTACAGACGCAAAAACGTCTCGAAAGTAATTTACATGTACTTGGGTAGTTATACAAGCGTTTCGGTTCTCGTTATGAACCATATGTTTTCTAGAAGAGAGAGTTTGTTAAGAGGGCGCAGTACGATCGGTGTGGATCGGTTCTCCATACAAACGTATTTATGCTCTCATTTTAAAACGCCATGCTAGAATAACATGAAAATTTGTATACACAATGGGATCCGGCATATCTAGGTCGGATCATAGTTTCTGTTGCTAGAAATTATAAAAGAAAAAAAATACAGCGGCTTTTTGAGTTTTTTACCGCTTGTATGAAAACCTTAATAATCGCTGTATTTTTTCTCCATTATAATTTCAAGCAACAGAAACTATGACCCAACCTAGATATGCCGGATCCCATTGTGTATACAAAGTTTCATGTTATTCTAGCCTGGCGTTTTAAAATGAGAGCATAAATACGTTTGTATGGAGAACCGAACGTACTGCGCAGTCTTAAGTCTGTTGTTTTTTATCTATATTTCCTGAACAAGTATCTTATCATTTGTGTGTATTCTTGCTTGCTTTGTTGGCCTGCTTAGTCTAGTTGGTAGTGATACTACCTTCAGAGGTCCCGGGTTCGAATCCTGGTAAGGGCATTTGTTTCCGTGGTGAGCTTAAACATTTGTTCCTGAGACTTGGATGTTTTCTTTGTATTAAGGTATATATCTATTAAATATATCGTTGGCTAATACACGTATCACAAGCCTTTATTTAGCTTACTATGGGACTAGTTCGATTTGTGTAAAAATATGTCCCCTAATATTTATTTATTATATGTATTTATAAAATTATATCTATTAAATATATGGTCGTCTAGTACCCATAACACGAGCCTTATTAAGCCTACTATAAGGCGTTTGATTTGTATAAGATTGTCTCCCTAATATATTTATATATTTACATATCATCATCATCCTCTCCCACTGGATACAGACTTCTCATAGATAAGAAGGAACCGAAATTAATCTCCACATATACCTTAGAATTTATTCGCAAATGATATTACTGAAATCTGCTTCTTTTTAAACATACAACAACAGTGGCAAACACCGCGGCCTGCCTAATAGTAAGCAGACAACGTCGCCTATGGACGCTGGAGATTTCAGAAGAATCTCAAGTGCAAAAACAACAGCGAGCAACATCTTAGGCCTTGTCATCGCTTTCCATCAGGTGAGACTAAGGCCAATCGCTGGTCAGTCGATCATAAATAATCGTCCATTTTAACAAAAAAAAGCGATTTCGCCCGTGTTATTCATCTGTTTATCGCGCACATACTTAATGCAAATTTAGGATTGTGGAAATGTTGGAGAGCAGCTTGGAGTAAGTATAAAGGAGGGGGCAATTGCACAAAAGATCCCATTGTATCGAAGTGCATCCGCAAGGGCCCTCGTACAAAAAAGATAAGATAAGATGCAAATTTAAGACATGGTTTTCTCATGGATACCAATCTCAGAACTGGACCAAATTAATATGTGACTACACGGAAAGCACCAGCTTTCATATAAAAAAGAATCATCAGAATCGGTTCACCCAGTCGAAAGTTTTGAGGTAACAAACATAAAAACCGGCCAAGTGCGAGTCGGACTCGGGTTCCGTACTAGAAAAAAGGCTAAAAGCTGGTGCCATTAAACACTTGTTTAACCCCCCTTAATTATTATTATTATTTTAATTTTAGTATTTGTTGTTATAGCCACAATAAAAATACATAATCTGTACAAATTTCAACTGTCTAGAGCTATTACGGTTTTTGATGTCTAGCTGGGCGAGTGGTAGCCATGAAAAAGGGCTAAAATATCACGTTTTTTGTATGGGAGCCCCCCTTTATTATTATTTTGTTTTAGTATTTGTTGTTATACCGGCAACAGAAATACACAATTTGTGAAAATTTCAACTGTCTATAGCTATTACGGTTCTTGAGATACAGCCTGCTGACAGACGGACGGACGGACGGACAGCGAAGTCTTAGTAATATGGTCCCGTTTTTACCCTTTGGGTACGGAACCCTAAAGACGAAACAAAATACAGTCGAATTAAGAACATCCTCCTTTTTAAAGTCGGTTAAAAAGTGCGTTCCCGACCCTTTACTAACTTGAGGATTCGGTGTGTTGACAGCTAGAAACATATGAAGGTCCCTCACTCCCAACACAGCATCCTCGGGAGCTCTGGCGACCTTACTGACCACCAGGAACACAACACCACATACATATAAAGCAAAGAAAGCCAGGGCAACTTTCCATTTAAAATCAATCCGCATTAATTCGTTAAATATCATAGCAATATAATGTATACCGGGTGGAACAAAACGATGGACTTTCCTGTAAACAGGGAACAGGTTAGCCTTGGTACGATACTTTCGCTAAATAAACTATGTTAATATTCGTAACCGTTTTCGTGGTTACAGCATTTTAAACATCAACAACATCAATTAAAAAAACAGCATATTTCAACCCTAACTTATAAGAAAACTATAACATAAGTCACTTCGAAATATAAATACTTAAATGTTAATGTTGAAACAATAGGACTGTTACTAATATAAAAAGGCATTATTTTAATTATATATTTTATTCTTTCCAACAAAAGTTTCTCATAATTACAAGTCGATTGTATAATCGTTTAAACGACAACATACTTTCAGGAAAGTCCGTGGCATGTTCCTCCCTGTATATCCCTGAATGTTGACATACAATCATAATTTAAAATTGCAACTGACATTTGTTAATCCGACGTACATACTTATTATTGTATATTTGCCTATTGTAAATGTAAATGCCATACGATTAAGAGGGCGCAGTACGCTCGGTCTGGCTCGGTTCTCCATACAAACGTATTTACCCTCTCATTTTAAAACGCCATGCTAGAATAACATGAAAATTAATATACACAATGGGATCCGGCATATCTAGGTCGGACCGTAGTTTCTGTTGCTAGAAATTGTAAAAGAAAAAAAATACAGCGGCTTTTTGAGTTTTTTACGGCTTGTATGAAAACCTTAATAATCGCTGTATTTTTTCTCCATTATAATTTCAAGCAACAGAAACTATGGTCCGACCTAGATATGCCAGATCCCATTGTGTATACAAAGTTTCATGTTATTCTAGCCTGGCGTTTTAAAATGAGAGCATAAATACGTTTGTATGGAGAACCGAACGTACTGCGCAGTCTTAAATAAATGTATATACAGGGTGATTTTGGGGTCGTGATCCGAAATAATTGTACATGGTTAAAAATTCAAAGTAGACAAAGATTTATAACTCAAATAGTTTTTTTTTTTTTTTAATGGGAAATAATACTTTTTCATACAACTTGGTCACCCTACCCCACTGTCAACTCTCCATACTATCCGTCAAAGAGAGTAGGGTAACCATGTTTTTTTGTGATTTTGTATTTTTTTTCATCAAAATAAATTAAAAATGTAATGCGTTTGTTTCGTGTCACTACAATATTATTGAAATGGCTAACAGATACCAAGTCTAAAAACTGGTTCTCGATCCACGACCCCGAAATCACCCTGTATAAATACGTAAATATTGGGGGACAGTCTTACACAAAATTGACCTAGTCCAAAACTAAGCAAAGCTTGTACTATAGGCACTAGAGGAGAATATTCATACTTATATATATAGGTAAATACATACGTAAATTATTCGTGCTCATTACAAAAATAGGGCATTATTTTTTACGAATCGAACCCGGGACCTCCAGCTTCGTAGGCAGGGTACCAACTAAGCCGAAGTGGTCGTCATGTAATGCTTCAAAGCATTTTATGTTTAATATTGATATTAACAACAATCTTATTCTCAAGTTATATCAATTCAAGTTATTCACTCAAATACATACATACTTATACATACACTCACCCCTATATTCCCAAAATGGGTAGGCAGGACACACGAACATTAATTTCAGTGCAATTTAGCAATTGTAGGCTTATAGACGGAGAAAATGTGATATTGCAGTGACAGGTTGCTAGCCCATCGCCCACAACACACTTCAACCTGGTTCCCATAGTCGACTCTTTTTAACCCAGCACCACACACAAATACTCATTCAAATATTTACATAATTTAACTTGCAAAAGTATCTGACGTTGTAATTATGTAAATCCTCTTCGAATAATATTGTTCGAATTATACTCTCATTTACAGATTACGTGTTCAATTAATCACTTAATTTGTTTAATTGGATACATTCAGATGTTACATTACAATTGCAACGTTAATGTTTTTAACGTTATCAGATTTGCGTGGGCAATACACAAACCGGTTTTTGGGTAGAAAAACCGCGAATTCGGTTTGAAATATGTTTAATCGTGTAAAAACCGGTTTTTAAATGGATTTATTGTCAATTAATAGACTATATTTTTTATTTCGTAATCTTGTAAGCAACAGTTTCTCTTTAGTTCAGTGGTTGACTGGTAGAGAGTACCTTATGGCATTAATACACCATTTTATTTTTCTGTATTGTGCCAGAAAGTTGAAATAAAATGGACTCAAACCTAAGGTATTTAATTAACAATGAATAAACGAATAAAAGGTTTAACATGAATACCTAATACTTAATCATAAAAAATGCACAATAATAATTCGTATTCATAACGAACAGTGCCCAAATCCCGTTTGAATGAAAAAAAACACCCGTTCAACATGATCCATACATCACCACAAATCCCTATTATTAATACTTGGCCGGTCACAAATTAGCGCTCCATAAAAGCTTACATAACGAGCCTTTTTCAAACAAAAAAAAATCACTAACCTTTTCACGTCACGAAATCGTTCATTAGGTTAATCCTTTGCGTACAGCCATCAATCACTTTAAAAACAATCACTGAATCCCATCACTTAAAAAAACGGTAAAAACAAAACACGATCACGTGGCCGATTTTAAATTCGGAACGTTTTTTTCGAAATTCAAATTTGTGCGGCGCGTATTCGAACGCGGGGAGGCGGGGGCGGCGTGGCGGCGTGCGTAGCGCCCGGATAGAGACTGAGCGAGTTTCTAGCGCCGCTCGCCCTGGCCAGGCTACGGGCCAAAGAGTAGAATGGGGAGAGAGGTGACAGTGTACTGATGGCGATTATGGGGAAATTGTTTTTGTGGTGATATCGAGTAGTGTTCCTTTTTATTATTTAGGCACGTTAAAGGTTAAAGCGCTAAAAAGGAAGGAATCAAAAGAAGTTTTTTTTCTCAATTCAACACACAGTACCTAGCCTTGCCAGGTTGTTTTCCTAAGTGTGCTGACGATAATTATGTTTCGATGCAGTGGTATGCAATCAGTATCGTAAGAGCCAATGTAGTGAATTAACGATGCGACACATGCCTGAAAGGGATATATATATATATATATTTTATTTGGGTACTTAAAAGGTTTATGTTATTATTTTAAGTGAATATGAGCTAATATACAGGTACTTTTCATGTTGACTGTACAATACAAACTTTATTAATCATAATACTATCAAATTGTCTAATTTATATAGAAAACTACTGCTGTTATTATGTGAACTACGCTTACTAGCTTATGTCACATGGTATGTAATATTACAAACGTCTTGGAACATATTGAATTAATATTTTCTTTAGTACCTATGCTTTTTTGGATAACGTCTAACTAGAACACTGAACAATTTTTCGAAGGCCCACGTGTTTTAATAGGTTTATGGCATCCCTTTTGATTAATTTTTGATTATGTTTAATGAAGCAACATTTTATAACTATTTAAATGAGGAATGATACTTTGATACAATTTTTTTTTTTTTTTAATAAATAACATTTTAGAAAAGTTCTATACAATTGCAACAGCCACAAGAGCTTTAGTCGTAATACGAATTACGATGAATTCAATACTTTATTATTTCATTAGTAAACTTAAACTAGAATATTTATCAAACATTAGATGTAAACTTGCCTCACAGATGAAACTATATTTTCCCCTTAAACCTCAAAAATACTGTCCCATCTAGAATTTTCCGACGTCCCTACTCTTTGCCTCGACAACGACCTTAATCTGAAATCCCTTTTCAACTCGTCGTGCCTCTCATTATTGATCTCTTTCACTCCTCACTACCGGTGCAATAATATCGGTGTCTTACTCTATCGAGCGCGCGCCTAATCAAACCGTCCCGCTCTCTCACCACTGCAGAGCCTCAAAAACGAGGTACTGTCGGCGTACTATTCGAGAACCCAGTACACATATAAAATTTTTCCTCTTCATGATGGTCACAGACTAAAAAACTATCGCATTCAGTTTTGTGTGCTGCCAGTTTTTCCGATTTTTTCTAAATATTTTTTTAATCTGTGCAAGCTTGTGTGTTGTTCGGAATTGTAATAAGAACAAGGGAGTTTCTTATGATTTTTTCACAACAAAAACAATTGAAGATGGACAGGTTTATTTTGCCGTTTCTTTTTGGGATCAATTCGTTATCTTGGGGATTTGTTGATGAATGAAAAGGTTTTCGAGAAATGTATTGTAGAGATGTGTTTATGTGTCGAAAATGAAATTATTTCTACTGTTTTTCTTCTAGAATACACATAACATTTATATTAGATTGAAGAGTAGGCAATATCTATTATCCAATTGAATAATACAATACATTCTTAAGCTTTGAGATGGAATATCTGCTAGTAAAATTATATTATATCTATATTGTCTTGTTTAATTAATATTTCGCTTATTGCTTTATTACCCGACTGTGCCAGAAGGAGGGATATATTTTTAGAGAGTATGTATGTATGTATAATTGTTTGGCACGCTCTGCGGCCTGAACGGCTCAATGGATTTTAGCTTGAGAGGTGTCGTTAGATTCGTATTTACTGTGAGAATGACACTGGGTATATCAAAATAAAAACATGGCGGATTTTTGGCGCCAGATTCTAATGTTTGGCACGCTCTGCAGCCTGAATGGCTCGATGGGTTTTAGATTCTAAAGTTTCGTCAGATTTGTATTAATTGTGTGTGTGTTAATGTGTGTGTTACCCGGGTATGTCCTAAAACTACGACCAAGACCACCGGGGAATGGGCAGCAGCATCCCTGGAGTGCGGTGGAGATACTGCGATCGCCAACCCGCATGCCAAGCGTGGCGATTATAACATATACCCCCCGTGAATATGGGGGAGGCCTATGTCCAGCAGTGGACGTTCTTTGGCTGATATGGTGGTGGTGGTGGTGTTAATGGTGGTAGTATATTGGTACGGAACTCCAAAAGCAGTAGGATTTAAAAAAAATGTCTCTTGTTTAGACAGTGGTTTTACTTGTACCTAGTAGTATTTTAATAACTATTTTTTGTTATTTCTTCACCGGGTTTCTTTTTGGAGTAGATACTTATTTGTTGGCAGGTTATATGGGTAAGCTGCCCTGAACTCAACGTTTTCATTTTAGTTTCGTTACAAATATCGCTAGATGTCGTTAAAATAAAAGTGATGGTATCGATGATTATCAACCAAATATTAGAGCATAATAATTATGTTTAGGTTTATTTTACATTCATGGTTATTGTATTCAGTGACGAAAATAAATAGGTAGGCAACGTAAAATATAATTAAATCCCACTTCCCACTAATATTATAAATGCGAAAGTTTAGATGTTTGGATGTTTGTTACTCAATCACGCAAAAACGGCTGCACAGATCAAGATGATTTTTTGTGTACTAACAGAATGTAATCTGGATTCACTTATAGTATACTTTTTGTCCCGATAATCACCCTCAAAGGGATGAAATCGGGGGTGCAAATATGGTCTGTGAAACGGGGTGATTTAAATCCTCATACGCCATTCTAAGCTTTAATATTCAGACAATTGGGAGTATAACGGCGTGTCAATAAAATTAACGTAAGCCATAGCAGAATTTGACTTATTGTAAACAAGCTGACGTTTCGATATGTCAAAGCCGAAATATCATAATTCCTTCTGATTGATGGCGCTATTTTTGAGCCTAACTTTTTAGCAATTAGGTCTATTATTGCGTGTAAATCAAAATAAATTTGCGATACTTTGGAATTGTTTGTCTTCATATGCTTAAATACAAAAATAGCTGCTTCAATGCAGTCTTTGTATCGTAGGTGTACAATTTATTTTTTCTTTTATTATTGTTTACGCAACTGGTGACCCTTCACACTATAATAACTGTTTGATATAAGAGCTCACTTGGGCTGGTCAGCCCAATTGTCAACATTGACGGTTGAAGCACCTTAGATCTATGCACAAAGTACAATATATATACTGAGATAGAGATACCAGTGAAATACTCCACATACATCGTAGCGCCGTTGTGTATTTAGTAAGAACTAACGGCACGACCGCTGCATCCCTGTCACTTTAATATGCAAGTGCGATAGAGATAGCACCCAGTGACATCTGGTACTGGTTAAACAAACATTTCCATAGAAAAATTCGTACTTTGAGCTGAAAGACCCCTGGATCTATGCTTATCCGTATACATATAATACAGCTGTAGAGGGTCGAAAATCTCTACATTGAAGATATTAAATAAATCAATGGAGCGATTGAAGGGCCCTTGGCATCGAAACAGAACACATTTCAACAGTTTTAGGAATTCGTGTCAGTTTGTCTATCGTTTTATATGTTGTGGCATTGTGACTCCTCGGTCTTCAGCCTCACGTGCGTTGCCACTCTGCTTAGGGCCTTCGGCCCTCAGCCTTACATTTCACTATGTGTGAATGATCGGCATGAGGAACCCGCTCTGTGTGAATGATCTGCCTTTGGACTCGCATGCCTTGCCCCTCTACATCAGGCCTTCGGCCCTACATAAGGAGCCCACTCTGTTGGGACTCTCGGCCTTCGGCCTCGCGTGAATTGTCACTCTGCTTCAGGCCTTCGGCCCTACATAAGGAGCCCCGCTCTGTTGGAACGCTCGGCCTTCGGCCTCGCGTGCGTGCCACACGGCTCTGGCCCTTCAACCCTAAGCCTTATATTATAAGAATCCCGCTCTATTTGAATGCTCGGCCTTCGGCCTCGCATGCCTTGCCACTCCTTTTCGGCCCGTTAGTCATCAACTTTACATGAAGAATTCACTCTGTAGGGAAGCTCGGCCTTCGGCCTCGCGTGTCTCGCCTCCCTGCTTCAGGCCTTCGGCCCTCAACCTTACATAAGAAGCCCGCTCTGTGTGAATACTCGGCCTTCCGCCTTGCATGTTTTGCCACTCTGCTTCCGGCCTTCGGCCATCATACTTACATGAAGGACCCGCTCTGTTGGGACGTTTTACGGAAGAACTGCGTAGCGAGACTTTTATAATTGTACATGTAATATTTGACGGGCTTCATTCGTCTAGAATAGGTACATTTGATATTCTGATATAAGCTTAATCATCATAATCATTGGTTTTAAAAGCGCGAGCACGTAGCACCAACTCCCGTTACAATCGGACACTTTTAATTGAAGTTGTAGACGATGATATATACCTAGGACATACTGTCCAGTTAGGTAGGTCCAACTTCGAGAAAGGGATTAATCGTCGAATCCGACTCGGCTGGGCAGCGTTCGGGAAGCTACGGCACATCTTCTCGTCCAATAGTCCAAGACGAGGCTCTTTGACCAGTGTGTGTTGCCAGTGATGACATATGGCACTGAAACGTGGTCGCTTACTATGGGCCACATAAGAAGGCTCAAAGTCACCCAAAGAGCTATGCTGGGAGTATCTCTGCGTGATCGCATCAGAAGTGAGACCATCCACAGTAGAACCAAAGTAACCGATGTAGCCCTCCGAACCGCTAAACGTAAGTGGCAGTGGGCGGGGCATATGGCACGTAGAACCGTTGGCCGTTGGGGAGGAAAGGTTTTCGAGTGGCGACTACGTACCAGAAGGCGCAGCGTGGGTAGGCCCCCCACAATGTGGACTGATGATCTGGTAAAGGTCGCAGGTGTCCGCTGGATGCGGATGGCAAAGGAACGGTCATTGTGCCACTCTTTGGGGGAGGCTTATTTCCAGCAGTGTACGTCTTTCGGCTGATATAATGATGATGATGATGCGTTTTGAAAAAACGATTCCTATTAAAATTTCATATTGAATGTAATCATTTGTTAAGGGGGTGTAAAGAAAGGTGAAAGATGTATGGGAAAACAAATAATTCTAAAGCGAGAATGAGTTCTACGCAGACGAAGTCGCGGGCAAAAGCTAGTATGTATATAAATGAAAAATGGTTTTTACACAAATCGAACTAGTCCCATATTAAGCTCAACAAGGTTTCAATTATGAGTATTACACGACCGTCGAGGAATGAAAAGGTTCGTCAATTTTCGACTCTATTTTAATGCCGTTAAGGTTGAAGAGTGACGAACTTATTCATTCCTCTACTATACATTTAATAAATATATTTAATAGGAGCGTTCGTGGCCCAGCGGCGCCCGCGTACCGCGTTCGGTATGCGAGGTTTAGCAATGAGGGCGAATGTCAGTTCTTTGAGTGGTTACTAACTGAGCGCTCCCGTGCTTTGGAAGGCACGCTAAGCCGTTGATCCCGGCTGTTGTCTACGACAGCAGTCGTTAAGCCAAATTAGAGGCATTCGGGCAGCTTGAAAACTTCTAACAGTCAAGTTGGCCACTCACTTGACAAAGGTGGGTTGAAGTTGCACCACGACCGTAGGTGCCCACCGTTACCCTACACGTGACCCCTGGGTGGTGCTAAAAGTGCAACAAAAACTGGCTGTATTTGACTTCTCGAAGATCTCACGATTCGTAAATAAATATGCCATACGATTAAAAAAAATAGATATATACCACATTTTTTTCTCGCCCCGCCAAGTCAGGAAGTCGCCTAAGGTTTAAAAAAAAATGTGGTGTGAGACGTCAGTCAGCCACTAAATCAAATTCCGTAAGTGGTCTTGACTTGACTTCTTTGCCCCCTGGCTAGATGCTGGCTAAGAGCAATCCCATTTTCAATAAAAAAATTTGGCCACACACTAAGAAGAGCTCGCGACCACATCCCTAGGCAAGCTCTAGAGTCCCTGTAGCCCGGGCATAGAATATGGCTACAGTATCCCCGGCCTGCAACTAAAAGGGGGTCCTTGGT
Source organism: Notocelia uddmanniana (assembly GCA_905163555.1). Lineage (NCBI taxonomy): Eukaryota > Metazoa > Arthropoda > Insecta > Lepidoptera > Tortricidae > Notocelia > Notocelia uddmanniana. The sequence goes on along the minus strand of LR991074.1, from coordinate 3,143,765 downwards.
GTCGAACAGCTCCCAGCTGCGACCGTCAATGAAAACAGACGGTGGGACCCACAGAGGTGACTCTAGGGTGGCACTGGTGCGTTCCAAAGGAGATCCCAGAGCCGTCCGAAATGAGTTGAGCAGGACCTTCGGGGGGGAATTTAGTCGGTGCAAGTCCGACATAACTTCCGCACTGTCCCGGTGCGGTGGTATCCATAAACGATTTTTTCCCGGAGAAAAAAATAGGCAAGCTCTAGAATGGATTCCAGGGAAAAGGACACACGGCCGATCTAAACACACCTGAAGGCCTTCAGTGGCAGCGGAATGAGGCCTACCGTCTTTGCTCACCAGTTGGTGCCACTCTCGAGTGAGGTCTAGCTGCCAATCATTTTAGTACCTTATCACATTAACGGAATAAAACTGCAACAGTCGGGATGCGTCAAAATAGTGAAAGTGACAAGGTACTAAAATGATCACGTACTTTTGCTGTTGACTAAACCAGCAGGGATTCGAACCCACAACCTCCAGATCCAAAGCCGTGTGCTTTATCGATCCGCTACAGTGGCTCCCCCACAGTCTTTAACAATACTCTGGAATCACTTGTTTCTGATTCCATCAAAGATATCTAATTTCGCTCAAAAACTTATTTGAATTCAAATATTTCATCTAAATAATTACTTCTTGAAGACATGAAGGGTTTCCAATTTCCGAGAATGTGGAATATAATACGATTTGAATATTCTGAAGATGAAGCTTAATGTTGACCCGAGGTCACAACCCACCCTGTACTAAGGCCAGAGACATGGTCTATTTTACGAAACGTATAGATTTGCAAAAAAAAAATAACATTGGTTGCTCGCGTTACGAAACTATTTTCATGCATATTTGATTTTTGTTTCAAAATCAATTTCAATTTTTGCGAAAGTTAACTTTGGTGTCAAAAAAATCACTAGTTTAACAATATCAGATTGTGGGTCAAAGAAGCAAAACGGTATATTTTCGGGGAGGGCGGTATATTGAATCCTGAGCGTAGCGAGCAGCGCAGCAGTGGACGTCTTTCGGCCTTATGATATAAATATAATAAATAAATATAAATATTAGGGGGCAATTTTTACACAAATCGAACTAGTCCCATAGTAAGCTCAATAAGGCTTGTGTTATGGGTACTAGACGACGATATATATGGCAGCAGCAATGGTCACGCAGGCGCCAGCTGGCGATGCGGCATGGCGCTGTCATTTAAATATGGAATGTAACTGCTGTGTAAATAAATAAATATTACTGGACAATTTTTACAGCAATCGAACTAGTCCCATTGTAAGCTCAATAAAGGCTTGTGTTATGGGTACTAGACGACGATATACGATTTTGCTATGGAGTGTGGGTAGACAACAAATAAAACTTGCAGCACAACAGTTAAACCTTGAAAATAATGCTTGCAACAGCGCCGAAATATTGGAAACTCAAGAATATTAACATACATGGTAAATATCCCGTTTTGAACAGTAATTCTATTGTTAGACGACGATATATTTAATAGATATATACTTAAGCACATAGAAAACATTCAAGTCTCAGGAACAAATGTTTTGGTCACCACAGAAACAAATGCACTTACCAGGATTCAAACCCGAGACCTCTAGCTTCTTTCTCTATAAAATGCTTTAAATTCTTGTTTAATTTACTCAAAAAGTCTGTTTAGTCTGCTCAAACACAAAAGTCAAACCACAAACGTTTATAGCCTGTGTGCCTGTTTGCCACCGTGTGAAACAAAAGAAACAAGACACGTGCAAACCCACGCATCTCCCATCCCTTTCCATCGCCACGCGTAAGGTGTTACTTGCAATTATCTCAAACCAGATCCTGAGCTAGGTACTCCATTCCAAAAGAGCTTAACCACAATACCGATAAACAAAAAGCTTTCACATGATGTAGACTCTATGCTATTGATTTAAAATTGAATTTAAAATTGAAAAAAGTTACGTGTGGCATGTCGTTGGTTCTTACGCTTTTTTAACAATAAATGGTAAAAACTGGTATCAAATGTTTATAAATAAATTAGCTATCTTTTTATTTGATATCGAGTTTTGCTGACAATCTTATGACTATATTTGCAAGTCTGGTTTAATAAAGTGCATATTATAGGTAATATACGATATTCATACTAGTTTGTACCCATACATTAACTAATAATGTGTTAGCTTATTATATTACAGGCTTTTGTTTAATTTGCAGAGTAACCCCCTTATTCATAAACGTCCATCAAGCCTCTATCAGTTAACAAGCCGCTAAAGTTGGTTTGTCCTTATCTGTCACTTTGACATTTATGTTTGTGAGAAAGGGACAAAACAACTTTTAGTTAACAGAGGTTTCTTAAGTTTTATGAATAAGGCGGTAAGACACTGGGGGGGGTATCAGTTTAAGAATGTACACCGTAGCCTACGAACGCTTGAGACTCAGAGAAGTGAATGTGTTATCGACAATTATGGACTCCGTAGTAAAATAATAACAAAATTAAAATTATATAAAAACCATTTATTTCGTGTAACTATGAACTCATATATAGGCTGTTTTTATTGATTTCCGTTCCTTCAAGCATATAGCCGTGTATAGCCATAGAAACGACGTAGCATATTAAGTTTTTCAAAATTCAAGATTTTTTTTGTCATTTTCATACAAACTAATTAATTATATCACCAAGGGTGAATGAAAACTGGCCTTAATAGTTAACGTGGAGTTAAGCAAAAGATAATGTCAAGTATGACAAATTCGAAATTCGAATGACACGCACGTCACCATTGTTCAATTGTTAAGGATCTTTTATACTATACTGGGGGTGTTAATTATCGAAAATGAATTCTTGAATATCTTCGAAATGGTACGAATTGGGATACTAGTGTCTTAGAGAAGTTTACTTTATTTCATCTCAGGATTGTGCCCTCGCAATTAACGGAATTCAATGAAAACACCCTGTATACATTATGTTTGTTTGAGTGGATGCTTCAAATTAAAATTATGAAAATTAATTATAATAGAGTAAACTACGAACCCTTATTGTTTCGCCATGTCCGTCCGTCCGTCTGTCCGCGGCGTAGCTCAGTAACCGTTACCACTAGAAAGCGTACTTTTTCATAGGTATACATATTAATCACGCCTCCAAACCAAGGGAATAAAATTTAGAAAAAAAAAATTTGGGCAAGTACCTCCCCCACACGTAAAGTTTGGATGCATTTTTTTCTTGCAAAACCCATCGTGTATCGTTGGATATTTCGTTTAATAGTTCCGTGGCTTTCCGTTAACAATTTTTTTATTAAATCATAACTTTGCATGAACACAACCGCACATATATACCTGCAGAACAAGTAGTGACGTTTATTTGGCTGCGATCTTCTGTGAGGTGGAGGTACTTCCCCAGTTGGGTTGCTCCGGATATAAGCGATGTGGCATCCCATACAAACATTTATTCCTCTTTAACTGGTTCGTATGACATCGTTTATTTTTTGAAACTACTCTACTATTTACATAGCGTTTTTTTTGGACGGCTTGTTTAGCATAGTTCTGTTGGTAGTGACACTGCCTCCGAAGCAAGAGGTCCCGGGTTCGAATCCCGGCCAGGGCATTATTTGTGCATTTTGTTCTTAGGTCTTGGATGTTTTCTATGTATTTATCGATATAAGTACATATGTATATCGTCGTCTAGTACACATAGTACAAGCTTTACTTAGTTTGGGACTAGGTTGATTTGTTAGTTTGTGTTGATTTTTTTGTTTTATTTATTTATTTGAGCCTAGCATTTGAACAAACAATTTTAAACAAAAATAAATCTACCTATAGAAAAAAAGTAAACATCTTTGTTTGTGAGTAAAATATGTTTGTTCGGATGCTGATGACCCTACAAAAGAATAACTTACGATAGTTAGGCCAATGCTCATGGTGTTATTCAAGAAAGGAGTGTATACGCCAGACGTACGGCTGGCTACCATCCTTACTCGTACCTGGTCGAAATTCCTCTAATTCGAACCAAGCGCTTTGGATCATCTTTTATAATGCGCACTTCTAAGGTTTGGAACTCTCTGCCGGCGTCTGTATTTCCGAGTTCATTTAACTTGGACCTTTTTAAGGCACGAGTGGATAAGCATCTTCTGGGTGAGCTCGCTTCATCGTCGGCCTCATCTTTGCCCCCCCGGCTAGATGCTGGCAAAGAGCAATCCCAGTTTTAATAAAAAAAAAATGTTTTTAGAGGGTCGGCTACGCGCATGTGATACCCCTGGATTTACAGGCGATAGGCTGCGGTGACCGCTTACCATCAGGCGGGCCGCACGCTTGCTTGCCACCGACGTGGTATATAAAAAAATAGTAGGTAGTATAGTTAAAACAAAAGGCACTTTTCTAAAGTTTTTTACCTATAGATATTCGTAATGAACTGTGAAGACACTACGAAATTTCTTAGCACACAGTAATCATATTCGCACGCAAAATAAAACAGAACTTATGGCATTCTATTTCCCAACTAGACTTATAGAAATAGAAAAGTTCAAATAAACGAAAGCTCGTGTCGGGGTCAATGACCCGCACCTGCAGTGCGGAAGTCCGACTGTCAAATGTTTTGCAAAATAAACCTTAGTCGGGCGTAGTTTATAAATGTAGTAAATACGCAAATAGGTTTCAGATGCCATTTTATATTTCAAAATGTTTTGATCTCAATTTATGACAAAACTATTGAATATCCTATTAACTGATTGAAAAATACGTTTTAGACAGTAGCCCTTTTTCGTATTTATAGTGTGTAGAAAAAAATTAAGCGGTAAAAACATTTGTCAGCTAGATTTTATCGATTCGGAGTGATGTTTAGTCATAGTCATTGTATTTATTCACAAAACAATACAGCAGGTATTGTGTTTGAAATATAACCGTATATTAAGAGGGCGCAGTACGCTCGGTCTGGCTCGGTTCTCCATACAAACGTATTTACCCTCTCATTTTAAAACGCCATGCTAGAATAACATGAAAATTTGTATACACAATGGGATCCGGCATATCTAGGTCGGACCACAGATTCTGTTGCTAGAAATTGTAAAAGAAAAAAAATACAGCGGCTTTTTGAGTTTTTTACGGCTTGTATGAAAACCTTAATAATCGCTGTATTTTTTCTCCATTATAATTTCAAGCAACAGAACCTAACGACCTAGATATGCCGGATCCCACGTGTATACAAAGTTTCATGTTATTCTAGGCTGGCGTTTTATAATGAGAGCATAAATACGTTTGTATGGAGAACCGAACGTACTGCGCAGTCTTAAGATTACACAACCTTAAAAATGCTATTTACTAATATAAAACAAGCGGAATCAAAATAAGTAAACAAAAAAACTGGCCATCTGCGAGTCGGACTCGCGCACGTAGGGTTCCGTACCATTATCTATAAAATCGCCAAAGAGTCCGACTCGCACTTGGCCGGTTTTTAATATTTGTTGTTATAGCGGCAACAGAAATACATTAACTGTGAAAATTTCAGCTGTCTAACTATCGCGGTTCTTGAGATACAGCCTGGTGACAGACAGCGAAGTCTTAGTAATAAATAGGGTCCCGTTTTTACCTTTTGGGTACGGAACCCTATAAAGCAGAATCAAAATAAGTAAACTAAAAAAACTTAGCTTTATCACAACACTATCATATATTTCATTATCATATATTTCAACAACATTATCATATATTTCATCCACGGTGTAAAAGCACCCTCTTAATAAAAATCTTTTTAATTCCTTATGAAATTACGAGTTACGTACGTGTAAATTTTTATGTGCTTGATCTACGTGATCTCTACAGATACAGATGACCTCATCTATCCCCTACGTTCCTACGAATATATACTTATGTCCATCCATTTTTTGTATATTTAATGTATAAATATATATATATATATATATATATCTATGGTATTAAGGTATATATTTGGTTAAGTAGTTTAAACACCTTTTTTGTAATTTAGGATTTTTGGGATTTGTTTTTGTTTTTCTCACCTAGTTTGACTCTTGCACCTACCTTCGCTAATTTCTGTTTGGCTCCATGGTTGACTGGTAGAGAATGCCTTGAGGCATTAAGCCCGCCATTTGTACCGATTTATTGGTGCAATAAAGTTTAAATAAATAAATAATTAATTACATGGAAAACTCCCGTGAGTTTGAGACATATTAAATATAATTAAGAAAACCGCCGCCGCGATAGGTGCTCATGATTAAGGACCGCGAACCGGTCTGAAACATGTCGAGCGATATTCAACCTTAAAGACGTGAGTGACTTGTTTCATTATATTTAGTATTCTGTATATTACAGGATAACTTTTTTCTTAAAAGACTTCTCATAAACAAATGAATCATCAGGCGATTCGTCTGCTCGTTTGCCTCCTATGTCATAATAAAAAGAAATCGGGGGTGGAATTTGGAAATGATAAATTAATGATGTTGGTTTTTTTATTGTATTAAAAACACATCTTCCATTGGCCTCTTAATTCCCTATAGTTGACCTACTGATTATCTTTTAGGCTTTAATATCTTAAATTAAGTGTGAAATTGTCAACTACTGGGCATTGACCTTACAGATACAGAAATCGTGATGATATCGTCCCGAGGCCGTCGTTGGAGTGGAAAATGCGTCACGCCAATTTATCTTTATGCAGAATCTCTTTGAGTTCAACGCGCACGGTTGATACTATCGCAGTGTACTTGGGGACATTATAAATGGTGAACAAAGATAAAAGTTTTATATGCATAATTTTCGAAAAAAACACAATCATCATTATCATCATCTTCATGGATGAACCTTACAGAAGAACGTGGCCACAATAATTTGGGATAATAAAACGAAAACATTCAACTAGTTGAGCGTCTGTCTACAACAAATTAAATCTGTCGTTATATTGTAAAAAAATTTGAAGCCCTTCATTTACTATATCACAAAAATATAAAAGTCACCATTTCACGAAGCAGGCAACAAAGGAACATGGGCAACTATGTATGGAAGGTCGACCAAAAATTAACAGAGCTGAGTTATGTCATTAATAATTATTTAGGTGTACTTCATTTCATTCTATGGGCACCAAGTTCAGTTACATTGCAGAACTGAGATATTCATATTTTAATTAGAGTGAAGAAGAGAAAACAGTAGATTTAGTGAATTATTTAATGACCTAAATTTCAGCTTTCATGATTTTAGGAAAATTTTAACGCAATTCATATTTTAGTCAAAGTGAATATAAGCTAATAATAAATAATAATACTAATAAATATTGGGGGACAATCTTACATAAATCGACCTAGTCCCAAACTAAGCAAAGCTTGTACTATGGGTACTAGACGACGACATACATACTTATATAGATAGATATATACTTAAATACATAGAAAACATCCAAGACCCAAGAACAAATATCCGTGATAAATGCACAAATAAAAGCACTGGCCGGGATTCGAACCCGGGACCTCTAGCTTCGGAGGCAGAGTCACTACCAACTAGGCTAAACAGTTGGTGAAATAGAGTTAAAGACTTATTTAATGACCTAACACTCAGGTCTGTTGGTTTTTGGTCCATTTTGACGCATGGTCCTTTATTGATAGGTAGTTACTATAATACGAGTTGTTTCTGATAGGGAAACTTTATCGCTGCTTTATTTTTTTTTATATTATAGATAGGGTCACCTTTTCATTATATATTTGCTATAGTTGTTTGTGATAGGTTACTCCTTCGTAGTTGTTAAATAATTCAGCCTTCAGTCAAATATGTACAGATATGTTCGCTAAACAGTTTTCGCTTAGCACATTGTTTTGAGCACGCAATGCATCGTATGCACTTTTTAATTACGACAATTTTCTCCACGCGGTTTTTCTTATCTGGCATGTTTCTTTTTGTTTGATATCAATTATAATATCTGCCTTAAAACGCTTAGAAACAATTTTTTTATTGTTTTACAGATTCAGATCTGTAAATCATTTTTTCAGCTTCAACGACGTGGCATCTCTACAAACAACTATCTGTTATTTTTATACTTTTTGTTAAATATTTATTTGCTTTTAGAAGGACCGTTATTGCTCCTTGCATTTTAAAATGTTAATTTTAGAACTAGTTTTTATACTTGAAGACGACGTCACAGAGAAGACGTCAAATGTTAATACCATTACCGGGCGAGATTGTAATATAATAAATGAAATAAGAGCGACAAAGAGAGATATTTTGTTTGTTGTATACAATTCAAATCCTCCGCAATGGACACCTCACACATATGAATGTATGTACGTTGTACTTGTCATCGTTCCACTTTTTTATATGCCTCAAACTATTTGATATGACATTGAGGCAAATAAACGATTATCCGAGGAAATTCAAGAGATTGTTTATCGTAAGCCGCCAACAGTTTAGGACAAGTTCTCAATTTAGCTGCATAAAATCTCTTCCCTCTCTCTTGGAGGAACACGTATAGGATCACTATAGAAATCTTTACTATGAGGGGATAGCAGCCAAACGATTGGTATCTATTTCATCGTACCCAATCAAGAAAAATGGGGCGCTTCCACAGACATCCAAGAAAATCAGACTCGCAGTATTAAGCCAGATGATTTTTCATATACTTTTTTTCATGTCATATTCATGTGAAATCCTTATGGTGCACCAAAATTATTTAGAATGCGACAGATATAACGATCATTTTCGGCTGTTTATGAATTGTCTAATAACTGTTGTGCATTGTTATTCTGGTGTGTGAAAGAATGTCAGTTCAGTACAATTTTCAGTTATGATGACGGAGACACTGAAAGGTGAAGACCTGTCAGATGTCAGTTGTCTGTCTGTTTTAAACTTACTGATTTGTGCATTAGTGAGTTTAGATCAGGTTTGTAGAATTCGTTTTACTTAAATGAGCTGATCTGCTTTACTCTGATGTCTGGGGGTGTTTCGTTGTGGATTCAACGATGAATAATTTGTGCATCATGTCAGTCAAAGAGTCAAATTATTCCTTCTTGTTAATTAGCGCAGCGTGGTTATATCTCTGGAGTTACAAGCATTTTTAGGCTGCGGTGACCGTTTACTATCAGGCGGGCCGTACCATGGTTTGCCACCAACGTGTTATTAAAATACAAAACTAATGAGTAACACTCAACTCACAGCTAAATTAAGTAAAATCCAACATACAAACACTTTTACCCACCCACGTAGTATTATTATATTAGTATTTACCATTAATGAAATAGAATGACTGGCGAATACCCTGTGTTATTATAGCACAACTCAATTTCATTCGTTTGTAATTATAGTGAATGAATTTGCGATCTTTCACGAAGTCTCATTATTTTCCTTTTTTCTGACGTTGAAAGATGATTTACGGTTTCTTTTTTAAATAAAGGACGAAAGGTTCGTAATACATTACTATTAACAAGACACTAGCTTTATCCCGGGACTCCGTCCGCGTGGAGCTCGTTATCGCCTTTGAGAAATAATTGTTATTAAATTATTGTACGTGCAGGCTTAAAAATCGCACGCCCATACAAACTTCGATCCCCCATTTTACCCCCTAAGGAATGATTTCCGGGGTATAAACTATCCTATGTCGTTTTCTGCGACTCACACTATTTTTATACCCAGTATTTCATCTAAATCGGTTCAGCGTATGCGTTAAGAGGTAACAGACAGACAGACAGAAGAATTACTTTTGTGTTTATAATATTGAACATTATATAGAATCAGAATTTTTGAATCATATCTGTCAGGACGAAAACAAATAGTTAAAATAGGAGAACATGCAAGTAGACCTCTACCCGTCACATGTGGCGTCCCCCAAGGGTCAATTCTAGGACCACTTCTCTTCCTAATTTATATTAATAACATACACGAAATTGGCCTAAAAGGGGAGGCAACTCTATACGCAGATGACACTAGTCTCTTTTATTTTGGCAACTCCATACAAGACATAATTACTGATGCTCAGACTGACTTAAATATTCTCAACAAGTGGTTCCAAAATAACCTACTTACAATAAATGTAGCAAAAACAAATTATATCATATTCGCACCCAAAAACAAAAAAATTCCTCACCACCAACACCTAACTATAAATAATCAACAAATAAATAAAATTGATAGTGAGAAGTACCTAGGCTTAATATTAGATTAACATATTACCTGGAAACAACACATAGAAAAAATAAAAAGAAAGATTACTTCTCTTACTGGAGCACTACGTAGCATAGCGAAATGTCTCCCAAATATAGTACGTTATATGATCTATAATTCGCTTGTGAAGCCACATATCGACTATCTCATCCAGATATGGGGTACGGCTGGAACTACTCAAATAAATGCCTTACAGCGATCACAAAACAAATTGATCAAAGTTCTGTTTAATTATAATCGCTTAACACCAACAGAAAATATCTATAAATCTACTAAAATAATGAATATTCGTCAATCATATACTTACTATACCTGTCTACTAGTACATAAAATAATGCAAAAAGATCTACATATAAAAATAGCTTTTACCAAGAAACGCGAAGTGCAGAGAATAAAATTAAGGAATGCCAACGACTTGATTCTTAGGGCCCCACGTACAAACTATGGCAAAAAAAGCATACTTTACGAAGGTGCAAACTTATATAACAAATTGCCAAAAGACATAAAAGACGCCAAGTCCATCAATATATTTAAAAGGCTGCTCAAACATCACGTCAAAAATATGTAAATAATCTTTTCTGCTAAGTACAACACACCTAATCTTAAATTATGACTTATTTAAAAAAAAGTCAACATAAAGAAACATAAGTAAACAAAAACAACATATAGTATATAATATAATATAAATATAATAATAAATTAATTCCATTTAATATTCTTATCCCCCGAACCCTCCATTAAAAGTAAAATTATTTTATACCAAACTATCACATTAAACCAACGCAAGCGCTTTGTCACCTCCAGTCACTTTATATCCGTGTACGTGGCTCTTATCTCTGTTTCTGAGTCCGGGCGCGGGCGTAGAAACACCGCTCGCATCGCATTACAATGTAAACGCAGTTATCTAACTACCCTACAACAAAAAAGTGTCAGTGTTCTTGTAGTTTGGTTTTATATTTAATAAGTAGTTTGTTAGTGTACACTCACCGATTTAAATAATGTTAAAGCATGTTTAATTGTCTCATGTAAGTGAATATGTATTATTCTTATGAGAAATAAAGATCTTTGAACCTATATATGTATGGATTTTTAAATATTTAGGCTATAAAGAGTCGGGTGGCGGCTGTCAACTGTCAACCCAGTACAAATAATGTCATCTTTGACGTATGATAGCAAACATTGTACCGTGTTATCATGGATTAATACTCGTATAAATCTTAACCTTCATTGTAATTTTGATCTACAATCCTTATTACTGAAGAGTTTTATGAACATAATTCTGTAATACAAAATAAAAATAAAATTTAATTTTTTAATATTCTGTAAGTACTTTCAACTGAGATGAGCAAGTTTCGTAACTCTACTCAACTGTTTTTTTGTATTATATGTTTAATAGACAGACGCAATAGGAGACTCACCTTGTCCCCTTAACTTACCTTAAGCGAACTCAGGCGGTAAATGTATAAATAAATAAATATTGGGGAACAATCTTACACAAATCGACATAGTCCGAAACTAAGCAAAGCTTGTACTATGGGTACTAGAGAACAATATACATATTTAAATACATAGAAAACATCCAAGACCCAAGAACAAACATCCTTGCTAAATGTACAAATAATGCCCCGGCCGGGATTCGAACCCGGGACCTCTAGCTTCGGGGGCACTGTCACTACCAACAAGTCTAACAAGGCCGTCGTAGTCATCATACTTTCTATTACATGATGACGGGCGAGTGTGAGAAATGAATGTTTGAAGTTCAGCGAGGTGATGGATGCCAGGCCCTCGAATGTAATATAATGTTCTTTTTATTTCGTGTTCACTGTTATTGTATTACATTATGTTCTATTGTTAACATGTTTAATTAGTTGCATGACGCATTAGACACATATCTGTAATGTCATGTAAACATAATTTAAAAAAGAAATAAAAATAAAAATAAAAATAACATGTTATTATTTTGTCCACAAGTGTATTCAGTTGAGTCCTACACACAGTCAAAGCATACGTGTGAAAGACAGCTGCAGTTAAAAGTTTCTCAAAGTGTTCCTCACGGTTTGAATTTGTAATAGAAGTTTACCACGAATGCGTTCGTCATTATTAATTTTATATAATTAATTTATATAGTATACAAGGTGGACCCTGTATCTGGAGCAAATATTTAAAAGGACGTTTCCTTAGGGCATCTGTAGTAACACCTGGTTTACAAATTTTGTTCAAAAAATTTCGTTTCGGTGAAATTTTGATCTAAAGTTATGACCTCCGAGGGCTCCGAGTAATGAATGTTGACACCACGAGATTATAGCACATGAGTCAATGCAGTATTTGAGGTCGTATCAAGTTATGAGTCATAATTATTTTAGATTTTTTTGGTTTCAAGGTTATGTATTGGTATATATACAAGGTATTGACGTTCATAGGTGCATGTAATATGCCTAATTTGAAGAATAAACTACTTTTACTTTTTTACTTTTTATGTTTGGTATTTTTTTTTTAATTTTAATGACTTTAAAATAACTTGAGAGTAATGTCACTTCAGAAAAGTAATAAAAATACACGTAAGCCATCTTTGAAAAAAAGAATAAAAAAAAATGTTTTCAACTGAAACCATTTAGAAATAATTGTTGGCCCGCTAAACAGTCCACCGTTTAAGTTTTTGCTCCTATTACAGGGCCCACCCTGTATATCGTCACAAGCTTGATTCACATACGGCCTGGAGATCTGTATTACAGGTCTGTACCTAGTTCAGACTCCAGTCCCTCACAAAGGGTATGCAAAAATGTCTGGACATTACATACATATGTACGGTAGCAAATGTAAAAAATATGTATCCCTTTGTGAGGCTAAATAAAGATTTTTTTTATTATTTTATTATTATTATTATAATATATCTTACCCTTCTTAACAAATTTAGACTTACAACTTGTGTTTTATGTCGTTCTATATGACGCTGATGCTTAAACTAGGTAAGTAATGTGTTATTAAGCTTCAGCTTCCCTCCTTTATTATTGTCTATATATTTTTTACAGTGGTCGGAATAAGGTGAGCTAAAATACCTATTCTTTGCCAGAGGACATTATACGAGTATAAAGTGGTTACAACCGAATAGGCAAATATTTTTTTTCTTGAATACCGGGTATTCGAAAATTATCCGGTTATTCGATATCTAAAACTATACAGGTATACCTAAATGTGCGTCCGTATGCGCATTTACCACCGTCGCGTCGTGGTATCAAAAAAATTGAAATAAGCGATTTTACGAATGATGCAAACATACTCTATATATCTTCCCATTTCGATACTAAAACAACTTGACGCAATTTCCTACCTTTATAGAATGAGAGCTATTATGATTAATTACAGTACATTAATCAAAGAGTAAAAACCGGGATCATACCATCCGGTGGTTAGAGCGGCGGATGTCATAAATTAAATCTGTAGAGACTTTTACATATATCGCACGCATACGGTTTGCTGCAATACAGGGTGATTTTGGGGTCGTGATCCGAAATAATCGTACATGGTCAAAAATTAAAAGTAGACAACATCTCAGTCGGTATGAAGGTATATAACTCAAATAATTTTCTTCTTTTACAAATTTTAATGGGAAATAATACTTTTTCATACAACTTGGTCACCCTACCCCACTGTCAACCGTACACACCATCCGTCAAAGAGAGTAGGGTAACCATGTTTTTTTGGGATTTAGTATTTTTTTCATCAAAAATAATTAAAAATGAAATGCGTTTGTTTCGTGTCACAAAATTTTTTTTAAATGGCTATCAGATACCAAGTCTAAAAACTGGTTCTTGATCCACGACCCCGAAATCACCCTGTATATGTAAAGCGTGTGAGTTTCTCTAAACCTTTTACTTTGTTAGTTTTAAGTTTTTTATCTTTGCCGCTTTTAATAATCATATAATATGTGTATATGCGACGGCGAATTTTGAGAGATGAATGAGGTTTTCCACATACATACACGATTTATTATTCTATCTGTATAGACTTTTACATGTATCGCATGCATATGGTTTGCTGCAATTATGAAATTAGCACTATATGTATAGCGTATGACTTTCTTCATACCTTATTGACGGCTGTTTAGGGTTCCGTACCAAAGAGGTACATATTGAACCCTTACGGCGATTCTGTTCGTCCGTTGGTCACAACCTTCTCAGTCTCAGGAACTAATTGAGCTATCTATTTGGAATGTGGTAATATGTAGTTGTAAACAGGACAACTCAAGTTCATTGAAATTAAAAATTGTTTTTTTTTTTGTATGTCGCTGGTGTCCGCTGGATGCGGGTGGAGCACCGGTCATTGCGGAAGTCTTTGGAAGAGGCCTTTGTCAAGAAGTGGTCCTTGGGCTGACATGATGATGATGATTTTCTATGAAGAATGGCCGATATCAAAAGCTACAAATTTAAAATCTTGTTACTATGCCAAATGTGGTAACATATAGCATATTCTGTCAATTTTTTTATTGGTCTAATCCGCACGCCCAACAACAAAATTACTGCCCATTGATGATGATAATTTTATATTTCAGGTAAAATATAAACATAATCTGTGTCTAGTTTTTTTTTCATAAAAATATTGACTTTGTAACAGAACTCTCGGCACGAGAGTGTAACTTTCACTGGACCGCCTTTTTAAACTTTTGTCGCTCTAGACCAGGTGTTCCCAAACTTTTTTTTCTCATAGACCACTTTCAAAAGTTAACTGGTTCTGGTAGACCCCCAACACCACATTTCTACCATATTCCCAAAACCCCCATTTTTTTATCACGCCAACGTAGACCCCCGTCTAGTCTCCTGTGGACCCCTGGGGGTCCACCTGGACCACTTTGGGAACCCCTGCTCTAGACCGATAAAATATGCGACGGTGTAGGGTACTTTAAGAAGTCAATGTATATACTTTAAGAGGTCAATTAGGTTCCTCATATTGGAGATTAGGAGGTACTTACGTTTTACATTATTCCAATTTCAAATCAACGTATTTCTTTCGCTCGTCTAAAATCGTAAGCACGGTGCATGTTAAGAGAGCTCACAAAATACATTTATATCAAAAAGGAATGCCAAATTAAATAGAAAAAATTAAATGAAACGAAACCCATCAAAGGTATGGCGTATAGCGCCATTTTTAGAAGGCCTATAAAAAATAATTGACCAACGAAGCGAAGCGTCTCCGTTTCAGCTTTCTACAAAAAATATTTCGTATGTCTGTCCGGATGTTCTCCTCTACAGGTCGATTTGCTCAACCGATTCTCGTGAAATATTGTGAGCAGGTTTGATGATTTTAAATATTTTTTTGTCTAGTCAGTTTTTGGAAATTTAGAAATTTGAAAATAAAAATATTTGCGAGGTCTACAGCACACAGAGCCACTAGTGACATTAGTTTATTGTCAATTCGAAAAAAAAGAATAGAGTTAAGTCTTAGCAAATCCCATACGATGTATAGGTATGTTTGACCCGAGATTATATCCATATTTATTCCTCTATGATCAAACCAGGCCTCTATAGTCTTACTTTATCTTTAAAAAACTCATTCGGAATGATGCCCTTTAAACATAATTCGTAACCGTAAGTAACCCTAACCAAATTACCATTCCAAACCCCTATTATCATTCTAATTAAAATTACACCTGAACCCAAAAGTTACAATTGCCAAAGACATAAGAAATTAAACCAACTTCCTCCAACGAAACTCCCTAAACGCAAAACACATATTAACACAAATTAAAACAAGTGAAACGCGCCTGTCATCGCTAAGCCACCATTTTGAGAATTCATGTCGCGCACAAAATGGCCGCCGTGTTTGTGATACAAGTATTGCTTAATGCGACCATAAATGTCAAATCGGGATCGTTATTTGTAAAAATTACGAGGTGGGCACGTGATCGGGCGGGCAATTAAGGATGTTTGTTGCTTTGTGTGGGTTCTGGTGTACAGTAATTAATTTGAAAGTTCGAAGCAATGTATTTTGGTTTAGGTTACATTTTTCCGAACTAAAATAATTTATTTTTATAACATAGCGGTGGCGAACAAGTACATAGCCTGGTCGATGATAACTTGACAAGCAGACACCGCTACCTTACTTATTCGAAGAAATAGCGTTGGCACTAGTTTTTACGGAAGCTACTGCCATCTGATCTAACCATACAAAGCAAGGGGGAAACAAGACCTTATTGGGATTATTATTATGTATTAGACTTGTCAAGGTGAGTGGGCCACTTGACTGTTAGAAGTTCTCAAGCCGCCCGAAAGCCTCTAAATTGTCTTACCGACTGCTGTCATAGTCGCGATCTTAACGTGCGTACCAAAGTACGGGAGTGCACAGTTTGCGTTGCTTAACCTCGCATACCGCACGCCACGCTGGGCCACGAGCGCTCCTAATAGACCGCAGCCATTATAGGTAACCGGTATAGCCTGAAAGGTCGCCAAACTTAAGTGGCAGTGGGCGCGCCACATTGCCCGGCGAACTGATGGCCGGTGAGGCACTAGGTGGGCTGATGACCTGGTTAAGGTCGCGGGAGCCCGCTGGATGCGCGCGGCCCATGACCGGCCTTTGGGGGAGGCCTATGTCCAGCAGTGGACGTCGATCGGCTGACGATGATAATTATGATGATTATAATAACACCACTACTTGCCCTATAGATATGCGGTGCTGTTCTTGATGTTGAGTAAGACCGCCAGAGCTTCTTGTCGGTTTAAGAGGGCGCAGTACGATCGGTGTGGATCGGTTCTCCATACAAACGTATTTATGCTCTCATTTTAAAACGCCATGCTAGAATAACATGAAAATTTGTATACACAATGGGATCCGGCATATCTAGGTCGGATCATAGTTTCTGTTGCTAGAAATTATAAAAGAAAAAAAATACAGCGGCTTTTTGAGTTTTTTACGGCTTGTATGAAAACCTTAATAATCGCTGTATTTTTTCTCCATTATAATTTCAAGCAACAGAAATTATGATTCGACCTAGATATGCCGGATCCCATTGTGTATACAAAGTTTCATGTTATTCTAGCCTGGCGTTTTAAAATGAGAGCATAAATACGTTTGTATGGAGAACCGAACGTACTGCGCAGTCTTAAGATTGGTACTGCTACTAAATGCACATTCTAATGTTTTGAGTACATCCCAGATTGAGTCAGCGACCTTTTGAATGTTAACTCTCAAGTCAATTAAAGGTCAATTTTTAAATCAGTTTCAAAGAATTGCAGTAAACAACCCAAGTGGATAATTTAGCGTGTCAGTCATCGTTATCTGTCATTTAATGCGATTAGGTCGAGAAATGACTAATGCATGTCTCAGGTGACATTCTAAAAATAGCTGAAGTTAATTTGTACAGTCAGCCGCAAAAATGTATTTAAA
The DNA here is from genome assembly GCA_905163555.1 of Notocelia uddmanniana. Lineage (NCBI taxonomy): Eukaryota > Metazoa > Arthropoda > Insecta > Lepidoptera > Tortricidae > Notocelia > Notocelia uddmanniana. The sequence continues at coordinate 3,126,251 of LR991074.1, read as the reverse complement.
ATATAAATATATTTTTGTATTTAGTCCTAGTACTTTTTTTTTAACTAAATGGTACGAGCGGGGAGTCCAACCTCGATTGAAAGTCGCGTGACTTGGCTGCAGTGGATTCTAAAATAAAATGATTTCATAAACCAATCGTATACGAGTACACTTCATTTTTCTACTCGTCGGATGTAATGTTTGAATTATGACTTCGTAGACCAAACCATAATCACATACTTTTCACTTCTCATGCTCGAAAAGTGAGTCATATTAGACCTATCACGCGGACTTTTGATGCTGACTGTACTACATTCAGACCCTAGGGAGAATATGAATACATATTAACAATTAACAAAACATGGTGCCACATTAGTGCAGTGGAGATTGGGTAGAGCTTTGGTGTGGGGCGCAACGTGCATGGATACGTTTGCTCAGTCCCACATCCAGGTGACTCGCTCTAAGGCCGGCGCTGCAGCTGACCAGGCCCAGGTGTTGAAGCGCCGCAAATACTCGTCTTTAATTAAAAACTACGAGTTTGCGGCGCTTGCGGTGGAAACATTGGGGCTGACATGGAAAGTTTTATGAAGGCAATGGGTAGACGTCTCATCGTCGCTTCAGGGGACCATAGGGCTGGCGCTTACCTCTCCAAACGTATTTCTTTAGCAATACAGAGAGGTAACGCCGCCAGCGTTATGGGCTCCATACCGCAGACGGAACTACTGGACGGGGTCTTCTTTTTATGACTGGGTATATTAAGTTAGTTTAGTTTTTAATTAATTTGTATTTTTTGATTGATTGTTTTTTCGATAATTCTTGATATATTTTCCATTGTATTGGTAGATTGAATTTAAACCAATAGAATTTATGAATATCACCTGTATTGATATGAAATAAAATTGGAAGTGCCAAAAAAATATTGACCAATCAAAACACTTCACCATATTAGCATTTGTTTAAAAAGTTTATTGTTTCGATACAGCCATTATAATGATGTAGTACAAAAACTACTATTAAGGCTTATCTCAATGCAGACTACGTAGGCTAGTCTTATTAACGATTCTATAAAAGCAGAGTCTTATTAGCAATTCTAGTCATGTAATACGACACAATGCTTTCCTTAAAATAAAACAATATCTCGAGTTACGGTGTTTTGCACGAAACAAACATAGAATTGATTTGCTGCGGCTTCTTTACCGAATACTGGGAGAAACTTCCCTGCTGTAAGGTTTCTTAGTATTGTAAATAAGTTTTAAATAATAATAAAGTTGAGTTTCCACGAGTACAGCCTGGACGATTCACACCAAACGGGCGGAGTGGGCGCGCACGCCACCAGAGTCAAAGGAATTCGAAACCTCCATACAGAAGCTAGACCTCGTATCCAAACGGCAGCGGCAGAGCCGCAACCATTCAAATATGAAATCTAACTTCTGTATGGAGGAATCGAATTCCTTTGAGTCTAGTGGGGTGTGCGCTGACTCTAGCCGTTCAGTGTGAATCGTCCAATAGGCTACTTCCTGACTTGGCGGGGCGGGAGCGATATGTGATAGGCATGGACTGTATAGATGAATATCCCAAAAAAATGTATTCTCCGGTATTTTTAGTTCCATTCGCGGTGTTCTCCATTCATGAATTTACTCATACATATTATTTCTTCTCTTTTTATTTCCTTTCGCAGATTTCCCCATTAGGGAATTTTCCTAGATACAAAGTCTGTTAGGTACGACCACGAGCGAAGCGAGGAGTGTTTGTAGAACTACGTCCCTATAGCGCGCGAGCCGAGCGAGCGAAGCGAGCATGCCGCGGCAGCGGCCGGCGAAGCGCCAGAACCGAATATTAGAAAAAAGGGCTACTAGTTCTAATTCCTTTTGGTTAAAAAAGATATTGGATTAATAATGAATATCACTCATCGTCGTACCTAACTGTGACCTTGTATCAAAAAAAAGCAGATTTCCCCAATCCGTAATGGGGAAATCTGCGAAAGGAAATAAAAAGAGAAAAAAAATATGTGTGGGTAAATTCATGAATGGGTAAAACGCGAATGGAAGTAAAAATACTGGAGAACATTTTTTTTGGGGAATTCATCTATACAGTCTTTTCTCATACCGTACTGCCTCCGCATCGACAAATCAGAAAGGCGCCTTCTAACCACTAACTATCATCATCATCATTAATATCATTATCACCAGACTCAACCTGGACCTATGTATGTATACCGGTCAAACACATAACCTTCCTTTGGCGGGTTAAAACGGACGCTGTTCGGACCCTTATGGTGTTGCTCTGTCTGTCTGTCTCATTGCTAAATATCTCAAGAACTGTTTATGCTATCGATTTCAAATTTGTAATAGTTATAAAGAAGGCTTACCCAGATCCGTTGAACGTGTCTATTTTTTTTTTTCTTCTGTGAAAATTTACCGATACAAGAAGAAGGCAAAATTCGAGGTCAAGTGATTATGATATAGTTTTTTTCAAAAATTCAATTTATGAAGGAAAACAAAAAAAAAACGTTCCTCCCCTCAGGGATCGGAAATTCCGATGCCTATTTACCTACAATTTGGTGGCGACAATTTAGTTTGATAGCAGCCACCAAAGTGTAGATATAAAATTGTATGGAAGCAGACTCAATTTTATTTTATTAAGTGATAAATATAATTGACGGGATTTTAAAATAAACAAAGCACGCCAGTATTACTGCATATTTAAGTATTTCCATTAACATTACATATATAGCTAGTTAATTTCCAGGTGTAAAAGCCACAATATGTTACGATATTTTTCTGTTTTTAGTATTCTGCCTTTGTTTATTAAATCATTCAACTAATGAAGTTTGAGGAGCAAATAGACGATAAGTTTAGTCCGAAGTATGAAATAATGAAAACTAGCTACTATTTAAGTTTAGGTTGGACATTTAACCAAGGAGATGTTCGTAGAAATAAGTAATATTTAAAAAAATCGACTCCATATTTTGCCATATGTGGGTAAATAGGCATTAGAATTTTCGATCCCAGCTTATATCCGAAGATTACCAAGACAAAAATAGAAAAACTATTCACAACGTTAATATGAATATAAATATTACAGGAAGAATATAATTACTTCCATTTAGATAATATTTTTCATCATCAAAAACATTTCTAAACTAAGTTTGTATAATCTTCCGATAGATGGCGCTTTGCCCATAGCGTTCAATTTCTCCTGGGGTCGGAACGGGTACACGATCGTTGTACGGAACCCTTGGTGTGCGAATCGGACTCGCCGATGACCGGTTTGTTATTAATAAGATCCATCCATTTAATCCTCGATAACCTTTTACATTTACTTAATACAATTCTGCACAAAAATCAACCTTGTTACTTTTACTTACAGTTCACTATTTGTTTTATAAAATAGGTTAAGAAAATTGAAGTTCGACTTATAAATGGAAACCTAATACTTATGTAATTGCCCGCTATGTACAGTCAGTGTAATTTTGTTATTGATTAATTTTTTCTCATAAGAATATCAATGTCTTCTATGCGGCAGATGTGATGGACAATTGAAAGGTACCCTTAATACATTTTTTTAATGAACACCTAAATTTAAGATATTTTTTTAATGAATACCTAAATGCTCTCTCTGAGAACTCTCTTTGAGAGGTAGGGCACAGCGAAACGTCATCTCGCTCAAATTTGGAGCAGCCCAACTGGGGAAGTACCTCCACCTTACAGAAGACCGCAGCCATAATAGCATCACTACTTGCCCCTTAGGGAGGTATATGATGGTGTTCCTGGTGGTGAGTAAGGTCGCCAGAGCTCCCGAGGATGCGCTGTGTTGGAAGTGAGGGGCCTGCATATGTCTCTAGCTTGACAGCTGGAGACATCTGCGGGTCTCTCATGCCAGTTTCACACGAGGGCAGAGCAGTGGGGCTGAACAGTAGGCAGCACAGTATTGCTACAATTTGAACGCACTCGCTGAGATAGGACAGTGCTGTTCTCTCTCAGTATGTGCGTTCATATTGTAGCAATACTGTGCTGCCTACTGTTCTGCCCCACTGCTCTGCCCTCGTGTGAAACTGGCATCACTCTCAACACAGCGCATCTCCAAGTCAATAAAGGGTCGGCAACGCACTTGTGATTCCTCTGGAGTTGCAAGTGTCCATAGGCTGCGGTATCTGCTTACCATCAGGCGGGGCGTAAGCTTGTTTGCCACCATCGTTGTATTAAAAAAAGCATGATTTCACACAATTTGGCCATCCTAAATTAATTGCTCGACATTATGTATTTCCATTCTTATACAGCATGAGTCAAAATAGATAGGATGACATGACCATGACTTTAAAGTTTTAGTTAAAATATTATTGCATTTTTAAATATTTTTTTAGCATTGAGCACCGCAAAAGGCAAAAAGGGAGAATTTTTTGTCCGTGGCCTGTAACCCCTGAAACAGCTCCTGCTAATTTAGACACAGTTTAGACTATAATTATTATGACATCACAAGAAATTCACAGCGTTGGCCTATTTTATAAATAGGTAATAAAATCAATCCGCTACGCTTGCTGAGGTATTTACAAGTCACTTAGTAAGATCATCATGTCAGCCGAAAGACGTCCACTGCTGGACATAGGCCTCCCCTAAAGACTTCCACAATTACCGGTCCTGCGCCACCCGCATCCAGCGGACACCCCTGACCCTTACCAGGTCATCAGTCCACCGTGTGGGGGACCTGCCCACGCTACGCCTTCCGGCGGCTAAGTCTTCGTACCGGAAGATACTTGGTGGTAATTACCTGCACAATTATATTTGTAAGTAGTTAAGAGTGCTCAGTATGTTCGGTTCTCCATACAAACGTATTTACGCTCTCATTTTAAAACGCCATGCTAGAATAACATGAAACTTTGTATACACAATGGGATCCGGCATATCTAGGTCGAAAATTAGTTTATGTTGCTTGAAATTATAATGGAGAAAAAATACAGCGATTATTTAAGGTTTTCATACAAGCCGTAAAAAACTCAATAAACAGCTGTATTTTTTTTCTTTTACAATTTCTAGCAACATAAACTAATTTTCGACCTAGATACGCCGGATCCCATTGTGTATACAAAGTTTCATGTTATTCAAGCATGGCGTTTTAAAATGAGAGCGTAAATACGTTTGTATGGAGAACTGAGCGTACTGCGCACTCTTAACGTTTTCACCACCACAAAGGCATATTACTTATGTTAGTGTGTAATGCATGTTTTTAATATTGTGAACATAGCGAACTTTATCATATTTTATCATGTCGCTTTGGTATTCCTTATATGTTGACGGTAACTAAGCTATTAATCATTGTAAAACTGAGCAATTACATACGGTGTGATTTAAAATGACAAATCGCTTAAATATTATTAATAGTGGAGTCGTTTTTACAATGGAGTGTAAAATGTACCAGCAGTGGACGTTCTTTGGCTGATATGGTGGTGGTGGTGGTAGTAAAATGTACTTAAGAATAACGACTATAACTTGTGAGCTAGCTACTACTACATAAGTAGTATGGGGATATTATTACAAAATTCTGAGTGACTTACTGGGATAAGCCTGTGAAATTTGGTCACAGGGAAAAACGTTTTTAATAAAAAAAAATGCCAATGTGTTTGTTTATATAAGATTACAAAGTTACACATGCAGATTTTCTATCTAGAAAACGGGACTGAAATTTGGTCTCAAGGCCACAGTTACTTAAAGGTTAGCCCTTTAAGTAACTGTGACCCTGAGACCAAATTTCAGTAATACGCAATTCAACCCCACCAAGACACAAGTATGCACGTTCTTCTTCACCAACCGTCATATGTTGCATGAGTATCAATATGACTTTTTAGTAACCTTTCAATTTACTCTTGGAACAGTTGAAACAAATCCTCATATATTTTTTTAACCGACTTCAAAATTTCAAATGAGGAGGTTATCAATTCGGTTGTATGTTTTTTTTTTTAATGTTTGTTACTCCATAACTCCGTCATTTCTTAACCGATTTGGAAAATTGTTTTTTTGATTGTAAGTATATATATCCACGTTGGTCCCGTTTATGTCAAAACGCAGTTCGGATGATGGGATCCACGGGGAATTGAGGGAACTCCTCAAATCTTTAAGGCAAACATATAGTGATTTTTGTGTTTTTATCAAACAAGTCAAGCATTTGCATCCAAAAATGTGACATTTGATGAAGTGGAACTGCTGATGATGATCAGAACAGAACTCTTCAACGACGAAAAGTTCACGTTTGGCAATTTGTCCTTCTAGCTGTGTTTGTTAAGCAAGTTCTATTTTCACGATTGATTTTTGTCATGCTCGAGTTCTGATGATGGGACCCATTAGGAATCGAGGGAACTCCTCAAATGTGAAAGGCACACAAATAGTGATTTTAGTATTTTCATGAATTAATAGAGCATTTTCATTCATAAAAGTGACATTTGATGAAGTGGAACTGCTGATGATGATCAGAACGGAACTCTTCAACGACGCGTAGTTCACGTTTGGCGATTTGTTCTCTTCGTTTTGTTTGTCAAGCAAGCAAGGTTTTTCCATGATTCCATGAGGAATTGAGGGTACTTAGTCTTCTACCATTATAAACATACTTATAGCCATTTTTATTTTATTGTATGGAATCTAAGAGTGCACCATCTAAGTATAATAATCTTTCACTGGCCTCCCCCATTGAAGTCGGTTTTTTTTTTCTTAAAAATTATTTAATTTTAAGTTTGGTAATTTACAATTTGTGATGATGTCTGGTGGTTTACTTTCTTAATATTGACACCATGTTATTAGCACACAATTATGGTAATATGTTAAAAAAACTCAGTTGAAAACATTTTCGCCGCCGAGTATACCCACACAATTCTATGAAAACGAAAGTAATTGGACTGTATTACGTATATCGAAGTTTAGTTCGGGTAGCAATTTCGGCTTATACCTAATTTATCTTTTCTGATTTGTTAGTAATTTGTCAAAGTTCAAAGTAACATTGCGTGGGTCCATGAAAATTGGGTTGCGTTTAACTGAAACCAAGTAGGTAACATGCGCAACGACTATAGATTTCTATTCATTAAGGTTCATTATCAAAAAAAAAATGCGCGAAAAAATATTAATGACGCCATTCGAACCAGTTTTTTTGGGGATTTAATGTTTTTATGGGACCAACTACGATTATAGCAAAACAAAAGCTTGAAAAAAGGGTCAAAGGTATATTTAATATTGTTCCCGGACACCAAAAACGCTCCATACTAAGAATCATCATCATCATCATCATCCTCCTAGCGTTATTCCCAGTACAGTTGCATCCTAAAGGATGCCTGGGGTCCGCTACCTAATCCCGAGAATTGACGTAGGTACTAGTTTTTACGGAAGCGACTGCCATCTGACCTTCCAAGCCGAGGGGGAAACTAGACCTTATTGGGATTAGGCTTGTCAAGTGAGTGGGCAACTTGACTGCTAGAAGTTCTCAAGCCGCCCGGGGGCCTCTAACTTGGCTTAACGACTGCTATCATAGACAGCAACCGGGATCAACGGCTTGACGTGCCTTCCAAAGCACAGGAGCGCTCAGTTAGTAACCACTCAAAGCGGTCACCCATCCAAGGACTGACCTCGCCCGTCATTGCTTAACCTCGCATACCGCACGCGGTACGCGGGTGCCGCGCCGCTGGGCCACGAACGCTCCTATACTAAGAATAAATAAATAAATATAAATAAATATTGGGGGGGACAATCTGACACAAATCGACCTAGTCCCAAACTAAGCAAAGCTTGTACTATGGGTACTAGACGACGATATACATACTTATATAGATAAATACATACTTAGATACATAGAAAACATCCAAGACCCAAGAACAAATATCCGTGATAAATGCACAAATAAATGCCCTGGCCGGGGTTCGAACCCGGGACCTCTAGCTTCGGAGGCAGAGTCACTACCAACTAGGCTAAACAGGCCGTCAAATAAGAATAACAAAAAGTTTATTGCCTTACAACAAAAAAATCCGTTAACGATTCAGAAACCAAAACTACAAGATAAATCATACGGTCTTATTTTAAAGCAGAACGCAATTAAATTACTAAAGAAACTTAAATAAAAAGCGGCAAAAGGAACACCGCGGCTACTACCCTCCTAATCGAGTTTACTAATAGACGCGCCATTTATGATCGACTGACCAGCGATTAACCCACCTGATCCTTCCCTTTCCCTGATGGAAAGCAATGACAAGGCCCAAGATGTTCACTCTCACTCCTGTTCACTCTTGCCTTGAAGACTTGCCTTTATTCGCACGAAGCGATTTGCTTCTTCTTTCCTAATGGGAACAGCTAAGGACTGGAATTTGCTGCCGCCGTCTGTATTTCTCTGATCTGGGTCTCTTCAAGACAAGAGTGAATAGGCTATTACTGAATCAGTGAGCAACATCTCAGGCCTTGTCATCGCTTTCCATCAGGTGAGACTAAGGCCAATCGCTGTATCTATATCTGGACCTTGACCCTGGATTTTGACCCTCATTTGCGGTTGTTGTTGCGCTTTAATCGTAGTTGGTCCCATGCAAAAATTTCACCCTGCTTAAAAACTGGTTCGAATTGAAACGTTATTATTTTTTTGGTAACTAGCCTAATACAGACGACGGCAGCATTTTTTAAAATTATAAATGTAAATATGATTGCGTTTGACCCTAGTAACCTGACGGAAAGTTAAGAGTGCGCAGTACGCTCGGTTCTCCATACAAACGTATTTACGCTCTCATTTTAAAAAGCCATGCTAGAATAACATGAAACTTTGTATACACCATGGGATACAGCATATCTAGGTCGGAAATTAATTTATGTTGCTTGAAATTATAATGCAGAAAAAATACAACGATTATTAAGGTTTTCATACAAGGCGTAAAAAACTGAAAAAACCGCTGTTCTTATTTTATTTTACAAATTCTAGCAACAGAAACTAATTTCCGAACTAGATATGCCGGATCCGATAGTGTGTACAAAGTTTCATGTTATGCTAGCATGGTGTTTTAAAATGAATGCACAAATACGTTTGTAAGGAGAACCGAGCGTACTGCGCCCTCTTAAAAGAAGGTCTAAGATGGAACTCGCACATATTTAGGAATAGCCGATTCATTTTGTAACCGTTGTAATGAGACGCACCCATAGTAACGCAGCGAATGAAATGTTCTAATATTCCCAGGCTAGTATTTGCGTGTATAAACGGGGCGGTCAGGGCCGGCCGTGGACACAGTGTAGGGTTGTCAACACCCAGGTGTGGATCGAGGTATTTTATTAGGGGGAGGGGGCAGTTAATAAAATAATAATTTTAATAATATAGTGATGTCCGTTTAGTCTAAAAACTAAAAAGCGTCGTCATTTTACACCATTGTGATAATATAGCAATACAAGAAATCAAAATTATTCTGTTATGTCGAAAAAAAACACAGAGTTTTTAGTACAAAGTTTATTAGCCGACGGATCTTTGATGATGTTTCCTATGTCTACGTGCGTAATTCAGCGGGATGTTCATGATAAAATTAACCTAAGACAGTTTGGCCTAGTTGGGAATTGATCAAAAATATGTAAGCACGATTCTCTTGTTACGGGCTTCAGGTTGCACGGATATATAATCAACCTTTGGAAATGGCCGTATATTTATAAATCAACATTAAAACCATGTTCACATTATTTTGATCATATTTCTCCGTGCACATATTTTCTAACTTGACTGTACTTAACATCAAGAATACTATATTTTAGATGTTGGTGGATCGAAGTCGCCAACCCTAGAGGTAACCAACCGTTAGAAGGGACATCCAAGGTTAGCCCGTTAGTTATAAATGGTAAAACAATATTGACAGTGATAAAACCTTCACAAAGTCTCGATGGTTTCAATTACAAGAGAGGTACGGCACAGCGCAATGTCATTTCGCTTATAATTATATGGAACTGAAAAAGGCCAAGTCAAAAGTACCCGCAACCGACAACCAATAGGTATGAGGAGATATATCCAATCAATCCAATGTACTTGTTGTGGTCCTAGTTTAAGGACGCGAAGTTACATGCCTCGTACGTATAAACATTATTTATTAATAAACGCACGTACAATCAGTATCGCGGCAAGGGGAGACTGGGTCTCGCTGCGCTTAGCAGTACGAGTATATGTGTACACTACATACTTTACACGCGTGAGTTCGTACCTCATCCTCGTCGCCAAAAGATGCCGTCCTGCCGCCCTGTAGCCTAGTTTGGTCTGATCTGGATAACGTGTGTTCCCCAAAAAATACGAGCATAGCTCGGTCACCCAGGTACTTTATTATTTATACTTCAACACAGCGCATCCGCAAGAGCTCTATTTACCTTCCCGGTCTGCATTTTGACTCGACCTTCAAACCTTCAAGAAAAGAGGGTACTCCCATCTTAACAGGGCGCAGTACGCTCGGTGTGGCTCGGTTCTCCATACAAACGTATTTATGCTCTCATTTTAAAACGCCATGCTAGAATAACATGAAAATTTGTATACACAATGGGATCCGGCATATCTAGGTCGGAAATTAGTTTCTGTTGCTAGAAATTGTAAAAGAAAAAAAATACAGCGGCTTTTTGAGTTTTTTACTGCTTGTATGAAAATCTTAATAATCGCTGGATTTTTTCTCCATTATAATTTAAAGCAACAGAAACTAATTTACGACCTAGATATGCCGGATCCCATTGTGTATACAAAGTTTCACGTTATTCTAGCATGGCGTTTTAAAATAAGAGAGTAAATACGTTTGTATGGAAAACCGAACGTACTGCGCATTCTTAAAGGCCGGCAACGCACTTACAACCCCTCTGGTGTTGCGAGTGTCCATGGGCGGCGCTAATCGCTTACCATCAGGCGATTCGTCTGCTCGTTTGCCTCCTATGTCATAAAAAAAAAGGTGTTAACAATACGAATCGTCAAACCAAGAAATGGTCTACAACGCGCTGCTAAGATCTACGGCCTGCTATCGCCTCTTAACTAGATACACTGTGGGCCCTAATAACCCGGAAGACTTAAATCAACGTTTCTAGAGCCTAACTAGATTATTTAATGTGGTATATCATATAGTCCAAAAACTCATAATTTAAGAGATATTAATTATTTTAAACAAATCACAAGTTGAAAAATCTTAAGTCAAACACACCCTAAATGCGTGACGTAGCTACTACTTTTTTGACCTGACACTTCTTGTCTTGAGAACTACACATTTTAATTTCGTCGCAGATGCATTCACGATGTTTCACTGAAAATCTAACTGCAATTTATCAAATTATATTCCGCATAGACATTAAATTACAATACACTACTTTCAAAATATATTTTTTTGTTCAAAAACTATAACACACGGAACTCAGCCTAACTTGGGATCCAGTTACTACTTAATCCTTGTAAGAGTAAATGTGTCTTTTAAGAGTTCGTATCTTGTCCGTAAACTTATTAAAGTAAATAAGATACCCTAAATATTTTTTATAATTTTTCAAGTCAAACTTTGTAATGGTATCCAATTGGCGACCTTATCACTAATGAGCGAAACGTCAGATAAATACAAAAAGATTATAATGTCATTTGGATCAGCAACAACTAAAAAAGATCTGACTTGTAGTTAGCCACAAATCTTGGAAAATACCGACCGCTCCACAATAAAAACGAATAGGGTGACAACGCCGCCCAACACGCAAGCCGGAAGGGGATAATTTACCAAATTGCGCGCAATCGCCCGCCATCTGTTCGGATTCCTCGGGCCTTTTTAGCTGAAGGTTACGCAAATTGACGTGTGGTCACCCTAATTGGGGAAGTATGACATTAAATTGCGTGAGGTTTTATTTTTATGCAGCGCCCGTGGATGTTTGTGCGACTATTTTCACATTTTTTAGGAAAAAAAACCGTTAATTCAAAATTTGTACCTTATTAAACCTGGATTTGTGCTTAATATTTTTGTATCTTCAGAAGTATTTTGCACAAGTCTGTAATAAAACTTATTACAGATTGACTATCATTATTAGAGATACAGTCAGCATTAAAAGTATGATATATGATGAGTATGATTTTGAGAATGCCAAGGCAAGAGCGCGGTTGTCGGGCGAGGGCACCTCACAGGATGCGCCCACTTCGGGGCACGGGGTGGTGCAGAAAAAGAGGCCACTGGGAGCCAGTGGCGACACCTCTCTTACTCGTCAGCGACTCCAAGAGAACGAAGATCACAACGTCGTTCGCTGAAGTCGCTGCGAGTGAGAGGATGGCCATCGTCCCAGTGGCCTTTCCAGCCGAGAGGATTGGGGTGAGGCATCTGGGGGCCATCCAGGGGCTTATTCTTGAGCGTCTGGCTGATGCTCCTGATCCTCTGCCCCGAATCACTATCGGCAATATAGTGGCGGGAGCCCTCCGTGTCAATTGCCAAGGGAGGGAATCCGTCACCTGGCTCAGCTCGGCAATCGGGGGAGTGTTGATTGCTGGACTGAGCTTAAAGGTCGTAAACGCCAGGGATCTTCCGAAACCGGTAAAAATGGCCTGGAAAACGAAGATCGTTGGCGGGCATGACATCAAGCTGCTCCTCCGTGTGTTGCAAAGATATAACCCTTCGCTACAGACGGAGGAGTGGAAGGTGGTCGACACCCTGACGTCGGAGATGAACACCAGGCGCATCATACTGATGGACCGGGTGTCTGCCGACGTCATCAAGGCAGCAGGCTACACCTGCACTCGGGTGTCGACCTCAGCACCTTCAAGCTCCTTGAGGATGCGGAGGAGAAGGGGCTTGGGGGGCTGAGGGGGACGCCGGAGCGGGGACGGGCGATGGGGGACAGGCGCTTGGGGAGGCCGTGGGCGTAGCACCGGTTCTGAAGGCGCTACGGACCGGAAATGAAGAAGCCGAGGCGACCGAGGGAGTCAAGGATGTGGGGCAGTCGGTGTCGGAGGCAGGGGATGAGGTGGAATCCAGAGAGGTGAGCGACGTGTCTCGTATGACCCGAGAGTCATCACCGCTATCGGCGATTGGCTCGGAGGACCTGCGAGGCATGTCGGAACTGTTCCTGGAGAGCACCTTGTCACCCATGTCCTGCGACGAGACTGTCCTGGAGGCGGCTGCTGACCTCAGCAAGCCCCGGAAAATCTAGAAAAGGCCAATGGCGGGTTTCAGGTGTGTACAAAATAACTTACAACACAATAAGGCAGCCACTGCCCTTCTGGCACGGCAGCTAAAATGCGACAAGTTCGATATTGCTCTTATTCAAGAACCATATGTATACAAAAATGAAATAAGAGGTTTAGGTGGTACAAGTGGAATGATCGTTTACCTGTGTCCAGACAATAATATGAGGACATGTATATATGTCAAAAACGGCATCAATGCCATGCCTTTGTATGCTTTCTGTTCCAGGGATCTCACCACGGTGATGATCCAGAATAAGGGGGAGGGTAGAGAGCTCATATTCTCATCAGCCTACCTTCCCTATGAGGCAGCGGATCCCATCACACAGCAGCTGCGGGATCTGGTTGCATACGGCAGTCGGGCGAACAACAACCTGGTCATCGGCTGCGACGCGAACGCGCACCACGTCGTCTGGGGCAGCTCGGACGTCAACAGGAGAGGAGAAAAAGTACTGGATTTTCTGGTGAGCTCTTCTTTACAATTATTGAATAAAGGCAATGAACCTTTCGTTAATTCTAGACGAGGGGAGGTAATTGATATAACGTTGGCTACTAACAACACTAGTAATAGCATAAACTCATGGCACGTATCTGATGATATTTCCCTTTCGGACCACAGATACATTTGCTTTAGGTACCAAACTAAAATACGAACAGCTATGGTACGCAAACGGAATCCCAGGAACACGGACTGGTCGGCTTATAGAAGTGACTTGAAGTTGGACCTAGGTGACCCAAAAGGTAAGCTAAACTCTATTATTGACATAGAATTTGAAGCGGACAAGATAGTACAAGCTGTACATACGGCCTATACTAATAACTGCCCGGAGAAAAGAACTCTGGCCAAAAAGGTACCCTGGTGGAACCCAGAGATAGCGAAGCTCAGGAGGGAAACTAGGGCAATATTTAATGACGCAAAGTCAGCTAATGACTTTGGGTTTTATGCACAAAAGCTCACGGAATATAGCAAAGCTGTGAGAAAAGCTAAGAGGAGAGCATGGAGAAACCACTGCGATCAAATTGAGTCCATACCAGAAGGAATGAGACTGACAAAGGCGCTAGCTGCTACGAAGTCAGCCCCACTAACAACCATTAGGGGTAGTGACGGTAAAATGACAAAAACGGGGTTAGAAACCCTTAAGGTGATGTGTAACACACACTTTCCGGGCTCTGAGATACACCAGAGCATAACGGACGGGGAGACAATTAGTGCGTTGGAACAAACCACAAAGACAACAAGGCACAATTGGGACACGTCCAAAAAGGTGGTAGATCATAAAAAGATAAAGTGGGCACTCTTGACATTCCAACCGTATAAAGCCACGGGACCGGATGGAGTCTACCCCATTCTACTACAAGAAGGCACTAGTGTACTAATCCCACATCTAAGTAGATTGTACAGGGCGTGTTTAGCCTTCGCACACGTACCGCGCGTGTGGAGGATGGTACAAGTAACCTACTTACCCAAACCAGGCAAGGCAGATTACAGTGAAGCCAAATCATATAGGCCAATAAGTCTATCATCATTCTTCCTAAAAACTTTAGAGAAACTGGTAGATAGACACATAAGGGATGGCCCTTTAAAAAGACATCCACTGCACGAATTACAATGTGCATATCAGCCAGGGAAGTCAACAGAAACGGCATTGCACCTGGTAACAACCAGAGCTGAACAGGCTATAGAGACTAAAGAACTATGCCTGGCGGCTTTCCTAGACGTGGAGGGAGCGTTCGATCGCACCACGTATAAAGCTATTAGTGAAGCGGCTGCTAGACACGGCATAGAACCAACCATATGCAAATGGATAAGTAATATGCTAAACGGCAGACTAATAAAGTCATCTCTTCTAGGGGATGAGATAATAGCCACGGCTACAAAGGGGTGTCCCCAGGGTGGGGTACTGTCACCAAGTCTATGGAGTCTGGTGGTGAACTCACTCCTGGAAGAACTCAATAATGGTCCTATTCGCACGGTAGGATATGCGGATGATTTAGTGATACTTGTCAATAGGAAATTTCCAAGCACAGTATCAGGAATCATGAATGAAGCACTGAAGAAGGTGGAGATATGGTGCAACTGTCACCAATTGTCCATCAATCCAGGCAAAACTGTAGTAATGCCATTTACTAGAAAAAGGATCCTTCGGGGAATACAGCCTTTAAAACTGTATGGGAGGGTGCTAGAACTGTCCAATGAGGTGAAATATCTAGGCATCATGCTGGATAAGGAACTGAATTGGAAAAAGCATACTGATCTCACCATAACGAAGGCACTGAGAGTGTTTGGGATGTGTAGATCGGAATATGGCAAAACATGGGGGCTGAACCCAAAGGTACTGAAACGGATTTACACCATCATGGTGAGGCCCATTTTACTGTACGGAAGCCTGGTATGGTGGCCAAGGACTTTAAAGAGCACATGCAGAAATGACCTAATGAAGGTGCAAAGAACGGTATGCATGGCTATAACAGGGTTGTTTCGAACTACGCCAACGGCGGCGCTAGAAGTACTACTGGACCTATCGCCGCTTCATATAGTGATTAAGTCTGAAGCGCACAAATCGCTCTACAGACTGAGGCTTCTTGGAATGTGGAGCGATGGCAAGCCAAAGACAAAACACACAAACATGGAAACAGACAGTTTCTTAGATAGAATAACAAACATGGGGTGCGACAAAATGCAACCCAAGTTTGTGTTCCATAGGAACTTCACCACAAAATCTTCACTTGTAATAGAGACTTTTGAACTTTTCAAATGCGTAGCTACTTTTGATGCTGACTGTACCATAAGATGCTACGACATTGCCTATGAATCCTAACGTTGCCTACACAAAAACTCTGTGTAACAAAAATACGTCGAATTTTGCATCTTTTTTTTTGCAAGCCGTCTCTGGAATTCACTCCCTCTCGAGATCAGACAAGCCCCAAGCAAGTTTACTTCCAAGCGAATGCTGCGTAAGCATATGCTTAAACAAGAATTCGACTAGAATCCATCCCTATAATTATAGTATGTATTTAATATGAAGTAGTATATCTATTCTCGTATGTATGAATATATTGTATTTATGTATGTTTATTTACAGTGTTTATATTGATTTTGTCTTCGCATTTTCTTAGTAGAATTATCAAACTTTTTTCTTTGCACCTTTCATTAATCTCTGTTTAGCCCAATGGTTGGCTGGTAGAGAAAGCCATTTGGCATTAAGCCCGCCATTTGTACAATTATATTTCGTGCAATAAAGTTTAAATAAATAAATAAAATAAAACTTATCTTATTTAATTTTAAATAATCCCACCTATTTATTTATTTTTGGAAACTTTTTAATTTATTTATTACAAAATTTGCATTGTAATCTGCCAATCTAAATACGTTAGGTTATAACCAACATAGTCACATAATAAGCCACCCCTAAACGTTCCTGCTGCAAAAGTGCCCATAACACTAGAGCGGCATTTCCACGTTGGATAGCAATGGAGACCTTTTGCACCAGAAACGACTCGGAGCGGGAGTTATAGTAATTACATCCCAACCAACATTTTCAACAAGCCCGAGTCACAGAAAAAAACACTAAGTACCTATTTTTAATTTCACATGTCAAGACAATAATAAAGTACAATCAATCAAATAAAATAACGAACTATTAATAAAAGTAACTATCATATGAAAACGCCAAACAATAAGCGATCGATATTAAAATCGTTCGTCAAAACAATATCTTAAAAATCATTAAAAATCGATGAATTGAGATCGATTGGATGTAATGATTCAAATGTATTCTATCATTAATCAAGTTATTAATGAGATTATTCATGTAGCACAAAAGTTGAAGGTATGCAGAGAATAATAGAAAAGAGTATTACGTTTTATATTATATCTTATACACCGCGGGCCTTAATAGCCCGAACGATTTTAACCACATATTTTTTACGACAATACGAGTTAATAATGTAATATCAACATGGGTCCAATTATTTGTTTTTATGAAACTACTATTTCAGTACAAAATAAATCAAATGAATTGACCGTTTCTTTGTGAACAAATTTTTACATGACTTGCAAAACAAAAGTCCCAGTTCGGCACTCAGTCAGCGTTGTAAAAGGTCACCTCAGCTGATGGACGCCTGCAACGCCATGTCCCATGCTCGTTTCCCCCGTCCCCCAATATTTATTTATTTGTCAGCCTGTTTAGCTTAGTCGGTAGTGACACTGCCTCCGAAGCTAGAGGTCCCGGGTTCGAATCCCGGTAAGGGCATTTGTTTCTGTGGTGAGCAGAAACAATTGTTCCTGAGACTTGGATGTTTTCTATGTATTTAAGTATATATCTATTAAAAATATTGTCGTCTAGTACCCATAACACAAGCTTTATTGAGCTTATTATGTGACTAGTTCGATTTGTGTAAAAATAAAATGAACCCTAATATTTATTTATTTATTTTTATATTTATTTTAATTAATGTTGTCCGGATGTGTATACACGCTCGTTGTACAGAACCCTCGTTTTTTCTCCGTCTCCGCTGTCCGAAGGTTTTCTGGAAGAGATCGCTCTTTAACAATAAAACCGCCTGTTGTCTACCATAATTTATGTCTAGGTTAAGCTCCATATATTTTTTTCTTGGTAAGTAATAAAGAGTTTTTGTATTGCATTGTATATGTTTTCAATGAGAAATAATAAACCAGTACATAGAAAAACTGAACGGGCGACTAAAATACTAACCCCCTTATTCATAAACGTCCATCAAGCCTCTATTAGTTAACAAGCCGCTAAAGTTGGTTTGTCCTTATCTGTTACTTTGACATTTATGTTTGTGAGAAAGGGGCAAAACAACTTAGTTAACAGAGGTTTGTTAAGTTAAATAAGGGGTATCTCTCCAAATTTTTCGCTCATGGAGTATTCGGGTACCTAGTTAGTATTTCAGTTAGTACGTTTTAGTTTTTTGTAGGTTGGGTTACGTTAGTTTATGTTCGGAGGTATTATTACCACCCATTTATTATTCGTAAAAAGCGCTTATAAAGGCTTACGAAATATACACTGCAAAAGGCTGAATCTGCAAGCTCGTGTTACGATGACATCTTCAGCAAAAGGCTTGCAAGGCACGCACGCCACGATTAGGCGCACCTATGCTTATATCGGATAGAGATGGTACAATAAAGGTATCGATAATCTCATTTGATATCAATATATTCGATGACACATTTTTTTACGTATAACATTTATTTACGTACCATGAAAATTATTTACAAGATTATTTAACCAAAATAAGACACATTATTATTATTATACCCGGTGATGATAGCCCTACTGCCGTCCAATTCTTAAAACCGAACTAAGCCACAAATTGTAGTTTTGAGATAAACGCAAAAAACTTCTAAAACGATATCTCTAGACAATAAGAAGGTTTATCCTGAAAATTTTGAATAGGAAAATTCAAACTAAATTCATACTTGACATAGTAGCGTAGCATTTCGTGAAATACTCTTTTGTTTGTTTTATATTTACGATTTTATATTTTAGATGTGCATATAAATCACGAACAAAGCATAATTTCAACACTAAAACATCGCTAAGTATACCGTAACGGTTTTCTTGCAAAGCATTTGTACATCAATATATAAACATTTAAAACCCAATCATATTTAAACATATATGCATAGTTAAATAACGACTAAGTAATTTAACTGGTCTATAGTAGTGTACTGAACACAATAACGATCAAAAAAAACTTTGTTATAAAAAGGTTTTTGACCTGTAGCCATCTTATAGCTAAGAAATTACGGAAAACTTTAATTGCACTTCGACTGTGTACTAATCTAAAAACACGTTAGATGACGAACCACCGCAGTTAACTTGTTTTAAGTCTTGTAATCCTTCACGAGAAAGTTAGTTTGGATTGTCAAAACCACGCAATCCTGCATTTGTTGAATGACAAGTATGTACAAAAGTTATTTGACATAATTCATAATTCTGTGTAAACGAAACACAGTCATGTACGATATAGGGACGGCCATTTAGATTGAGACGGAAACGTCACGTGAGGTATGTCGGTCTCACTCTCAACGCAAAATGTAATTTCGGGGCATACTTCGCTCGGCTGGCCCCTAGGCGCTGCAGCAGCCCTCGGGAGACTGCTTTCGAGACAAGGAGATCCCTATGTCCTCTATTCTAGAGTTATCTGGAGCACTTTATGGGGCACCTGTGTGGATGGACACCTTTACGCCTATGGGGCCTCAGACCCTATTGAGGCAACCACAAAGGTTAATCAGTGCGTGTAATTCTGGGCCGGACTACTGGTCTATGACCCGCCCTCGGAATCGCAGGCAGAGGTTCTAGCCGAGGTATACCGATACCGTGCGGAACTGAGAGCCAGGGGAAGCGTCCTAACCAATGGAAGGTAGAAGCCGCAGCAATAACTAACTGGCTTTCGAGATGGAGAGCAGATTGGGAGTTAGCAGTTTAAACATAGGGGTAGCGCTGGCTCATTTTGAGAATTGAAAAAGCCCCCGCTGCCCCCATGGCAGCGCTACACCCATATGTAGCGCAGCAGTAGACGATGTGCGCCACACACTCGAGGTACACGGCGGTATAACTTGGCTGTTAGATTAGGTAAGGAAATCTCGCTGCCAACCATTGTATCGAAAATGTTCGATAACGAGAGATCCTGAGAAGCAATGACCTCCTTTTAAGTGCGTATTGGTTTCGAAGGACGCTGCGGAATTAGAGCGAAGGAACGACCTATTCGCAGACGAAAAACCAGGCACGCATTCTCCCTTTATGCTCATTTGCCTCCTCCCGCCGTAGTGGATAAGGTGCAGGATCGCGGAACCCTAATACCTGTTCAATAAGTTTTCGGGATTGAAGTACTCCAACATTACCCGAGGCACTTTATAAGCGCATCAAGCGAACCTTTCGCTATGCTTGGAAGTGGCGTAGCCGGACAATCGTTGGGGGTTTAGTGGGTAGTCAGGGCTTTCCACCCGTTAGTCCCACTCACCCGTCCAGTCCCCTTCAACCGGTCCGATAGCGCGTAAAAGTAATTCAAAAAAGTAAAAATCAATTCAAGCAAAAAAAAATTCAAAAAAGTTTAGATCTACGGCTAACTGCTCCGACTAAGCTAAGATTAGGTTGGGACTACTTCCTATTTTCAATACCAATCTGTAAAAATCACCGGTGGTAGTGTACTCCAGATATTTCTTGTTAATTTCATCTCTCACGCAGCCCATCCACCTTTTCTTTAGCCTACCCCTTCTGTTACATCGCTTACCTACTCCCTTGCCTACACCTTATACCCTTCCTGACACATGACTTTCATAGCTCCGCGTGTCTAGATACAACTGTAGGTGATTAACAGCTCTTTGTACTCATTATTCAATTCGTTCTCGTCACTCCACTCATCCATCACAGCATTCTCGTTTCCTCCGCCACCTATGCGGCCTATTTTTTGGACACCCTCATGCGTATCTGTGATCATCCATAGATTTTATAAGGTCATGTGGATTTTGCCCTTCAACCAAAGAGACACTTGGGCGTCACATATAGTTCCCAAGATATTTATAACTATTATAGCTGATATTTATAATTATTTAAATACATAGAATATATTCAAGACTCAGAAACAAATATGCTTATCACTCAGATGCTTTTACCGGCATTCATACCCAGGATCGTCAGCTTTGTAGGCAGGCTAACTAAACACTTGACTAAACCGATAGTCAGAAACTCCTACGTATTGTGTACACAAACTCTGCTAATGCACATACATACATTCTTCTTACCTTTTTCCGAGCATTATAAGCAATTTAAATACAAATCCATCATTCACTAAACAACCTTCTGCGCACGGACCTCACCGCCGACTACTCACTGACAGTGAAACTAGCGGCGCGTGATTTATTTATTTATTTTATTTATTTATTTATTTATTGATACAAATTAACACTGACAGTTGAACCTTACGTGCTAATTTATGTTTTGTACACATATAATTCATTTACATTCATTATTAATTACACATTTCATTGAATAGAATAACTGATGTGCGCTTAGACCAGTTTTAACGAAGCAATGCTGGGTAATCGGGTTGTAGTATTGTATTATAACAATGTTCAATGAAGGTATGCACGGCATAAACATAGTCAAGGGATTTTAGCTTTTTTTTGAGTAGTACCAGTTAAGTGTACATAGTTTTCAAAAAAGGTAATAAAAAGGTAAAAGGACGTTAAAGGTATTTTGTTACGTTTGTGTTCATAAACGTTTTTATAGTTTTGCATCATGTGCAAGAATTGTGAGGAAAAGTGACAGTTAAAAGCATTTAGATATATTATAGTGTAGTAATGTCTATTAGTCACTTTTTAGTATTGTAAACCCCCGAAAAACATGGGCTTAACGATGTTGGGCGGTTCTATATCTTCAAAACTACAAATGATAAAAATATAAGCCCAAGATCAGTCGACGGAGAATAAAATTATTTCTTAGAATATGCCCATAACTCAAAAATGGCCATTTGAGGGTTAGTTCGGTTTTAAGAATTGGACGGCAGCCTAGATTATAGGCTTGTAACTTTATTCTGACGGTGCAAATATATGTCGTTATTCTTCATTTAGATTACTACTACTACTACGGTAAATTATGGGATTGTTTTAAACAGGTCTAATCTAATAAAGTTTTAGTCAAAAATTTCATTTTTGTACAGTATTTTTTTTTCTTCACACAGTAAGCAACTATTAATTGAGAGGTCAATGAGCTCAAACACGACGAATTTATCTTGTGCAGCTTAAAAGTTGCTATGGCCACCTTCTGTCTCCATCATTAGATCAGATCGTACAATAATATCATTGTCACCATACTTTTATATTATATATGCCAAATTACAGCGTGCAATTGATTGTGTAGATCATGGTACTTTAATTTGTAAACTTAAGTTTTATGGCATCAGAGGGCACGCATTAGATCTCATGAAGTCATACTTAACACAGAGAAATCAAAAGGTAGCGATAAATAAAGCCATTTCGTCAGAGACAGTGGTAGAGATGGGAGTACCTCAGGGGTCTATTCTAGGTCCGTTCCTGTTCCTTGTTTATGTAAATGATCTGCCATATATGGTAAGCCGAAGATCAGGCATTGTAATGTTCGCAGACGACACCTCATTACTGTTCAAGGTAAATAGGAGAGATACTGAACTCATTGAACCAAATAATACCCTCTCCATGATATCTGACTGGTTTGCTGCCAATAACTTAGTATTGAACCCGAAAAAAACGAAATGTATTAAATTCTCTCTTGCGAACTCATCAAACAGAAACTTATATACAAATATTAGACTTAATGGTCAAACATTAGAATTTGTTACTTCTACTGTATTCTTAGGTATTACATTGGACTCAAAATTGCAGTGGGGTTCCCATATAACAGCGATAGGAAGTAGGTTGAGCTCTGCTGCATTTGCAGTCAGGAGAATAAGGCAGCTTACCAATGTGGCAACGGCACGGTTAGTTTACTTTGCTTATTTTAATAGTATAATTACTTATGGTCTTATCTTATGGGGATCAGCTGCAGATATTGAAACTGTTTTTATTTTGCAAAAAAGGGCTATCCGAGCAATTTATAACTTGGGGTCACGTGAGTCATTAAGAGAATTTTTCAAAGAAATAGATATTCTAACCCTGCCGTCCCTATATATATTTGAAATAATAATGTATGTTAGGAAGAATTTGGGCAATTTTCCAACGAACGCTGGTAAACCAATAGCCACGAGAAATACTGGGAAACTGAAAGTAACCTTCTATAGACTAGTAAACGCGAAAAAGTCGTTCTTGGGAAATTGTATCAAATTCTACAATAAAATTCCTAAACACATTACTGAACTTAGTAATTCTAAATTCAAATCTGTAGTAAAACAAACACTTATTTCAAAAGCATATTATAAGATAAACGATTACATCATGGATAGGGATGTTTGGCAGTGATAGCGTCCTG
This sequence comes from Notocelia uddmanniana, assembly GCA_905163555.1. NCBI lineage: Eukaryota > Metazoa > Arthropoda > Insecta > Lepidoptera > Tortricidae > Notocelia > Notocelia uddmanniana. The sequence goes on along the minus strand of LR991074.1, from coordinate 3,103,143 downwards.
CACGGGTAATCTATCGCGAAAATATGTTTTCTACTGTAGCATTGTTATTTCAGTTATTTTGTAGTAGCTGACACTGTAATTTATATTTAACTATACAATGTATATTGTTTTGAAAAAATGACACCTCGCCGAGTTTCTTACGCCGGTTCTTCTCGTGGCAGAGGTTTATTTTTCCGAACCGGTGGTAGTTTATTGACGTTCATAGGTGCATGTAATATGCCTAATTTGAAGAATAAACTACTTTTACTTTTACTTTTACTTTACAGCTCAATTGGTTGAGGATAATTGTTTCCAAATTCAGTTGATAGATTTGCATTGCATTGCATGTTAAATAAAATCTTGTAAAATAAACGTGGAATGACGATTGCAAACGTTTCTTACTAAAATAGGTACATAGTCATATTATAAGATTACTTATTATAAATTATCGATAACAATTAACGACCGCAGCCCTACAACAGACCGCAGGTGTGGCGCTTACATTAGAGTTCTTGTCGATAACGAGTATGTCGATGTTCAGATTCGCCGCTCCACTCTATCGATTTTGCAACTATGTGTGGTATTCCACCCGTATGAGACGCGAAATTGTTCCCGTGGAGGTTAGGGAGTGTTACTTTTTGATAAAAGCTTACATTATTACTAATGTATGTTTAGGTACTTGTAGGTATATGTACAGTCTTTAACGAATCCTTACTTTTATGAAGGGTTGGCAACGCCCTTGTGATTAAAGGAAGCAAGCATATATTATTATAGGCTAAGGTATTTGTATGCCATGGTGAGCCGTATGCTACTTTGCCACCGACGTAGGATTAAAAAACCAGCCAAGTGCGAGTTGGACTCGCGCACGAAGTGTTTTTTAATTTAATTTAAATATTTTTTTTTATCGGTAGTAAAAACGTTCAATAAAGTCAAGTAGAATTTTGCCCGCATGCCAAGCGTGGCGATTATGGCATATACCCCCTATGAATTTGGGGGAGGCCCAGTCCAGCAGTGGACGTCCTTTGGCTGATATGGTGGTGGTGGTGGAAGTAGAATTTTGTCAAGTGCGAGTCAGATTTTTAGTATTCCCATACATTTTGAGACCCAGCTTCTGATGAACACAACGAGAAACTTTTTAAAAGTTTTTTATAATTATGGGAGCTCCCTTAAATATACATCATCTGTGAAAATTTCACATAAGCGAAACGCCGCATTAGTACAGTACGATTACTTTGAGTTTAACGCATATGTAATAGAGTTTCTATTACAAACATACGATTTTAAGACAGTCTTTGTAATAGAAACTCTATTACATAGGCGTCAAAGTAGACAATCCAATGGAATAAGAGCATATGTCAGTGTTCAACTCAAATTAATCGTACTGTACTTCGGTCTTTCAGACCAATATATATTTGTGTCTTTTGCTGTCAAAACCCTCGGATCCTGGAGCTCAAGCGCCTACAAACTGCCGTCACGTTTGGACCCGTTTTATGCACATTCTTAAAATATTCGTACACGGGTCTAACGCGATTTATTTACCTTAATTTACCGACGTTTCGACACGGGTTGCACCGGTCACGGTCGCGGCAGACTGACGTCCCAGCAAATTGTCAACGGTGATATGGACACACAACATTTAACTACCCCACAAATGTTTATAAAAATGTGAAGGGTAGAACTGAAAAAAGTTTCCTACCCGCTCATTATGCTACTAATTGTCTAGGGCACGACACACTCACAGTCATCATCATCATCATCATATCAGCAGACAGACGTCCACTGCTGGACATAGGCCTCCCCCAAAGACTTCCACAATAACCGGTCCTGCGCCACCCGCATCCAGCGGACACCCGCGACCTTCACCAGGTCATCAGTCCACCGTGTGGGGGGCCTGCCCACGCTACGCCTTCCGGTACGTACACTCACAGTACCCGCGCACAATTCTGAAGATTTATCCTGACATTTTAGATTGTGTATCACTGGTCCCCAAGTTAGTCAGTTAGTCGTCAGTAATTAAGGTCAATAACAGTCAATAAATAAATTTCGCCATAGACCCGTATACGAATATTTTAAGAATGTGTACAAAGTGCGAGAGTTTAAACAGTTTTATGCAGTTTTAGATTTGAACGTGGGGGTGGAGCTATTTTTTAACCTAGTTTGGAACCTTTGGGGTAGGTCATCGAGTTTTGGAAAAACTGCGGAGAATTTCCTCATAAACTTGCACATTTGCGTCAATATTTTCTATTTAACTCGATGAAATATTCCGTTGTGCCTTACGCAATAACTTTACGCTCTTTGCTTGACAAGTCACAAGAGGCTTTAAGTACACTCAGGTTAATATAAGTTCTATTCAAATACAGTCAGCGTCTCTAAAAGAACTCCAATTAAAGTTTCTTTTGCGTTAACTCGAATTCGGAAGATGTTTGCAGAGGGTAGTTATTTGAAAAGTTGAAATTTGTGTTTTTCAATGATTAAGGTTTTTTGGAGTTAAAGGGTTAACGTTGAAGTTTGGAAGTTTGAAATTAATTTCGGCTTCGAGTTTGGACTGTTTGTGTAGCGTGAGGCAAATGCGCATATCGGCATTTCTACGACTGAGGAAGTTTTATAAAATAAATGAGAATTTGGCTTTTAACTCAACTGCTGCTAGGCCCAAAAGGAGGGATATATGTTTGACCTATGATAGATAGATAAGACATTTATTTGCTTGCTACAAGTACAGACACACATTAAACAAAAAAAATATCATCATCATCATCATCCTAGCGTTATTCCCAGTACAGTTGCATCCTGAAGGATGCCTGGGGTCCGCTACCTAATCCCAAGAATTGGCGTAGGCCCGGTAGGTAGGTTTTTACAGAAGCGACTGCCATCTGACCTTCCAACCAGTGGCGGCTGCTGACTACGAAAACCGGTGGTGCGCAAATTTTAGGGATTTATGAAATACTATAATATATAATTATAACTCAAAAATTGCAAGACGACCACATTTTCATACAATTTTTTTTTAATGTATTACCTCAATCCGTCTATTTTGGTCAATAGCAAATGGTTTTATATTAAGACATGACCTTGGCGGCCCAGTCGATTTTATTGCTAATTTATCAATCACTAAAACTTTTATTATTGTTTCTAATATTCTTGATATTTAAGTTCACGCTTATTTTTTTCGTTAAACACATAGTTCGTCACTTCATAAAAGATAGTCACACTCACTTTAGAAAAACAATCAACAAACAATAAACACGAAATACGAATGCTGGCGCGATACGAGAAAAGTGCAGGCCATGTTATTATTATTAACCAACTAAGCCAACTTGACAATGGGCGCGCAAGAAAATAATAATAATAAATTGTTGTTTATTTAGGTATGAACCCATTTGTTACAGTTTAACAATATTTCAGACTAAACATTATACATATATTAAACAATTGAAAATATAATATTAATTAAAAATGTTCATTGTAACAATGCCATTATTGGCGCCTTATTTTTACGGTAGCAGGTTGTGTACACAACGTTAACAATGTTGTTCGTCGATTCGCTTACTCTCCCGACAAAGGACCAGTGTCTCTTACGCATTGTTGCATAGAAGTCATCCACTCTGTTCGCGGCGAACATACCAGACGCACTGCACCGCCACGGTAGCCGTAACATTGCACGAAACGCGTTATTGTACTGTACTCTGAGTCTGTTGAACGTCCGCTTCGTGCAATGGTACCACAGGTGACTAGTATAGAACGCCTGGCAATAAGCCCCAAACAGAGTTATTTTGACTTGGTCAGAGCAGTGAGCGAACCGGCATCATTATATTTTGAGCGTTTACTTCGCTTGGTCGGGTAATACCGCGGCCGGTCGTGTGGGCTCCGTGCGCCGCACGAGATTTACCTTTTTCTTCATAGAGTTTGTACGGAGTATCTTCCGTCTCACGTGCCCGGCGTTCTAACGCGATTCTCATAGAAATTGTACTGGCTAGTGCGTGCGCTCCACGAAGCGCTTTAAAGACTTCGACATAGCGTAGTGATTTCTTTGCATTTTTTAAATATAATTTATGTATGTTAGTACGGATAATTGCGATTGTTTTATTGATGACGATGGTATTGATGGTGTTAAATTTTTGGTAGTGCAACGCACGAGCGCACTTAAGGTACAGCCGCCACTGCTTCCAACCTAAGGTTGTAGTTGGTTATATGGATGTATGTCCATTCCTATCATATGTCATATGTCCCATATGTACATATTTCCTACGTATATCATAATAGCTCGGCTCAAACACGAGTAGGTGCTCATAAGCCTAAACCAATATTTCGAAATTTTGATTCAAAACCGTTAACGATGTCTTAAGACGGCTGGTAGAAGCTGGTCCTCTCAGTTTTGACGTTCGCCATATTAAGGGTCCCACGCACGCGTTAGTATAAGCTGGTCCTCTCAATTTTGCCCTGCACGCTCGGCTGAACTCGATTCTCCATACAAACGTAGTTTCGTTCTCATTTTAAAACGACGTGCTGAAATATCATGAAACTTTGTATATACAATCTAGTTTGCCATATTTAGGTCAGAAATTAGTTTCTGTTGCTAGACATTGTAATGGAAAAAAAATACAGCGAGTTTTAGAGTTTTTTACGTCTTGTATGAAAACCTTAATCTTATCGCTTTATTTTTTCTCCATTATAATTTCAAGCAACGGAAACTTATTTCCGACCTAGATATGTCGGATCCCATTGTGTAAACAAATTTTCGTGTTATTCCAGCATAGCATTTTAAAATGAGAGCGAAACTACGTTTGTATGGAGAACTGAGCGTCCTGCGGACTCTTAAGACTGCGCAGTACGTTCGGTTCTCCATACAAACGTATTTATGCTCTCATTTTAAAATGCCAGGCTAGAATAACATGAAACTTTGTATACACAATGGGATCCGGCATATCCAGGTCGGACCATAGTTTCTGTTGCTTGAAATTATAATGGAGAAGAAATACAGCGATTATTAAGGTTTTCATACAAGCCGTAAAAAACTCAAAAAGCCGCTGTATTTTTTTTCTTTTACGATTTCTAGCAACAGAAACTATGGTCCGACCTAGATATGCCGGATCCCATTGTGTATACAAATTTTCATGTTATTCTAGCATGGCGTTTTAAAATGAGAGGGTAAATACGTTTGTATGGAGAACCGACCCAGACCGAGCGTACTGCGCCCTCGTAACTGTATTCTCCTATTCTTCAATGAGTAATAAGGTAGTCAAAGCTACAGCCTCTCCTATGCATTTTGTTCAAGTTTTCTGTTTATGAAGGATTTCTAATGAAGGATTAAACATCGTGTTTGTGTGCGTGTCCGTGCATGTATGTGTGTGTTGATTGTTGGGTACGGAGGCCGAATTCTGTGCGGGCTTCCGTTTGGCTTAAAGCTATGGCGGAGTGGAGTGAGCTTTCTTTGCGGTAATTAATAAAAATAAGCTGTTTTCAGGTAAAATGCTCATCTATTTAAGATATACGTAGAATAAAAAAATATTAGAGAGGTAGAATAGGCATCTTCTGGGTGAGCTCGTTTCGTCATTGGCCTCATCTTTGCCCCCTGGTTAGCCAAGAGCAATCCCATTGTTAATAAAAAAAAGATATTTTCTTTGAGAATTGTCATGTATATTGACATATATTTTCTTCTTTACTATAGACAGTAAAAAAACAGGAAAAAGCAGGTGAGCACGCCACTACCTCCTAATCCCCAATTTTCCTGCTACCTCTGCGGGAGATAAAGCCTCTCCCGCAAGTCCCGCATAGGCTTACATAGTCATTCAAGGAAGTTTTCGCTTGTCACTGCTTGAATCGTCTAATGAAGACGGAAAGGCCAATGTTGATAGATAGTAACTTAGAATAAATGTCAATATTAACAATATGTGTGTTCTAGAGAACAGGACCATGAAAGAAGCAGGTTTCAAACATTTCTTCAAATCGACTTTCAACCTAAAAACTAGTTTTTTTCGCTTAGATTCTACGACACGAGCTTAAAATGGCTCCGACAATCTTAATCATTAATAAAAATATTGTATCCAAATCACTTTATTAGAATTATCAATACTTTTGTTATAATAAAAAAATATTAAGGCCCTTTAATCAAAATTTTATTTTTAGTATGTCAAACGATATTTAGCTGAACCTTACATAAGTTTGAAAACGTTACGTAATATACTGCCAACTTAAGCAAAAATACATCCTATGGGTCCTCATCATCATATAAAAAGGCGAAAACGAAATACGGTTCCGTTACATATTTATCATATTTTTCCTAAATTTTTCCTGGTTGTGTCCGTCAGGAATCCGGAATCCACTTTGGCATCTGATCCCAAGTATTGGCTTTTGGACAAGTTTCATCAAACAATGAATAATAAATAAATATTATGGGACAATTTTTACACAATTGTAATTAGTCCCATAGTAATCTCAATTTTTTTTTATAAGGCTGCAATATGACCTTCCAAGTTCAAACTCAGAGAAAAACTTAGATCTTGTTGGGATTAGACAGGTCTCCTCACGATGTTTTCCTTCACCGTAAAGTTACACTACCGTCAGAAAGTTTAAGAACAAACACAAAATATGCATATAATCAACATTGATTGATTATCCACTCAATCTTCTGGGTGAGCTCGCTTCATCGTCGGCCTCATCTTTGCCCCCTGACTACGAGTAGATGCTGGCCAAGAGCAATCCCATTTAAAAAAAAAAAAAAAAATTGATTCATCTGTCCGTAGTACTCTCAACCAGTTTGCAAAAGTCCAATCCATTGCAATCTTTTCGCCTTGTTTGGTTTGCGTAATAATTTAAGAACATTAAACTAAAAATTGTGTTTGGTCCTAAACTTTCTGACGGTAGTGTACGTAAGTATTTTTTCGCGAGAAATGCGACCTGTAGAGAAGAACAGTGAGAATTCCGCCAGCCGGTTTAGCCGAAGCTGAAAGCTGAAATATAAATGCGTCTGGTTAAAAAGTCGCCGCCACACTTGCCCAACCTAGGCACCAACTTCGACGGGTCGGGTATCAGTAAAAAATAAGCGGCACAAAATGAAAGGTTTCCAGGACGGGCCAGTTATTACATTTTTTTTAAATATTAGGTTACTATATCGATAGTCTACTGGGATGAAGATAGGAGTTTACGTTTAGATATCAGAAGAAATATAACACGGTCTACCATTTTTTATGCTTACCAATGTTTTTTTAGTCCTTGTTTGGTATGAGAATTTGTTTTAATGCTAGTCAGAGACCGATGCAGGTCACTTACTTACTCAACACAGCGAATTCGCGGGAACTCTAGCAACATTACTCACCACAAGGAACACATAACACTATATTTCTACAGAGAAAGTAAGTAGTGGTGTTATAATGGCTGCAGTTTTTGGTAAGGTGGAGGTACTGACATTCCGCTATGCCCTACCTCGCATATTTACAGCACCAAGCATATAATGACACATTTCTTCATTAATCAATTCACAGACATATTATTAACACTAAATTCAAATTCCCTCATTTCTATAACAAACATCCCCAGTCACTAAACCGAGGAAAAAACAAATGACTGTCCCAGTAGACTCAATAAATCCTCTAAAGTTGCCAAACTGTCCTGGAAATGTAGCTTTTATTCCCGCTGTGACGACAATGTTTTGTTTACATTATCTGCCCTGAGTTTTTGACAGCCCTGAGATTGCGTTAGGGGTGGCGGTTTTGTGTAATTTTATGGGAAGGTAGTGCAACATTATATACAACTCGTATGGACCCGAAAAGGGCGGACAGAGCACGCACAATTTGATTTGTCAGCGCCAGCACTGACAGTTTCAGAAGTTGTATGTTGAAAGATGAAGATCATGTTATTATGATGTCATATGATAGGTTATCAGCCGATCGATCACACAAATGTCCTCACTGGACGTAATACTGACAGTATTACACTTGCGCGGCAATATCATGCGCGGAAGCGGGGAAGTACTGGCTTCATTCTGCCACGCTCCCGCGCATACGACGCCAGTAAGGAAGCGCCCATTTAAATGTACGCAGTTCTTGAAGAAAGGAGTGTATACATTTTAAAAAAGTTGGCAATGTACATTTGACGCCCCTAGAGTTGCAGGCGTCTACAGGCTGCGGTGCTTACCGTCTGGCGGCCCGTACGCTTGTTTACCGACGTGATATAAAACAAAACTCTGTTTAGCACTAAGGTAAAGTCTGTAAAGTTATCTTTATAAGAAATCTTGCAAAGTCAGCGAAAACACTGCATGTCGATGTACAATCTTGAATATTGCAGCAAACGTGATTTGCGATGATACGATGTTAGACGGATACACAAAATAAAAACACGCATACAATATTACAGACGCCCCTGCAAACTCTTTCACACCGACAGAGTCACTTCAAAACCATAATGCCACAATCACCCTGAATTTAACACGGGATTTCACTCCTTATTCCAAAACCACTATGGCCTAGAATCGCGTGAATTTTGCAAATAATTAATTCAGTCTTTTTTCAAAGTGCCGAAATAAACAGGAAAAAACGCCATTATTACATGATACTTCGTCTAGAATTACAACCTTAATCCCATAGAACGTAAGTCATAGAATCGCGCGAACGTTTGTAAAATCTTAAATCATTCTAGTCCTTATGTGGAAATAAGCAGCAAAATATTTCACTCGTACCTTCTCAAACTCCCTCAGTAAATAATTATTATTTAGTACAACAATCACGTACGCTGAGGGCGTGCTGTGGATTTCTTGCGAATAACAATGATACTATGCGTTTTCATTTCTTTATGGGTCAGATGGGGGATAAAAAGGACTTTGTAAGTGTTATTTTGACTTGTGGATAACTGATCTGGTTATTTATTTATTAAGAAGGTACCTACGTGACATCATACTCTACAATATGTTACAGGGGTCGGAATTCTCGTAGCACTTTTGAGCTGTCATATGGACTTCTCATTTATCGACTTACGATCTACATATTATATCGATACATTATAGAACACAACATGTTGATGAAGATTAACAGTAGAGGTAAACAACAGGCGGTCTAATCGCTAAAGAGCGATCTCTTTCAGATAACTTGAGTAGTTGAAAATGTGAAATAGATATATGCAATGAAAACAATGAAAAGTTAATAGTTATGAGTAACAATGTCACATTTAATTAGTTCAGTTCAGTGTCTGTGTATGTTTGTTTGCATGCATATGTCTATAAAACTACCAATCAAAGGTCATCAGATTGATGGCCAGTACCTACGTAATATGATATCAATAGGTACAATGGCAATTCTTGTTTTGAAAAAAATGTCTTAAATTAATGCCTCGTAATAAGAAATCCACAAATTATCTATAAGGAACAATAATAGTACATTACTACAGAGGCCGGGACGAAAGGGGTTGCCGGCGGAAGACATATAGACGGCCGAGCGAAACGAGGCCGGATAGGTCTAAGGCGGGCAACCCCATATTTGCCGCCGAGGTAAACAACAAAAAAATCAAGTTTTATTTTTAATACTCATGGTAGCAGAATGTCATGATGCTTGTGCCACAAATTTATGTGGAATGGAAATTAAAAAAGAGGACTTTGCCGGCCTAGACCTGCAAGATTTGTATGAAATTCCATTAACGACCTCTTGTCCTAGCCGCACCTGAAACGTCATACTTCGCAGCCTATTATAAGGAACATAACATCAATATTTCATTGCATGTTTGAGAAAAATATTATTATAATAATTCCTATTTAAAATTTTCAAAAAGTTGGCATCCAAAGGTTATCTCGAAGATATCGCTCATTCGCGATAAGACTGCCTGTTGTTTGCTTTACACTTTTAATATTCTGTATTTATCGACAAATATTTGTATATCGGAAGTCGATAAATGAGAAGTCCCTATGACAGCTCAAAAGTGCTACGAGAACTCGGACCCCTGCATGTTACAGTTCATTCGCACGTGTATACGCTTATAGACTGGTATGATATCCTAAGCTAAGTGTAACATCACCACCATATCACCCCAAGGACGTCCACGGGGAGTAGATACGTGTTTAACATGTTACGTTCCGTAAAATATTCTATGGTACGAGTAGAAACTGTAACGATTGAAAGGCCGGTTGGTAGCTGACTGACTTTATTCATTTGTCTTTTTACAAACGTGCCAGTATTGTCATTTAGTAATGCAACCTATTTACATAATCCCTGCAGAAACCATTAGAGAAATTACTCATATGCACCATTGCGTGCATACGTACGTTCTTCGGCACAATAACGGAGATTTATAGTCGCATTCAATCACCATTTTCCAATGAATGAAAAGGTTGTTTAACGCATTCACTGCTACCAACACACATGTGCGTTCACTTCTACCTCTATGCAAGTTTGTTCCTGGGCGGGCTTGGCTGGCAGTGAATGTATTAAAATCTTTATTGTAATAGGTTTGTTACGCCTTCGTAAATTCTAAAACCTTTTTAACCTAAATGTTAAATATGTGTGCGGCTAGAATTTGCCGATATCCGCTCAAGCTAATCGGGCGTGACCACGGATGTTGTAATACATTCGAAACGTCAAGCAAACCTCAAAAAAGATGAATATATTTCAGTTGTACGCGATTAAGTCCCGTTTACCAAAAATGCCCTTTAGCCTAATTTAAAAACACTTTTGAAGTTGCCTTCTGTATGGCCTACATAAGAAAAACTGGCCAAGTGCGTATCGGCCACGCGCAATGTACGGTTCCGTAGTCTACCCGTTACACTGTGCGGACTTAAAAGTTCACAAACTTTATATCAACAAAAACAATGTCAAACAATAATCGTGTCGTTCAATGCAAATGGTACGGATATATATAATTAATGGGTAAAACGATGAAAAAAAAAACAAATATTCAAATATATGGTTATGTTTTTTAATGTTTGGTCGTCTAGTCTCAGAGTCTTTTGTACTCACCACCTTTCACCACCACCACCTTTTCATCACCTTTTATTTCGCCTTAAATTTCAAACCGTTTGCGCTGTCACGTGTTAAACTCACTCGTTTTCCCCAATCTCAACAAGTAAAACGATTTTCTGAATACACACATAAGATGTCGTTAAACATATTAATACGCATACCAATTTAATCTAACTTTGCTTTACGTATCCGGCAATAAATTACACTTAAACCCAAACGGGAACCGTATTAAAGTTAATTAAAATAAACCAATTAAGACCTTAACGTTTTTATTAAGTAAAAATAAAAGGAAGAGGTAAAATATGTACAATACGCTCAAATCGGTCGGAAACTAAGGAACAACTTTAAGGAATGAACGCTGTCGCGGACTGAAAAGAACTAGATCGTGTTATTTTGGCTACACAATTGACAACACACGCTTTCCATAAAGGTTGCTGTTTACAACAACAGTAGTCTGCCGTTGGCGTCATGTTTCGCGGAATTTTGGCTGAAATTTCCGTGTAGCTAGAGCCTTAGTTTCGTAGGATTCTACAAGCGTTTGAGTGGGATGGACAAAGTGTATTACCGAGCGAAATAAAGAAAGAACTAGGTCCTTTCTTACTCTGCTGGCTCAGTGACCCAAAAATTAATCCTACCTCCAACACGAGAGTGTGAGACGGTTTTCGGCTCTGCGCTAAAGCTAAAGAAAGAAACAGAATATATTATTATTGTTTTTTTTTTAATATTAGGGGACAACCTTACACAAATCGACCTAGTCCCAAACTAAGCAAAGCTTGTACTACTATGGGTACTAAGCGACGATAGACATACTTATATAGATAAATATATACTTATATACATAGAGAACATCCAAGACCCAAGAACAAAATCCGTGCTAAATGCACAAATAATGCCCTGGCCGGGATTTGAACCCAGGACCTCTGGCTTAGGAGGCAGTGTCACTACCGACTGGGTTTGCGATGTACAGTATGGTTTTAAGACATAAAGAGGCTCGACACTAATTGATTTGATGCGTGGTGCAAACGACATGAGTAGCACCGAATAAGAACTAAATCGCTGAAAAGACTGAACTAGTTTTTGACCGATGGAACGAGATGGGAGCGCCTCGTTCAAATACGGAGGCACAACATTAATGGATAAATTCACGGTAAAGGTGGCCGAAACGTTGTAATAAAAATGGTGAGTTAATTTCTTCTACGTATCGTAAGACCTCTGATTTAAGTTGTGAGGTCTGATCGAAAAGGGTTCTGTTTGCTCATTTTATTGACGTTTTAAAAATGGAGAGTTAACTAACCTATGTTACCGTTTTGAGCAATATTCTTAGGTATTTTACTCTTAAAAAGTTGGTATTTACATTTCTCCGGAGGGAAATACCGTTATGAATTCCACCGCACCTCGGGGACAGTGCGAAGGTTATGTCGGACTTGCACCGACTAAAAACCCCCCGACAGTCCTCCTCTACTCATTTCGGCCGGCTCTGGGATCTCCTTCGGAACGCACCAGTGCCGCCCTAGAGTCACACTTCTATGGGTCCTACCATCTGTTTTCATGGACGATCGTAGCACCCAACTGCGACCGTCTTCGACACCAAGACCCTTTTAGTCGCCTTGTACGACAGGCAGGGGACACCGTATAGCCGTGCACGAAGTATTAACCTACAAACATTATTGAGGCCTACATAAAGAGCACAATGGAAAGCCGTGATCTCTGCCTAACCCTCTGGGAAACAGGCGTGATTATATGTATGTCTAAAGAGCACAAACCAATTCAAAACATTAGAAGATTTTGGGATTTTGAGAAGAACCGGTTCCGAGCTCCGGTTCACTGTTCTCATCATCATCCTAGCGTTATTCCCAGTACAGTTGTATCCTGAAGGATGCCTGGGGTCCGCTACCTAATCGCAAGAATTGGCGTAGGCACTAGTTTTTACGGAAGCGACTGCCATCTGACCATCCAACCCGAGGAGGAAAGTAGACCTGATTGGGATTAGGCTTGTCAAGTGAGTGGGCAACTTGACTGTTAGAAGTACTCAAGCCGCCCGGAGGCCTCTAACTTGGCTTAACGACTGCTATCATAGACAGCAACCGGCATCAACGGCTTAACGTGCCTTCCAAAGCACGGGAGCGCTCCGTTAGTAACCACTCAAAGCGGTCACCCATCCAAGGACTGACCTCGCCCGACATTGCTTAACCTCGAATACCGCACGCGGTACGCGGGCGCCGCTGGGCCACTGTTCTATTCATCTAAAATGAATAAATCCGAACTCTAATTTCAAAAGTACCCTAAAATGGTCAAGTGAGAAAACAGGAAGCAAGCAAGCATATAGATAACACAAAAAATCCTACCTACGACTTCAGCCTTGTGCCATGTAAATAAGATTTAATTTCGCTTGGCTTGGTTGCCTTAGTGGCTACTCCACTAGACTAAAAAGGTGTAAAGATACGAGTTTTAAAGTCTCATGTGGTACTGACAAAGCCGAGATCAAATCGATGTTAATTGTTTCTTTGCATGATTTCTTAAGCGGATTAGTGTCCAGATACCACTTTGGAAGTATTAAGGCCAAGCCTTAGTTATATTTAAGCAATTTAACGAGAATTTAAACGAGTGTGTATTTATTTATACTTTAACGGGCGAGACTGAAAAAAAACTCAATTCTTGCCTCATCGCTAATCTATAGTCCTAAAAATTCTGTACTAGAATAAAATACAAAAAGATGATGTTATAGGGTGGTCTTTTTTGGGACCAGTGCCCTATAAAGGGTTAAAAAAAATAGTACATTACGATACAAATGCAGAGAACAGGAATTTCGCAACGAGTGGTGATAAATTGAAACACGACCGAAGGGAGTGTTTTAAATCGACACTAGGTGCGAATTACCTGTTCGCACGTGTATCGTACAACGTTTTAAAGTACATATGGCTCTTTAAAGTTTCGATATATGCACGTAATCTGCTGATTACCGCACTCGTGCGGTAAAATATCACCATATGTATTGTAAAAGTAGTTTATTCTTCAAATTAGGCATATTACATGCACCTATGAACGTGAAATAAACTACCACCGGTTCGGAAAAATAAACCTCTGCCGTTAGAAGAACCGGCGTAAGAAACTCGGCGAGGTGTCATTTTTTCAAAACAATAATTATAAAATATACATTGTATAGTTAAATATAAAAGTACAGTGTCAGCTACTACAAAATAACAATGCTACAGTAGAAAACCTATTTTCGCGAAAGATTAAGACTATAATAAGACGTGTCATGAAAAACCCCCGTAGATATAGTTATTGCACAAAAATCAAATTAGATAAAACTAGAAAAATTGGTCTAAAGCAGGGATTGGCTTGTTATGTTTTATTGTTTATTTTGTTTTTTTTTTACCTACTAATTTCTAGTCAGAATGCGCTAACAATTAACGCCTTTAAACGGATCCAGGACATTTTCGTTACATCCTGTAGGTGGAGAGACATTAACGTATCTTTCATACAACGCATATGCATGTTATTTTTTAGGGTTCCGTACCCAAAGGGTAAAGACGGGACCCTATTACTAAGACTTCGCTGTCCGTCCGTCCGTCCGTCTGTCACCAGGCTGTATCTCAAGAATCGTAATAGCTAGACAGTTGAAATTTTCACAGATTATGTATTTCTGTTGCCGCTATAACAACAAATACTAGACACAAAATAATAATAATAATTAAGGGGGGCTCCCATACAAAAAACGTGATATTTAAGCCCTTTTTCATGGCTACCACTCGCCGAGCTAGATCTCAAGAACCGTAATAGCTAGACAGTTGAAATTTGCACAGATTATGTATTTCTCTGGACTGGAGAAGGCTAGGCATCAACATAAACGGCGACTACCTCACTCACCTTCGGTTTGCTGACGATATAGTAGTCTTGGCTGAGACCATGGAGGATTTAAGTACAATGCTCAATGACCTCAGTAAAGCCTCCGAGCGAGTTGGTCTAAGGATGAACATGGACAAGACGAAGATCATGTCAAATGTCCATGTCGCACCAACTCCCTTAACAATCGGACACTTTACACTCGAAGTTGTAGACGATTACATATACCTAGGACAGACTGTCCAGTTAGGAAGGTCCAACTTCGAGAAAGAGGTTAATCGTCGAATCCGACTCGGCTGGGCAGCGTTCGGGAAGCTACGGCACATCTTTTCGTCCAATATTCCGCAGTGTCTCAAGACAAAAGTTTTTGACCAGTGTGTGTTGCCAGTGATGACATATGGCACTGAAACGTGGTCGCTTACTATGGGCCTTATAAGAAGGCTCAAAGTCACCCAAAGGGCAATGGAGAGAGCTATGTTGGGAGTTTCTCTGCGTGATCGCATCAGGAATGAGGCCATCCGCAGCAGGACCAAAGTGACCGATATAGTCCTCCGAATCGCTAAACTTAAGTGGCAGTGGGCGGGGCACATAGCACGTAGAACCGATGGCCGTTGGGGCGGAAAGGTTCTCGAGTGGCGGCCACGTACCGGAAGGCGTAGCGTGGGCAGGCCCCCCACACGGTGGACTGATGACCTGGTGAAGGTCGCGGGTGTCCGCTGGATGCGGGTGGCGCAGGATCGGTCATTGTGGAAGTCTTTAGGGGAGGCCTATGTCCAGCAGTGGACGTCTTTCGGCTGACATGATGATGATGATGATGATGATGATGTATTTCTGTTGCCGCTATAAAAACAAATATTAAAAACCTGCCAAGTGCGAGTCGGACTCTTTTTATAGATCATGCGGTACGGAACCCATCGTGCGCGAGTCCGACTCGCACTTGGCCGGTTTTTTATAGATGAGCAATGAAAGCGTATAATCAAACTTGAAATGGGCATTTTTCGACCAAATTGATTTAAACAGAAACTTGTACATGTAGATACATATACGATAGGTACAACAGGTAAAATATTAATTTATTTTTACGATTACATGTAAAGTTCTCACACTACTTTTCGGAATCACTAATTAGTATAATGAGTTAAAGTATATTGTAAAATTTGTTTTAAACAGAACTTGATACCGCAGGGCATTTGAGCCAATAACAATATACCCAGAAACTCAACCTTATAATAATATGTCAGTTCGTGGAAAGTAAAAGCAAGGACTCATTAAAGATTGCGATTACATTACAATGTTAGCAATAAGATTTTATATAGAATACTCTCGTGAGTTTGACATATATTAAAATATAATGAAACGGGTCACTCACGTCTCTAAGGTCGAATATCGTTCGACATGTTTCAGACCGGTACGTGGTCCTTTATCATGAGTACCTATCGCGGCGGCGATTCTTTTAGCACTGCGTGCCCGTGCCCTGCCCGCTCGGCTGCTCGGCACGGGCGGTGGCGGCGGAGGCGAGAATCTACCCTCGTTTTCCTCGTTTGGATTTTGTCAAAAACTTAATTTCTGGTATAAGATTTTACTGCTAACTGTACTTTTTTTTCACAGTCAAAAACTACTTGTTAACCCTTTAACCGCCGGGAATTTTTCATCAAACAGTCCCGGATCACCGCTGGTAGTAAGTTACACATTTGTAAGAAAAATAATCAAATTAGAATCCGTGAGAGAGATGAATATAACATGTAAAAAACATACCATATATTTTATCTATTTAACAGACTGCTATATAATGGGCGATTCCGGTTCGTTACAGACAAATATCATAATGCCGTTTTACATATTTCACTAAATCTCGTTGTATAGTTGGTGAAACGAACAATAACTTCAAATACCGAATTACTAGTGAAACTGAAACTGACTGAAAGTAAAAATGCATTAGTTTCATAATAATTACCAAAATTCAAAAATACCTTTTGTTGACAGGCCCAAAGATCAAAATGACACTGTCTCATAATACCTAAAATTTTATACACGCAGTATATTTAGTGTTACGTATTTATAAATGATAAATAATTTAATTACTTACTCATTGCTTAAAAATTGTAAACTTCAACATAAGAGCGTTCGTGGCCCCGCGGCACCCGCGTACCGCGTGCGGTATACGAGGTTAAGCAACGTGGGCGCAGGTCGGTTCCCGGATGGGTGACCGCTTTGAGTGGTTACTAACTGAGCGCTCCCGTGCTTTGGAAGGCATTTTAAGCCGTTGATCCCGGGTGCTGTCTACATCAGCAGTCGTTAAGCCAAGTTAGAGGCCTTCGGGCGGCTTGAGAACTTTTAACAGTCAAGTTGCCCACTCATTTGACAAAGGGGGGTTGAAGTTGCACCACGCCCGTAGGGAGAGTACCCACCGTTACCCTACACGTGACCCCTGGGAGGTGCTAAAAGTGCAACAAACTGGCAACCGTACTTGTCTTCTCGAAGATCTCACGGTTCGAAAATAAATGTCATACGATTATTATTATTATTATTACTTCAACATAATTTTAAATATTTTTTGCATAGATACTTAATTTTAGACATTTTGACATTGTGGCGTTTTTGTATCTAGTTTATTTGAGCTTTAGACATTCTGGGAAATTGTATAATTGAAAATTCATCAAATCATGATCAAGTCAACTTTTAGACATTTTGGGAAATGGTAGAATTGAAAATTTATCAAAACGCGATAGAGTCTAAGTGAATTATAGTCACATTAAGAATACGGTAATTTAAGAATTAGGCGTTAGTTATTTCGAGCTTTGGACATTATGAGAATAATCTGTTTTGACATTCTGATATTCTAGGGATACGTTATTATGATTTTTGGCTATAACGAACCGGAATCTAATGGGCATGTCAAAAGAAGACCACCAGAATACATCGGCAACAGATCTCTAATTGGTCTTGCTTTGCCTGGAACGTGGCGAAGAGGGAACCCAATTTACGATAGCTCAATGTCGTAACCAAAGATATGAACGCTGAGGATATCCAGGACAGCGGGAAGTGGAAAAAAAAGGATCTGGGAAGCGGACCCGTCGTAAGACGGGGCAAACGCTATGAGGATGATGATGATCAAACTGCGGCGAAATGAGCTGGGTATTTTATGTCTAACTAGCTGTTGCCCGCGACTTCGTCATCGTCTTCGCTCCTATTGGTCGCAGCGTGATGTTATATAGCCTAAAGCCTTCCTCGATAAATGTACTATCCAACACAAAAATAATTTTTCAATTCGAACCAGTAGTTCAAAGAGATTAGCGCGTTCAAGAAAAACAAACAAACAAACTCTTAAGCTTTATAATATACTGTTCAAAGGTTAATTTTGTTCCAATGATCCTATCACGATGAGTTTTGCTTGCGTAGTTTAAGACTAACTATGGCCAACTTCTGACTCCATCATCAGATCAGCTCGGTGTTACCATAATATTGCATCGTCACCGAACTTACATAAGTATGCCAAATATAAGTTCAATCGGATACCGGCAAGAGGCTGACAAAAGGATTGCAAATTTTGGAGACAACTTATTTACATAGTTTTTTTTTAATACCACGTCGGTGGCAAACAAGCGTATGTAAGTAAGTAAGTATTTTTTATTTGTAAACATAGGTATATACAGAGTGGTGGTGTAAAAGGTACAGAGTCGCACTATGTTTCGCCGGTAGGCATACAAATTTAAATTTTTACATGACATTAGAATTCATAACATAATTATTAAATATAACGTAACGTAACGTAATTATTAAATGTAACGTTTGTTTGTAATAAATAAATAAATAAATAAGTAGAATAATTGAATTAAAATAACAATATGTCCCAGATATACATTAAACTCGTAATTAACACTAAAAAATAAATACCAAACAAATTAAACATTAAAATAACATAAAATAATTCAACTTTTGTCCGCAAAAAAGTCTGTCAAGGAATAGTAACATTTGTCAATGAGTAATTCATATAAATTATTTTTACGGGCGTACGGCCTGCCTAGTGGTAAGCGGTCACCGTAGCGTATGGAATCCTGCAACTCCAGGGGTGTCACATGCGCGTGGCCTACCCTTTAAAAATGTCGAAAATGTCTCCTTTCTTGAAGAACCCCATACTCAGTCCCTCGGGAAAACCTCAGTACGAACAGTCGAGTGCAATTTAAATAATAGCTTGTAAAAAATAGACTACTATGCTCTGGCTCTGTGAGGTATTGATGTCGCAATTTTTTTTCCACATTTAAAAATTTCCAAAAACTAACTAGACCAAAAAATTCTATATAATTATCAAACCTGCTCACAAAATTTCACGAGAATCCGTTGAGAAATGCGACCTGTAAAGAAGAATATCCGGACAGACCGACACACGGAAGAATTTTTGACGAAAGCTGAATCGGAGACTCTTCGCTCGCTTCGCTCGCTCGGTCAATAATAAGTACCTATATATTTTTTTAACTACCACGCTGACGTTGGCAAACAAGCGTATCGAGGCAGAAGCTTGCGACGCCAGAAATTGATATGAGGATTCATTGTATTGGCCATCATAAGGACGTCCACTGCTGTACACTGGGCTCCCTCAATTTCATGGGGGGTAAATGTCATAATCGCCAGTCTTGGCATGCGAGTTGGCGATCGCAGTGCCTCCACCGCACTCCAGGGATGCTGCAGCCCATCCCACGGTGGTCTTGGTCGTAGTTTTACGACTTACCCGGGTCCAGTTGACTCCATACTCTCAACATAGAGCATCCTTGGGAGCTCTGATGTTGGTTCCCGTTGCTAGCAAGTGTCAGTGTGAAAAGGCCTTAAAGATACTCATAGCGTAGTGTCCCCTTAAGCCATGTAGCTATCATCTCGCCGTGTACCGCCAGATCGATCAGCGGGCTAATACGCATTAACGGACTTTGTACTGTGATACCATCAACATTCGGAGCTGAGAAAGGGTAGCGGTATGGATATGGCAGTTTATGAATCATGATTTTGCAGGCCCCGGTTCGATGTCCAGTTTTGACTCTCTTCTGCCTTTTGTGGTGGAGCAAGATCCTGTAAGTCCATAAGCGATATAGCTATACAGGGTAGGGCCTGTAACAGGAGCAAACTATTTAACGGTCCACTATTGGGCAAGTCAGCAATTATTTCCAAGTGGTCCCAGTTGCAAACAAAGTATTTTTAATATAATTACTTTAAAATAAGCTTACGTGTATTTTTTACACTTCTGGAGTTATATTAATAGTTATTTATTAAAAAAAACACAAAAAAATATATACTAAAAATACCTTGTAAGATAAAATATTCAACAACTATTACTACTTATAACTTGATACTACGAGTATCTCAAAAATTGCATTGACTGGCGCGCTATATAATAGTCTCGTTGACGTAACTGGTGACCGAAGAGCTGGCGGTTTCCTCGCTCAACGTATCAGCATTGCGATACAGCGAGGAAATGCCGCCAGCATCCTCGGTACAATGCCTCAAGGGCCCGTTTTAGATTTAAGTTAGTTTTAATTTTCTTTATATTATTTTGGTTAAGTATTCTTGTATATATTTTCGTTGTACATAAATAAATGATTCTCATAAGATTAATAAGCGACGTAAAATGTCGAGTGTTTAAATAGTCTCGTGGAATCAAGACACACACAGACAAGATACAAGCTTACTCTTATCGTATGCTCATCTGTAATTCGATAATGACAAATAATTACATGATAGATAACAGATAGATTGATAAATCATATGGGGTTTTCTAGAAAAAACCTGGACTGAACCTGTTAAAAAAATTTAGGTACAAAAAAAGTAAAGTAAAAAGAACATGGCAAAGTAAATGGGGTAAATATAATACGCCTTCAACGATGTTACCAGGTTTAAAAAGGGGAGCGAGTGGAGTGACATACCCTTATTTGTTATTTTATAAAAAGTAGGCAACCCCTATTTTTCCAATCTTTTTTGTAACATTTTTAAACCGAGTGGGAATCGCCCTAGATACCGTTGGGCCGATGCTGTGGAGGTCGATCTATGTGAGCTTCAAGTTGACTCGTGGAAGGAAATGACGCAGGATCGGGATCAGTGGCGTGCAATCGTATTGGAGGCCAAGACACACTTTGGATCGCGGCGCGAGTAAGTAAGTTTATTACGAGCTTTTTCGAGTATTAGACTACCTATACATACCATTATTATTATTATTATTATTATAGCCTCTTTATTTCCTTTTTATAGTATAAATCATCAGTAATAATAACAATTTTAACTTAACATAATTTTACATAACATAATTTTCCGCAGTTTATATGATAAAAAAAGTACTTAAAGCATGCGTTTTAACATTGCAATATAATATAATTTTTTTGATGCACAGTTGATGAAATGCATAGTTGTAAAATTGTGTAGAATATCAAAAGCATAGTAATAATTAAAATCGACTTAAAATATTAAATTATTGTAGATATCACAGTGTAAAGATATATTGTGTACTTTTCATTTAATTTATGTTTTTTTTAAAAAATTTAATAAAACTTCATTAAAGAATAAAATAATAAAACGAAAATATGGGATATGTTTAACATGCATGTTTTCTTTTTTTTTGTTAAGTTATATATTTTCTAAGGACCTCTTCTCGAGTAAAGGCCTCCTCCATACTCTTCCAGTTGTCTCTATCTCTTGCTTTTATGATCCAGTCTTTTCCTGCTGTTTTGTTTAACTCGTCAATCCATCTTTCTCTTGGCTTTCCTTTTTTTCTTTTGTTCTTCCATACATACCATTACCAACTCCATACTTTACGGATCCATGTCGTGCGGTCGGGTAGCAGACAACTTGTTGGACCAGTTTGACAAATTGTCTTTTTTCGACCGCGGCTCCGTCTGCGGTCGCGACACACGAAACTTTGGGGAACTTTCACGTTTGTACAGTCCGATATAAATGTATCGGAAAGTACTGCACAGTCACCTACAAATATATAAATAATTGATCAAAGGTAAGCTGGAAGAGACCTTTTAAAGGGATAAGCTCGCCTTTGTACATCATCTTATTAGTTTTTTTTTTCTATTTGTCGTGTTTTATGTAGGTGCAATGAGAGTAAAGCAATGCATACATAAAGAAAATAAAAATTCTGTCCTCTCAAAAATAACTTGAAAAGTGGATGTTACTTCCTACATATTGGAACATTTTAACAGTTTGTGTCCCGAAAAATTTAAAAATATTGTGCACTTGCTCAACGCACTTGAAATGTTGTATATTTTATTTTTTTCTCGATTATTTGTCAAAAAGCAAATATTTAAAAATAGAAAACGGCTGTTATAGAGTTATGCAGCAAAAATAGTTATTTTATAGTAGCATATTTTTGTGTATTTAAAAAGGTTTCGGTGTAAAAATATATTTACTAAAAATATACACGATTCTGTTTAACAAAATAAACAGCGTAAAGCATCCACAGTTTTGACGTATTAGGATTGTGTTTAACATAAATCCAATTTAGTCTTGTTCCCCTATTTTTGAGAGAAGCGCTATTTATATTATCCTCGAGTGAAATGGCAACTGCTTACATTGCATTACTCGAACATGCTTCCATTTAAAACTAATAATCCGCCTGAAATAGCCTACCTTCCATGCCTCGACATTAATGTACTATTATTGCTAATCAAGAAAACAACACACATGAACTACGTACGCTATCTGCTTACCATATACCAGTATGCTTGTTTACAACCGGCTGGTAATTTGCCTCTATAGGAACTAAGAACCGTTCAAAATCTCACCACAGCCCGTGAGAACAGCCAGTTCATTACCAACAAAAATGGTGATCGCCCAAAGATAATTAAGGATGTACTTGGTCCAGTTAAACGGACATTAGCGGGCGGTAATATATTGTGTTTTGTGTAAGTGATCTTGCTGGGTTGTGTGCGCTGTGATAAGAGGTAGCGGGAACGGTTGAGGACGCGTGTGGCTGGCCCGCGGATAGTTATCTGGTCGAATTTACAGTGCGACAAAAGAGTAGAAATTAAAAAGTGCCAACACTGTCGTGTCATCCCCTTCAAATCAATCTAGGAAAAAAGGGACGACACTACAGTGTAGCCACTTTCAAATTTCTACTCTTTTGTGACGCCCTGTATGCCTGTCCCTGAGTCCAGAACTCTTTTCTCCTTCTCTCTTCAAACGATGCAACAGTGAATTCAGCTTTATTATTGGTAAAGGGGACTTAATCGCGTACAAAAATTATTTACCTGAGGTGTGCCCGACGTTTCGAATGTATCACAACATCCGTGGTCACGAGCTGACTGGCTTGCGCGGGTATCAACATCTTCTAGCCGCACGAGTTTTCCGAAGTCATTTTCTACTGTAAAAATGAGGTTCTGTAGAGAAGACTTTCGGTTTATGAAGCTAAATCCAGTGGTTTGGTCCTGATTGTGGGAGTTCGTACGTTGGTGAGACTAAGCGAACCATTGCAGAAAGGGTCAAGGAGCACATCACAGCTGTCAGAAATCGTCAGGTTAATAAGTCTGCCATAGCCGAGCATTTACTGGAAGGACCCAACGACGTTAGTGACCCGGTTAACTATATCTTAATATGTCTCAAACTCACGGGAGTTTTCTATATAAAATATTTAAAAACGTTTGTTTTCAAAGAGATATCTTGGATGCCGCTCCCTTCCTCTTCCTTTTTTTTACCATTGACTGAATACCGCTGGCTACTCAGATTAATTCGCGATTCGAACTCGCTCATCCCCCCACTAAGTCCACCCCCGTACGACCACGCGAGCGTTAGAGGTATTTATCATTACTTAATCTTACGGTAACGTGCGGTATGCTCTAATAATGGAAAGCAATATAAATAATTGTTTTTTTTTTACCGGCGAAAAGGCCTGTAATTATGTAAGTAATGAGCAATCATTGAAAGCGTTATAGAATGATGTAAATCATTTGTGGTGCTCTGTAGTTTGATTATATTAAAGTAGCGCTAATTGAATGGAAATGCATCCTCATTATCATTATGTCAGCTGAAGGACGTACACAGCTGGACATAGGTCTCCCCGAAGAGTGCCATAATGACCGGTCTTGCGGCACCCGCATCCAGCGGAGTCTCGCGACCTTTACCAGATCATCAGTCCACCAAAAACATGTTATGAACAAGGCGACACTCCGCTGTGCTTTATATTCGTATCAGAATTAAAACATATGTAGATTGTACAAATACAATCGACGAGGACGCACTCAATTTCTTCACGTAGTGTACTACGTATGTATATCAAAGTAGTATACAGGGTGTGGCCTAGGTAATAGGAGCAATAAATTTAAAGGACGCTTCCTTAAAGCATCTGCAATAACCTCTGGTGTCCAAAAAAAAAAATAATAATATTCTTTATTGCACCACAAATACAAGAGTAAAATGCTTTAAGATTTGGCAGTATTAACAATGGTGACAACAGGCGGTCTTATCGCTAAAAATATATATATATCTTTTTTCAATTGGGAGAAATTTTAATCTAAAGTTATTACCTCCAAGTAATGGATCTTGGCACCCAGACATTATAGCGCGGCAGTCAATGCTGATTTTGAGGTTGCCTCAAGTTATGACTCATAATAGTTGTCGCATTTTTAGATTAAAAGGATATTTTTGGAATTTTTAAAAAAAATATATAAATTTTTAGTGTTTTTGAATAAATAGTTATTAATATCACTCCAGTGGAGTAAAAAAGTACTTACAAAATACTTTTGCGAAATAATCAAAAAAAAACTTTATGGACATAATTGCTGGAGAGCTCAATAGCGTACCGTATAATTTTTGCTCCTATTACAGGCCACATCCTGTATATTTTTTATGATTGACTGACCAGCGGTTGGTCCTATTCTCACCTGATGGAAAGCGATGACAAGTCCTAATATGTTGCTCACTGGTTCAATAATAGCCTATACACTCTTGTCTTGAAGAGATCCAGATTTTATGTATCAGGAAATAAAGACGTCGTCTTTATTTCCTGATACATAAAATCGACGGCAGCAAGTTCCAGTCCTTAGCTGTTCGAATTAGGAATGAAGAAGCAAATCGCTTCCTGCGAATAAATGGTAGACTGACAACTTCGATGTATACATGATATAGTTTAAGTATGTGGTGTTGTGTTCCTGGTGGTGAGTATAAGGTCGCCAGAGCTTCCGAGGATACGTTGACGAATCCTCAATTCACTAAAGGGCCGGTAACGTGCTTTTTAACCCCCAACGCAACAAGAGAGGGGTGTTATAAGTTTAACATGTCTGTCTGTGTATCTATGTATCTGTCTTTGGTATCGTAGCTCCCAAACGGATGAACCGATTTTCGTTTAGTTTTTTTATGTCATAGATAGTATTATCCCGAGTGTTCTTAGCCATGTTTCATGAAAATCTGTTCAGCCGTTTTTGAGATATTGAGCTTTGAAATGAAAATGTCGGGGGTATTTCAACTATTTAAGTTGTAGTTATTCTATAGGGTTCTGAAAACGTACGCGTCCATAGGCTACGGTGACCGCTTATCATCAGGCAAGCAACAAGCTTATTTTCTAGCGTCATTGTATAAATAAAACAGTATAACATATACTTAAATTATCTGCATTCATAACCGGACTACATCAAAGAGTTGCGGAACAGCAATGATTAAACTCTGTGTTGGGAACAATTAAAACGATGTACATTTTCGGATGTGGGCCTCGAGCTATTGAATTAATTACTATATGTTAGCGCAGAGTGAAGAAAGAACAGAAAAGATACAGATTAAAATATAATGAAACGGGTCAGTCGCATCGCTCGATAGGTTTCGAACCGGTATGCGGTTCTTAATCATAAGCGCTTGCATGACGACGCATTTAGCAGATATTTGCACCTGCATGTGTCCCTATCATCAATACCAAAAGTTAAAAAAAAATATTTTTGTTACAAGATTTAGTACCAACCTTTTTCTTTTTTCCAAAGTCGCCAACTACACGTTGAAAGAAGTTTCAATCAGCTCAAATATGACGTGTTTATCTTATGTCGTTTAGCAGTTTCTATGGCCACCTTCTGTCTCCATCATCAAATCAGCTCGGAGATGCCGTAATCTTCCATTGCCACTGAACTGGCTACCATCCTTTCCTGGTCGAAATTCCTCTAATTCGAACCAAGTGCTTTGCATCTTCTTTTATAATGCGCACTTCTAAGGTTTGGAATTCTCTGCCGGCGTCTGTATTTCCGAGTTCATATAACCTGGACCTTTTTAAGGCACGAGTGAATAGGCATCTTCTGGGTGAGCTCGCTTCATCGTCGGCCTCATCTTTGCCCCCTGGCTAGATGCTGGCTAAGAGCAATCCCATTTTTAATAATAAAAAAAAAAGAACTTACATTATGTGTAGCAAATTTCAACTCAAACAAATGTGGCTAACTGCCATTAAAATCAGTTGCATTAGACCTGAATATACAAAAATTTCAAGTTAAATAAAATAGAAGCTTGTAAAAATGCATTGTCAGCGTTATAATTATTATTAATATATTTAATGAGTGCAATGGTACTCATACTACTTAGTAAATAAATTGCTCCACAAAACTGTATCATCGTAAACTGTGGGAACTGCAATCTCTTGGTAAGGCACATTGAGAATAATTAAATGTAAGTACTACGGAGCACCCGGCTTCTCTAATTGATCCCATCGATTGATTAAATTGATTGTTGGTTGTATGAATGGTTTATCTAACACAGGGTATCTTATACTTTTTCTAGTTATAGACCCCTTTTAAAATTCAAAGAACTCTATTACCCTTTCGGAACAAAACGAGGTCTAGCTTTTAATTATACTTGATAAGTAGTTTTTGATAATGTCACCCATGGACCACAGTTTCAGAAACTCTGATCTTACGGTACTGTTCTTTAATAGGACTGTGGCGGAAAAGCCAGTCAATTTCCATTTTGGCTAGTTTCGTTGTGAAAGCAAGTAGAAATTATGCTGCCTCCGTCCCTTTTAAATTGTATTGAATAATTATAAAAGGCATTGTACAAAGAATACGTAAACTGATCCCAACTCTATTATAAGGTAAACGTCTCTGTGTTCGACATTGACCCATACTTGATACTCAAAATCCTAATTCATGAAAATAGAGGTGAAAGATATATACAGGGTGGGCCCTGTAACAGGAGCAAAAAAATATATCGGGCAAAAATTGAGCAAGCCAGCAATTATTTCTTACGTGCATTTTTTTACTCTTCTGGAGTTATATTAATAACTATTTATTTTAAAAACACAAAAGAATGTTGACCAAAAAACCTGATGAAATGACTCATAACTTTATACTACTTCAAAAACTGTATTGACTCGCGCGCTATAATTGTATCGTAGTATCAAGACACAGTACTTGAAGGTCATAGCTTTCGATCAAATTTTCTCAGAATAGAAAAAGAAAACCTCACAGGGAGTACTGCAGATGGATGCTCTAACTAAGGAAGCGTCCTTTTAAATATTTTTTCCTGTTACACGACCCATTCTGTATATAACACGACTACATAGCTAGCTATATCACACATGTCACAATCAAGGATAAATTAGTCTTCTGATATATCTCAATTCCGTCAAGTTACTAGGTGTCCGTTCCTTTTGGTGATATGCAAATACTAATTCTATAGGATCATTTTTCTACGTAGTCTGTACTCCTATAATAAATGTTTTAACGTCTAATGTGGGATGTGAGCGGAATACTGGCCAGTTGTGGTCGCGAGCCTCAGTTGCCAGACTTGTGAAGTACCAAAAGCGCACGAGTGAATAGGCATCTTTTGGGTGAGCTCGCTTCATCGTCGGCCTCATCTTTGCCCCCTGGCTAGATGCTGGCCAAGAGCAATCCCATTTTTAATAAAAAAAGGGGAAGTGGTGGAAAACGCGTACCTGGTTCGAAACGTATCACTGGCTGCAAGATCGGGCTGCCGGTCTTACGCACTTTTCTTCTGAATACTTCTGCCTGTCAGTTGATGTTCTCGTCTTTCCCGCGTTTTCCAGGGATAGGGTTTTGGTAAGGATTAGGGGAAAGCTGACATGAAAGCTATGACTGGAAATTTAGATATTATATACTAAACAACTTGTATTGTATCTCGTAGCGTAAAACGAAGCCCAGTTAAGTCCTTGTTAATTGGCGAGAACCTTTAATGATGCGTCTAATTACGATACAAAAACACAACACAATAGTGGGTGTGACTAGAGTGGGTTGAGCGGACAAAAGATAGAAGATATGTGTTAATTGACATCATTCATCTTTGTGTTGCATTTTATGTTGCGATTGCTCAAGTATTTTAACAGCCGTTTCTCATAACTATACAAGTTTTTACCATACTGGTGATATACACATACCGCGGGTCACACCTGGATGAGACTAGTACGAGATCGGGGTGAGTGGCGTACACGAAGAGAGGCCTATGCTCAGCAGTGGGCGATTGCGGGCTGAAAATGATTATGATGATGATGATATACACATTGCACGTAAAATTGATGGCCGTTCGGGCGAAAAGGTTCTAGAGCCTAATCCTAAAAATAGTGTAAAACATATTATACAGGGTGTGGCCTGTAATAGGAGCAATAAATTTAAAGGACGCTTTCTTAGAGCATATGCACCAACCATATCTAAAAAAAATAATCGGAGAAATGTTGATCTATAGTTATGGCATCCAAGTAATGGTTCTTGGCACCACGAGATTATAGAGTGGCAGTCAATGCTGATTTTGAGGTACCATCAAATTATGACTCATTAAATAATTGTTGCATTTTTGGTTTAAAAGGATATTTATGGGAATTTTCAAATATTATTATATTTTTTTTAGTATTTTAAAAATAATGAGTTATTATTTTAGTAGAGTAAAAAAGTACACGTGAGCTATACCGATTAGCATATTTTTTTGCCATTTTTTTGTACTGTTTAATTTGTTGCTCCTCTGACAGGTCTCTCAGCATAATGCTGCCATTTATTTATTTATTTATTTAATCTTTATTGCACAAAAGTAAAACTTATAGTTCAAAAGGCGGACTTAATGCCATAAAGCATTCTCTACCAGTCGACCTTAAGGCAAAGCAGAAAAATTGTGGGCGGTGCAACTAAGATAATAAATAAAACCATAGGGACTTACAAAAACTGGAAGCATATATACAATACGATATGATATTATATAATATTATAAATAATAATATAATGTACAACCACTACTAAATAAATATTTATACATACACACATACACATACATATACATACATATTATTATATATGGATGAAACTTACATATCAGAAATATTATGATATCTTGGTTCTGCCAGCAAAAAACTTGTACAAGTTTATTTTAAAAGCAAGCCTATTTGGAGATCGTCTAATATTAACGGGGAGACTGTTCCAGAAGCGGGCTACCTAAACGGAAAAGGAATTGGACATGAAACCAGTGCGGTGAGGCGGAATAGAGAGGGAAAGATTGCCAGAAGAGCGAAGTTGACGGGCTCGAGTAACACCATAAGAGTGAAAAAGTTTTTTAATGTATTCGGGAGATTGAGGATCATTTAAGATGTCTATTGTTGCCAACACTGATCTTTCGATGAAACCATCGATAGATTTCACATATTATTTATTTAACTATACAATTAAACAATCTATGTACTCGTACATGCCATAAATCCAATCGCCACTTATAAAAACCCATGTCTAACCTCGATAACTGATAAAACAGTACAAACAGATACAATCGCTTGTCACGATTCTCACATTGTTAAGCCTCGTCACATATTATTTATTATACTAGTCTGTGGCCTCGTGGAGCGTTGTCTGCGATGCTAGTGAGAGTTTGAACAAAACTGTATAGACGTAATCATGGCGGCATCGCCGATTGAAGTTTGGGCTGGGGATATAGTAGGCTCATTTTAGCACACTACTGGTTTTTGCGACTCTTAAAATCAATGAGAAATGCAACCTGTAGAGGAGAACATCCGGGCAGACAGACAGACAGACAGACAGACAGACAGACAGACAGACAAACATACGAAAGAATTTCTGTCGAAAGCTGAAACGGAGACGCTTCGCTCGGCCAATAAACTAGTGGATCTGACTCTGTGAGCTGTAGTCCTCGCAAAAAAAAAATCTTTTTCAATTTTCAAGATCTCCAAATACTGTCTCGACAAAAAAAAAACGATATAATTATCGAACCTGCTCACAAAATTTCACCAGAAACTGTTGAGAAATGCGACCTGTAGAGGAGAACCTCCGGACAGACAGACATACGAACGAATTTTTGTCGAAAGCTGAAACGGAGACGCTTCGCTCGCTCGGTCAGTAAATATTAGGGGACAATTTCTTACGCAAATCGAATAAGTCCCATAGGCTCAATAAGGCTTGTGTTATGGGTAATAGACAACGATATATATACAATATACATTGTATAGTTAAATATAAAATTACAGTGTATACTATATTGAAATATGTAGAAAACATCCATATCACAGGAATTTAATATCTATCACAGAAACAAATGCCCTTACCGGGATTCAAATCTGCGACCTCTAGCTTTGGGACCACCTAGGCTAAACAGGCCGACATCGACAAACATACACGCACTTGTAGTCTTACATTTAAAGTCTTCCAATAATAATAATAACAAACTACTAAGTACACTGGATTAAAAACTGTAGCTATCACAAAAACTCACTCACGCACTGTGGGTGACATGTTTCGAACTGTTTACTGTGCACCGTTCCCGCTGAAGCACTCATCCCGAGGAAGAACTCCCGAAGAGTTCGAGACATGTCACTCTAGAGTGACATTTTCTCCATCCATAAACCTATAATAGTAAGAGGTGGCACTGAAATGGACCCGGTTATGTCATAAAACTGCGACCAAGACCACCGGGGGATGGGCAGCAGCATCCCTGGAGTGCGGTGGAGATGATGCGATCGCCATGTGTGGCGATTATGGTATTTACTCCCATGAAATTGGGGGAGGCCCATACCCGAAGAGTTGTCAGAAAACCGTCTAGGGTGGTATGGTCACGTGATGCGTAGAGGTGATGATATGTCGTCAAGAGAGCTCTAAACTTGCCGGAGAAAAAGAGAGGCAGAGGACGACCACAGTCAACATGGTGGACCAGCATGGCCAAGCTTCTTAATAAGAATAATTTACATAACCCGACAACCCTCGACAGAATGTCGTGGCGCAAAATAATTAGGAGAGCCGACCCCACCTAAAGTGGGATAGAGCAAGGAAGAAGAAGATGAAATTGGGGGAGGCATATGTCCAGCAGTGGACGTCCTTCGGCTGATACCACCAGTATGGCGGTTGTGTTCATAGTGTCTATGCCAAATTTTAGCAACCAGCCATTACGGACCCTGGTCTCCTTTAATATAAAACTAGAAAAAAAAATAGGAAGATGATGATTTTAAAGTGAACAGTAAAAAAAATTTGATTACTTTGCCCAAAAAAACATTGCTTAGTGTACCCCGAGTTTACCATTCATTAACCTGTCTTTTCGCCCCGCCCTCGGTAGCGGCTCTAATATAAATAAATACGCTCTGTTATTATAGGTGTCCGTTTTGTATCGAGTTTTATTGCTGGTATGCCATCTATTACAGTTTAGGCCGAATATAGTAATAATAATAAATGGAATAAATGAAAAAACTCCGCAGCCAACTTGGGGAAAAAATGGTTTCAGTCAAATATCACGAAATATATAATATAATATACATAACTATTTATATTTATGAGCATTTTCGCTATGGCGAATATATCACTTGATAGAAACGTCACGAAATTTAAGTATGATGTAGAATCAAATCTTCTGAAAACTTTTTTGTATATGCATAACACTCTCAGAAGTATATTTTCAGAAATAGTTCGAGTAACATACCTGATGTACGCCTTTTCTGTAAATGCTCCACTTTGCTCGGTTTTGCACATCGTTCGTAATACATATAAACGACGGATAAAGGATGATTCACAGTAGGCCGTTCCGTGTCCGGGCCGGCCCGTTTTCTTCTAGAGAAATACGCCGGCCGTTGCGTTTGCTGTCATAGAAAACGGGCCGGCCCGGACACGGAACAGTCTACTGTGAATCATCCTTAATATGCGATGTCAACGTGACAGAAACGTCATTAAGACTAAGTATAATATTTTATCTTTTTATGTTCGATAATTATATTATGTTCGATAATCAGGATTACTGTTTTAAACGGGGTATGTTATATTTGTTGAGTTTCCAATATTTCGGTGATGTTGCAAGCAACATTTTCAAGGATTAACTGACGTGCCTGCGAGTTTGCCGGGATATTGAAAACTCAACAAATATAACGTACAATAGGTACATAATAAATACCCCGTTTTGAACAGGAATTCTAATTACTTAAGAGTCCGCAGTAAGCTCGGTTCTCCATACAAACGTAGTATTGCTCTCATTTTAAAATGGCATGCTGGAATCATTTGAAACTTTGTACACTCAAGGGGATGCGGTATATCAAGGTCGGAAATTAGTTTATGTTGCTTAAAATTACAATGGAGAAAAAATACAGCGATTATTAAGGTTTTCATATAAGACCTAAAAAAATTCAAAAACTCGCTGTATTTGTTTTCCATTCCAATTTCTAGCAACAGAAACTAATTTCCGACCTAGATATGGTGGATCTCATTGTGTATACAAAGTTTCATGCTATTTCAGCATGGCATTTTAAAATGAGAACTACGTTTGTACGGAGAATCGAGTTCGTTAGGAAATATGATATTCTGTGAGATTTATGGCGATACAAAAAAAATCAAGTGACTTGAGTCTACATTATACTAAAAAGTATCATTTTACTGAAATAATAAATATTATTCTGAACATATAATCTTTATAGGCCGCGCAATGGCACTTTTGCTAGTCAAATTATACCAGCGTTTCTGAAAAGCAGTACTGTCTAGACAAAACGCAAACTCAACAAAAATATCCTTAATACTAAAACATGAAAATCTGAATATGAATTACAAACACCGAAAGAATATTTATAATGCGTAGTTTTACAAGAAAACATGTCAAAACTGTATCATAAAATAAGAAATAATGAAAATTATTTCTATTGGTCTGGGTATCTACTTACAAAATTAAAGGATGATTCACGGTAGCCCGTTCCGTGTCCGGGCCAGCCCGTTTTCTATGACAGTCATATACCAGTTATTAAGTTGCCGTTGTATTTGATATATTATAGTTTCCTGCAAGAGCAGTGTCAAATAATAATTATTTGTTCAACAAGACAGCAAAGTAGATTTGCCGCGAGTGTTGATGTTGAGTCCCGAGCAAGCGAAAGATCCTATAATTGAATCAAAATTAGAATCTTGAGCGTAGCGAGGGACTCACGAGACACGAGATGCAAATATCTTTGCTCTCGTGTGATATAAACAACTTTTCACCTCAGTGGCGAGAACATATAATGCAAAGGAATAGTGATAGAGAGAATGAAGTTACTTAAATTAACCGAAGATATGAAAAATTAAAAAGTAAGGCTTTTTCACACTCGCAGCAAAATTGCATTTTGCTCACTGGTTTCAAGCAAGAAAAGTCGTTTTCACGCTCGCAGCAAAATTGCCTACTGGTTTCAAGCAGCAAAACAGCCATTTTCGAGCCGCTGAGGTGAAAAATAACTTTTAATTGACACCAGTCCTAGCCTAGTATGCTCAGCCTAGATACGTCCCACGGCTGGGCACAGGCCTCCTCTTAAAGACAAGAGGGAATGGACAGTCGTCCCCACGCTGACCTGGCGCGGTGGATTAGTTTACCTTTGAATTAAGAATAGAATAGAATAATTATAACAGCTTTCCCATTTCTGACGTAAATAAATATTCAGATAAAATCTGAAAAAAATATATCTCAGCGTATGAATGTATGCAGGATTCCTCAAGTTGTCTTCTTTCACCGAAAAATTATCATTGCCTAACCTGGATTCGAAACTACGACCGCCATACAGCTGCAGGCTTAAGCCATTAGGTTACTATCGTGGGACCTTCTTTTGCAGACAAAAGTTTCATAGAATGTATTGATTCGTAGAATTTTCATTTCATAGACAACTTTTTTTTTCATAAACCGTTAACATTTTAGGTAGGCTTTTTAGGTTATTGCGTAGAACTCATTTGGGTCTACCAGAAAAGTAGGCTAGGTTAGTTCAGAACTGCGGCCCTTTGTAAAAAAAATGCTTTATGTAAAATGATAATTATGGGAAACATACATTGGATGAAACTTCTGTCTGCGAAACAAGATACGACCAGGTTACCATGGCTTGCGCTTCTAATATTGAAGTGAAATTGATATCCAATTGAATATGTAGTTGCCGAATAGAGGCTATAGCAATATAGCGGAGGTTTCGTGGATAGTTGTGCCTTAATAATGTCTTTCACGAGTGTAAACGGGGAAGTTTTGTCAGTTTCAAATATTTACCTACCCGCCAGCGGACGCGTGTTACACCGTCCTACTAAGTTACTAACATGTATAATTTGACGACCTGTTTAGCCTAGTTGGTAGTGACTCTGCCTCCGAAGCTAGAGGTTCCGGGTTCGAATCCCGGCCAGGGCACTTATTTGTGCATTTTTCACGGATATTTGTTCTTGGGTCTTGGATGTTTTCTATGTATTTAAGTATGTATTTATCTATATAATTATGTATATCGTCGTCTAATACCCATAGAACAAGCTTTTCTTAGTTTGGGACTAGGTCGATTTGTGTAAGATTGTCCCATAATATTTATTTATTTATTTATTCGTATCGTAGCCTACAGACGCTTGCCACTGCAAAACAATTACAAGCGCGCTTTGAATGGTTTCTTTCGGCGTTTCTTCCCGGCTGTGGTCTTCTTTTGCAGAAACGCTAGTTGATTTTGACTTGTAAAAGTGCCATTGGGGCCTACTTGGAGAATAAAGTTCATTTATTTCATTTATAGTCTGATCATGATCCTGTTGAGTAGTAATAACTAGGTGAGTGTGCTCAGGAGCTCCATGAGCTCATACCGCCTTCCCCCTTCTTCTATCGGAAATCCAGACGTACGGCTGGCTGCCATCCTTACCTGGTAGAAATTCCTCTGATTCGAACCAAGCGCTTTGCATCTTCTTTTATAATGCGCACTTCTAAGGTTTGGAATTCTCTGCCGGCGTCTGTATTTCCGCGTTCATATAACCTGGACCTTTTTAAGGCACGAGTGAATAGGCATCTTCTGGGTGAGCTCGCTTCATCGTCGGCCTCATCTTTGCCCCCTGGCTAGATGCTGGCCAAGAGCAATCCCATTTTTAATTTAAAAAAAAAGGTACAAACCTCGGCTCAAATTTTTACCGACTTTAATAGAAGGAAGGAGGTAGTCAGTTCGTCTGCATGTTTGCTTGTTTTTTTTATGTATGTATACAATAACTCTTGACCACGTTGGCCGATTTCGATAATTCTTTTTTTGTTTCAAAGCAGGTACCTCCAAGTTGGTCCCATATAAATTTGGTGAAGATCTGATGATGGACTCTAGGAGGAATCGAGGCAACTCCCCGAATATATTCTGTAGCTAACTAAGCATAAAAATAATAAAGCGAAGTATAAAATTGGAGTCTGTTTTTTTTTTGGTATAAATTATTATTTACATACTTTGAAATTATACCACGTCAGTGGCAAACAAACGGCCCGCCTCATGGTAAGCAGACAGAGTCGCCTATGGACGCTTGCAACTCCAGAAGAATCACTAGTGCGTTGCCAAACCTTTATCAACTTGAGGATTCGTTGGCACCGGTCCCTCACTCTACAACGAAATCGGCGAATTGACATCTTTATTAAAGATAACTCTATGTTTTTAACCCAGCTGTAGCATCCATCAGTGATTTATAGCTGTCATCACAACAAATTCTCAAGTCAATAAATATAAGCAATCACTGGTGTCACAGTCCGACTGTATCAGCCACGTTCGTGTAAATTACGAGTCCGCAGGAAGCTCGGTTCTCCATACAAACATAGTTTCGCTCTCATTTAAAAACGGCAAACTGGAATAACATGAAACTTTGTATACAAAATGGGATCCAGCATATCTAGGCCGGAAATTAATTTCTGTTGCTTGAAATTATAATGGAGAAAAATACAACGATAATTAAGATTTTCATTCAAGCCGTAAAAAACTCAAAAAACCGCTGTATTTTTTTTCTTTTAAAATTTCTAGCAACAGAAACTAATTTCCGACCTAGATATGCCGGATCCCATTGTGTATACAAAGTTTCGTGTTATTCTAGCATGGCGTTTTAAAATGAGAGCATAAATAAGTTTGAATGGAGAACCGAGCGAACTGCCACGTACTGCGCCCTCTAAAGTGTCATAACCCCGAACAACGGTGTAACAGCGGCCATTTTAGTTAGCAAACCGACGGATAGTCCAACTTTAAACTTCCAACTCAACGTTACTGCCGTCCCGCACGCCCTGTAATCATGCTCTAATTTTATGCGCTTTGTTCTCAGCCACATCCGAAACGTCTTAACTCCCTCAATAAACTTATACACCTACACCGTTCTTAAAATAAATCAGTTGTTGGTAACTGCTATGATAAAACGTAGTAACTTCTGTAGTAATCCTTTAGGAGTTAT
Organism: Notocelia uddmanniana; assembly: GCA_905163555.1. NCBI lineage: Eukaryota > Metazoa > Arthropoda > Insecta > Lepidoptera > Tortricidae > Notocelia > Notocelia uddmanniana. The sequence continues at coordinate 3,066,806 of LR991074.1, read as the reverse complement.
GCGTTCTAAAATGGAAAGGTTTAGATGGAGTAAATTAGCTAGGCCTAGATTTTAGCGTTGATTACTTGTTGTAAACGGTTTTTGATTTTTTTGTGCGATTCAGGGTATGTAGATGGAGTAGTTAAAGTATACCTACTTGAGCTCGCTCCTGTGTTTCTAAAAGAGGTAAGCAGAGAAATAAACTTCAGTGTGCCTTCAAGCAAGCTTCTTAGCATTTTTTATGGTGCTTTATGAACCAGTCGTTGATAGAATCCAGTCCAACTACACTTGGAGCGCAACAAAAGGAACATACGCAGTTTTTTCGTCTTCGCATTTATTATATGCTTACCGCTATAACTTTCTAAATTGTATCAGTTTTTTTAAGTAATGTGAGATATAAGATGCTGTTCTATATAACGTGTATACATACTTGATTACAACTATGATCGATGTGAAAATTGGGTCCTATAATAAGGTTTCCTAGCTCACTACGCAGGGTAAACTACATCCAAAGCGTTGTATTTCTTCAATTCAACGAGGTAATGCTGCTAGAATCGTTGGCACAATGCCTGTACAGGAGTCTTTTTTAGATTTCATCCTTTTTCTAGATCCTCATATCTGAGGGTCGCGACAGGCAATCGTCAGTAACTTTTTTCACCAAAGCTCTCTATGTAGTTCTATCTTCAGCTGTTCGGATAGATGCCTGTAGTTTTGCAGGCTTTCTACACGGCGTCGGTTCGAGATTTAGCTAAGTATTAATTTAATTGTCAACCAGAGTAAAATTCTAACCAGATTTTTTCAGAAATTGTAACTTTGCGACAGATGTCGCTGCAAGCCTCCCTAGCTTAGTTAGAAGACTGAAGTGATTAAAAGAGGTGTCACCAGAAGGGATACCCACATTACCCACGGTAGCGCAGTTTCTTAAGAGCAATCGACGGATTCCAGAGGTTGTGGGTTCAAATCCCACCCGGAAAGATTAATTTTACAAATTTTCATTCCACTTAAAAATTATAATTTCGTTAAACGGACGTTTCTGCTTAAAAATAGTAACGGTAAGTATTAAGTTAGCTTTTGTAAATAGCTTATTAGTTTTCACCATCATATCAGCCGATGGACGTCCACAGCTGGACATAGGCCTCCCCTAACGAGGGTCAATGACCGTTCCTGCGCCACCCGCATCCAGCAGACTCTTGCGGCCTTTAACAGTGCCATCAGTCCACCTTGCGGGCTGTTTTTAGTCTTACCCCCTTATTCATAAAACTTACCAAACCTCTGTTAACTAAAATTTGTTTTGTCCCTTTCTCACAAATATAAATGTCAATGTGACAGATAAGGACAAACTAACTTTAGCGGCTTGTTAACTAATAAAGGCTTGATGGACGTTTATGAATAAGGGGGTTAGTTTGTTGCTATTTTTATTGAAAACAATAACTTATTATACTGGTCCTACAATATCGGCGTTACTAAGGCGTAACTGGTATATATCAAGACAACCAACCACTTTCTTTCTTATGATTGATATGTTTTTGATAACAGTGTGTTGCATTGTGTTTATGACAGGTATAGCTGTCAGGTGGAATATGTTGATTTAGAATAACTCGTTATTTCTTATTTGTTATTTATTACAGGTGGGTGTGGCGAGACAACAGCTTCAGGCTTTATTAACTTACTAGGTTTCAACCGCGACTTTGTCCGCGTAATTTTCTACTTCCTATCCACTTTGGAGACTATTTGTTTAGATTGTTTTGAAATAAGAAATAAGTTAAGATTAAATAAATATCCCGTCCATACGAAACTCTACTATTTTCTCTTCCAATAGTAAACCTTTTTTGAACTTTTTTTCATGTACAGAATAATACAGAGTATGAGTTAGTGTGTATTTTTATTCTATTGAGTGATACCTATCATATTTTATCATTGAATTCGAGTTATTTACTTTAAAAATGTAAAACAACTAACAAACTATGCTATCATTTACAGAACCAAATTTGCACGATAAAAAAATCAAACATGCAAGTTTTTATTGTTTTGTATACGAATTATGATTCGAGTACATAGGTTACATTTACGAGGGCAAAACAGAAGAGAGCTGGATATCATATTTACCTTTTTTGTATGAACAACAAGGTACTGGTCTCTTGATTGACCGAGTGAAACGTAGGTCTCCGATTCAGCTACGAAAAAATGCTTTCGTATGTCCAGCCGCGGTGGATGGCGGTTTTTCCATATTTCCCGCTGGTCTTATCTACAGGTCGCGTTTCTTAACCGATGATCGTGAAATTTTGTGAGCAGATTTTATAATTATGTAGAATTTTTGGTTGGGTCTGTTCCCGGGTATTTTTGAAATTTGACAAAATAAAATCGCTGTCTACAGCCATCTAGTATTTTTAATTTGTAGACTGTTATGTAGTAGTGGGACTACAGTACGGGGCTCTTGAAAAAAAAGTATTATATATTTTTAAGGGTTGGCAATGCGGACACACCTTTGGACACATCCAAGCATCGTATAGGCTGCAGTTATCGCTTAATAACAGGCAGGCCAAACGCAAAAAAAAACATGTATTTAATTAAGTAAAAGCGACATCTATATAATCATCTACTCGTCATTGCCCGCAAATCTTCTTACAATGGCCTGCCAACACTTAAACTAAACCCTATACTTTCTAAGCACGTCAAGCTCGACTCATCATTTTGACAGTCGCTCGCGGCATGACAGGTGTAAGTTTTTTGTCAACATTCTATCATTGTAATGAATACTTGCGTTTGATGTGGTATTTAAATTACCACAAACTTATTTGATGCATCCCAAAGTATCGTTTTCGAGAGTAAAAATATAAAAACAAAAAGTGTATCTTCAGTGGGCTCTTTTGGTATATAAATAAGGTTGTAAATCGTTAATTTTATTGCGTCTTTGTTAGTTTTAAAGCGATTCAGTGCACGCCGCAGTGAGTGTATTCTGACAACATTTAATAAATTTGTAATACTTTAATGATATACTTTATTTGTAGGCAAATGTTGAAACTTTGTTTTTGTCGCGTGGTGCTTATAAAGACATTAATGTTTTTCGTGGCACGTGTTTAGGTCTCCTTCATATTTAAAAGACGTAAGTAACAGTATTTAGAGACATAGATATATAACATTTCATAAATATCTCTGATTTTGCTGAATCGAAATTATACTAATTTGCTTTCATAGTTGTATAATACTCGTAGGTAGCAAGGAGCCAAGGAGCGCTCGTGACCCAGCGGAGCCCGCGTACCGCGTGCGGTATGCGAGGTTTATCAATGTCAACCGGAGTCAACTCTAGGATGGGTGACCGCTTTGAGTGGTTACTACCTGAGCGTTCCTGTGCTTTGAAAGGCATATCAATGGTTGAAAACGGCTGCTGTCTCAGACAGCAGTCGTTTGGCCAAGTTGGAGGCCTTCGGGTGGCTTTGAGAACTTCTTATCAAGTCCCACTAACTTGACAAGCCTAATCCCAATAAGGTCTAGTTTCCCCCTTGGGTTGGGAGGTCAGACAGTAGTCGTTTCCGTAAAAACTACCGTAAAAGCTTGTACTATGGGTACTAGACGACGATATAGATACTTATGTACATACATACATACTTAAATACAAATACATATAGAACATCCAAAACCCAATAACAAAATCCGTGATAAATGTACAAATAATGCCCTGCCCGGGATTCGAACCCGGGACCTCTAGCATCGGAGGCAGGCTAAAGAGGCCGACGATTTGCTACACATTGGGATTAGGTAGAGGGCCCCAGGCATCCTTCAGTATGCAAGTTGTACTGGGATAAAGCTAGGATGATGATGATATACATATATTTATTCACACATAATTAAGTATTTTTCACTGTAGTAGATATCTAACAGCAACTATAAAACAAGACAGTTGTATTGTAGAGAGGGGTCAGGAGTCGATGTTGGGTAGAGGTGCCCCGTCGTTGAAGCCGAAAAATGATTTACAGATCTGAATATGTGCCGAGTCCCGCGATGATGATGATGATGATGATGTACGTTGCCAAAGGTTTATGCATATTTGCGCGACTTTATGATCCAATAAAGTGGTGTTCACATATTTTCTAGCTCTACTGTACAACGACGGCGTGGCAAACAAGCTTACGATCTGCCTGATGGTAAGCAGACACCATACCCTGGTAATTTTAGACGGTAGTCCGGGCGGTTCCCGGGCGTCCATCATACCTGTCCTAGTTCCCCGGCTAGGCAGGATGCGTAAATGCATTTCCCCAGGTAAAAAAAAGGTGCAATTCAAGTCAGGGGTGGGGGGGTAAAAAACCTAAGAGCAGTAGGGGGGGGGGCCTTGCTTGATGTCCCCCTTGTATCCATTCCCCGCTTGTCGACCAGGACGGACTGCACGATCGTCACCCATTCGGACTGCGTGTTATATTGGGACCATTATTTCTACTGTAGTTGTTTTTTTTTCAAAATCTGTTCGTACCTCGTGTGAAAGCTCCGAACCAAAATGACACCAATTACACAGTACCGCAACCGTATCGTCCCCAATTACGCAGTGACGACTAATGTTCGCGAACACGCGAGCATTCCGCGCCACTAACTGTATCTAGTCGTATCTGCATTTTAGAGTTCCGTAGGCAATATTATAGCGAAAACTACCGTGAGCTTTAGAAATATTATAATTAGCCGAGTGAAACGAAGGTTGGACCCAGGTATGTCCTAAAACTACGACCAAGACCACCCGGGGATGGGCAGCAGCATCCCTGGAGTGCGGTGGAGATACTGCGATCGTCAATCCGGATGCCAAGCGTGGCGATTATGGCATTTACACGCCATGCAATTGGGGGAGGCCTATGTTCAGCAGTGGACATCCTTCGGCTGATATGGTGGTGGTCGAGTTTTTGGCAGGTGTCGGACAGCGGAGTCTGTGTCCTTAAATAAGTAATAATCGTACGGCATTTATTTACGAACCGCGAAATCTTCGAGAAGACCAGTACGGTTGCCAGTCTTGTTGCACTTTTAGCAGCACGCAGGTCACGTATAGGGTGGATATTTCCTACGGACGTGGTGCAACTTCGACCCCCCTTGTCAAGTGAGTGGGCAACTTGACTGTTAGAAGTTCTCAAGCCGGGCTCTATCTCGGCTTAACGAATACTGTCGTAGACACGTCTGGGATCAACGGCTTAACGTGCCTTCCACGGTTAGTAACCACTCAAAACGGTCACCCATCCAAGAACCGACCTTTCTTTTTACCCAGGGGAAATCCTTTATGGATCCCACCCGCCCCGGGAGTAACCGAGTGGGTATATCCAACTCGCCCAGACCAAAATCTCTGGCGTGTTCCACAAATCGTATTTTTACAGGGTCCCGGGAACGCTATAGCACACACCTGGAATTCTGCCAGCGCTGCCCTCATAGGCTCACGTATGTGGTAGAAAGCCAGCGTCCTACATACTCCGCTGTTGGCACCCCAGAACACAATGAGGGCCATCCAGTTTGGGACCTCTTCTTAGTGGACGATGGACCTCCCGACTCATTACCCGCAGATCCCCGATTCAAGAACTGTCCTGGGTCCAAGTTGCTTAACTTCGCATACCGCACGCAGTACTCGGGCGCCGCTGGGCCACGAGCGCTCCTGTGTCCTGCTACGTATATAGATTGATGACCATGATAATATGTGAAGAACCTCAATAATAACATTAATTTCTAGCTTAACTCGTAGAATGGTATTGTATCCATTGTTCTTTTTACTTCCAGCGTCTCCCACGGGCGCGAGCGAAGCGAGACGATAAGAACGTTGTATAAGTGGATGCGGTAATTTTAGCGTATTTAAACTGAATGACCCGCTTACATCCAAAACGATTAAGTAAGTTTAATTAAGCGAGTAATTAAGGTTTTTCTTAAATATGCGTCAATGTTCACATGATATTGCTTCAATATTGCATTTGAAGATAATCACCGTGTAAATGTCCAATAAGTTTTATTCTTTATTTTTCAATAAAATGATAAGTGAAGCCTTAGTTACTCTAGAAGGAAATATTATGACCTTCCTTGTTTCTTGAGGAGCAAATTGTTGGACTTATGGTAGTTTTGTTTTTCAATTCGTCAGCAATTGTTGTGACACAAAAGTTACCCATATAAATTGTATTTATGCCAAATTTGGTATCGTGGGATGGGCAGCAGCATCCCGGCGCGGTGGAGATACTGCGATCGCCACCCGGCATGCCAAGCGTGGCGATTATGGCATTTACCCCCCATGAAATTGCGGCAGGCTTACGTTCTTGGGCTGATATGGTGGTGGTGGATGCCAAATATGACAATTTCATTTTGTTTCTCAGAATATGGATTTGTTGGGCTCATTCGACTCAGAATCCCAAAAAGACTCTGAATCAATAACGCTATCGATTCTAGAAGAAATGTTACTTTCCATACATTTATGAATAGCCATAATAAAACTGACACCGAAATATAGTATGTCCATAAATTTAAGGACACTTTTCTAGGATCGATTAGCGTTTGAGATTCCGAATGTACCCAACTGAGTAAGCCCAAAAATACTGAGGAAATATTGGAATGCCCCAATTGTTTTGATATTTCCCCATTTCGCTTGTACTGGGTTGTACTCCGTGGAACTGTTCGATATGATGCCCACCGCTGCTTTCTATCATAGCACCGCTCGCCGTCGGCAGGGCTTTCATCCTTATACCTTAGAACGTAAATTATGCCGAGGTTTTCCCAAGGAACTACAGTATGGGATTCTTCAAGAAAGGAGTGTATACATTTTGAAAGGGTCGGCAACGCGTATGTAACACCCCTGGAGTTGCAGGCGTCCACAGGCTGCGGTGACCGCTTACCATCAGGCGGGCCGTACGCTTGTTTGCTTTTAATACCTAAAAAAATCCCCATTTACCAGACCAGAGGATTTACCTTAATATACCACCTCCATTATCTTTCTTGTACATCTGTAGCCGCAGCGGTGAGGTCTAAATACTTGCACCATTCCCGACCTTGCATTGTTACAATGACAGATCGATGATTCGCCCCACATGTGTTTAACCCGTGACTTTCATCGTTGTAACAAAAAACGCATTGTCAGCTGCAGAAACAATGATTTCATTGCAGTTACTATTGAATGATTGTCAGGATATTTGTGTGTAAGTATGTGGTGTTGCGGTAATGTCGAGTACGCTGGATGCGGGTGGCGCCGGCCAGGTCATTGTGGGACTTCTTAGGGGAGGTCTACGTCCACCAGTGGATGTCCTTCGGCTGACATGATGATGATGATGATGTGGTGTTTCGTTCCCGGTGGAGAGTAAGGTCCCTAGTGTTACCGAGTATTCACAGTATTTATTTTATTATAGTGGCCCCGGGTATGTTCTTAAACTACGACCAAGACCACCGGGGAATGGGCAGCAGCGTTCCTAGAGTGCGGTGGAGATACTGCGATCGCTAACCCGCATGCCAAGCGTGGCGATTATGGCATTTACCTCCCATGAAATTGGGGGAGGCCTATCTCCAGCAGTGGACGTCCTAGGGCTGATATGGTGGTGGTGGTGGTGGACTTAACAATTAAATCTACGGTTATAAAGCCTTCTTAGTTTTGGAATCAATACATATTAAAGAACATGTAAAATTACACATTTTATCAATAAAATATGAGTGTGTACAATAATAAATACTATAGTTGTGATGCAAGACATTATATAAATTTTTCATAGTGACATAAAAAATTATTGTATTTTATGAATAAATGGATTGATTGAATGATTGTTTGATATGAGTATTATAATTTTAAATGCATTATATTATATTTTCATTATATTTTCGGTGAGTGTGCTCAGGAGCTCCATGAGCTCATACCGCCTTCCCCCTTCTTCCATCGGACTTCCAGACGTACGGCTGGCTACCATCCTTACCTGGTCGAAATTCCTCTAATTCGAACCAAGCGCTTTGCATCTTCTTTTATAATGCACACTTCTAAGGTTTGGAATTCTCTGCCGGCGTCTGTATTTTCTAGTTCATATAACCTAGACCTTATTAAGGCACGAGTGAATAGGCATCTTCTGGGTGAGCTCGCTTCATCGTCGGCCTCATCTTTGCCCCCCGGCTAGATGCTGGCCAAGAGCAATACCATTTGTAATAAAAAAAAACAGCTCCGCACGTCATCGTGGAATACGAAGGTGTAGCTGCATAACGGACTCAAATTCTCAACGCACCGTCACTCCGCGAAGCCTGCGGTGACAGCAGGAGGTTCCTGCGCTTCTGGTCGGGGTTAGGCTGGCTAGATCCCTAGCTGGCGTTCACGTTACGCACAATGGTACGACTTTCACGGATTAAGGCTGGGTTGCACCGACTTACGATCACAGACTGATCAACGTTAAATATGGCGCCGGTAGCTGTCATCCCATAGAAACTTTCCATACATTCAAATTTTAACGAACACAGCTTACTATTACAGACGGTTTGGTACAACCCAGCCTAAGTGCGGAATAAGGAGTCCATAACCATAACTAATATGCACGTAAGCCGTTAAATAGTGACTGCAGGAGAAGAGAGCTGTCATTTGCTTTTTCAACTCGGTATTTAAATATTTATTTTTTATATTTTTTTATTTAGACATACGTATTACAGTACACAACCAAATTGCGTAAACACTAAATAAAAAGTTAGAGGTAGGTATCACTATCCAGTCAGTTTCAAAAATTAATTACAAGTCAATTGGGAGAATTTACTGCAAATAATTAATTAAATTACTAAAATAACAAATAATCAAAGAAATTAATAAAAAATAGTCATGGATTTAGTTGTCTTTTAAAATAATAATTCAAATACATAATATATATTAAGAGCTTTCTTCCAAACCCACCAATACTACAAAAAAAAAGTCAATTTGTGTGGCATCGATGGACATAGCATTGAGCATAGAGATTTGTATGTCATGTTTTATGATGTTACCTATAAGCTCCGAACATAAACTAACCTAACCTACAAAAAACTAAAACGTACTGACTGAAATACTAAGGCGACTTCCTGACTTGGCGTGACTGGATCGATATGTCATAGGTATTTTTTTGTTTGACGTAAGCTTACTGATGTGAAATTTCCTCACTTGACGAATTACTGTCAGTAATACGTTTGCGCAGTACTAAGATGATGCGCAAAAGTGGGGCAGTACTGCATTGATATCGGTTGACACTGACAGCTGACAGTTTTCTCATATCATACCGCCTCCGCATCGATAAATCAGGAAGGCGTCTAACTGTGCAAATACTCATGAGCGAATCATTTCATTAGTATTTTAGTCGCACTTTCAGTATTTCTGTCACCTGGTTTATTATCTCTCTTACCTATATATCATTTTATGGGTAACGTCTAAAAATTACAACATTACAATAAAATTAATGAAAGTCTACATATCCCCGTTTTTATTCAAAGTTTAATCCCATTACGACTCCCGCGACGGGTATAATTCAACTTAAAAACGTACCCCAAATAGATTAAAATTATTTTGATGCATTATGACGTCCCTTATGGCCCGTTGAAAATGCGGAAAAGTATTTTACTACTGTTTATAAGCGTTTTAAAACATTATGGGGTTCCTTAGCAAATTTCACAGTTTCGGTCCCTCTGTGTATTATTTAGGCGACTTTGGCGCCTTCCTGATTTGTCGATGCGATGGCGGTAAGATATGAGAAAACTGTCAACTGTCAGTGTCAACTATCAGTCGAGTAAATTAATACAAATACAAAATTCTTTATTTCAAAAAATACACGTATTATGTGATCTAAGGGATGCAGCCACCCTGTAAGCCAAAAATTGCCTGTGTTTGGAGGCACCGCTCTTCCTCAGGTAATGCAAGGTAAAACTTATGAAGTTATGACTCAAACTCTTGTTTAGAATACATTTTAATGAATTATTAAACTAAACAAACGAAAAAGATAAATTACTTGATATATCAAAGTATACATTTGATATATCGCAGATTTTACTTTTTAGCCAGTTTATTAGAATCTTTCTACATTCAAGGTAAGGTTTTGAGTGAATGTCTAGTGATTTATTAATTTTATTGTATAGGTGTGTTGATTTTGTGTTGTACTGTGTACTGGCAAAAGTGGTTCGAATTTTGGATATTTTAGCTATGTTCGTTATTAGTCTTTTCTTTTTATAGCTTGGGTTATGTTATGAGGTAAAGTCTTATGTCTTTTTAATGTGGTTTGGAGAATGTATAATTTCCTAACCGATAGTAAGCTACAAATTTGGATCAGTAGGAAATGTATTGTTTTTAAAATACATTTTTACACCTTTAATAGTGCAATTATATACTTAGGCGTGTGTGAGAGCAGATGTATAGTGCCAACAGAAAGATGCCAGCCGTAAATCTTGTAAGTCGATTTTGCCAAAGAGCACAGTTTCCCAAAAACTTTTTGATCAATTCCCCTCCCGGTATGAAAAGTGGCAAGAATGAGGAATCGCGCTCACGTCCCGCCTCGGTATCGGCTCATTATCCGCCATAATTAATTGGAGTTCAGGGAAGTTGCTACCGCAATTTGGGTACCAAGATTTTCGCTGGCTGGATGTGCTTTTCTGGCCACAAGTACAGCATAAAAAAACTTAACTGTTTGCTGAATTATTATACTTACTAACTTCTGCCAGCGACCTTGTCCGCGTATTCTCGTTAATAATCTGGAAGGACTATTAGAACGAAAACTAATGGAAAATATGCCAATTTGAGCAAATATACTTAGATTTTCGATAGTTATAGAAACAATCGTCGCACTTTTTACACGATAAGGGTGTTTTTTGGGGTAATAACTATACATATCTATTGTTCTTCTTGTGACCTTGAACTATCTCTAAACAGAATTTCATTTTAATCCGTGCAACAGTTTAAACCACCATATCAGCCCTAGGACGTCCACTGCTGGACATAGGCCTCCCCCAATTTCATGGGGGGTAAATGCCATAATCGCCACGCTTGGCATGCGGGTTGGCGATCGCAGTATCTCCACCGCACTCTAGGAATGCTGCTGCCCATTCCCCGATGGTCTTGGTCGTAGTTTTAGGACATACCCGGGTCCAACAGTTTAAACGTGAAGAGGTAATAGATAGACAGTTGGATTCGCATTTAATAATGAGTATGAATTACCATTCACACATTACCATTCAACCATTAACCATACATTAACATTACCATGTTTTATAGGGAGTTACAAGCAGCTTTGGATTCGGGGACTGCTGTAAACCCAGCACAATGTATATTAAATCTATGTCATTTTTGACATATTAAAAGTTAAATACACACTGCGCCGAGGAAGGACAAGAAATGGAATGGGGGAGACAGGCCTAGCTGTGACGACATAAGGATGACGGCCACAATTTAAAAAAAAATACATTTGATTGTACGTAATAGGCGTTAAAAATACTTGTCATGTTTAGTAAGCTTCCAAACGACACCTCGCAGGAATCGATTACTAAAGTTTTACCTGTGATTTTAATTAAAATCTACGACAGTCGGGCGCCATTATGACGTTACAGTCACGTCTATATACCCTCCATTTCTTTAAACCGGTAATTTTGTATTCTGGACACTACGAGAAACACATCCATACCAGATTTAGATATATGTAAACAAGGTATGTCTACGAAAATCGTGACGAAGACGACTTTTTGCAATTTTTTCTACTTATATAGACTATAACTGTAATCGGCTGTATTTTCGTTTATATTGGGCCTTAAAATTTGGTTTACTTTGTTATACACAAAAGTGTCCTAAGTTCCAGAGATAGGAGACTTGTAAGCGAAAAACTGCCCACCCTTCTCCCAATTTAGCATAGAATCATAGACTGTAGGGCATAAACTTCGGAGTATTCCTAGTGTATCACCAAATAACCTGTTAAATCGGAATACTTTTTAGCTACCCATAGCTTTATTCAAAATATCGACTGGATTAAAATAGAAAAAAGTCCAACATTTATTTCTACTTCTTCGTAAAAACGTAGGTATTGGCCCGTCTGAATCGATAAAGAAACTTCCACGAAGTTTTTGTTAAATTCGGGAAAGGTTAAAGATAAAGCTTACATACGCCTTTGTCAATCGCACATGGGGAAATAGACCCTAAAAGCCTACTTTTGGTATTTTGCAAGGTAAAAGTCGTGTGGCAAGTTCAACCCTTTGGTGAAGATTGGTTATCTAGTTTCCAAGCAACAAGTTCTTTGTCATAGAATTGACTTGTAGGGCTGAAGGACGCGATCTTAGTCTAAAGGAAAAGTCAAGCAATCAACTGCCTACATGTTTAAATGACTTTAGTGAACTTTTTTCTGCCTTATATCGAAAATAAAAATAGATGGTAATTCCAGTTGAGTGTGTTGCCGGGTTAAAACCGCACCACACCTTTTCATCCCATGGGTATCGTAAGAGTCGACAAAACTGGGTAAATATGCATAGTGGGCGATGGGCTAACAACCTATCACTGCAATATCACATTTTCTCCATCTTTGAACCCATAAATGACTTGACGACCTGTTTAGCCTAGTTGGTAGTGACGCTACCTCCGAAGCTAGAGGTCCCGGGTTCGAATCCCTGCCAGGGCATTTATTTGTGCATTTTTCACGAATATTTGTTCTTGGGTCTTGGATGTTTTCTATGTATATAAGTATGTATTTATCTATATAAGTATTTATATCGTCGTCTAGTACCCATGATACAAGCTTTGCTTAGTTTGGGACTAGGTCGATTTGTGCAAGATTGTCCCCCAATATTTATTTATTTAATTATTACTTAAATGTGGCACTGAAATTTAATTTCATGCGTTCTGCCTACCCCTTTCGGGAAAACAGGCGTGAGTTTATGTATATATGTGTCACATTCACATTGGGACACCTAACATCCACCATCCGCCACCACCATATCAGCCGAAGGACGTCCATTGCTGGGCATAGGCCTCCCCTAATTTCATGGGGGGTAGCTGCCATAATCGCCACGCTTGGCATGCGGGATGGCGATCGCAGTATCTCCACCGCACTCCAGGGATGCTGCTGCTCATCCCGCAGTGGTCTTGGTCGTAGTTTTAGGACATACCCGGGTCCTACATAGACTAAAGTAACTACAGGTAGAGTGTAAACATTCTTAACTACTCTACATGTTTGAGAAACATTCTAATAGAAAACTAACACTAAAATCCCCTTCAAAACTTTACGTAAAATGCAAAACATTGTTTGTAAGCAGTAACTCAGGTTACATAAACTGGTATCGTCAGAAGTAATACGACCCAAATCTTGACACCTACGCAAAACTACAAGGTTTAATGGTCACGCTGCGTTGGATTTGTGTGGATATGCATGAACTTATGAACCTTATTATTAGACTTACTTATCGAATCAGGCATCACGCGTAGGGGATAATTAAATAAATTTCTAGAACAGTAACATAATATTGCTATACCGCTAAAAAACGCGTAGGTCTATTAGTGATAATGCAATGTATCCATTTACGTATTTTGGCATGCAGATTAATGTCTTATCTTTCCGTGACAATAATGACAAAACTCACGTGTTCCGCCTCAAAAAATGTTTTAAAATACTTGTAAAAAGGCAAAACACATGTCGAAGTTTTGTCATTATTGATGGTGGTTATAATAGCTTTTCGATAAAACTAAGTGCTACGGGACATGACTTCACTGTCATGACAACTTTGCAAATGGCAAATGTTACTGCAGATTCGTGTCAAAATTTATAGTATGGAGTCATAAAAAGAAGAAGACATACCACAATGGAGGCAAACAAGCATACAACCTGCTTCATATATTATATTATTAATTTGCAAAGCAAACAAGAATAAGCGAGAAAGAGGAAAAGTAACTGTTCTCACTAAAACACATACGAAAGAAATATATCCGCACATAACTAATTGAGATAATTACAATGAAAAAAAAAACCGAGCGCGTGATGCGCCATGGTTATAAAAAATTAACAATTGGAAAACCTTTTGACTACTAAGTGTACAATATAGCATGCCTGTATCCATACATTAATTAGATTCCATTTTCAATTCCAGTACCTTTTTCTTAAACTGAAGGCTAACTGTTGCTAAATATGTGAACTGAAACCCAAAATATATTATACACGTCACAAATATAATAAGTAGATGCCGGCCCTATGTCATTTGCGAGTCACATGAAAGCGCGGTGAGAGATCTGTCATAGTCATTACTTTAACGGTAACCGCTTACCACCAGGCAGGCCGTAAGCGGTTTTGTCAGTGTAAAAAAAAAGTTTGTCAAAAATTTCATTTTTGACAAACTATTATTGCCAACTGTACTGTTTTTCCACAGTGATCAACTACTCGTTGAGAGGAGTTAAATAAGCTTATACATCCACCACCACCACCATATCAGCCGAAAGACGTCCACTGCTGGACATAAGCCTCCCCCAAATCCATTGGGGTAAATGCCATAATCCCCACGCTTGGCATGCGGGTTGGCGATCGCAGTATCTCCACCGCACTTCAGGGATGCTGCTGCCCATCCCCCGGTGGTCTTGGCCGTAGTTTTAGGACATACCCGGGTCCCCCCCGGGTCCCGGGTCCCGGGTAGCTTATACATGATCACCTTATAATATTTCTCTATAGTCAGATCGACTCGGTTGAGGGTAGCTGCTGTACAATCAGTTGCAATATTTGAACCTAATACAAATATCATCATCCTAGCGTTATCTCAGTACACTTGCATTTTAGAGGATGCTCGGGTTCACTAATTGGAAGTGACTAGTGAAACTAAATCTTATTGGGATTACAGAAACAGATTGGAGTATTGCTGTCACCTCTGGGCGGGAGCACCTGGATACCAGCTTGGGCCTTTTGACTCGCTTCAGAGACGTGCTGTGCGAATCGTGGACGATCCCAAGCTCACGAGCGATATTGAGCCGTTGAGTTTAAGGAGAAATTTTGCCTCCTTGTGCGTGTTCTATCGCTTATATAATGGGTTGTGCTCCGAAGAACTGCTCGACATGATGCCTACGGCCGCGTTCTACCATCGCACCGCTCGTCGTCGGCAGAGCATTCATCCTCACACCTTAGAACCTAAATGGTCGCGTACGGTACGGTTTCAGAGGAATTTCCTCCCTCGGACGCTCCGATTGTGGAATGAGCTCCCTGCCGAGGTTTTCCCGACGGACTACAGTATGGGGTTCAAGAAAGGAGTGTATAAATTCTTAAAGGATCTGCAACGCGCATGTGACACCCCTAGGAGTTGCAGGCGTCCATAGGCTGCGGTGACCGCTTACCATCAGACGGGCCGTACGCTTGTTTGCCACCGACGTGGTATTAAAAAAAATATTAAGAAATGACTAAAAAATTGGTAACTCGATTTTAGTCCTACTATATTATAGTCTGCAACCGACTCATCGTCTTATCGTATCCACATAATGCTTTCCTCCGAGGTTAGCAACTATCCACGGCGCCACACTCTTGCGCAACTAAAAGCGTTTCCAAATTTGAATTATTGAATACTTCACGCGCCTCTATTAGGTCGTACTCTATTGTTCTTTGTCTGTGGTCCTTAATTTGAACGATTAATGTGTATTTGAAAATGGAAGAGATTTACGTAAGGTTTCGTAACGGTAATTGTTGGCTATTAGTATCTGTTTGTTTTAAAGTGGCGATAGAAATAGTTTATTAAGTATTGTAAATTACAAAACTATACATAACAACACTTCTTGCTCTGTTGCACGTGGTGTGTGTTCCAGGCAGTAACATCACCAGGGCCACTGAGGATGTGGATGTAATTTGAGTGAGGGACCTGTTTTATATATTGTCCAATGCTGACTCTGAAAACAATATATAACATTAGGCAAGGCAGATTACATATAATCGTATTATGCATTGCCTAATGTTTTGTATTTTTTATCAGGTATATGTTTTAATAATTGTAAGTTAAATGTTAAATAATTATTTTATATCAGATAGATGCGTTAAAAAATTCATAATTGTATATTAAACGCATGTTTAATATTAAAACTTAATAAAGTCATCATCCTCCTAGCATTATACCCAGTATAGTTGCATCCTGAAGAATGCCTGGGGTCCGCTACCTAATCCCAAGAATTGGCGTAGGTACTAGTTTTTACGGAAGCGACTGCCATCTGACCTTCCAACCCGAGGGGGAACCGACCTTATTGGGAATAGGCTTGTCAAGTGAGTGGGCAACTTGACTGTTAGAAGTTCTCAAGCCGCCCTGAAGCCTCTAACTTGGCTTAACGATTGCTATCATAGACAGCAACCGGGATCAACGGCTTAACGTGCCTTCCAAAGCACGGGAGCGCTCAGTTAGTAACCACTCAAAGCGGTCACCCATCCAAGGACTCACCTCGCCCGACATTGCTTAACCTCGCATACCGCACGCAGTACGCGGGTGCCACTGGGCCACGAGCGCTCGAGCATAAAGTATCCTACGAAATTACTAAAATTTGATTGTATTTATTGACTAATGTAATTTATTTTTATCAGATTTTTGTATTAAATATTAATTATCTACAAAATGCATGTAATACCAAATAGGTACCTATCACGGAATGTTGAGCTGTTAGCGCTGATGAAAGTGAATAAATAAATATACACAAGTTCATTAATGGATAGTTATGGACGGTAACAAAACTGCATGCCAATGTAGGAAACACATGTTTTGTTACAAATCTGACATGTTAGACTTGACTTAAACATAATTTTAGTAAACCTTAAGGGGCTCCCGATGAGCACCGATCTGTAATTGATATTCATATGTTATGTACCAAAATATTATCCCATATTTACTTCAAAACTCACTATCTTCGAGATATTATAGCGTCAAACTTCGAAATTTTTTGGCCTTTGTAAAAACTAATTTAAAATTCTCTTACGTTGTTAGAGACGTTAATATGGAACAGCTATATGTGTAGTTTACATACATAAGTGCATAAGCAACATACCAAAATCGAAAACAGTGTTTCTTGGACCATACGTGAAAAAATCACAACAATTTTTTCTGAATTCGGAATGTACCGTTGGGGGAGGCCTATGTCCAGCAGTGGGCGTCCTAGGGCCGATATTGTGGTGGTGGAATGTACCGTTGCCAACACAGTAAACTCACCATTCGTTAACTTTATTCTCATTGTAATAAGAGTCATGAATTCTCAGTTAATTAGTTTGTCACTTGTATAGAGAAAGGATTGTTGTTGGGATTTGGGTAGGTGGTCGACTAATAACAACTATTAATCTAACACTGTTTATTATAAGAGAAAGCTTTAACAATCATTTACATATTAGAACGAACTATGAACTCCATGGGCGCTACCAACCGAGGTTCGGAGAGCAAGAAGAACCACAGACAATATATTGTCTATACTTTAGTGACGTACCACGTAACAAGTAGTGATGTGCTTAATGTTTCCCAACACTCCTCCTCAAATTTAATTCAAAACAACATATTAAGTTTGCCTATGAAACATGAGCACATTTAGACAAGGAAAAAAAAACTTAAGTTACAAGTAACTTTATTGTACACAACCTTTTATAAAGATTTATATCTTTAAATAAAAATAAACTTAGTGACTCTTAAACTCTAAAGTCACCTTTAGGTAAAGGGGTAAAGGGTCACTCTTTATAAGATAAAATAGATATTAACTCATAAATTGGTTAACAAAGTTTACAAACCTATCTTTACACAGACTTTTAGTCATTAAATCAGCTAGATTGTTTTTAGAATTTACATACTCTATTGAGATGATGCTTCTTTCAACAATGTCTTTAAGGAAATGGGCTCTTATATCTATATGTTTGGTTCGCTTAGAATTTTCATAACTTTTACACATAGAGATGGCACCTATATTATCAACAAGCAATAAAGCATCACAGTTGTCATTAAGATGTTTGCTCAGGCCCTTAAGGTTTACCAGCTCTTGTGCGGTGGCAGCAGCGGCTATGTATTCGGATTCCGCTGTCGACAAAGCGACACACGACTGTTTCTTCGAGAACCAGGTTATGGGATTTACTCCATGTAGGATTATGCCACCACTTACGCTCTTTCTGTCACTTCTATCGCCAGCCCAATCCGAATCTGAGTATCCATATAAGTTTGTATCTTCCATTCTTCTAAAAATAAGCCCTTTGTCCTCAGTCTCCTTAAGATAGCGCAGGACTCTTTTGCCAGCCTTCCACAGACTCTCATTCGGCTTATCCAGATATCTACTGAGATATGATACAGCAAATGTCAAATCCGGTCGTGATGTCACTGTCAGGTATATTAAACATCCTATTAGTTCGCGGTAAGGCACATCCAGTATTTCATCAGCTTCATTAACTTGTATATTATATTGTATTTCCATTGGTGTCTTTATTCCCTTGCAGTCGGTCATATTAAATCTTCTAAGTATCTTCTCTATCATGGATTTTTGTTTTATTATCAAGCTGTTGTTACTTCGTTCAATTTCCATGCCAAGAAATTTTCTTACTTCGCCTAAACATTTAGCATTAAATTCATTCTTCAGTGCCTTTATGGTATCTTGTCCATTTCCGATTATTAAAATATCGTCTACGTAAATTAGCATCCAGGTGTCAGCCTTGTAGTACATGCAGTAGTCGTATTCTGATCGCTGAAATCCATTTTTCTTAGCAAAATTATCTATAGTCTCGTTCCAACACTTTGGTGATTCAGTCAATCCATACAGTGCTCTTCTTAGTTTTAGTACTGTATTTGCATTATTTGATTTCAATCCTTGAGGAACTTTTATGTATACATCTGTCTTAAGTTTTCCATTTAAAAACGCTGTTGGTATATCAAGTTGAGTAATCATTAAGTCTTCTTGGACAGCTTTTGATAGGAACATTCTCACTGTAGAGTGTCTTGCAACAGGTGCATAATTATTATCAAAAATATCTCCTTTCTGCTGTTGGAATCCTCTCACTACTAGTCTAGCTTTTTTGGTTCCTTCATCTTTCTCTTTAAAAATCCATTTGGTGTCAATTGCTTTCCTTCCTTCAGGCAACTCCTCCTCCTTCCAGGTCTCCAGCTTTTCAAGCGCCTGCAATTCCTTACTGATAGCTTCTTTCCATTCTGTATGGCTTATTGCCTCTTCATAGGAGCTGGGTGTATTTGCGCTCAGGCAAATAACTATATTTGTCTCATACTCATCAAGATGCACAGGTGGTTTTACTATTCTTCCTGATCTTGTTGTCTTTTCTTCTCTTGTTGCATTTTCATTTAAATTTTCCTCATTAGTGACTTGCTCGTTTTCTTTTCCTTGCACATTGTCAATTTCTTGTTTCTCTTCTTGTCTCATCTCTATTTTATCTTCTTGGTTTTCTTCTCCTTCTTGAATGTATCTTCTTTCCTTGTTTTCTTCATCTTTATATACTGTATCACTTTCATCGAATATCACATCTCTTGATATTATTATTGAATTTTCCTCTGGATTCCACAATCTGTATCCTACTGTGTTATAGCCCACCATTCTTGTCTCTTTCCCTCTTTTATTCAGTTTGTCTAGTTTAGGTATAATAGTGGCCCACGCCTTTGCCCCAAAAACTCTCAGTCTTGATAGGTCACAGGTTCCATTTTTCATGAAACAGGGTGTTTTATAATTTATTGCTGAAGAAGGTGACCTGTTCAGCTGATAGGCAGCACACTGTATAGCTTCACACCATAACGTTTTGGGCAAATTAGTCTCTGCAAATAAAGTTCTCACCTTATTACATAAGCTAAGATTTAATCTTTCCGCTACCCCGTTGGACTGTTTTGTGTAGGGTAAGGTATATTCTATACTTATTCCTTTTTTCTTACAAAAAACTTTAAAATTGTTGGCCGTATATTCCCCGCCATTGTCGCACCTGATTCGCTGAACTGTACTTCCAGTTTCATTTTCTAACCTTCTTATATAGTCAATCAATTTTTCTGTTGCTTCAGATTTGTTTACTAAAGGGAACACTACACAGAAATGAGAATAATCATCTAATACAGTCATGAAATATTTCTCACCGTTTAGTCCACACTGCTTGACAGGTCCCGCTATGTCTGTGTGCAACATTTCTGCTACTCTCTTGGATCTTGGTCTCGGTGTCTGCTTAAATGGTCTTCTGGTTGCCTTTCCCTCCATACATGGGCTGCAAGCTTTATTACTTATTGGTAAGTGCATAATACCTAAACATTTTCTATTTAAATGGCCCAGACGTTTGTGCCAAAGAGCATCATCACATTGGTTTTTACCTGTACTGATATTACAAACTTCATGATATACATTAGCATTTAATTTATACAATTTTCCTTCAGAATTACCAGTAACAATTGAATTGTTTCCTGTAATAACAACTTTATATTTATCAAACTTTACATCAAATCCGGCCTCAGTTATCTTTTTCACTGAAAGTAAGTTATAGGTTATGTTTTCTACAATTAAGGCATTGACATTTATTTTTAAATTTTTGTGTATTATTTTTAAATTACCTTTTTTATTAGCATGTATATACTGTCCGTTAGCGACTAATATTTTTACACTTTTATCTAGTATCTGAATGTCTGTCATGTATTTTTCAAATTGTTCACTTACAAGATGTTGTGTGCATCCCGAGTCCACAATGAAGGTGATATCATAGTCTTTGTCCACACTTTTAGCACTTAAAACACTTTCACAGGCTATAAAGCCGATCTCCGATTCACTCATTAATGAAGTAGCACCTTGCCCCGGGAAGCCTCGGCCTCGGGATACTCGTCCTTGAAATCTGCCTGTTCCTCTGCGATTCTGACCATAACCTCGACCTTGGCTCCGTCCTCTGTATTTTCCTTGTTCCTTATTACCGGTATTACACTCATAGGACTTGTGGCCTGGTTTCCCGCATGTGTAGCAGGACATCATAAATGCGTTCTCCTGGCTCACTGTATCGGTGCTGATCTTAGTTTCGGCATCCAATAGCCTGGCCTTAACAAAGTCAAAACTCAGCTTCTTTTCTGAGGCCATTGTTTCTATTGACGTAATTACAGGGTCATATTCTTTCGGCAGTGATGAGAGTAGATAGCAAATTTGGTCTTCTTCATTTACTTTAACGTCGATAGCCTCTAGATCGCTGATAATTGAACTGAACTTTATTAGATATTGTTGCAGCGGCTCACTGCATTTTAACGAGATTAGTTTCCTTTTAAGGTGAAATCTGTTGAAAACACTCTTTCGTTCAAAGATATTTTCAAGCAAGCCCATCATTTCTTTAGCAGTTCTGCCATTCTTTATGATTTCTATATATTTGTCGGACACGCTTTGTGCTATAAGCGACTTAGCTTTAGCGTCGTCTTTCTTAGACTTATCTGCAGTAATGTCACTTTCCCATAAAACGTATTCCACTTGCTTTTCTTGCAAAATTAGTTTTAATCGGAATTTCCAAGTACTGAAATTCGATTTTTCATCCAAACACGGCAAATTAGACACCGCAGCGCCCGCCATTTTTCTTCACTTTTTATTACGTGGATCGCAACCCAAATTTAACTTCACAATCAACCACGGACCTCTTCTACCATGTTGGGATTTGGGTAGGTGGTCGACTAATAACAACTATTAATCTAACACTGTTTATTATAAGAGAAAGCTTTAACAATCATTTACATATTAGAACGAACTATGAACTCCATGGGCGCTACCAACCGAGGTTCGGAGAGCAAGAAGAACCACAGACAATATATTGTCTATACTTTAGTGACGTACCACGTAACAAGTAGTGATGTGCTTAATGTTTCCCAACAATTGTAGATTACCGTTAGTGCCATAATGCCCATAATACGACGGAAATATTACGGAATATCAACTCAAAACATGACAAACATCTGCGATAGCGCGTGAAGCCCCTTAACTTCCTCTAACTCTAACTCTAAATGAAACTCCCCATCAACAAAAGCCTAATCATAGTTTTAATTATTATCAACTATTCATAATCTTGATATTCATTTTGTACTGATTGCCTTTTGCGTGACTATACGTCATTAAGGGCCAATCGGGACCAAAGTAAAGGGATAGGAGAATCGTGACATTATATTACGTGACAAACAAACGCACATGGGATTTTGGATTTATTTGCTTGACTTATTATACCAAAGCCTGAGAGGTAGGCTATCTATAATTTCTAATATAGAGGAACGTCCAGCTGCTATATCATTATTCATTATACCAATACAATTCATGTAAACAAATCGTATTTGAGTACTTTAAAGGAACAACTATAAGTTAATAAAAGAAAAATTACAATAACCCTAATGTTTTGAACCACTAAACCTCATCATAATTACGGTTTCAGGCATTCACTGCCAGCAACGCATATATGCGTTGACATGGTATGATGTGCCCTAGCACGAAGGAATGTGTCTGAGAGGTAGGGCACAGCAGAATGCGTTCTAGAGGTACGGCACAGCGCAATGACTTTTTTTTTTTTTTAAAATGGGATTGCTCTTGGCCGGCATCTAGTCAGAGGGCAAAGATAAGGCCGACGATGAAGCGAGCTCACCCAGAAGATGCACATGGAAGATAAATATCTTTGAGAGGTAGGGCACAGCTGAATGTCGAGAGATAGTGTGACGTGCCCTATCACAACGAAACGGAATCTGTCTGAGAAGTAGGGCACAGCGGAATGTGTTTGAGTGGTAGGGCACAGCTGAATGTCGAGAGGTAGTGTGAAGTACCCTAACACAGCGAAATGGAATGTGTTTGAGAAGTTGGGCACAGTGGAATGTCTTTGATAGATAGGATACAGCTGAATGTCGCGAGAACTACGCGCTGTTTGTTGGAGAATTACTAAAAAGACCAACGGGGGATGGGCAGCAGCATCCTTAGAATGCGGTGGAGATACTAGGATTATGAGATACGGGCATTTACTCAGGCTTATGTCCAGCTGTGGACGTCTTGGGCTGATATAGTAGTGGTGGTGGAATGTAGAGAGGTTGTGTGATGTGCTCTTGCACAGGTAGGGCACAGCGCAATGTCTTTGAGAGGCAGGGCACAGCGGAACGTCGTGTGCTAGGGCACAGCTGTTATTGAGAGGTGGTGTAATGTGCCCTAGCATACATAGTAGAGCGGAATATGTCTGAAAAGTAGAGCACAGCGGAATGTCTTTGAGAGGTAGCGCACAGCTGAATGTTGACAGGCGGTGTAATGTGCCCTAGCATAAATAGTAGAGCGGAATATGTCTCAAAGGTAGGGCATAAAGGAATGTCTTTAAGAGATAGGGCACAGCTGAATGTCGAGAGGTGGTGTGATGTGGCCTGGCACAGTGGAGCGGAAATGTATCTGAGACTTAAGGCATAGAGGAATGTCTTTGAGAGGTAGGACACAGTGGAATGTCATCCCGCTCATATTTGAAGCAACCCAGCTGGGAAATACCACCTCACAGAAGTTTGCAGCCATAATAATACCGCTATTTGCTCTGTGTGTATATGATGTTTTGTTCCTGGTGGTGAATAAGAGATGAAGTGAGAAGAGAAGGAATCTGCATTTTTCTCTAGCTGTTAATACAAAGTATTCTTCAGCCTTACCTAACATTCGCTGCAAGTGGCACTGAAAATTTATTTTCATGTGCTCTGCCTATTATTTTTAAGAATTAAACGTGAAATCGTAACTTTAAGTAAGCTAATCACATGCTTTTAAAATGACTAGTAACGACATTCAGTTTGTAACGACAGTTAGTAACGACATACAACGAACTAATAAATAAACAGTACAAATAAGCTTAAAATAATACTTAAAAATAAACTTAATATTAAAGAACTAAAAAAAAGTGTAACCTATGTCGCCTAAATCGCCGCTGCTGGGTATGGTTCCCAGGAGGCTGGCTGCGTTACCTCGTTGCACCGCAATGCCTATTCGTTGGCCGAGGAACGAGCCAGCCCTCAGGTCACCAGTGGTGTTGATCAATTTTTTTTTAAAGCCTCGTAAAGTGTGTGGGCTCCTGGACCCCACGGACCTACCGTTTCTACCGCAAAAGCCACGAATAGAAAATTGTCGCCGAGACATTCGTACTTTCGGTGCTTAGCAATCTCGGCAGAAGCAGCCGCCCCGCCAGCCCTGAGCGATGTAGTGCAGAGGTGGGATGGCGCCAGAGTATCCACGCACGTGGCGTCCCAGACTAAGGGTCGACCACCCTCCCAAGGCACTAAAGTCATGCCGTCGGGTCTCTTACCGTCATTACGAGCCAACCATTCATTTTGACGCTATGATTTATTTTTCAAACTTCATAATAACTTTGTCGGTGCCCGTGCGAAGAGCCCAGCGTGTCGAGCTAAGGTTAGCGAGCGAGCGAGACCATTTTTTGGGAGCTGCACTCGTCTTAAAGAAAAGTGTTGTTAAGAACGTTAACTTTCCACATAAAATAACCTAACCCAATAACTGACCCACAAATCAAATGGTACCCATAATTTTTCATCACTTTAATTACTTCGCAACAGTCGTAACTGGGCATTACACCCACCTAACTCCCTTTACGGGTTCTTATTGACCACGACCATTTCACAAAAAGTCTTATCTTGCATACAAATATACATCACTTACGGCCTTTTGCTATTTGACGTTTATACACCTTGTGTTGTGGAAGAAGGTCTTAAGTTGTAAAGGGAAGTGCGGCGTTTAAGTCTTTTTAAGTTTTGGAATAACATGCGGTCCTTAAGGGATCGTAAACGATGTATGGCTTTATTTTCACGTTAATGCGTTAACAGGGTACTAATTAGCTATATTTTTGCGTAAGGGTGCTTTGGATTTATACCTTTGTAAGTGGATTGGTGTTTTATGCTGTGAGCCTTCAGCGAGAATGAGGTCGAACGAAGCGGTCAATATTTTTATTTTTATTTAATAAATAATTATAGGACAATATTTTACACAAATCTAACTCGTCCCACAGTAAGCTCAATAAGGCTTGTGTTATGGGTACTAGACGACGATATATTTAATTGATATATTCTTAAATACATAGAAAACGTCCAAGTCCCAGGTAGAAATGTTTCTGCTCACCACAGAAACAAATGCCCTTACCGTGATTCAAACCTGGGACCTCTAGCTTCGAAAGCAGTATTACTACCAACTAGGCTAAACAAGCCGACAAATATTCATAAATACTTAAAGTTAAGGTAGCATATTGGTTCAAGGATACGGCTGTCAAGCAGCGGTAGTGGGTTCGAATCGCGGCAACTTTTGCTACTACATACATCTGCGAATAAATAAACGGAAAAAATATTTTTATACTACCACAATGTTCAGTAAACGAAATTTTGTTCTCCTAACTTTTACTGTACAGCCAAACAATGTTTACGCAATGTTTTTTTTTGTCATGGATAATATTCAATTCTAGTAAGTGGAAAAATTGTACGTGTTACTCTCATAATATTATAATAAATAGTACATTACTACAGAGGCCGGGACGAAAGGGGTTGCCGGCCGAAGACATATAGACGGCCGAGCGAAGCGAGGTCGGATAGGTCTCAGGCGGGCAACCCCATATTTCCCGCCGAGGTATGTATAGTGCTTTTCTCAAACATGCAATGAAATAAACAACAAAAAAATCAAAGTTTTATTTTTAATACGCATAGTGGCAGAATGTCATGATGCCTGTGCCACAAATTTATGTGGAATGGAAATTAAAAAAGAGGACTTTCCGGCCTAGGCCTGCAACATTTGTATGAAATTGCATTAACGACCTCTTGTCCTAGCCGCACCTGAAACGTCATACTTCGCAGCCTATTATAAGGAACATAACATCAATATTTCATTGCATGTTTGAGAAAAAATCTTTTTCCGTCCAGGCGGCTCGTCTACGGAACGGTCTTCCACCTAAAATTAAAAATATTCCCAGCAAATTTGCCTTCAAGAAAGCTGTACGCGTTTTTGTTGCTGGTAATCTACGGAATTCTTAGGGTATCTGTTTAGTAGGTATTCGTTATTATATAAGTACCTATATCTATTTATCTATAATTATGTATTTGTGTATGTCTATGTAATAGTTTCAATAATTATTTATGTAACTATATGACAGATGTATATATTTGAATCAATATTTTGTATACTAGGGTTTGCAGTCCCGGTACCGATTTCTATTCAAAATCCCGGGAATTCCCGGGATTTCCCGGGAAATGGCATGCCCTACCAAAAGCTTACCAAATTTGTTCTCTGGTATTTTACTATAGTTTCACCGCCTACAGTCTTTCTGTTTTGCCTAAAGGTTGACTGGTGGAGAATGCCTCGTGGCATTAAGTCCGCCTTTTGTACGTTAAGATTTCTTATAGTGCAATAAAGATTAAATAAATAAATAAATAAATAAACAAAAATTAAGTATAGGTAAAAACTCAAGGACTCAAAAGTAAAGGACCTTTTATACTTATATGTAGTTGTGACGTATTCGAATAGAGATTTGTTTTGTTTGTGTTACACATTTTAAACTTGTAATGTCTATTTACGTATGACGACCTGTTTAGCCTAGTTGGTAGTGACTCTGCCTCCGAAGCTAGAGGTCCCGGGTTCGAATCCCGGCCAGGGCATTTATTTGTGCATTTTTCACGGATATTTGTTCTTGGGTCTTGGATGTTTTCTATGTATTTAAGTAAGTATGTATTTATCTATATAAGTATGTATATCGTCGTCTAGTACCCATAGTACAAGCTTTGCTTAGTTTGGGACTAGGTCGATTTGTGTAAGATTGTCCCCGAATATTATTATTATTATTCTCCTTAATTATTTCTTTCTCTTAAGCTAGGTTTTTTACAATAACTTTATAAAAGTAAAATATATAAACATACATACAAAATATAAAAGCATTATAAAAAACCTAACCTAGGGTGCCACCGGCAGCGAGGCAGGGCCTAAGCTACCGGTGGTTAGGGCGACAGAGAGAGAAACCTCCGGACTATCCGCGCCGTGTCCAGGAGTACCGCATTCTGTATCTGACCCTTGACCCAGCCATCTAGCGAGAGTCTCTTGAGATGTTGGTCGAGACTCTTCACTATTAGACCGTTCGCAGAGACGAATATCGGGATAATGATTGTTGAATCAACATGGCGGTTACCTCATGTGCCAAGTCTAGGTACTTGCTGACTTTGTCCTTCTCAGCTTTCACGAGGTTCTCGTCATGGGGGATGGTGATGTCAACGAGTACTGCCTGGCGCTTCAATCGATCTGTCAGCTCGAGTCCTGTCCGTGATGACAGAACGATCCCAATAGAGCGTTGCACGACCATTTTCGAGAACTGGCGCAGGTGTGTACTTATAATACGGCACTTCGAAGTCCACAAGACCGTATAAAAGAGCAAGCTGCTGGTGAATAATCCTGGCCACCAAGTTATGTCTGTGCAAGTACTCGCCGTTAGCAAGATGACTACAACCAGAAATAATATGCCTGAGTGACTCTCCGGGACGGCGGCATGCCCGACAAATGTCGACCGTACCGTCCTTCAGGATATATTTCCGGTAGTTGTTCGTCATGATAACCTCGTCCGCAATTGCACAGACAAAACCTTCAGTTTCCCCAAAGAGATCCTCAAAACGCAGCCAGTTCACCGATGCGAGCAGGTCTACGTCGAGCCCCATAAGGGCCTTGTAGAACCGCCCATGTAGCTCCTTACTCTTCCACACCGCCCTGCGGTCCTCGGTGCTTAGTACTTTAAATCTGCGCCAGTTCTCGTTTGTCATGGAGAGCGGGGTGAAAGATGCGTCTACTGCCACTACGTCACGATGCATCCCACACTCACTGTTTAGAAAGTAATCCCTGAGACTGCACACCTCGCGGTTGTGAAGGTCTTTGGCATTTAAGAAGCCGCGACCTCCAAGCTTCCGCGGGATGTACAGTCTCATAACAGAAGATCGTGGGTGTAGCATACGGTGCGCAGTGAGCAGTACACGCACCCTTCGATCCAGGAAATCGAGCTATTATATTATTGTTATTATCCTTCGAGATTTACGGGCCATTACATCCCGGTCTTTTGATAGGCTTGCGTGGGGACACAGATCCAACACGTAGAGGCCCTTTAGAGAGTTTTACTATGTAATACACCTGCTACAACCCACTCACGGGTACATCAATAGATACCCGTGAACCGGTCCCAGCAGGCGTTGGGACTATGGTAAATAAAATGAAAAGATTACTGGGCTATGGTGTTGAAGTTTGGCTGGTCAAGAGATTGGGCTATTACTAAGTTTCCGGACACCTGCCATAACAATGCTTACACCGTTATCGAGGCAGGTGGTGACTTATTATTATTATTTTTCGAACACGCTACAACTACATACAACAGGTGCATTACTTAAGTTTTTTTACCTATAATAGTTACAATAGTAACGTTGTGTTAACAAAACGTTTATTTACTATACTACCATAATATAATGTGTAGGTGGTAAACGAAATATTTGCTCTCCTAACAATTATATTGTTTGGGCAAACAATTGGTATCTTATAATTACTATTTATTTAGGCCACGAACCCAGCGGCGCCCGCGTACCGCGTGCGGTTTTTCGAGATTAAGCAATGTAGGGTCAGTCCTTGGATGGGTGATCGCTTTGAGTGGTTACTAACTGAGCGCTCCCGTGTTTTGGAAGGCACGTTAAGCCGTTTATGCCTGCTGCTGTCTATGATAGCAGTCATTAAGCCAAGTTAGAGGCCTTCGGGTGGCTTGAGAACTTCAAACAGGCAAGTTGCCCACTCATTTGACAAGCCTAATCCCAATAAGGTCTAGTTTCCTCCTTGGGTTGGAAGGTCAGATGGCAGTCGCTTCCGTAAAAACTAGTGCCTTCGCCAATTCTTGGGATTAGGTAGCGGACCCCAGGCATCCTTCAGGATGGGGCGCTAGTCGCGTAACCTCCACGAGTGTCTGGGCTCTTCCAGTTCCTCTGGACCCTCGCGGGTCTGGGTAAGTGGTTCATCTTCGGAGGGATCGCTTACCGGTGCTACCAATAACCCGGAGACGGGGTCGCTCTGGGTGTTCCTCAGCGGAGGACACTCCAGATGCGACCAATGGGGGGAGGGGGGGTTCCGCATCAGGGAGTCGCATGACTCCCCAGGTGCGGCGAGAGGGACAGGCCATGCCGTGTGCCTGTTTAAAGGATTACGGACCCATAACCCTGACTTCGGCAGAGGGCCGCTATAGTCCGGAGCGGGGGCTGTCACCGTCAGGCCGGGGCCGGGTGGTGGCTGCGTGGGAGAAAACCTCTATAAAAAGTTACAAGGGGACCTGAGGGAGTGAATCCGGGGAAAAGAAAAGGCATCCTTCAGGATGCAACTACGCTAGGATGATGATGATTACTGTTTATTTAGTAATGGATAATATTGAATTCTAATAACAAAATTAAATTATATACAAAACGCATAGTTGTTTTCAAAGTTTTTAGGTGATAATTAAATATATACTCCGACGCTTTGGAAATGAGGTACTATGGGGTGGTGTGGGCGTATGATGGTTGCCATTTTATCACTTATCGCCATGGATAAGACAATCGCCACGGTCTGACAAGTATGCGAGCATAGAGCGCTCGTGGCCCAGCGGCACACGCCTACCGCGTGCGGTATGTGAGGTTAAGCAATGTGGGCGCCGGTCAGTTCTTGGATGGGTGACCGCTTTGAGTGGTTACTAACTGAGCGCTCTCGTGCTTTGGAGGGCACGTTAAGCCGTTGATCCCGGCTGCTGTCTACGACAGCAGTCGTTAAGCCAAGTTAGAGGCCTTCAGGCGGCTTGAGAACTTCTAACAGTCAAGTTGCCCACTCACTTGACAAAGGGGGGTCGAAGTTGCACCACGTCCGTAGGGAGTACCCACCGCTACCCTACACGTGACCCCTGGGTGGTGCTAAAAGTGCAACAAAAACTGGCAACCGTACTTGTCTTCTCGAAGATCTCACGGTTCGTAAATAAATGCCATACGATAAAATAAAAAAAAAGGATGCGAGTACGAGAGTGACGGGCGTCTTATCCACGACGATAAGTGATAAAATGGCAACCATCATACGCCCACAGGATTTACCCAGTCAAATACAGAAAACATACTTATGTAGTTGATGAACCAAAATTAAATGTCGCCACATCGAAAATGTTGGTGCCGTTTCTGAGATCCCCAAAAAAAAAATGACCACGAAATAGTTTGGTATAACTGGCCTCTGGTTAGGTACAAATATCAGCCGTTGCACTTGTTGCTTGCGATTAAATACCCGCTTTTTGTAGTCGTTGGCCGTTTTTGCATGCTACCCTCTCTAACCTAGACTTCAAGATTCAAGATTCAAATATTTATTCACAACAGGCACTGTAACAAAAGTAAAAAAACATACACAACAAAGGCTAAGTTGCGAAAAGGAACCCACTCAGCATATGCAGGCTTTATAGCCGGCGCTGATTTTCCGTAGGTCCCTTAGGGGCCCGTTACACGTCGATTACCATCACTTGATACACTCATACTACAATACAATACGTATCACTTCAACATTTATGAACATTGAAGCATTATCCACACTATTTAAAAATCCGCGATAATATTGACATCCGAGTATTGTATAACCACAGTGTAAAGGGCCCCATAAGGTGATGAAACGGCGGGCTACACAACAAAATAATAAAAATGGATACAAACCAAAGGCCCCTTTTACACGGCCATTATTATCACGCATAATGCTGCGGAGCATTGCGATAATAATAATCGTGCAAAGGGCCCCTGAGAAACACACACAAAATATAATAAAATGAAATGTTTGTTTTTTACCAAACTAGCGAACAAAAACAAGATGGCAATTACGTCTATACAGGGCTTATTATTGCGCAAACCATGAACGCAGCCATTTCGCTGGTACCACTGCTACTAGCGCCAGTGGGTGGCAAATATTGGAAACAGATAGCAAAACATTCAACGTCAGAATAGATCATGGTTGTAAGAGATTAGATTACAGATAAAAATGGGTCATTAATAGAAGGTTTTGTACATTTACTTACTATTACTATTATTACAAAAGGACAAACATGGCAATGCATATGGGACATCGACAAGAGGTGAGAAAGAGTCAAATGCAGCTAGTGTCCTGACACAAATTTTCCTGCCTGCGTTGGTGATCGTGCATGAATTTTTTAAGTTTTAATCTGAAACTATGGACGTGTTCTAGGGTCCTGATCGGCGGAGGAATATTGTTCCAAATTTTGGAAGCCGCATAGCGAAAACTTCCCCGGAAAGCAGCGGTAGCGTGTCGGGGCATTAAAAGATGTGTTGCACACTGCCGACTTCGACGAGTCATGTGGATGGAAAGCTTATCGAAGAGATATGCTGGAGTCTTGTGCTTTAAAACCCCAAAAAGAAGACAGGCCATGTGAAGCTTTCGACGGTGTTGCATTTTCAGGATACTGTGGTTGTTTAAAAATGGCGTTACGTGGGCCCTTAACGGAATGTTGAAGCAAAACCGTGCACAGGCATTCTGAACACGCTGAATGAGTTTCTTTGTTTTAGCAAGCATACATGGACCAACAACTGCATCCACATAGTTAAGCCTAGATAGAACTAGTGACTCCACAAGCTGTATACGCAGAGTTTCACTCAGAAATGGTCTAATTCTATACAGAATTTTGAGTTTATAAAAACAACTTCTAACACTATTTGCAGTATGCTTCCCATAGCGAAGTGCAGAATCCATTAAGAGACCTAGGTTGCGTGCTTCATATACACGGTCTATAGGTTCACCCATAAGCATAACTTTAACAGTGGGACTCAAGCTAGCTATCTGTTGTCTGCTGCCAAAAATGAGATATTTTGTTTTGTTAGGGTTAAGCAAAAGGCAGTTTTCTGTGGCCCAGGTAGTAATCTGTGCGAGATCCACATTAAGCTTGTCAATGGCGCTGTCTATATCAGATGGTTTACAAGAGATGTAGACTTGTATGTCATCTGCATAGATGTGGTACCTACAGTGTGTGATGCGCGTCCTTACGTCGGCAGAGTATAAAATAAATAAAATGGGTCCGATCACTGATCCCTGAGGTACGCCTCTAGTGAGGGTGGCTTGTTCTGAAGCGTGTGTGAAGCCATCACTGAGAGTAATTTTTACATATTGACAGCGGTTATAAAGGTAGCTGTGAAACCACTTCAATGCTTTGTCGTCAAAGCCATAATAAGATAACTTTGATAAAAGAAGATTAATATTTAGGCAGTCAAAGGCACGGGAGAAATCAAGGATCACTAACAGTGTACACATCCCTTTGTCCTGTGCATACAAGATATCGTCGGTCACATTAAGTAGTGCAGTTGCTGTACTTCTCCCTTTCCTGAAACCTGACTGTATGTCAGGCAGGATATTATTTGTCTCAAGGTAATGTGTGAGCTGAGACACCACAGCTTTTTCTAATATTTTGGACACACAAGGTAAAATACTTATGGGCTTAAGGTCTTTCAGCTCAGACGGGTTGGCGGTTTTGGGCAGTGGTTGTACAATTGCCAACTTCCAGCAATCTGGGAATGTAGATGTCATTATTGATGTGTTTATTATGTCTGTTATTGCATCAGTAGTATGGGGTAGTGTCAACAAAATCATGTTCAAATTAATACCGTCGCAGCCTTCAGCATTGGATTTTAAGCTCTTGATTATTTTAATAATTTGTTCCGTATTTATTTGTGCTAATTTAAAAGTGGAATCACTGTATCTGTGGAATTCAAAATAGGTAAGGTATGATATGGAGACTTTTGAAGCTGTAGGAAGATTTAAAAAATGCATATTTATAACAGAGGGATTGTCAAATGTTGTAGGTAGGTCAATGTTTTTCTTAGGCAATATAGTGGACTTGAGATTTTTCCACAGTAATTTGGGGTCATGTATCTGTTAATATTTTGCTGAAAGTAAGCAGATTTTTCGTGGAACATTGCTTTATTAACGATAGATTTTAAATCTTTGTAGTACTGTTTTTTAGTGTCAGATTGGTTCTTGTGAAACTCTGCTGCTGCCTTATCACGCAACCGCATCATGAGCTTGACCGTGTCCGTGATCCAGGGGTAAGAGCTGCCCTTGACTAGCTTAGTTTTGAGTGGTGCATGCAAGTCAAATATACATAGTATATGTTGGTTAAAAGCTTCAACCATATTGTTAACATTCCCTAAATTGGATATTAAGTCCCACCTCACAGACTGCAGGCCCGCATCAAGATTATCGCTCTGAATGTTTTTGATAGGCCTGTAGATTAAGCGAAATGGTTTGGGTTTTTCAAGCCTTATGTGGAATTCACAAGTAACAAGGCAGTGCCCATAGAGAGTACCCACATGGTCTACGCTTATATTTTTCGCTCGTAAATCCGTGCAAACTATGTCAAGCAGCGTCTGGCTAGTATTTGTAAAATGTGTAGGCTGTGAAACTAATTGAGTCAGTTGGAAACAGGTCATGAAATCATTTAATTTTGTTATTCTGATGTCTGAATTATTTAACAAATTAATATTAAAATCGCCTAATACAATCAAATGGTGATAATTAGGGATAGAGCCAATAGTGTCAGAAATTGCATCCAAAAATAAATCTAAATCCATCCAGGGTGGCCGATATGCAGTTCCGATGACTAGTTTCTTTCCGTTAAGGGTCAAAGCAACCCACATTTGTTCCACGGATCTATGCAACGGGTCAACAGGGTGTTTCCAGATGCGAGCGTTTACATGACGTTTAATATAAAAGCCCACGCCTCCTCCACGGGATCTTGTGCCTTGTGGCCTAGGGATATGGCGCAATCTGTACCCTGGAATTGCCGGTGCCTTACCCCCCTCCCCAGCCCTCAACCACGTCTCGTTGATAGCCAGCACATCGAGGTCATGACGAGAAGTAACCGCTATGAGGTCATCATGTTGTGTGCCTAAGGAGCCTGCATTATACAAACCTATTCTCACTGGCTTATTCATCTGAGACTAGGAGACACGCTAATAATAATGAGTATAATGACATGTATATAGATGAGAAATGTATAAGGCTATAAAAAATAATGTGTTGAATATTATGTATTGATATTGTGTTGAGATAAGAAACAAACAAAAGTAAATGAAATAAATGTATACAATGTAATTTATAGTATAGTATATTTAGATGTAAATGGTTTCCTTTGAACATAGTTCTTAAATAGTTTAGTGTGATGTAATGTTTGCATAATTTTAACAACCCTTCATAAATTCCCATTACATTGCCATGCCATACCTGTGCACCTCGTATAAAATCAAGAACGAGAACTTAAGTTAATAACTATGTTTTCTCTGTAAGTGATTTTTATAAATCTTTTGAGAATCAAGTATCATAAACCATAAACCATCGTTTTATGATTAGATGGATTAGATTTCTTATTTAAGAGTTATTTTATTTAAAATGATAATATAAACGACTTATTTTAATACCGTCTTCTGAAGTCCAGTGCACAAATTAATAAGTAAAAATCATAGTAGACACACATAGACTAACTCCGCGTTTAAATAACGCATTACGTTCACACAATTAATTCGATCTCACTTTATGAAACTCGGTTAAAAATGTCATAAGGAAAGGCACGATTTGGTTTTTTAAACAAAAGTTATTATAAATTACAAACGGCCACTCGACATCAAAGAGTCGTAATTCGACCCTGTACCCGAGCCACACCGGGCGAAACACGCTTTTGAAACAGAATATTATTTACAGTATGTTGACTATAAAAAAACGCTATTGGGCAATCATTTCTTTTGTTACTTGTTGCTATGGCTACGTTTCCTCCAAGACTAAATGTACAAACAAGAAAAAGTTAAGCTTTGGAGGAACTTTGTGAATAAAACAGAAGCACAATGAGACTGTTTTTGTTCGATGGCAAAATCCGTAACGGATACCACCGCACCGCGGGGAATGTCGGACTCCCGACGACTAAAAACCGCGACATGCCTTCTCAACTCATTTCGACTCTAGGATCTTCTTCGGAACTCACCAGTGCCACCCTAGAGCCACACCTCTGTGCGTCCTATCCCATCATCTGTTTTCATTGACGATCATAGCCCCCGACTGCCACTGTTTACGATCCCAAAAGCACAAGTTTCAGTGTCCTAAAGAAACTCACATACATACAAACATGAAAGCTAAAAACATTGCACTCCTTCTTTTGGCAGTCGTGTAAAAGTCAACTTTCGATTTTTTTCTGTCGAGAGCAATCATGTTTCGGCTTCAGTTGGAGAAACAATCATACAGTCAAGAATCATATACCTATATGCAAATCACTTTGTTATTTCGTAACCCAATTTCAAAGTTCCAACACTCCTTTCTTGAAGAACCCTATACTATAGTCTCTCGGGAAAACCCCGGCAGAGAGTGTTATAAATTAGAAAAATAGTAAATTAAAAAGAGATCTTGTTTATTTATTGAATGTTTATTTTGAAGTGTCAGAAAATCATTGAGAACATCATAAAATTATTTAAATTCAAAAATTATAGTTATCTGAACATGGCCAGTAACCTACACAAATTACAACAGAGAGCTCATTCTATAAACGGAGCGTCCGAGAGACTAAAATTCTCTGAAACCTGAAATTGTTCGTTAAAGAGCCTTAATATACTGGTAAAAATCTTAACCGCTGCCATCGCGACACCCAAACTTTTTGATGTTTACGCGTTCTCGCCAAGTTTTCTAATTTATTCCCGTGCCTTACTTCGCCAATGTTTCATTTGTCTAATTTGCCTTTTAAAATTATTTATGCCAGGAAACGTAAAGGAGGAGTCGTGATTATAACTTTCCTTAATCAATGACTTTGTTGGGAGTTAAATGTTTTAAAGTCCCAATTTAAAGCCATGTAAGTACTTATGAGATTAGTAAATTATATGATGATGTCAGTCAAGGGATTATATCTACGGTAACTTTCTATCATACGATC
Organism: Notocelia uddmanniana; assembly: GCA_905163555.1. Lineage (NCBI taxonomy): Eukaryota > Metazoa > Arthropoda > Insecta > Lepidoptera > Tortricidae > Notocelia > Notocelia uddmanniana. Next base: position 3,031,008 of record LR991074.1, on the reverse strand, counting down.
GAGTTTGTAATTTTGTTAACGTTCTTGTTCTTGTTTTTAATCGCAATTAGGAATTATACATAATCTTACTTGCAGGGTTATTGTTTTCATTTTGACAGTTCATATCACAGAGAATTAGGTATTTGTCACATGTTAAAAGCATGGTGTTAGTATACATATAGGAAATCATCAAAATATCGCAAATTAATAAAAATCATAAAAACATAATATATGCGCAGGGGTCGGAATTCTCGTAGTACTTTTGAGCTGTCATAGGGACTTCTCATTTATCGACTTACGATCTACATATTATATCGATACATTATAGAACAACATGTTGATGAAGATTAACATTAGAGGTAAACAACAGGCGGTCTTATCGTTAAAGAGCGATATCTTTCAGATAACTTGAGTAGTTGAAAATGAGAAATAGAGATATGCAATGAAAACAATGAAAAGTTAATAGTTAACAATTTCACATTTAATTAGTTCAGTTCAGTGTTTGTGTTTGTTTGTTTGCATATGTCTATAAAACTATTAATCAAAGGTCATCAGATTGATGGCCAGTACCTACATAACATGATATCATTAGGTACGATGGCAATTCTTGTTTTGTAAAAATGTCTAAAATTAATGCCTCGTAATAAGAAATTCAGAAATTACTTAAAAGGAACAATAAAATATTAATATAATAATTCCTATTTAAAATTTCCAAAAAGTTGGCATCCAAAGATTATCTCGAAGAGATCGCTCATTCGCGATAAGACTGCCTGTTACTTTACAATTTTAATATTCTGTATTTATTGACATATATTTGTAAATCGGAAGTCGATAAATGAGAAGTCCCTATGACAGCTCAAAAGTGCTACGAGAATTCCGACCCCTGCATATGAGACTTCAAAGATTTTAATTTGTACAATTTTTATTTGTCAACCGCCACCACCACCATATCAGCCCAAGGACGTCCACTGCTGGACATAGGCCTCCCCCGACTTCATGGGGGGTAAATGCCATAATCGCCACGCTTGGCTTGGCAGGGATGCTGCTGCCCATCCTTCGGTGGTCTTGATGGTAGTTTTAGGACGTACCCATGCCGGGTTAGGTTTTATTGATCCGCCAATAATAAATGAAATGATATCAAAATAATCCTTATAAAAATATAATTGTATTACAATATGTTCCTAACCATAACATTAATTTACTTATTTCCCATACAACGATGGGTTCGAATACAATGTGACGTCACAACATAATATTCATTTGTAGGAGCCGTTTACAAGACCGCTGACGGCGAACTACGTTTAACCGAAATTTGTGGTTTTCGTTGTGCTCCAATTGTAGTTGGTCCCATGTAGACTTGTTATCCTCTTTAAAAACTTGTTCGAATGGCACCATAAAATAATAATCAAATAGCCAATTCTATATTATGTTTGATATAAGGCTAAATCCCATCAAAAACATAAATGTGAAAATGGCAGCCAAGTTCACCGACAAAATAATTGAGATCTAAATGCGCGCCAAGTTCCGTAGATTATCTGAAAAGTTGCCAAGTTTGGCACTAGATTGTTTACAGTAAAACTAATTTACTACGGCTTAATGCATTTTGAGCCTTAACTTGGCAGTTTTCTATGCAGTATGTTATAATACCAAAAAATCTGTTGGATACTTAAGAAAACTGCCCAGTTAAAGCTCAAAATGCATTAAGCCGCAGTAAATAAGTTTTACTGTAAACAATCTAGTGCCAAACTTGGCAACTTTTCAGATAATCTACGGAACTTGGCGCCCATTTAGATCTCAATTCTTTTGTCGGTGAACTTGGCTGCCATTTTCACATTTATGTTTTTGATGGGATATCATTACTTTTTGTCAAACTTCATCCAAGGTGCTTTCCCAAAGCGAATGCATGAGTTAAGTTAAGAGTTAGTAATATTTGAAGAGTTCCCTCGATTTCTCCAGGACCCTATGATCAGATTCTGAATCGATGACAATGGGACCACCCCGGAAGTATAACATTTCAAACAATAAAATAATTTTCCAAATCGGTTCATAAATGACGGAGTTCTGAGGTAACTAGCATAAATAATAATAATAAAACTAATGGGAGCCCTGATTTGAACGATCTCCTAGTCCCGTATTTTGGGGCTAGTGAAGATTTGATTGACTCGCACTCATTTATGTACTGCGGGGCCGTCGCGGCGTGCCGTGTTGCTCGCGTCAAGTTTCCGGACGCTGACCGTGCACCTAGGACCACCGGGAGTGTCCCTGCCTGGCAAGTACGAATTGAGCGGCGTGTCGGCGTGGCGTGTTGACGTATAGGACTCTCATTGCTAAGCTGATCTGCTTCAGAGGGGGCAATAACCGCCCCCGAGTAATGCGCTTCGTGAACCAGGCCTTCGCGGGGAGTGGTGTCAGGCCCCATGACTACATGGCCTGTGTCACGGAACGCATTGACTTTCTGAAGCAGAAAGTGTTTGCATGGGCAAGCCGTATTCGTCGCTACAGAGAGCGTCTGGACCGATACCAGCAGAATCGCCTTTTCCAAAGCGACCAAAGGAAGGTATACCGGAAGTGGGATAGAACCGACCATCGTGTGTCTGATGGACAGCGACCGGATGCTACAGCCATGGTTAACTTTTGGCGTAGTATTTGGTCGATGCCTGTCGAGCACACCGAGGGCGCCTGGATGGATGTTGTCAAGCGTGAGTGTGAGTCCATTGAACCCATGGGGTCTGTTACCGTCAGCCCCGAAGACGTAAGTTGTGCCATCCGTACGGCTCCAAACTGGAAAAGTCCGGGCCCGGATGGATTGCACAACTTCTGGCTAAAATGGTTTTGATGCTCACACGCGCGTTTGGCAGCACAGTTCCAGCAAGCCCTCAAGCTCGGTTCCCTGCCGCCTCCCTTAACAACTGGTGTTACCTCCTTGCTCTACAAGTCCGGTAGTACCACGGAAGCGAAGAACTACAGACCCATCACGTGCTTGCCGACGCTATACAAGCTCCTTACATCCATTTTGAGAGCAAAAATTAACACGCACATTGTTGCGAACAACATTCTGGCCCCCGCTCAAAATGGATGTAGGGTTGGGTCACGTGGTACTAAAGAGCTCCTCCTCATAGACATGACCATTTGCCAACGAGTCCGGCGAAACAGAGGGACCCTCTCGGCCGCCTGGATTGACTTTAAGAAGGCCTATGATTCGGTGCCTCATTCATGGCTGAGGAGGATCTTAGAACTGTATAAAGTGGATGCAGTTTTGAGATCCTTCTTAGTTGCTTGCATGGGGCAGTGGACCACGGTCCTTCGTCAACCCGGGGGAGGAGAGGGCCCCTCTGGCCCGCAGGATTCCATCAGGATTGAGCGAGTTATTTTTCAGGGTGATAGTCTGAGTCCCTTGTGGTTTTGCCTAGCGCTGAATCCGCTCAGTACCCTGCTGAAGGATTCGGGACTAGGTTGCCAGCTACGGAGAGAGGGTGAGGTCATTTCTCATCTGCTCTACATGGACGACCTTAAACTATTTGCACCAAATAAACATGACCTGTTGGAGCTACTGAAAACCACAGAGATCTTCAGTAGTGCCATCAAAATGGAATTTGGTGTCGATAAGTGTGCGGTCATGCATGTACAGCGGGGGAAAGTTGTAAATTTCACAAATTTACATATTTCTGAGACAATGGCTCTCAGATCTCTCTCCGAAGCAGAAACCTATAAGTATCTTGGTATGTCACAGTCTTTGGGTATCGAGGGTGGGGACATCAAACGGGCGCTGAGGGAGCGCTTCTTCTGTCGCCTGACAAAATTACTCAATAGTTTTTTGTCGGGCGGCAATAAGGTTCGCGCCTTCAACGCCTGGGTGATGCCCTTGCTCACATACACCTTTAGCATATTAAGGTGGACTCAGACTGAGCTCGATTTCCTGGATCAAAGGGTAAGTGTACTGCTCACTGCGCACCGTATGCTACACCCACGATCTTCCGTTATGAGACTGTACATCCCGCGGAAGCTTAGAGGACGCGGCTTCTTAAATGCCAAAGACCTCCACAACCGCGAGGTGTGCAGTCTCAGGGATTACTTTCTAAACAGTGAGTGTGGTATGCATCGTGACGTAGTGGCAGCAGACGCATCTTTCACCCCGCTCTCCATGGCAAACGAGGACTGGCGCAGATTTAAAGTACTAAGCATCGAGGACCGCAGGGCGGTATAGAAGAGTAAGGAGCTACATGGGCGGTTCTACAAGGCCCTTACGGGGCCCGACGTAGACCTGCTCGCATCGGTGAACTGGCTACGTTTTGGGGATCTTGTTGGGGAAACTGAAGGTTTTGTCTGTGCAATTGCGGACGAGGTTATCATGACGAACAACTACCGGAAATATATCCTGAAGGACGGTACGGTCGACATTTTTCGGGCATGCCGCCGTCCCGGAGAGTCACTCAGGCATATTATTTCTGGTTGTAGTCATCTTGCTAACGGCGAGTACTTGCACAGACATAACTTGGTGGCCAGGATTATTCACCAGCAGCTTGCTCTTTTATACGGTCTTGTGAACTTCGAAGTGCCGTATTATAAGTACACACCTGCGCCAGTTCTCGAAAATGGTCGTGCAACGCTCTATTGGGATCGATCTGTCATCACGGACAGGACTATTGTAGCCAACAAGCCTGATATCGTGCTGACAGATCGATTGAAGCGCCAGGCAGTGCTCGTTGACATCACCATCCCCCATGACGAGAACCTCGTGAAAGCTGAGAAGGACAAAGTCAGCAAGTACCTAGACTTGGCACATGAGGTAACCGCCATGTGGGATGTTGATTCAACGATTATTGTCCCGATAGTCGTCTCTGTGAACGGTCTAATAGCGAAGAGTCTCGACCAACATCTCAAGAGACTCTCGTTAGATGGCTGGGTCAAGGGTCAAATACAGAAGGCGGTACTCCTGGACACGGCGCGGATAGTCCGGAGGTTCCTCTCTCTGTCGCCCTAACTACCGGTAGCTTAGGCCCGCCTCGCTGCCGGCGGCACTCTAGGTTAGGTTTTTTATAATGATTTTATACTTTGTACGTGTATTTTTATATTTTACATTTGATAAATTTATTGTAAAAAATCTAACCTCAGAAAAAGAAATAAATAAGGTGAATAAAACTAATAATAAAATCACTGTTTTCTTTTTTTTTCTGGTGTATACACATAATTATACCAAGCTGCATGCCAAATTTCAGCTTTCTAGGTCATCTGGAAGTGGGTTAGGTTTTTGATTACTAGTCAGTCAGTCAGTCAGTCAGTCAGTGGTAAAAATGCCGTTTTTTGGAATTTAATATCTCAATAACTATTAAACTTATATTTCTGAAATTTAGGGTTCTTATCTAGTACCAAATTTATGTTTTTATGTTAGATAGATTTGGAGTTATTGGGGGGTCAAAAGTGGCTCCAAACGGTTCGTGTAATATAACACACGGCTGCTGTCCGCCAGTTCCTGGGGTGAACTTGGCTGGACACGCTGCCGCGTGTCTAGATCCGTAGCATGTAAATCGATCAACTGGTTTGCGTTATACATAGGAGTAGAGGTTGTAATATGTTGCAAAAATTGCTGCTATTAAGGGCTTGCAATGAAAAATATCGCGTATTTGAAAGGCCGTTCAGGCGAGATTAGGAAAAAAGGGATTTGTTTTCAAAAATATTCATGATTCTGCACTACATGTTTCTCTGACTAAAGCCGAAATATGATTGTTTAAACTTTTCTCACTAGAAAAAAATCCAAAATGGAGTCTGGTTTTTTTTTTCTTAGCCTACTCAAAAACAATACATTATTAAGAGACTCGGTGTTCCATACAAACATAGTTTCGTTCTCATCTTAAAACGGCATGCTGGAATGACATGAGCATTTGTAAAATACAATGCGATCTGGCATATCTAGGTCAGAAATTAGTTTTAGTTGCTTGAAAACATAATGGAGAAAAATTACAGTGATTAACAAGGTTTTCATACAAGACCTAAAAAACCGCTGTATTTTTTCTGTTTCAAGTTATAGCAACAGAAACTAATTTCTGACCTATATATGGCCGAGCCCATTGTGTATACAAAGTTTGATGTTATTCCAGCTTGGCATTTTAAAATGAGAACGAAACTACGTTCGTATGGAGAATCGAGTTCAGTCGAGCACGACGGTCCCCCTTAAGCTACATAGTTAAGTTTAAGTGATGGGATCTTCTACAATTGAAATCTGATAAAAGTAAACATGAGAAAAACTTCACACCGTCGGATATATATCGATATTTCTCCAAAAAGGCCATTCTGGTCTTCCAGAGTAGTGCATCTCGTTTTCTCGTGCGCAAAAGACATAAGCGTATCTCTTTCACAAGGGGCGTGGTTTACAGAATCGAGGCATCTTAACACTATTCATCATCTACATCATCATCATCATCCCTTTACAGTTGCATCCTGGGGGATGCCTGAGGTCCGCTACTTAATCCCAAGAACTGGCGTAGGTAAACTGCCATCTGACCTTCCAACCCAAGAGGGAAACTAAACCTTTAGGCTTTAGGCTTTCCCAGTGAGTGGACAACTTGACTGTTAGAAGTTCTCAAGCCGCCCGAAGGCTTCTTACTTGGCTTAACGACTGCTGTCATAGACAACAGCCCGAATCAACAGCATAGCGCAGGGCTCGGAACCGGTTAATCTCAAAATCCTGAAATAGCCAAATATTTTTAATTAGTTTATGCTCTTTATGTAGGACTCAATAATGTATTTGGGTTATTACTTCATATTGTTAGATTGCCTGATTAAACATGAAATAGTAGACGAAAGAACGATAAGAAATAAAAAAAAAAACGGTATTTTTGTATTGACAGAATACCGGTTTCAGAGCCCTGGCATAGCGTGCCTTCGAAAGCACGGGATCCCCTTAACACTATTAGTTTATTAAAAACTTTTCTTCTCATAATTTACTAATTGGTTGAATAGCGCAACTACGCAAATTGTAAGTACTTTGAAACAATGTTGTATATGTACCTGACTTTATAATTTAATTCAGGAAAGGTTAATTGTATTTAGTATCTTCGTTAAAATAGCTTTGTAAGTTAGTAATTGAGCCAGATTGATTCATAAATACGGTTAACTTTAATGAAGTAATACGCACAATGGACAATGAATTTAGGCTTCTGTAGCAAAATTACTAAAAACGAAACCCATACAGCGTGGCCACAACACTGCGTTGGGGCGTAGATCCGCAAAAACGATGATATAATGGTTAAATCCTTGTCTGTCACTCTTCGCTGTTCAGATCTATTCTTACAGCTCTGGGCTCCGCGGAAGACCAGCGCTATGGCATTTTACTAATAAATGTCAAAGCATTATGCTGAGTGGTGTCCATTTGCGGCCACTGTAGCAGCACCACTGCTTTTTGTAATGGTTCACTTATTTTAAGTAGGTTAAATATTTTAAGTTAAGCTAGTTATTTTGTTGTCGTTCCTACTAAAATTTGAATTGTAATGTGCTGTTCTTTTGTGGTTTGCAATAAATTGGTTTCTATTCTGTTCTAATTAATGGTCGTTTTTCGCGTATTAACTCTGTCCACGAATTACATGGATCTGAACTTAAAACTAAGTACTTAATATTCCAGAACTTACATGTAAATATGGTGATTCCTTATTCATCCGAGCGCGGGCTGAGCATCAACAGGAGTCCTCCCGGATTCTTGATACTTCTTGAATATTTTCGTAGTTCATTCGCTCGGTCTCAGCAAAGTCTATAAAATTTCAAGTTAACATGGTCATAAACATGAGAATTACTGTAAGGAACGAGATATTCCGGGAGTTTCGATTGAGAGTGCGGACGGTGGTAGTAGCTGTGACACTGGGAAAAAGCGAACCAAGAAGAGGGTAGATCGCTTTGGAGTGTAGGTAGACCACAAATAAAACTCACAGCACGTCAGTTAATCCTTCAAAATGGTGCTTGCAACAGCGCCGAAATATAGGGAACTCAAAACACATAATATATATGGTATATATCCCGTCACCAAGGTCTACTTTCATATTTAATTGACAGTTTTTCTCTATGCTAGTTAAAACAAGCAATTCGTTATTTAAATATCATACTAAATGAACGTTATGAAATTCAAAACTACACTTATACATATATCGCATTCGGTTTTAAAGGTTTTAAACCCTATTTGCGTCCAGTGCTCAAACAAAAATCAACACTATTTCAGTGCAGATAAGACATAAAATGTTTCAAGCGTTGTATCCTAGACGCCCTATTGCTATATTCTAAGCTATTTCATAATAAAGTCGACGGATGCGGTAAATACCGCCATTTTGCCGTATAAGGACAGTTTAACATTTACTTTCTAAAATGTCAGCACGGGGCATTTAGGTGCGAATAACTACGAGTTAAGTTGATGCAATGAGTCTTAATAATGCAAGTGATTTATACATATTTTTTTTGTGTATAATTTGTTTGTGTATAGCCACTGTGTACTTATACTGAAATAAATAATATTCTATTCTATTCTAATTTATTCTATTCTATAAATAAAACATAGTCGGGATAAGTACTCGTACACCAAGAACGGCTATTTTCATTTTAGCATTTTAGGGTTCCGTAGTCAACTAGGAACATTTATAGTTTCGCCATGTATATCTGTCTGTCTGTCTGTCTCACGTCTGTCCGAGGGTTTGCTCTGTGATTATTAGGGCTAGAAAACTGCATTTTGGTATGGATATGTAAATCAATAAAACTGAAAACGTCGTAAAATAATATCAAAAAAATTTTTTTGAAGGGTAAAGTGGGGATTTTTTTTTTTTACTTCAACCGTATGGTGTGGGGTGTTGTTGGATAGGTCTTTTAAAATGAATACAGGTATTCATCAAACACTTTTCGATAAAGTGAATATTTTCGGAAATATTCACTCCAAAAGAAAAAAATTGTCCCTCTTCTAACTTTTGAACTATGGGTCCAAAAAATAAAAATAAAAAAACATGAAAGTAAAGCTTAATAAAACCTTCCAACGAAAACTATAGTGGCCATGATCAGTTGAGCTGTTTTTGAGTTATTTAAAAAAGTCTTCCTTTTAAAGGTATTTCCTTTTGCTTATTATTGATTTCTTTAAAGTACGAGTAAGTTCATTGGGCAACTACGGAACCCAATACTGAGCATGGCCTGACATGCTCTTGGCCGATTTTTTTGCATTTGTCTTTGCTCCGAATAGTAGAAAAATTATTAAAAGATTACCAAAATAAAGATCGGATCGAAGATCGGTAAAATACACCAAATAAAAAACTAGTACGTTTTGTTTTGACGACCTGTTTAGCCTAGTTGGTAAGTTGGTAGTGACTCTGCCTCCGAAGCTAGAGGTCCCGGGTTCGAATCCCGGCCAGGGCATTATTTGTGCATTTATCACGGATATTTGTTCTTGGGTCTTGGATGTTTTCTATGTATTTAAGTATGTATTTCCTAAAACCCCGGGACCCGGGTATGTCCTAAAACTACGACCAAGACCACCGGAGGATGGGCAGCAGCATCCCTGGAGTGCGGTGGAGATACTGCGATCGCCAACCCGCATGCCAAGCGTTAACTTTATTGCACAAATAAATCGATACAAATGGCGGACTTAATGCCTCAAGGCATTCTCTACCAGTCAACCATGGAGCCAAACAGAAAATAGCGAAGGTAGGTGCAAGAGACAAACTAGGTGAGAAAAAAGAATTCTAAGGTAGAGCTAATTACAAAAAAGGTGTTTAAACTACTTAACAAAATATATACCTGAATACATACATAGATATATATATATATATGGCATTATTTTGGCATTTACCCCCCATGAAATTGGGGGAGGCCTATGTCCAGCAGTGGACGTCCTCCGGCTGATATGGTGGAAGTATGTATTTATCTATATAAGTATGTATATCGTCGTCTAGTATTTAAAAATTGATCACACCGGGCGGGATTTGAAACCGCGACCTCTGGAATCCGTCCATCGCTCTTTCCAACTGAGCTACCGCGGGTTATCCCGAGGCGACGTATCCCGCTAAGTGGAAGTTTCCGCTTGTAAAAATATTTACATTTTGATGTATTTCTGCTGCCGCATAAAAACAAATATTAAAAACAAAGGAAAATAAATATTTAAGGGAGCTCCCATGCAAAAAAACTTTTAAAAAATTACTCAAAATATATGGGAAAACTAAAATACGACTCGCACTTGACAAAAATTCTACTTGATGTTATTAAACATTCTTATTACTGATAAAAAATTAAAAATTATATTATTATTTAAATTAACTTAAAAAAAAGTTATAATAAGTGTATAGATAAAAGCACGGAAGCCTTCGTGCGCGAATCCGACTCGCACTTGGCCGGTTTTTATTAGTTAAGAAACAATTCAGTGCAGCTCAAATAATTAGCTCATCATGTTTGGAGAAGACCAACTGGCGAAGTATCTCTATCTTATTCAAGACTGCGAATTGAATAACACCCCTTGCTCTGCAGGTGGGTTTATTGTGATCCTGGTGGTGAGACTGGTGAGGAAGGTCGCCAGAGCTCCTGAGTGTTAAGAATAACCTGCCTTTTCTATCCCTAGTTGTCAATACAAAAAAATATCAAAAAGCCGGCCAAGTGCGAGTCGGACTCACGCACGAAGGGTTCCGTACCAGAAAAAAGGCTAAAAGCTGGTGCCATTAAACACTTGTTTTATTGAGTTTTTTTTTTGTATTTGTTGTTTTAGCGGCAACTACTCTGTTGTATGGGAGCCCCCCTTACTTATTATTATTATTTTGTTTTTAGTATTTGTTGTTATAGCGGCAACAGAAATACACAATCTGTGAAAATTTCAACTGTCTAGCTATTACGGTTCTTGAGATACAGCCTGGTGACAGGCGGACGGACGGACAGCGAAGTCTTAGTAATAGGTTCCCGTTTTTACCCCTTGGGTACGGAACCCTAACAAAACAGGTCCAATGACATGTGATCGTTATTTGTTTAAACTTTACTGCACAAAATGAATAAATAGAAAAGGCGGAGTTAATGCTTCAAGGCTAATGCGTCAAACAAGCTTGCAAGAACATCGTATATGATTTTTATAGCATTATTTCAAAATACAAAATCTAACTTTCGCTTTATTCCAATCCCCATACCCTCGCATACCGAAAGAGTCGTAGACGTAAGTATAAAATTCAATTCCTCTCACAGGGCAAGGTAGGGAATTGACAATCTAGAATATTGCATATTTTGTCGCTACGGGAAACGGCGACGTGGGGCAAAACTGTGTAAGTGTTATTTCAATAATTTGATATAGAGGACAAATAAAAATAAATAAAAAGAAACGGTTTGTATAGAGACAACCGTAAATTAAACTAAAGGGCTCTTATGCCCCAATGACCTCCGTTCTCTACTTTGGTATTTTTAGGCCAAAAAAACAGTTGTTTGGACGTAATTTTAGGTGAAAATAAGTTTAAAAAAATCTCTCTTACGTTTTAAAAGACGTCAATAAGAAAGAGTTATATGTAGATTTTTATATATACAGGGTGGCCCTTTCAAATCGGTCAGTATGGGAAAGTCTAAAACTATAAGACATACGAAGATTTGTTCTTAGGAACCATGTCACCGATTTTACAAGTAGAGAGGTACAAACAACCATAGAGACAATTTTACATGCCTGAACTTGTTGAATATTGTAACGGTGGTCACTTTGAACACCTACTATGATATCAGTAATCAGTAATCAGTATGTTTATTGCTTTCATAGGTTTTACAGGTGATACATTATAATATTTGGTCAGCTATGAAACCCTGTAGGGCACTGCAATACATCTTAAATCTAACTTAACTGCTACACATATTTTAAAACTATAGGTCCATAACAAATATTTTAACATGTAGTATTGAATCTACTATTCTAAAAACATACTATTAACTATCAAAAAACTCTCGCATTGTGTAAAAACAGTTATCTAACAAATATCTAGTAATTTTTCTATTAAATGAAGTATTTGTCTCTTAATAAATTAAAGTATGTGAAAAAAATGCATTTTATTCATTTTAGACATTATGTTTCTTAGAGACATTTACTGCTTAAGACCTACACAAACGATATCTGAATAGAAATAGTGTAAGTTTATTTTTTCAAAACAACCGGGTTTGATTCCCTAGCTGGGTACAGTGTTTTTTTCAAATGTATGAATGCAGTTTTTCTTTTTATCAAAATCGGTGACATGGTTCCTAAGAACAAATCTTCGTATGTCTTATAGTTTCAGACTTTCCCATACTGACCGATTTGAATGGGCCACCTAGTATAAGTGCTAAACAACATACATCGAGAATAAATCTTTTTTGGACGATGTTTGAATAAATAAATAAAAAATAAGTATGCACGTTTTTCCTAATTCGTTTCTTAAAAATAAATAAATAATTATTAGGTGGCATTTTTTACACAAATCGAACCTAGTCCCATAGACGACGAAATATTTAATAGATATATAGGTGTATATACTTAAATATACACAGATAACGTCCAAGTCTCAGGAATAAATGTTTTTGCTCACTACAGAAACAAATGTCCTTACCGGGATTCGAACCCGGGACCTCTAACTTTGGAGGCAGTGTCACTACTAACTAGGCTAAACAGGCTGATAATAAGAAATAACTTTATTGTAATTATTGCCTTCTCTGTCTGTGAATAATCATCGTTCATTTTAAACACTAGTTAACTCGATTCTCGACGTATTAGTCAATAAGTCTTTTAGGTGACTTTATCCTGTTAGCCAGTTTTGAGATAAGTACAAGTATTCAATCAATAAAACTGTCAAATTATATATTGGCGTCGAAACTCATAGGGTCCCAGCGCGCATAAGTTATTTGCAGAAATTGCGAAGCGTCTGGTTGACGTAACTGGTGACCGAAGAGCTGGCGGCTTCCTCGCTCAACGTATCAGCATTGCGATACAGCGAGGAAATGCCGCCAGCATCCTCGGTACAATGCCTCAAGGGCCCGTTTTAATTTTCTTTATATTATTTTGGTTAAGTATTCTTGTATATATTATATTTTCGTTGTACATAAATAAATGATTTCAACTTATTTTAAGTAGTAGTTTAATAACACGGCATGTTGTTGTTAACTTATATGTAATCAACATTTGTAAAGACAGAATACTCTGAGTAAACAGTAATTTGGATTTCAAAGTTAGCTAGTTACGTCTAAGTCATGACGAAGTTTGTAATGGTTCTCTATAAAATAACTAATTGCCTGTTACTAAATCTTTCGTTGTAATAGTCGATTTTCAATGTGACTTGGTCTTTAATGGAGTTAAACTCAAGGTTAGGACGTTTCAACCATTATTGAAAGTTATTATTACAAAGGCTTAGTACTGGATTACTCTAGATAAGTAGATTTGTTTGAGTTAGAAAAATTTCTGAAGCCTGATAAAAAAAATAACTTTTTTCTTTGTAACAATACTTAAGCTTTCGAATGTATTTCTAAAATGAGGACAAGCGCAATTTAATTTTCAGTGTCTCTACTGGCATTAAGAGAGATGTAGGACATAGCGGAACGTCATCTCGGTCTCGCTTGAAGCACCCCAACTGGGGAAGTAGATCCACCTTACAGAAGGCCGCAGCCAAAATAAAATAATAAATAAAATAGATAAATAAATAAATATTATGGGACATTTTTTACACAAATCGAACTAGTCCCACAGTAAGCTCAATAAGGCTTGTGTTATGGGTACTAGACGACGATATATTTAATAGACCCCAACATAACATATAAGCCCATAGATAATAACCCCAGTACTTACACTACCGTCAGAAAGTTCAAGACCAAACATAAAATGTGCAAATGATCAACATTAATTGATTATTCATTCAACCTTATTTCATCTGTCCGTAGTACTCTCGACCAGTTTGCAAAAGTCCAATCCTTGCGTGACAGCCCATTGCAATCTTTTTCCCTCGTTTGGTTTGCGTAATAATTTATGAAAATGAAACTAAAAATAGTGTTTGGTCTTAAGAGGGCGCAGTACGCTCGGTCTGGTTCGGTTCTCCATACAAACGTATTTACCCTCTCATTTTAAAACGCCATGCTAGAATAACATCAAAATTTGTATACACAATGGAATCCGGCATATCTAATAGGTCGGATCATAGTTTCTGTTGCTAGAAATACAACGGCTTTTTGAGTTTTTTACGGCTTGTATGAAAACCTTAATTAATCGCTGTATTTTTTCTCCATTATAATTTCAAGCAACAGAAACTATGGTCCGACCTAGATATGCCGGATCCCATTGTGTATACAAAGTTTCATGTTATTCAAGCTTGGCGTTTTAAAATGAGAGCCTAAATACGTTTGTATGGAGAACCGAACGTACTGCGCAGTCTTAAACTTTCTGACGGTAGTGTATACATTTGCTATTTATTTATTTATTGTAATGTCATGCATACATAATAAGATGTTACATTTTAATTATAAGTCATTCCATGACACCCTGTTAGGGCACACAACAAGTTATTACCAATCAAGTCGAAATAGGTCACTTCACTATGTTATGATTATGAAATATAAGGCTACCTACATTGCTAAACTATGGTCATCGAGGAATTCGTCCACCGAGTAATAGCAATTCTCTATTAATAGGTTTTTTAATTTAGTTTTAAATATCTCATCATTAGGTTGAAATTTGATCTCACTTGGGACATGATTAAAAATTAGAATGCATTTATACTGCGGACTTTTTTTGTACATGGCTAAATTGGATTTTGGCAATGCTAATTTATTTCTATATTGCTTTCTAGTTTTGAAAGTGTCTGGTTTTTACTGGAAATAGTTCTGGGTATTTGCGAACAAAGAGTGCAGCTTCTAGTATATATATAGATGGTAGTGTCAGGAGTTTATGTTTTATGAACTGGGGGTACTATGTGGTGTTTGTGTTTCTGGTGACGAGTAAGGTCGCTGGAGCTCCCGGGGATACGCTGTGTTGAGAGTGAGGGACCTACGTATATACGAATATCATCATCATCATCATCATTTCAGCCGAATGACGTCCACTGCTGGACATAGGCCTCCCCCAAAGACCTCCACAATGAGCGGTCCTGCGCCACCCGCATCCAGCGGACACCCGCGACCTTTACCAGGTCATCAGTCCACCGTGTGGGGGGCCTGCCCACGCTACGCCTTCCAGTACGTGGTCGCCACTCGAGAACCTTCCCACCCCAACGGCCATCGGTTCTGCGTGCTATGTGCCCCACCCACTGCGACATAAGTTTAGCGATTCGAAGGGCTATATCGGTCACTTTGGTTCTGCTGCGGATGGCCTCATTTCTGATGCGATCACGCAGAGAAACTCCCAGCATAGCCCTCTCCATTGCTCTTTGGGTGACTTATGTTGCTCGTTGTGTTGTCAGCTTATATACGAATATGTAAGCTGACAACACAACGAATCCTTAAATTAACACTGGGGTGGCATCGCGCTTATGATTCTTCTGAAGTTCCGAGCGTCTATAAATTGTAAGTTTATCGACTATCACGGACGATTCTCACGAAGAAATTCCGAACCTCTACATAAGTGATTTTTAGATGTTATTTTTGACTTTTTAACCGACTTCAAGATTTCAAAAGAGGAGGTTATCAATTCGGTTGTATGTTCTTTTTTTTTTTGTTTTTTTTTTTTTTAATGTTTGTTACTCCATAACTCCGTCATTTCTTAACCGATATCAAAAATTCTTTTTTTGATTGTATGTATATATATCCAAATTGGTCCCGTTTTTGTCAAAAGGCAGTTCTGATGATGGAATCCATGAGGAATTGAAGGAACTCTTCAATACTTTAAGGCAAACATATAGTGATTTTTCTGTTTTTATTAACAAGTCAAGCATTTGCATCCAAAAATGTGACATTGGATGAAGTGGAACTGCTGATGATGATCAGAACAGAACTCTTCAACGACGAAAAGTTCACGTTTGGCGATTTGTCCTCCTAGCTGTGTTTGTTAAGCAAGTTCTATTTTCACAATTAATTTTTTTCATGCTCGAGTTCTGATCATGGGATCCATGAGGAATTGAGGGAACTCCTCAAATCTTAAAGGCACACAAATAGTGATTTTAGTATTTTCATGAACTAATCAAGCATTTTCATTCATAAAAGTGACATTTGATGAAGTGGAACTGCTGATGATGATCAGAACGGAACTCTTCAACGACGCGTAGTTCACGTTTGGCGATTTGTTCTCTTCGTTTTGTTTGTCAAGCAAGCAAGGTTTTTCCATGATTTCATGAGGAATTGAGGGTACTTAGTCTTCTACCATTATAAACATACTTATAGCCATTTTTGTATTTTATTGTATGGAATCTAAGAGTGCACCATCTAAGATTAATAATCTTTCACCGGACTTGAAGTCGGTTTTTTTTTCTTAAAAATTATTAGTCTAAAATAACTAAACCCATGTTTATCTGCATTTAATAATAATAAAAAAATCAAGTTGTGCTACTACTTATCGGTCAAGTATTTCTTAAACGAGAGTTAAGAATTACCTGCTGTAATTTTGACCCCACATGCACACTTGACTCGACTAGGTCCTGTGAGGAGAGACGATGGAAGCTTCAGAGTCCGAAAACCTCAAAATTTAGGATCTCGTGGCCGCACCCAATATCATCAGCGTGGCTCGGCCACGTCGAATGAACGGGAACAGATTGGGGTGCAAAAAGGACCTATATGAGCCATGGATGGAAAATGGTTATTTAATTACAAATCTTACAATAATAATGCACACTAAAAATCACTTACAAATTATGAAAAATAACCTAGCAGATCCCAGAACCACTTTCTCTCAACCTTCTCTTAACTTAAAAAAAAAAACGCTTCAGAGCACCAGGGGCCACTCGTCTCTACTACAACCGGTACGAAGTCATACATAGGTTCCAGGTTTGAGTATTTGGCGTGCTATAGCTTAGCTACGCTTCCGGCAGCTGCACCGGCTTTGCGCAAAGTGAGGTTGAGATGCGACGGGACAAACGTAATTACGAGTACACACACACGTCGCATCCCGAATGAGACTGCGCCCTGTCGCCCACGGAACCAATGTTAGCCCGTCCGGTCTTTTACCATCCATTCTACTCAAACCTTGAGGCTCTAAAACGGAGGGCAGATTTGCGGACACCAGTGCTCGACGTATAATTTCATTAATCGACTGATGTCTCGAAAATACCCGCGCAGTACAGGGAGCCATTTAGTAGGGAGGCGATCCGTTAGAGTATTGCCGTGAAACGATGTCGTCCAATCAGATCTGCTACCAGAAAAGGCGCAAGATCAGCGATCTAAGTGGCGACTACTCGTGTCGCAGGCACTTTGAGTTGTAGTTATAACTGATAAAATGTTACTGATATATATATATCAGTTATCATGTTCCTACCCAAGCATAACAAACAAAATTGTACCTTGTGTATATATTTGTAATAGTATAAAAAAAAGCAATCGGCGATCTAAGTGGCGACTACTCGTGTCGCAGGCACTTTGAGTTGGCGAGCAATATATATCAGTAATCATGTTCCTACCCAAGCATAACAAACAAAATTGTACCTTGTGTATGTATTTGTAATAGTATATTATATATAAATTGTATCACATCTTAATTAGATTGAGTTAGGCACTATATTTCAATCAAATGCATGCACCACAAGCATTTCTGTTTGGCCTTACGATTGACTGGTAGAGAATGCCATAAGACATTAAGTCCGCCATTTGTACTTTTCTTTATATTGTGCAATAAAGTTTAAATAAATATAATTGTGCCTTCAATCGCCTTCATGATGAAAATTTTGTGAAAGGCAGATGTCTCATATTATCAAATATCGCACTTACCAGCTTTTGCCACATGGCAGCGAAATTTGAATTTCAATGCGACATATTTTGAGAGCAATATTGTAAGTGGACAGTGCCGGTGGATTCAATTAGTTAATGGCT
Organism: Notocelia uddmanniana; assembly: GCA_905163555.1. Taxonomy (NCBI): domain Eukaryota; kingdom Metazoa; phylum Arthropoda; class Insecta; order Lepidoptera; family Tortricidae; genus Notocelia; species Notocelia uddmanniana. The sequence goes on along the minus strand of LR991074.1, from coordinate 3,013,092 downwards.
TTGAATTTGTGTAGCGCTAATTGTATGGCAGCACTAGTTCATTAGGCAATGTAGTGACAGAACCCTTTTAATTAGTAGTCACGCACTGACTAGGAAGTTTTTTTTTTTTATGATAGACTGACCAGCGATTGGCCTTAGTCTCACCTGATGGAGAGCGATGACAAGGCCTAAGATGTTGCTCACTGATTCAGTAATAGCCTATTCACTCTTGTCTTGAAGAGACCCAGATTGTATGTATCAGGAAATACAGAAGTCTACATGTATGAAGCGACTGTAAAGTAAATAATAACAATCTTATGGCATTTATTTCTGAACCGTGAGATTTTCGAGAAGACAAGTACGGTTGCCAGTGTGTTGCACTATTAGCACCACACAGGGGCCACGAGTAGGGTGTGGGTACTCTCTACGGACGTGGTGCACCTTCGACCCCCACTGTAAAATTGTCGTTCCTAACTTTTCAGTTCGGTGGCAGTATGATGTGAAATGTATCGGCGGAAAGCAAGGCAGGACAAATGCAGTACGCTTCCGCGCATTATATCACTTTTTTACTAATTGCGCAAACGTAAAAGTAATTTATTCTTCAAATTAGGCATGTTATATAAACCTATAAACGTCTATAAATTACCACAGGTTCGGAAAAATTAACCTCTGCCTCGGGAAGAACCGGAATAAGAAACTCGGCGTGGCGTCATTTTTTCAAAACAATACACATTGTATAGTTAAATATAAAATTACAGTTTCAGCTACTACAAAATAACAATGCTACAGTAGAAATAGTTATTTGTTATACAAGGGTGCAAAGTTGTATTTTACCCGCGAGTGTGGAATTGAAACACGAGCCAGCGGAAGGATCCTATAGTTGAACCACGAGCGAAGCGAGTGGTTCTAAAATAGAATCCTGAGCGTAGCGAGTGTTTCAACACACGAGAAGTAAAATACAACTTTGCACCCGTGTGTAACACAAAACTTTTCTCCTCACTATAGCGAGGAAAGTGCAACATGCAAAAAAACACAGTTCCACAGGCAAGATTTTCATCACAGGAATCACTGATTTTTTTACGATATTATAACAGAAAACTCTGAAAGTTGTGTATAATATTTACGCGAGTCGGAGTCGGTCACAAGTTGTGTATATTTTAGTTGACATTGACAATGATGACATTTCTGACGATGCGTTTTGAAATTGCATCGACTCAACTTGTGCGTTTACAATTATACTCAGTCATTATAAAAAAAATGTTACTTATAGAATTTTAAGGTTTACGACTTAAATCATTAAATAAAGCTAAATTTGGTATATTTTATTAAATTCTCCAACCATTTATATAATGATACCTAATTGATATCAAACGAACCATTAATATGAGCGTTTTACGTTTTGTTATCTGTCAAAAGCTACTCAAACACGCTCCAAGGTCAAATTACTTTCCCCACTTGTGGATAAAATGCGTTTTTACCCGCTTGTTTCAAAGGATAAAAGACGGCTTTCCGAGATAGTGAGGGGAAAACCTATTTTCGCGATAGATTAGCCGTGCTGACACCATCTCTGCCAAACATCCCTTTCCATGATGTAATTATAATATGCTTTTTCTCAAACATGCAATAAGATATTGATGTTATGTTCCTTATGATCCTTAGGCTGCGAAGTATGACATTTCAGGTGCGGCTAGTACCAGAGGTCGTTAATGGAATTTCATACAAATCTTGCAAGCCTAGGCCGGCAAAGTCCTCTTTTTTAATTTCCATTCCACATAAATTTGTGGCACAGGCATCATGACATTCTGCCACTATGCGTATTAAAAACAAAACTTTGATGTTTTCGTTGTTTATTTCCTTGCATGTTTGAGAAACGCACTATACATACCTCGGCGGGAAATATGAGGTTGCCCGCCTCAGACCTATCCGTTTATATGTCTTCGGCCGGCAACCCCTTTCGTCCCGGCCTCTGTAGTAATGTACTATTGAAATAAGTGTTACTACAGATTAATGTAATACTAACAATGTATCACGTTAAGTCAGTAAATCTGAGCGATATTCAATAAGCTCACTTCAAAAAACCGATCCCGCGCAACCAAGTCAGACTATTCAGGGTCGCCTTTGTAGTTTCTGATACTCAGTATAGTGTTTTTAGCTGAAGAGAAATTACAAACGCGTTGACGACTCTCACACAACGCGTCTTTGAGAACCTTGGCAACCTTACTTCTAATATATCTATACAGACATGACACGTCACACATAGAAAGTAATTATACTGGACGCTCGTTCGAAAATATACGAAATAACTCTTCCGTAGTGTACACGAAAACTCGAGTCGATGTAGACGTAACTAGGGTGTCTCGTGTTAAGCTTCAGGAAGGAACTAGCATGGGAATACTTACTTATTAAGAATAAAAAGGAGAATACAATAAAACCTATATTAAAAAGAACACACGTGTTAGTACGAGTAGACATTGCTTTATTGTGTGTGTAGTGACGTGCCTTAACCGAGAACATTTTCTTTATTAGGGTTCCGTAGTGAACAAAGGAACCTTTATGATTTAGCTTAGTAACCGTTACTACTAGAAAGCTGTAATTTGGCGAAGATAGAGGTATACTAGAGATCAATCGCGCCGACAAAACGGTAGAATGTAATCGTTAAAAAAAATTGGGTAAGTACTTCCCCTATATTTAAAATGTGGAAGTATTTTTTCTACTACATTAAACTTTAAAGTATTAATTTTTGCTGAGGCCAAGTGTTTAAGGCGGAAGCCCAGCTAAAGGGTTACTACTGGGTATGTGAAAATAATCTTGGCAGTAGTATATGTATTTATAATGAATTTTAAAGTAAATCTATCACAGCAAAGTAGGTATTACTAATTAATCGGTACGAGCAATAGTCGAACTTAAGTTTTAGTGATTTAAACTTTTTATTATTTAAACTTCCACGATTTTTAACCATTATTATTGGTAAACGGCATTTAATCACGTACAACTAAAATTTGTTAAACTTTTTCTGAGGTTTGCTTGACTCTTCGAATGTACTCGTATCATAGCATCCGTGATCACGAGCTGAGCTGGCTTTTGGGGGTACCAACATCATCTAGCTGCACGATTTAGATCGCCAAAGGATGTTATACCCTATCAATCACCTAGCATTTACAAGTTGTGGTAGTTCATTGGTGAGACTAAACGAACAATGGTTCCGCAATGGCGGAAAAAGTCAAGGAGTACAACACAGCTGTCAGTAATCGTCAGTTTAATAAGTCTGCCGAGCATTTACTAGAATCAGGACCAGACCCCTGGATTAAGCTGCATAAACCGTAAGCCCTTTCTAAAGATCATAATTTTTCAGCAGTAGAAAGAATGTGACGATTATGTAAGCTATCATACTAGCTTGACAGGAGCTGAAGTGGGGAGTTTGGATATATGAGAACAAACAAAGGACAAAATCTTACATTAAACTAAAATGAATCCGCCGCTGTCTCACCTTGTAGGTAAGTAATATACTCTTTTAAACAAGGCACCATGCTAAGGAAGACATTGTCCAGAGTTTTCTTACCATTTTAATATGCTAATGGAGCTTAAGCTTTGAAGTCTGTCAGTACTTGTACCGTAGGTGGCTTGATTGAGATGCCACGACACTGCCAAAATCTACCTTAACTTCTACTTATAAGGTTGGAATTAAAAGATAGGATATGGGTGTTATATGCCTTTTAAATGGTATTTTTGTTTAGATGGAGACTTTGGATAGTTTTAGCTTGTAGCTTGTAGGACGTAGGTCAAATGCGGTCATATGCATTTTATACGTACACTTTGGTATGCCTATAGGCTATATTACAAAGCGGTAAGTGATAAGTTTAGATCTTTACGTATATTTATTTAGTGATTTACTTATGAAATAATTTGCATGAGGCAACAAGGCTCATATTTACATAAAATTTATACACAAATATACTTAACAATATAAATAGAAAGACTTAAGAAAAAAATCATTGGGCGAGGTAATGTTGCGGCTACGGTGCGTTGTCTGCTCTGATGTAAGGTGAGGTAGGTTGCCCCGGAACTGTTAAAATACAACAGCCCTTCAGTCAGTCTGAAGCAGGCCTTGAAATAGCGTTATTTTCGCATATCGTTATGATTTATAGCGCTACTTTGTCAATAAAACGCATTACCTAAAACGATATTTGGCGCGCATTTATAGTGGTATCCATTATATCGTTGTAAATAAAAAGCAATATATATATACATATAGCGATATTTTGTGAAACGCTATTATAACGTTATAGGCTATGTCTGTCTCGCACACGGTCTCGCTCTTAAGTGCGCTGTGACATTTACGTCAAACTCGAGCACGTCATTGTCGCCACCGCCACGATCTTAAACGATATTATAACGTTATAATATTATTATAATATAAGGTTATGATTTTCATTTTGTTATGATATCAAATATCGTTATGAGGATTATCGATAAGGATTATAACGAAATATATCGTAATAATATCGCTTATTTTCATAACGTTTTAAAGGCCTGGTCTGAAGTCTGCAGCACATACCATTGTCTTCTGCAAAGTTTGTTTTTGGTGACTGCAAAGACCAATTATTACAGTCAAAGTTTACGTCAGAAACTCTAGAACACCGGTTTGGTATCCAACAATCTTTTAAAAAAATATATATATAAACTTTTGTGGTTTAAATTTTGGTGTGATATTTTGATAATCTATTAATACAATGGCACCATGTTATAAAAAATTCCACGTGGAAAGTACGCATTTCGGAATATGAACGCTACTTTTTTATACCACATCAGTGGCAAACAAGCATACGGCCCGCCTGATGGTAAACGGTTACCGCAGCCTATGAACGCAGGAATTAATGGATCAAGCGTTACTTTGCGGAATTCCATGATAATCTAGACGTAATTTTCGTGTTGATGTACGGATGTGAAGCGTGGAAGGTTAATAAGGATTCCGATATCTCGCGATAGCTTCAAATAGTCATCAACCGCTGTCTTCGCCGTATTCTCGGTGGTTACTGGCTCGAGAAAACTGGAACTATGGAAACGCTGTGATAAGACCCCGACCGATTTGATATGCTCAAACCACAAGTGGAACTGAATCGATCACAATATGTTCTAAACGGATCCTGACCACATAACGAGGCAAACCCTAGAGTGAAATCCCCAAGGAAAGCGTAAGCTTGGCCGCCCTAAGCAAATCTGGTGGTAGATGATCATCGCAGAGCCGAAGAACATAGGGAAGACTTGGAGTATGTGGATGGTAACCGCTTACCATCAGGCGGGCCGTACGCTTGTTTGCCACCGACGTGGTATTAAAAAAAAAAACACTATAAGACCTGCATATATTTTGCGGAATAGCAAAGAATTTTATTCTAGAATTTTATATGAAAACCTGTCTCATTTCAGCCATTTTTGCTAAAAATTTATACAGGCAGGCTTTTAAAGTATTCCAATTAACTCAAATGTATTTGACACGGCAACCTCTTTTAAATATGAACTGCCTGGAAATAGTAAAAACTAAATATTCCCGCTAAATCCGAACAGACTGACACTTCGCTTCACCTGTCCTGAACCCTGTAATTAAATGTACCTATTTATTTATGTCCAGCAGAGATAGGGAACGTACAAAATGGAGTCCTTCCCTATCGAACCACACCCTATTCTAACCTTTGTAACTTATACATATACGGTTCATTTCAAATTAACACACGTCTATTAGGAACTATGAAAAACAAATTTGATTTGCTGCTGATGAAAAATAGATAGAAAAATACAATTGAACTTAGAACTTGGCGCTTTGAGATAAGGTGTACGTTTAAAAAGGTGAAAAATGCGACCGCAAATGTAAGTTGGTTGAAAACATTCTGGATTGCGTGACCATCCCCCATTAATGGCGCAGTGTTCTTTGCTTTTGTCTTAGTTTTTCCTGAACAATGATTTTTGTTTAACGATATACAACGCCGCCACAGTTAACCTTGTAATTATTAGTCACTTTTCAAAACGTCAATGTATACAAATCCATTGCATTTTTCTTTAGAATAGGCCGTGAAACGACATTTTCTTTGTCGCTTCGGATATCATTAGGGTGGTTTCTTTATTGTCCTGTCTACACGTTTATCATTCAGTAATTTATCTTGTTTAAGGTTGAAAGAGAAATTTATGCCAAACTTCCGAATGCAATCATTAAAATTAAATGTTTTTTTTTCATGATATTTGGGGCATGTCCGTCGCCTTTGTAGGGCACCATGTATAAGTAAGCTCGGTAAGTTAAAAAATATTATACAGTCACCACTAAAACAATTTACACTATAATAGTACATTACACAACTAGGGTGGTAAAGGAAAGACAGGGCGAGATCGCAGATGTTGCGGCCCGAGCTGTAGGCGAGGGACGTAATTATACAGAATGTGGCCTGTAATAGGAGCAAAAAATTAAACGGTACACTATTGAGCTCTCCAGCAATTATTTCCAAATGTTTTTATTTGAAATTTTATTTTTTATTTTTACGCAAATGTAGCTTATATGTACTTTTTTACTCTACTGGAGTGATATTAATAATAATTTATTCAAAAAACACTAAAATTATATTTAAAAAAATCTAAAAGTATTATTTTAAATTTAAACCAAAAATGCGACAACGATTAGTAGTCATAACTTTGAAGTAACCTCAAAATCAGCATTGAGGTCATAACTTTAGATCAAAATTTCTCCCATTTGAAAAAAGATATTCTTTTTTTGGACACAAGAGGTTACTGCAGATGCTCTAAGGAAGCGTCCTTTAAATGTATTGCACCTATGTACAGGCCACACCCTGTATATGCGATCAAGGGCTTTATTTACTACCTCCCGTGTTGTGTACATCATTTTATTACTAGACTTGGCCAGAAATCGGATTTTTTCCGTTGCCGTAGCGTGCGGTAAAAGCTACTTTTTGGTCAGGTGTGGCATAATAGTACATTACGATAAAAGTGCAGAGAACAGGAAATTCGCAACGAATGGTTATAAATTATAAGACGATCAAAGGTAGTGTTTTAAATCGACACGAGTTGCGAATTACCTGTTCGCACGTGTATCGTACAACGTTTTACAGTACATATGGCACTTTAAAGTTTCGACATAAGCACGTAATCTGCTGATTACCGCACTCGTGCGGTAACGTAGCACCATATGTACTGTAATAGAACATTACGATACAAGTGCAGAGAACAGGAAATTTGCAACGAGAGGTGATAAATTGAAACACGACCGAAGGGAGTGTTTTAAATCGACACGAGTGGCGAATTACCTGTTCGCACATGTATCGTACAACGTTTTACAGTACATATGGCTCTTTAAAGTTTCGACATATGTACTGTAAAATATTTTCGTATTCACAATTTATACGAGTTGCATGCATTGTAAATACAAAAACTTTATAGGATAGCGATAATTCAATTTTAAATCAGCCCGGTCAACGTAACAGTTCATTATTCGCCACATGATTCGCTATTAAAGGGATTCTATTAAACGATATTGTTCGTTATGAATTTAATTTAGGTTAAAATAACCGAAGATTTTATTAATTTGCAGTGTATTTGTATCGACTGTGTAAAGAGTACATTCCAGTTAATTTATATTGTAATGTAAAGTTAATTTATATTGTAATTTATATTGTAATGTAAAGTTTGCGACGGGATCGTGGCGCGTAGACAGCGAATATGGTGGTCGTCAAGAACTGGTTTTATATACACGAAGTAGAAACTGTGCGTAACACAAAAAAAAACCGACTGCGTAAAAAATGTCTTTAGTGACATTTGGACAATTAAGACGAATCGATTGACGTAAGAATCATCAAAATCGGCTGACGCGTTTGGTCTCTAGAGTACCACAAAGGAATAAACATATATACATACATAGACTATTAAACACATTACCCTCCGTTGCGTCGCGAAGTCGGGTAAAAATAGGCTACTCGTACACTATCAGTGTCCGGAGTGCCGACATACTAACGCAAAAGCGAGCACCAAAAGCACTGGTACCGCTGGTTCCATAGTTAAGACTGCGCAGTACGTTCGGTTCTCCATACAAACGCATTTATGCTCTCATTTTAAAACGCCAGGCTAGAATAACATGAAACTTTGTATACACAATGGGATCCGGCATATCTAGATCGGATCATAGTTCCTGTTGCTTGAAATCATAATGGAGAAAAAATACAGCGATTATTAAGGTTTTCATACAAGCCGTAAAAAACGCAAAAAGCCGCTGTATTTTTTTTCTTTTACATATTCTAGCAACAGAAACTATGATCCGACCTAGATATGCCGGATCCCATTGTGTATACAAATTTTCATATTATTCTAGCATGGCGTTTTAAAATGAGAGCATAAATACGTTTGTATGGAGAACCGATCCACAACGATCGTACTGCGCCCTCTTAAGTATTAGTTCACGCGAATCCCACAAGTGGAAGCACTAAGAAAGCTTAATCTCAACTACAGTGAACCATGTTGGACACAATAGAAAGGCTAAAATATAAATTCCAATGATGCTCTTATACTTTCTTTTCTACGTCATACTATAACGTTAGCGCGATGTATCTCACAGACAGCGACATCTAGGCCATCTAGCGTGGAATTTGGTATCGTACCACAACATTATTAGGTATAAATTATACATAGTACAGTGAAGGGCATCAATATGGTATATGTTATGTCGCAGGGAGTCAACAAAGGTGCTATTCGTGGCAAATTTGGGAATTTGTAGTTGCGTCAGCTGGACTATGTATTTTCAAATATTATGTAGTGATTAATTATTGTTGTTATTTTTGATGTTGTGATGTGAGTCTTAGAAACTTGTGCGGTGCGGTCGGCACATAACTAGTAGCGGAAGTTGGCTAAATTTATTGTCAAAACTCACAGTTCACCAACCTTGCGATAGGAAAGTGGGTGGGGGAGAACTGAAGTGGGGATGGCGCTGATAGCGGTCATGCCCACAGTCTTGATGGAGTGTTGAATCGAGATAGACGTCAAGACAAGACACCACGTTCCTAACTTAAAGTAATCTAATCCAATCACATTGTTGTTATCGTTTAGGTTTTTGAAGTGATTATTATTGTCTATCGAAAACACACCTGGAACTACAATTACTGCTTCTTATTTCGTAGTTACCAGTATGGACGGACCTCAAGTAAATGAACCCCCAGAAAAGGACCCGACGTATACATGTTTTCACCTTTTTCCATTGAAGTTAGATACAGAAATGTATACATATATATACCCTCAACTATAAATACATGTTATGCACGAACCATCCAGAATATAGGATGTAATCTAGAGTATAGTAGTAATTCAAAGCCACTCTATCAGGAATGCAATAGGATATTAGCTACTAATGTGTTCATATGGGGTGAACCATCATTGAGATTGATTGAATGACGTCATAACGTGATCGTGACGTCATGTTATTTTGCCGGGTGTGGATAATTAACATTACTTCAATACTTTTATCTTATGAGCGCGGATGAGCCATAATTGTAGTTGTGACACTTGGTGGTCAATGGTCACGTACGGTACGGAGCGCTCGTGGCCCAGTGGCACCCGCGTACTGCGTGCGGTATGCAAGGTTAAGCAATGTCGGGCGAGGTCAGTCCTTGGATGGTTGACCGCTTTGAGTGGTTACTAACTGAGCGCTCCCGTGCTTTGGAACGCACGTTAAGCCGTTGATCCCGGTTGCTGTCTATGATAGCAATCGTTAAGCCAAGTTAGAGGCCTCAGGGCGGCTTGAGAACTTCTAACAGTCAAGTTGCCCACTCACTTGACAAGCCTATTCCCAATAAGGTCGGTTTCCCCCTCGAGTTGGAAGGTCAGATGGCAGTCGCTTCCGTAAAAACTAGTGCCTACGCCAATTCTTGGGATCAGGTAGCGGACCCCAGGCATTCTTCAGGAAGCAACTGTACTAGGAATAACGCTAGGAGGATGAGGATGATGGTCACGTACGGTACGGTTTCAGGGAAATTTCCTCCCTCGCGTGATCCGATTGTGGAATGAGCAGCAGGGGCCGAGGTTTTCCCGAGGGACCATAGGTATGGGATTCTTCAAGAAAGGAGTGTATAATTAATTACGGAAATTTAAAGAACTGCCATATACAGTGACTGTATATCATAAATCCCATCAAAAACATAAATAAGAAAATGGGAGCCAAGTTCAATATTAAGAAAATGCGGTGGTTGGTTGTCTTCTTCACCGACAAAAGATTAAAGATCTAAATGGGTGCCACGTTCCGTAGATTCTCTGAAATGGTGGCAAGTCCGGAACTACATTGTTTACATTCAAATTAATTTACTGCGGCTTAATACATTTTGAGCCTTAACTTGGCAGTTTTCTATGCAGTATGTTATAATACCATAAAAGCTGTTGAATATTTAAGAAATTTCTAGGTCACATGGAAGTGGGTTAGGTTTGTGATTACTAGTCAGTCAGTCAGTCAGTGGTAAAAATGCCGTTTTTTGGAATTTAATATCTCAATAACTATTAAACCTATATTTATGAAATTTGAGGTTCTAGTTGTTCTAAAGGATCTTAATACATGAACCAAATTTCATTTTTTTTATGTTAGATATATTTGGAGTTATTGGGGGGTCAAAAGTGGTTCCAAACAGTTCGTGTAATATAACACACGGCTGCTGTCCGCCAGTTCCTGGGGCGAACTTGGCTGGACACGCTGCCGCGTGTCTAGATAGTATTTAAAGAATTTAAGCTTTTTGTCTAGAAACAATAAGTCATAAAAATTTACATCCTATCCAAAACCTTTTTTTTTATAAGGCAATACCTAATAAAGCGATGCCAATTATCGCGGTAAGTGGATCACTACCATTTTTCTTACACCCTGCATCTCCGGGGCTTTAGCAGCTACTAAGCTATTTTTGCAGTTGTAAATGGTGATATTGAAATAATCTAACGCCTACCCGATGAAAAGTTGTCCCTGCAGTAGTATTTAACCGAAGTAACTAAAATTGAATATTCTCAGCCTAAATTTGGACCCGGGTGTGTCCTAAAACTACGACCAAGACCACCGGGGGATGGGCAGCATCCCTGGAGTTCCGTATAGATTCTTCTTGCCAACTCGCATGACAAGCGTGGCGATTATGGCATTTACCCCACATAAAATTGGGGAAGGCCTATGTCTAGCAATGGAGGTCCTTCGGCTGATATTTTTTTGTTTATACTACGACGGTGGCAAACAATCTTACGGCCTGCCTGATGGTAAACAGACACCGTAGCCTATGGACACTTGCGACTTCAGAGGAATTACAAGTGCGTTGCTGACCCTTTATTGACTTGGGGATGCGCAGTGCAGAGTGTGAGGGACCCGCAGATGTCTCCAGATGTGAGTGTGATATGATGACGAAACGACAATTTTGGGTTTAATTATATTCTTGTTGGGTTACACTAAACATAAGTCGATTTTTAAATATATTTCCTGAATATAAATTAGCTTGTAAATTGAGTGAAATTTAAAGTTCACCGGGAAAAATGCGATCCTTTCCTCATCCCACATAACCGTCACAATATTCTAACCAAGCAAAACGAAATAAGTCGTAAAGGCATACAATGTCGTAAAAAAATAATCCCTTTTGAAGATGTTAGGCTATTTATAACGGCATTAGCACTTTTGGAGCAATTCACTATAGTATAGCCATATTAGCCATTATAAGTCTGATCTTCTATTATATATCATTGCTACGAATCTAGAGGTTAGATTATACTAGCATAGGTCCAAAGTAGTCAACTCCATGATTGGTGAATGCTTGAACATTCATTATGCGCCATTGTTTCTTACTCACCTATTAAATCAAGGAAGAACTTTCAATATGACAAAAGAATTGATACGCGTGTGGGAGATTTTGTTAATGAGATAATCAGACACTCTCGGGAATGTGTGGCTTTAGGAAGTACAGTCGCCGTTAAATAAAGCGTTTTAATATGTAAGTAACAGGTCTCCTTTGCTGTCCAGTAATACCGCAAGCATTTTTGGGATCTCAGCTCTGATCAGGCATGACGCAGAGCGAGTTGTTGGTTTTTTTATTTTATTTTTTCTTTTTCCTTTTTTTTGTTTTTCTATATTAATAAATAATTATTGTCATTAAAACTTTAAAATTAATTTATGTAACTACGTTATTGAATACCAGACGGTGACGAAAACTAAAACAATAAAATTGTTGAAAGAAAAATCAAACACAATTAAACATTTTTTTTGTCCAGGAAGAATGAACCTTTATCCGTTTCGTATTTTGCGGACGGGATGTGTCCCAGTAGACGCGGATCCAATCCTTGACACTTTCAATCTTCCGTCATATTACTAGAAGTGAACTAAGGTATCACTTTTGTGTGACAATTGGGAGTTAATGTGACAAACACTTATATTATTATATCTATTTCGAAATATTCTATTTCGAAAACTCCAGAAACTACTTCTTCAATGATAGGTCAAAATAATTATCAACCAAGGTATCACTATTAATTTCGTGTATCTGTACACTTCAGGTGCATAAATATCTGCACAAACAATGGAATCGTATTGAGATGATTCGTGAGCATCTCGGTTTTTTCCCGAAATGTACCTGAAGGCTATATGTAAGAGATCGCTTTTTATCAATAAGACCGCCTGCTGTAGATAACCGTCTGTTATTTGTTTGACCATATTTTGCTTTCTCTTGAGTACTCTTTTTGGTCAGCATGAAAATATAAATATGTATTGGAAATAAGACGGTGGGCCAAGAGCTAATTACACGTGTACCCATTTTGAGTGGTTACACAAGAATGAACGTTAAACACGCTTAAACGTGTAAGAATTTTATTATTATATCGGATATTCTTGATAAGGGTTTATGGTTCCTGATTTCAGTCTATAGATTTAATCCTCAAAACGTTTTCTTGGTATTTTTAATCCAATGATAATTTGTACAGTCAGCATCATAAATATGTATACAATTTTGAACCTTGTTCCCCAGACATTAGTTACGAAATGTATACATATTTATGATGCTGACTGTACGTAGGCGTTTAAAACGTGTTCAGGAAAGAGGCAGAGGGCAAACTCAAAAGATATGCTTACATACTACAGTGGTAGTAATAAAGATCGTTCATATTAAAATGACAATGAAATGGGTCACTCACGTTTTTAAGGTCGAATATCGCTCGAACACTAAACGCGTTTGCTTTGCGAGCACCCCTAATTAACGACCTTAGAAAAACATGTAAGCCATTTATCTATCTTTTAAATTATAACCACCACTAACTACTATATCAGCCGAAAGCCGTCCAGTGCTGGACATAGTTGTCCCCCAATTTCATAGAGGGTAAATGCCATAATCGCCACGCGGGTTGGCCGTCGCAGTATCTCCACCGCACTCTAGGGATGCTGCTGCCCATCCCGATCTTAGTCGTAGTTTTAGGATATACCCGGGTCCGTTTAAATAATAAAAGCGATAATAACTCAGTCCGTTTGTCTGTTACCTCTTCACACTTAAACCGCTAAACCGATTAAGATGAAATTTTCTATTGTGGTAGCTGGAGATACTGGAAAGGACAAAGGATAGTTTTATTATATTAAGTTATCATTTTATGAAATAAGTGGGGTTTGAACCTACGACATCAGCGTTACTTGCGTTGCTTTGAAGCAAGTCAGCTTCCCTTCCCTCGGGTGACAAATACTGTAATGGACTTATTATTACGAACTAGCTTTTGCCCGCGAAACCATTCACGTAGTGGCAGTCGCTTTCATCATCATCATGTCAGCCGAAAGACGTCCACTGCTGGACATAGGCCTCCCCCAAAGACTTCCACAATGACCGGTCCTGCGCCACCCGCATCCAGCGGACACCCGCGACCCTTACCAGGTTATCAGTCCACCGTGTGGGGGGCCTGCCCACGCTACGCCTTCCGGCACGTGGTCGCCAATCGAGAACTTATCCGCCCCAACGGCCATCGGTTCTACGTGCTATGTGCCCCGCCCACTGCCACTTAAGTTTAGCGATTCGAATGGCTATATCGGCCATTTTGGTGCTGTTGCTGATATTAATTGTTTTAGATCACTTTGTTATGCAAGCTTCGACCCCCACCCCCTTAAGGAATGATTACTGCACGTCCAGCACAAGACGGCGCGCGAGCACGGATTATCCGTCTCTATATCTAAAAAAACAGAAAGAGATGGATAGTCTATCTCGCACGCGATATAGCACACGCGTTGTCTTGTGCTAGCCGTGCTGGTATGCAAAGCTAACCAATGTCCTTTCCCGGATCCTAACCTATGTTCCAGTCAAATTCTCTAAATCCGCCCCGTGGTTTAATCATCAAAAGGTACCAGACAGAGTTACATTCGCATTTATGGTATAAGTCATCATCATCATCCACCACCCTCCCAAAGGGCGTCCGCTGCTGGACATAGGCCTCGCCCAAATTCACGGGGGGTATATGCCATAATCACCACACTTGGCATGCGTGTTGGCGATCGCAGTGTCTCCACCGCACTCCAGGGATGCTGCTGCCCATCCCCCGGTGGTCTTGGTCGTAGTTTTAGGACATACCCGGGTCCATCATCATCATCATCCTAGCGTTATCCCATTACAGCTCAACCTGAAGGATACCCGGGTTCCGCTACCTAACCCTAAGATGAAATCAATGATTTTTACGGAGGCGTAACCTTACAACCTTCTAAATCAAGGCGGTAAACTAGACTTAGCCGATTATTCAGCTATTGTCGGTAAGTAAAAATGACGAGGTATAAAAATGTTGAAATAATGTGTGTTGTCAAGAAATAAAAAAGTCAAAATTGACGGAGCATAAAAATGCCGAGAAGCAGAAAAGGCGAACTGACAATGGTCCGAAAGTAAAAATGTCCAGATTTGTAAGTCTAAAAACAGTCCTAATATTATAAGTGATCTACAACGGCCCCAGGTCTAGGTAGGTTAGGTTCGTTGAGTATCTTCAGATGCCCGAAGGTCAAACTGCGCAGAAATAGGAGCCCCGCGGAGCGCACGGAGTGCGGGCGCGGGGCTCCGTTAATTTTAAGGCAGGGTGAAATTAGTCATTTCAATACTTCGACTAAATTCTATTTCGACATTTTTAGTCCTCGACCCTAAAAAACTTTGTAATTTTTCCATATCAAAGCGTATTTAGACATTTTTATACCTAGTCATTTTTCCTGATAGACCTAAGTTGCCAAAAGGGACTTAGCTTTGTCAAGTGGGTGTTTACGAGACCAATTTTTATGGAAGCGACAGCCATTTGACCTTTCAAGCCAAGGGAGAAACTAGACCTTATTGGGATTAGGGTCAAGTGAGTACCTAACAGTAACTTGACTGCTAGAAGTTCTCAAGCCGTCCGAAGGCCTTCACATGGCTTTTAACGACTGCTGTCATGGACAGGGGCCGGAATCAACGGCTTAAGGATGATTCACAGTAGACCGTTCCGTGTCCGGGCCGGCCCGTTATCTATTACAGCAAACGCAACGTCTGGCGTATTTCTCTAGAAGAATACGGGCCGGCCCGGACACGGAACGGCCTACTGTGAATCATCCTTTAACGTGCCTTTCAAAGATTTTTTTTATACTACGACGGTGGCTAACATGCTTACGGCCTGCCTGATGGTAAGCAGACACCGTAGCCTATGGACACTTGAGACTCCACTTGCATGGGAGCGCTCAGTTATTAACCGCTCAAAGCAGTTGCCCATCCGAGAGTTGGCCCCGGCCGACGTTTCTTAACCTTGCATACGGACGCCACTGGGCCACGAGCGCTTTCAATATAAGATTAGTATGGATGCAATAACTGATTTCAGTTATACCTATACACCGACATTCCACGGCGTAACATTGGCTACTCTGACACCTATTCCCACCAGATGCTGTTTGATAAACTGGCGGTCTTTGGAACGATTTTGGGCCAACATAAATTAGGTGAGGCTTTCGCTTTGCAACTGTTTAACAGGCCGAAAAGTGTTTTTGTCGTGTCTCACAAGGAGTCAGTTTGATCAAGAATGTTAAGGGACTACCTCAATTTTCTAATCAAGCCCTCCGTGTAAGAGACACGCTTATGTATTCCGCGCACGAGTAAACGAGATGCTCGTCAGGAATGGTATTTTGGGGAAATTTCGAGAAATATCTGACTTTTTGAAGTTTTATTACCTCTTTTGAGATTTTAGCTCGAGTAA
The DNA here is from genome assembly GCA_905163555.1 of Notocelia uddmanniana. Classification (NCBI taxonomy): domain Eukaryota; kingdom Metazoa; phylum Arthropoda; class Insecta; order Lepidoptera; family Tortricidae; genus Notocelia; species Notocelia uddmanniana. The sequence continues at coordinate 2,996,904 of LR991074.1, read as the reverse complement.
AATACCATCATGTTAACTTGATTGTATCGTTCAATAGTGTAATCTGAAAAAAGCAAGGAAAAATACTCAATTTCGGAATTATTTTCTATTGAGTTTTAAAGCAATCATGTTTTTTTATACCACGTCGGTGGCAAACTAGCGCCTGCAACTCCAGGGATATCAAATGCACGTTGCCGACCCTATAAAAATTATACATTCCTTTCTTGAAGAACCCCATATTGTAGTTGTTTTGGCTCTAATACCATACAGGATGATTCAGGAGACGTGACCAGCATCAACCCTACGGATTCAGTTAAAAATTACTTTTATTGAAAAAAAAGATATTAAAATAAAATAATTGTCTTGTATGTGGAATTGATTTTTTTCATAAAAAAATGTTCAAATTTTACTTTTGTGTGGGGGATTGGTAAATTTTTAACTTAGGTCTCCATACAAACCCAAAAAAAATTTACTAAGGCGCAGGGTAGGGCAAGCCATTCTCCATACAAAGGTTGTGCAAGTTTTTTGCGTTAGTTTTGGCACTACAGGATTAAATTTTATTTTTTGTTGGTACATATTGGATATACGTAGAACTTGATGTTGAAATTTTGCATTATTTCAAAAAAAAAATAACTTAAAAAAATATTAAAATTAAAAAAGAAAAACATCAAGACATAGCTAACAAAAAAATAAGCATATGGACCAAAAATAGTAACTGGAGTGCAAACACAAACGAAGAAAAACTTGCACAAAGATTGTATGGAAAGAGCTTGCCCACCCCTTCGCCTTAATGCCTTACACGAATCGACGCCATTTTTATTACAACTGTATATTTCGGAAACCCCATGACACCTTAGTTCGAAGGTACAAATCCATTTGATCTCATTAATTTACCAACTACCTATATTTTAATGTTTCAAATTTTATACCACCATACTAAAATAAAACACCAAATTTTATACATACGAGTATATTCCAACCCACAATCGTTTCAGTATTCTCGGAGAGCTTCGCTATCGTATAAAATATCGTAGAGAGCATTATTCTGTAATGTTTCCATTAAACAAAGAAATGGTTCCCAACCTTTGCCGGACTAACTACCTACCACTTTTGATTTCTTTATTGTTTGCAGGGACCATGACTTACAAGAAAATGTGCTGAATCAATCCAAAAATAAATTTTAACTTAAGTAAAAGTAAAAAAGTAAAAGTAGTTTATTCTTCAAATTAGGCATATTACATGCACTTATGAACGTCAATAAACTTACACCGGTTCGGAAAAATAAACCTCTGCCACGAGAAGAACCGGCGTAAGAAACTCGGCGAGGTGTCATTTTTTTCAAATCAATATACATTGTATAGTTAAATATAAAATTACAGTTCAATTCAAATCATTTAGTGACATAAATACAAAGCAGTATAAACCAACAAATAAATACCTGGGCACACTTTCGATGAACTTATCCTATAATACAGAGAGATGTAAAGAGTCTCTATGGTCAAAAATATTATAGATAAAAGCGGAGGTGTAAAGAGTCCCCATAGTTAAAACATTAGGTTTTAGAGATGTAAAAGGTCTCTAAAGGACTAAAAACTCAATGTAACTCGCATGAACAGTAGTATGACATTAATGTCTGAAAATCAAACTGTCATAGGATTTTTAATTTTCTTGCTTGGACAGTAGAGTCGCTTATTGAACAAACAAATTTTGTACATTTCGGCCAATTCAAATGATTTTAAGTATACTCGGCTCACCAGCGGGTGTTTTTCACAAACCGACTCGTTTTTATATGTAAACTGTCAAAATTTGACAAATGACTTTTGACAGTTTCCATATAAAAATGGGTGAGGTGTGAGGTGACACGTGAGGACCAGTTGGTTTGTGAATAAGAGGGCTGGTGTTAATCACGTCACATTATCATATTAATATTAAAAAAATAATAACCTCTTTAAAAAATAGAGTTGTTTTTAGAATGGATTTCTTACTAGGCAGGCCGTACGATTCTTTGCCATCTTTGTATGTAAAAAGTAGGAATCTAATGTCCATACCCAGCATACCTCACAATCACTAACATCCAATAAAATCCAACGAGGCCGTTCCCACTCGTAAGTAGCCGAGAAGCCAGCCTTACATTTTGTGAACCAGCTGCCACATAGCACAGAATACATGCAGTAGGCCGAGTCTACTCTACCTACTCCTAGGTTAGCTGGAAGATATCGGTCATAGGCTTAAGTTTGCCTTTGTACATGTATAATTTGTTACTTTATTTCTTTTGTAAAGTGCAATAAAGTGACATTTATTTATACATACATTCTCTAAAAAAAAACATTATCACGAGAATTCAGGTAGGTAAATAGTTTTTTCCAAATATCATGTTATAAAAAATATAGTTGTTAAATCAGTATTCACAACTACTTAGCTTAATAACTATTTTATTACAAAAATATTATGGAACTATATTATTAATCGAGTGAATAGGTAATGAGAAGACGTCTTGGCCAAAGAGAGGACTTCTTGACCGTCACAGTAAAAAAAAATAGGGAACATGGGCGCCACATATTGCCAACATAACAACCACTGGATAACATAAGATGAGACCTGGAATAGATACCTAGAGCGGATACCAGAGGGCGCGGCAGACCGGCGTAGCGCTGGATGGACGAAATCCGACCCGAAAGTGGGGACTGGATGAAGGCACAAGGGAGCCAAGACACAGAATAAGTAATAGTACAAGTACAGAAGTTTATCTGTTAACAAATCCCCCGTTTAGGTATGCCAAACGTGCCTAAACGTGGCCATCTCTTTCTATCGCACGCTACGCGCTCTTTCGAGGCCCCGCCCTCAGCGCTAGGGTTACCACCAGCGAGAAGCTATTTCAATATATGTACTTTATTATTAGTAGTGTTGTTTACAATACGTACAATTACGAATAGTACTTTTAAGGTTCCGTAGCCAAAATGGTGAAAACGGAACCCGTCCGTCCGTCTTTTCGTCTGTATGTGACAGCCGATGTACTTACTCGGAGACTATAAGCACTACAAATACAATTAAAAGATTTATCAGGAAGGTGTGTTCTACTCGTATGAACAGCTACGTAAAAGTCATGTGAATTGACGCAAAAATATTAAAGTAGGGGGAGGGGGGCACTCCATACATGTAACTAGAGGATACAATAATTTATATAATTTTTAAAGACTTTAAATATTCGTTTCTTAGAACCAACGTTTTCATTTTCGTTTTCTTTTATGTCAAACGTTGGTGAATACCAGACTCCATGACTGTCAGTTTTTTCAACATTTTAAGATAAAGAAAAACATAGAATTTGGGTAACTATATGAATATATTTTTTATACAATAATGCTGTGGTTTTGACATTATTATTTAACACGAAACGGATTATTTTAATATCGTACAGCGGTAATATCGTCGCGCGTGCGCGTGCGATCCGCAACCATTGAATAGTCACACGACGTGTGAGCCGGCGGCCGCGTGTACTTTGCGCGGCGCGATGACGTCACGGTAGTAAACCACCCCTGCCAAGAGTGGAAGAAGAAAAAGAGACCTAAGATATTATTAACAAATCTGTTGTACTTTTTCGCAATATGAATATAATATATCGTACTGGGTGATTTCAGGGTCGTGATCCCAAATGAGAAATTGTGATGTGGATACGGAACAACTTTTCTCATAGAACCAAACACGTAATCGCAACAAAAAAAAAAACAGCAATCCCATAGGAAAATTTCGAGAGTTCATCGGCCTCCATCAGAGAACTTTTTTCTCGATTTTCATATTGGTCCCACGGGAAAAGTTGTTCAGTATGACCATCTCATCACAATTTCTCATTCGGGTTCAGGGCCCCGAAATCACCCAGGAAGTGAAATTTTATTGACAGTTCAAATTTTTCTCAGGGGTTAGGTACCAACAAAAGATGACATTTCTGAAAAAAAATCACAATAAAATGTGCTGTCCGAATAAATAAGTAGTAACGTGTGGATAATTGGGAGCTGAATGACGCTCGGGGTGCGGGGGGAGCACCTATCTTATATCGACCAAAATTGCAAATTAGTCGCAAGCGCTCCTTCGCATGACCGGTTGTGCACTTCCGTGTTGTATCTGTCGTAAAGCGCGGTCGCGAACGTGACTAACAACAATGTTTACGAACCGGGAGTACCTCGTGAATGAAGGAAAATTTGCAACTTATGTTTTTTTTTACTAGGTCCCAATGATATTTTAATTTAATACTCGTAAGTTTGTCTCGGCATCTCGAAGTAGGGGCGGGGCGAGCGTTATTGCTATCTCCTGCACAACGCGCGCCACCGCGGTATCCACGAATACATTTTAGGATATCTTTCAGCTGCTCTGTCTCAATATTTTACTGAAAGAAAAAACACGTCCTCTTTATTTTTCGCTAAGAAATCCACTGTGAAAATTTGAACAGTCAATATTATTTCACCCTGTATAATCAATACTTATTAAACTGTCAAGTGTCATTGTCATAGTTAAATGCGGACGTCCAAATCAAACACACACACACACATTCGCTGCAGTGTTAGGAATCCTTTGCCCTACAATATTTTTTTATTTTTATGACATAGGTGGCAAACGAGCAGGCGAATCGCCTGATGGTAAGCGATTAGCGCCGCCCATGGACACCCGCAACAACAGAGGGGTTGCAAGTGCGTTGCCGGCCTTTAAGATGGGAGTACGCTCTTTTCTTGAAGGTTTGAAGGTCGAATCGGTCCGGTAATACCGCAGACGACAGTTCGTTCCACAGTTTAGCTGTGCGAGGCAAGAAATTTCTGGAGAAACGCACAGTTGAGGACTGCCAACCATCTAAGTGGTTTACGAGTATTATCGACATAAATGCTCACAAAGTTACCGTCTAGTTGGGTTACTGCACAACAATCTGTGAATTCGCCTAGTAACACCTCGGGAACTAGCCGCCAGATGGCGCTTGACAAATAGCGGCGGTCTTTGCGATGATTTCGGGTCATAAATCAGTTCTCGGCTTGTTTTAGAGCTAACTTCTTTGGTTGGACGTTCGCTACGTTACTTTGGTATAATATTACAGCATAATATTGTAATTCTACGGAGAATGTTAGTTGCTTTTTGTACTAGTTAATGATGTAGCTTTTGTTATACTTCTGATTTTCAGGGTTCCGTACCCAAAGGGTAAAATGGGACCCTATTACTAAGGCTTCGCTCTTCGTCCCTCCGTCCGTCTGTCACCAGGCTGTATCTCATGAACCGTGATAGCTAGACAGTTGAAATTTTCCCAGATGACGTATGTTGCCTATACCGACAAATATAAAAAAATACCTAAGGGAGCTCCCATACAAAAAAAACATTTAAAACATTGTTCGTTGCCTTCATCAGGCGCTGGGTCTCAAAATGTATGGGAAAACTATAATCCGACTCGCACTTGACCATAATTCTACTTGATATTATTTAACGTTAGTATCACTACAAAAAAATGTTATTATTTAAATTAAATAAAAAAAGGTTATAATATAGTGTCTAATATTGTATGGATAATAAATAGTACGGAATCCTTCGTGCGCCAGTCCGACTCGCACTTGGCCGGTTTTTTATACCACGACGGTGGTCATCTAGTTTGCGATAGCCGATCAAACACCGTAACCTATTGACACTTCCGACTCCAGAGGTCACAACTTGCCGCCCACTTGATTTAAGACACATCACATGTTACTGATCTCACACACAACACAGCGCCTCCTTGGGAGATCTTGGGACTTAAAAATGGTCCAATAAAGCCAATAATCCTATTTCAAGTTACTAACCAATTCAGGCCAGTTTATATTATAAGTACCAAATTGAGGTACAAGGTCACCAACAAATATGTACTCTTCAGAGAGCTCAAAAATAATAAAAAATGCACTCAAACGCAAGAGAAGTGTTCATTAACGGAGCGAGCGAGTCTCCATTTCAGCTTTCGACAAAAATATTTCGTATGTCTGTCCGGATGTTCTCCTCTACAGGTCGCATTTCTTAACTCGTGAAATTTTGTGAGCAGGTTCGCTAATTATATAGATTTTTTTTTGTCGAGTTAGTTTTTGAAAATTTTATTAAAAAAATATGCGATGTCTACAGCTCACAGAGCTACTAGGATATTTATGAGCAGCTTGTTTATTCTAATGGCGACTGTCTTATTTAGTCTTGATGATTATTAAGAGTCATTAGTGTCCCACTGCTCGATAAAGACTTCTCTCCTTTTCTTCCACGTATGCCTGTCCTGGACAGTCAACTACCAATCTTGCTCAAAGACTACAAATCTTGAGCAGACTGCCGCGACGCTGTGTTCGATTTTTTTTGTCGTAAATAATACGACCACCGAAATCACAGCGGTCAACCCGCCACCACCATATCAGCCGAAGAACGTCCACTGCCGGACATAGGCCTCCCCAAATTTCGCCACTCTTGGCATGCGGGTTGGTCATCACAGTATTTATTTCCATCGCACTCCAGTGCGCGCGCGCTCCGCGTTTAAAACGTTCGGTGAAATTTATATATATTTTATTTTATTTCAAATACGTTCTACAAAATCATATCAGTCTGCGCGCGTCCGCCGCGCCGAGCGGACGCGTCCCCTTCGACCACCTGCACCGGGAACTTGCTGCTTGCACCATTTCAGGTGCAAGTGAACGCATATCTAGCAAATTAGTATAATTGTCAAATCTCGACCAAACTAAAAAAATCTGTTCAAAAAAAATACGTTCTACAACCAAATCTAGTCTAATTAACCCTAAAAAGCTGCATAGACCGGACGCGACTGGCGGAAAATTAACACTTTAGCGCTGGACAAAATGACCGACGCAATTACAGGCTCTGATAGATACGGGTGCAGTTGCTCGCTTAATTAAATTTGGATGCAGTCGTATTTAATAACATTTTATTTTGATCTTAAGAGGGCGCAGTACGCTCGGTTCTCCATACAAACGTATTTATGCTCTCATTTTAAAACGGCATGCTAGAATAACATTAAAATTTTTATACACAATGGGATCCGGCATATATAGGTCGGAAATTTAGTTTCTGTTGCTAGAAATTGTAAAAGAAAAAAAAAATACAGCGGCTTTTTGAGTTTTTTACGGCTTGTGTGAAAACCTTAATAATCGTTGTATTTTTTCTCTATTATAATTTCAAGCAACAGAAACTAATTTCCGACCTCGATATGCCGGATTCCATTGTGTATACAAAGTTTCATGTTGTTCTAGCATGGCGTTTGAAAATGAGAGCGTAAATACGTTTGTATGGAGAACCGAACGTACTGCGCACTCTTAAGGTAATAGATTTGGCATATTTTCGGATTTCCGGCTGTTCTTCTCTACAGGACACAACCAATCATTACTTAACTAATTTTCGTGTTGTGAGCATGTTTCACAGATTTGTTCTACCGCGCCTGTTTTTGTTTTGAAAATAAAAAGTTTCCGTGGTCTAGCTCACAGAGCCACTTTAAGTTGTGATACAATATAATATACTTATGATATTATCCATAATTCTGAACCTGTCTACTATTGGGACCATTTTTTGTCCCAGCGAAATTATCTGCTGTTTACTAGGGAAACCTTCTTCAATAAACTAAATAATATGTAGGAAGTAGCTTGTATCACATTTTTTATTTTTATTTTAAAGACTTATTAAACGCCTAGCTTTCATTTGTCTATTTTCCTTTCAAATATCTTTCTGTTACACAAGCGAATGACTGAGAGGGGGATTCGCATAAGAAATGCGTTTTTGCTCCACACTACCGTTCTATGCCCCAACTCAACAAAGTCACGGGATTTATAGCGAAATCATCGGCTGTCACTCTGACGTGAGGCAAGATCAACGCGTCAAAAAGTTTCGTGACGGCTTTACGCCACGCGCCATAGCAGATGATATGGGAAAAATGATTATTTTTTCAATAGTTTTTGCGAGCTTTTTTTCAACGACTGTGTTTCTTTGTGCAGTAATTAAATAATAATCCTTTTTTTCTAGTCACATCTTGCCTAAAAATGGCCAGCTAGTTGATACAATCCAAATACCACTACCACCATATTAGCCCAAGGACGTCAACTAATGGACATAGACTTCCCCCAATTTAATGGGGGGTAAATGGCATAATCTAAACACAAGTGCTCCATAAACCAGTGCATATAGGAAAAGCGCATTTCACCCACCTAGTTATATACAACTATCAACCAAATTATTTCAAACAGGTTGCACCAAAATGCATTGAAATCGTCACTACTTTTAAAAAATATCGTATCTGATTTTTCCTTTTTTTCGTTTATTTTCGCACTAAACTAATAAAAATACACTTCGTATGATGCACAAACTCCAACGAAGATAAATCGTCATTATAGTAAGTATTCGTTAGTTAAAAAAACGTATCTAAACTAATTATAGTCACTACTTTGAAAAAACTCGTATCTGTATAATTTTTCCTTTTTCCTTTCTTTGCCGCAAAAAACTATGCCGCACTTAAGCACTACACATCTATAAGACCTGGAAAGAGAGCAGGTGACCCATACCTATGTGGTAAATTTGAGGGCTTTAAAATATACACCTCACAGTCCTATTGACTTTAAACTTCGCTTTGATGACATCTGGACTGTTCTACCTCAAAGATTCCATGATATTTCCGAAGATCAAGCGATTTCTCCGCTATATTCTGGACCCGTCCCCATTAAAAATGAAATTATGATGATTTGCAATCTCTAAAGCTGATTTTGCCAAAAGACTTTCATGCATTTTACGATAGTTTATTGCATGTATAGTAGAGAAAAAATAATTCGACTCGATCTTTTTTTACGTAGGCACGTTGTTATTTAAGTTCATCTATTGTTACTCGAAGAGAGACGGCGAAGAGCCGAGACTCGAGAGTGGGGCAATTTGGAGTTGGAAGTCGGAACCACCGGGGCCAACTACTGGCTGGTTTCTTGGAGAAGGAGGGACTCTACATGATGAACTCCTTCTTCAAGAAACGCGAGCACAGGAAGTGGACCTGGATGAGTCCCGACGGTGCAACAAAAAACGAGATTGACTTCATCATGTCGACGAAGAGGCATATATTCAATGATGTCTCTGTGATCAATGCGGTTAAAACCGGAAGTGATCATCGTTTGGTAAGAGGCACATTGAATATATGCGTCAAGCTAGAGCGCTCTCGACTGATGAAGTCCACGCTCCGTCCAGCAGCAGTCCAAATCCAAAACCCCGAGAGCTTTCAGCTGGAACTCCAAAACCGTTTCGATTGTCTAGGCGGCGATGTGGACGAATTCAACGACGGGTTTGTGGAAGCTGTCCATAGCATTGGGTCTAAGTTCTTTAAGGCCCAACGAACTCAACGAGCCAAAAGGCTCTCTATCTCCACTCAGAGGCTCATCGAGGAAAGGAATGAGATGATTCTGCAGTCTTCAGCCGATGCGAAATTATACAGGCAGCTCAATAAACAGATCTCTAAGTCCCTTACCCGCGATCTGCGCCAATTCAATACAAATCGGATTGAAGAGGCCATCGAGCAGAATAAGGGCTCTAAAGTTTTCTCAAGAGATCTGTCTATTGGGCAGAGCCAGCTCGCCAGATTAAAAACTGAGGATGGTAGAATCGTTTCGTCCAAACCTGAGCTTCTGAGTGAGATAGAGTGCTTTTATGGACAGCTATACACGTCAACTAGCAGACCCGAAGTTTGTCTGGCGGAAGACCCTAGAGCTAGATTAACCCGGCACTATACCGAAGATATCCCGGACATCAGCCTGTACGAGATTAGAATGGCTCTTAAGCAGCTGAAGAACAACAGGGCACCCGGTGAAGACGGAATTACAGCTGAACTCCTGAAGGCAGGTGGAAAACCGGTCCTTAGGGCCCTTCAGAAGTTGTTCGACTCCGTCTTACTGGAAGGGAAAACTCCAAAGGCATGGAACAGAGGTGTGGTGGTGCTGTTCTTCAAAAAGGGTGACAACTCCTTACTAAAGAACTACCGACCCATCTCACTTCTGAGCCATGTCTATAAGCTGTTTTCAAGAGTCATTACGAACCGTCTCGCACGCAGGCTAGATGACTTCCAGCCTCCCGAACAAGCCGGTTTCCGAAGAGGCTTTAGCACCGTAGACCACATCCATACGCTCCGTCAGGTTATACAGAAGACTGAGGAGTATAACCTGCCCCTCTGTTTAGCGTTCGTGGACTACGAGAAAGCCTTCGATTCGATCGAAACCTGGGCTGTACTACAATCTCTCCAGCGGTGCCAAGTGGACTACCGGTATATCGAAGTGCTGAAAAGTTTGTACAAGAACGCCACAATGTCAGTCCGACTCCAGGACCAGAACTCAAAGCCTATTCCGTTGCAGCGGGGAGTCAGGCAAGGAGATTGTAAATGATGCACTAATCCTGATTGATTAGGCCCAAAAATATAAATGTTTAAAGTTGACTGTATACAAATGACTGGTAGTTCCTCTCGTAAAATAACAGTGACTGACTCTACTCTAATTTTGGTGCCACCTTGGTTCTGCTTTTTCTTATGATTCGTAACAAGTAAATAAGAAGTCCGGACGGATTGTAAATGGCTTATATTGTTTATCACAGATTATGTTAATAAAACGTATTTTGAAGTTAACACTGTATATAATAAAGTTACTTATTTATAATGACTTTAACACTGATTTTATCTAAATCTAGGACACAATGTCTAGATTCCTAAACTTTTCCTGAGCTGAGTTCCCAACGCACTTTTTCTTTCTTGTTCTGGGTTTCTTCTTTGGAGTGTCTCTTCGGTACTAAGTGAAGTACGTTGCGAACTCACCTCCTTTCTTTCGTAATGGCTGACCGTAACGTGAGCACCATGAAGTTGCGCACGCTACGAGGCGCTGTCCGAGTATAAATAGGGAATCTTACAAATCTCGCGGTTTTCCGCGGATTGCGGAGGCTGTGATTATCTCACTGGCCTGTACTAGGACTCATCGAGTCGGCGTTCGGTGTGGTCACACGTGACCCTTTATACTTGGACAGTGTCTCCCTAATATTGGCTCTGAGAGGGAAGAACGTTGTGTAAAAACGACTATTCTGAATTTATTCAATCTTAAGAAATTCGCTGCGCGACCATTTCTTAGTGCCTGTGATTCAAACAGGGCTTATAATATGCGCCTCAGCGCCTACTTTATATAATAAAAACCTTATTGTCTCAGAGTCAACTGTTTGTGAGTTAGCTCACAAACATGCCATTTTCATAGCGTTATTTCGATCTACGATCGATATATTTTACATTATTACGCAATCTTTCATTCTACTGCGTATGGAAACTTCCAAGTATTATTGCGCAATCACTCGAATTGTGTCATAATACTTGCTGAAATGAATAAACTCGCCCTAAAGAGTTATTCCTTCCGCTTAGTGCGACAAGGTTCTAATATTTACGTAAATATGACAATATTTCTTAAATATTCCATTTTAAATAACAGGGTTACTCTTACATTTACCTAGCTAACGTCTTATCTTTATTTGTTTCTAAATTACGTGCTAGGTACATCAGGGGAGGGTAGGGTCTGTCGTCTACAGAGATGTTATTTCTCCTAAACTGTTCTCCGCTGCACTGGAGGATGTTTTCAAGACTCTGGACTGGAGAAGGCTAGGCATCAACATAAACGGCGACTACCTCACTCACCTTCGGTTTGCTGACGATATAGTAGTCTTGGCTGAGACCATGGAGGATTTAAGTACAATGCTCAATGACCTCAGTAAAGCCTCCGAGCAAGTTGGTCTAAGGATGAACATGGACAAGACGAAGATCATGTCAAATGTCCATGTCGCACCAACTCCCTTAACAATCGGACACTTTACGCTCGAAGTTGTAGACGATTACGTATACCTAGGACAGACTGTCCAGTTAGGTAGGTCCAACTTCGAGAAAGAGGTTAATTGTCGAATCCGACTCGGCTGGGCAGCGTTCGGGAAGCTACGGCACATCTTTTCGTCCAATATTCCGCAGTGTCTCAAGACAAAAGTCTTTGACCAGTGTGTGTTGCCAGTGATGACATATGGCACTGAAACGTGGTCGCTTACTATGGGCCTCCTAAGAAGGCTCAAAGTCACCCAAAGGGCAATGGAGAGAGCTATGTTGGGAGTTTCTCTGCGTGATCGCATCAGGAATGAGGCCATCCGCAGCAGGACCAAAGTGACCGATATAGCCCTCCGAATCGCTAAACTTAAGTGGCAGTGGGCGGGGCACATAGCACGTAGAACCGATGGCCGTTGGGGCGGAAAGGTTCTCGAGTGGCGACCACGTACCGGAAGACGTAGCGTCACACGGTGGACTGATGACCTGGTGAAGGTCGCGGGTGTCCGCTGGATGCGGGTGGCGCAGGACCGGTCATTGTGGAAGTCTTTGGGGGAGGCCTATGTCCAGCAGTGGACGTCTTTCGGCTGACATGATGATGATGATGATGATTGTTACTCGAATAGAGTTTACTTAGTTCATTTAATAAACATAAATACATACATTTCGTTTCATTTTGTAGCATAAAATTCAAAGCAAAATTATCGTAACTTAACAAGTTCAGTTCAATCTTGTATCTTACGAATAACGTAAATTTTATAAAAAATGTTTGAGTGAGTTATTCGAATATTTGTGAAATTAATGACTGGCTATCAAAGTATCTCATGAAACTAACAAGAACTTTTTTGATCAATTGCAATAATTTACAAAATGTTTATTGTTCCTCCTAGAAACTTGATGATTTTCAGATGCGAGTTTTTTAAAAAGTAGTGACGAAATGTCGGAGATTCGAAATGTTATCCGAGCAGTGCTTCTATGTGCAGAAATATTTGAAACATAGTTTTGATTAATTCGTCAATCGTTAATATGTACCTAATGTATATGTACCGTGGAAGTATGTACATACTTACTTTCCAAACAATTAATGTATTGTTAAATTTAATGACCGTTCATTGCTTGTTGCGAAAATGCTCTAAGATCAAGTTTACACGAAAAGTAAATCTGGAAGTTAAATTTGATCCGAATCCGTAACCTATTTATAAAACCGTACAGAAAATGTTACCCGAACTTCGCTCATTATTTTGGCAGTAATGTATAATCAATACTTTGGTACATTTACAATCTCTTATTTAGTTTTTTTAGGGTTCCGTACCCAAAGGGTAAAAACGGGACCCTATTACTAAGACTTCGCTGTCCGTCCGTCCGTCCGTCTGTCACCAGGCTGTATCTCAAGAACCGTAATAGCTAGACAGTTGAAATTTGCACAGATTATGTATTTTTATTGTGGCTACAATAACAAATACTAAAATCAAAATAATAATAAAGTAATTAAGGGGGGCTTCCATACAACAGAGTTGTTGTTGGCGTTTTTTTTCTGGAACGGAACCCTTCGTGCGCGAGTCGGACTCGCACTTGGCCGGTTTTTTTATACCATGTCGGTGGTAATCAAGCGTATGGCCCGCCTAAATGGCAAGCCGTCACCGCAGCCTATGGTCGCCTGCAACTTCAGGAGTGTCACATGCGCGTCGCCGACCTTTTCAAAATTAATATACTCCTTTCTTGAAGAATTCCATACTGTAGTTCCTAGGGAAAACCTCGGCAGGGAGCTCATTCCACAACCGGAGCGTTCGAGGGAGGAAGTTCCTCTGAAACTGTATACCGTACGCGATCACTTAGGTTCTAAGAGTAACAGGTAGGGGTAGTTTAACCTATCTCGGTGCCCGTAATAAAATACTGCAAGTTTTTGACCCGCTTCCCAGTGTCCGATTGAGCTGAAATTTAGCATACTTAAGTATGCAAGTTACACGGTGGACTGATGACCTCGCAAGGGTCGCAGGTGTCCGCTGGATGCGAGTGGCGAAGGACCGGTCAATGTGGAAGTCTTTTGGGGAGGCCTATGTTCCAGCAGTGGACGTCATTCGGCTGAAATGATGATGATGATGATGATGAGGATGATGATGCAAGTTGTTTAGAATGCCGGGATCAGCGACAAAAGCACACAAACTGCGATGGTTTGGTCATCAATGGAGAATCGCGGAAGATTTTTTACGGCTTGTATGAAAACCTTAATAATCGCTGTATTTTTTCTCCATTATAATTTTAAGCAACAGAAACTATGGTCCGACCTAGATATGCCGGATCCCATTGTGTATACAAAGTTAAAATGAGAGCGTAAATACGTTTGTTTGGAGAACCGAACGTACTGCGCCTTAAGTTAGGTCCCCACCGAAAGTCAGCACCTCAGCTTGCTTGTCTCACCGTGGCTTCACGTTGAGTTCATCCTTTTTAACGTCTTGTGTTTTAATTTTGTCTGTATTTTAAAGATTTTGTGTCAATGATGTCTGTACCCTGTCCTGTCTGTGTCTGTGTCCCGTGTTGTCACCTTTTTATACTTAAACTACGGAACCGATTAAATTTAGCAAGAAAATAGTATGAGATCCCAGAAAGTGTAAAAGGATAGCCTTCACCTCGGGAATCGTTCTTAAAAGGGGTGAAAATGAGGATGAAATTTTGTGTGAGAAAGCGACTATTAAGCTTTTGTCTAGAATAATTTAATAGCCTAACTCTGCAGAAAGGCTTGGTCAAGAGTACCCTAAATCGGCGCGCATGCATGAAGAATGTTATGAGAGTTCATGAAGCGAAAGTTGTATGTCAGTACGATCCTGACAAATGGAAACCCGTGATCTCTGCCTACTCCTCTGGGAAACAGCCATGATTATATGTATGTGTAATTTAATAGCTATTATTCGTCTAATAGATGATTGGCAGTACTCAACTGTGCATTTCTCCAGAAACTTCCTGCCTCGCACAGCCAAACTGTGGAATGAACTGTCGCCTACGGTATTTCCGGACCGATACGACTTTCAAAAAAGACTTATAACCCTCTGGTGTTGGGCGGCGCTAATCGCTTACCATCAGGCGACTCGTCTGCTCGTTTGCCTGCTATTTCATAAAAATAACTACAACAACGCAATACAAAAAAAAGCTATTATTAAATATCTGAAAGTTTTTTACAGAGAACTCCTGTTTTCTGAATCGGACAAAAAATTTCTGAGAAATGCGAAATGTCGAACACGATTAACAAAAGGAATCTTCTAATCCATTAAATTTCTTCAGAGCTTTTTCCATTTAATAAAGCAGCTTAGTGAAAGCTCTTTAAAAACATCAATTTTTCACGTTATTATACCGGGGCGATTCTTTTTAAACGATTGCAAGGATCTAGGGCAATTATGGAAATGGAGCAACGATTGCGGGGCAGTTTTGATGATCACGTTTCTTTTATTGAGTTTTTTTTTATTGTCAGTCTCCTGAGACCTCACAAGCAAAGGTCTCACTAGTTACAGCATTAGTAGTTTATTAGATCTGTTAAATAAGAAATATAATAATGTAAGCTATTGAGATTCAAAGAGTGTTCGGCAAGTTTTTTTTTTAATAAATGATTTTGACTTTTCTTTTAGTCTCCATGGTCGAAATTGGCCAGGATTAGGTTGTCCCATATTTTAGGTTTTAGGGTTCCGTACGTATCAAAATGGTAAAAGACCCTTATGGTCCCGCTATGGTATCAGTGTGTCACATAATAATATCTCAAGAAATACTTTTGCTGTCGACTTGAAATTTGAAATAATTATAAAGAAGGGGGAGCGATATTTTTTTTACATTGTCATTTATAAATCAAAATTAATACACCAATAAAAAAGTACTGTTTTAGAATGTACAAATGTAGCCCATTCATATGACACTTCACTTGACATAGTCACTAGACTTATACTAAATGTAAGTCCGGGTTGGCGATCGCAGTATCTCCACCGCACTCCAGGGATGCTGCTGCCCCCGGCGGTCTTGGTCGCAGTTATAGGACATAACCGGGTCCATTTCCATTCAACACCTGTCTTTTTTATGTGTTCGACAATATACCGAATTTGAATCTGGCACTTGCCCTGGGGTTGAGAGCACGCCACGTGGTGCACTCGCAACCTCGGGGTTCCCCTTCAGTCGCCTTTTACGACAGGCGAGGGAGACCGCAGACCTATTCTTGTCCGAGTCTACTCGGTAGTCCTAGAGCCCTGGATCCGCTTTGGCTTGACACCTAATCCCGATATATGACTTTACGAAAGCAACTGTCATCTGACCTTCCATTTAGGAAAAATCTAAACCATCAGATTAAACCGGTTTCCTTCAGCATCTACTGAAAACAACAATGGGATCAACTAGAAAATATACCCTTTCAAACAAAAAAAGAATTTTTGAAATCGGTCCAATAGTCTCCGAGTAATCGGTGAACAACATTAAAATTATTTAACTTTTCATTTTTTCTTTTTATTTTACTCAATGCACCCACTTTTACAAGTTTCTGTTTGGCCCTATGGTTGACTGGTAGAGAATGCCTCACGGCATTAAGTCCACCTTTTGTATTAATATGTGCAATAAAGTTTAAATAAATAAATAAAAAAGTATTCCGACGAATTGAGAACATCCTCCTATTTTTGAAGCCGTAACCGGCAAAATAGCACTAATTACCTTGAGTATAATTTTAGTATAAAAAATAACAAAGCCAAGAGTTCTTCGATAACATCTTGGTAAGCTGTTCCTCAATACTAATTAGTGTGAAGTGGGGATTAATACAATCCTTTGTGATCCTATTACGAAGCTTGAAAATAAGTGCTCCTATTTTTACTTTACCCTTGTTTTTCTCGTTTAGGTAATATTAAAACCCCCTAAGTAGCTACGGCCGAACTTTTAAAACGTATCTGGACAAAATTTATAATTTACAAGTCAGGATACTTAAGCTTATATTGCCATTTAAAATCAAAAATTGCCGGAAATCGGATAAAGATCTGTTTAGTATATGTAAAGTGCTTCCTGTTCATATTAAATTTAATTATCATATGCTAAAGGAACAGTATTTCAGAACCGAAATTCAACATTTAATTATGCATTCGAAAACGACACGACAAGTCACCAATCGCTTACTAAAGAAACCTCAATTGAAAAACTTCTATGGGCGACGGACATCGCAGTATATAATACCAGATTTAATAAATCAACTCCCGGCAGAATGGAAAACTCACATAACGCCCAGCAACATTTCGAGTTATCTTAAAAAGGAAATGTTAAAACAGTTGGAAGAAAATTAATTTTACATTTTATATTGCATGATTATACTTACTTCATCTGGAGCATCCGCATCCTGTATTAGGCGAGCGCAACAATCGGTTTCGCCAGTGTGGCCGGCCGGCGCGTCAGTCACACAATAGATAAGGAAATTCAACGCGGTGTAATAAATACTTTGTAGTTATTAATGTTATTAAAAACCTATTGATACCCCTTTCTATAATTGCTTATATGTATAAATTGCAGCGGAATGGAGTATCGAGACAAACCATCATGGTTTAACGATACTGTTTTTAATTGTAAAGCAAATAACCTTGTAATTACCTTGATAAATAAATAAATAAATAAATAAAATAACAGAAAAGAAAAGAAAGAATCAAAGATTCCGAATTCTGAGATAAAAAGATATCCCTATGATTGAAACGCCGTTCAATAAAAATACTAAATACTCGTATAAACAAGTTTCTTTTAAACAAAATATTTTTGATACAAGCTTTTATATGTGACAGTACTTTTTTAGGGTTCCGTACCTCAACAGGAAAAAAACGGAACCCTTATAGAATTACTAGTGTGTCAGCGTCTGTCCGTTTGTCAGTCATAGCCATTTGCTCCAAAACCACTAGACCGATTAAGTTGAGATATGTAAGTTGGTGACCCAAAGACGTAACGTATGTAAATAAATTTTAAACACGGGGGCCACGTTTGGGGGGTAATATGTAGAATAAAAATTGGAAAATAAAAGGCTTCCAAACTGTTACGTGTGATATTTAAAAAGGCTTATTGCATCCACCATATCAGCCCCAGGACGTCCACTGCTGGACATAGGCCTCCCCCAATTTCACGAGGGGTAAATGCCATAATCGCCACGCTTGGAATGCGGGTTGGCGATCGCAGCATCTCCACCGCACTCTAGGAATGCTGCTGCCCATTCCCCGGTGGTCTTGGTCGTAGTTTTATCGTACTTATTGCATAGTAGATATATAAACTTTCACAATTTTTTTATTAACATTTATGCATTACCTTCGATAAATTTTGTATTCCAATTCCAATTCTAGCATGCCGTTTTAAAATGAGAGCGAACCTACGTTTGTATGGAGAAACCAGCATCCTGCCGACTCTTACCTACATAAGCATGCCAAATTTCAGCTCACACTGGGAAGTGGGCCAAATTCACCTTGCAAGATTTGATCACAGACAACGGGAAAGTCGAAACTAAATAAAAAAAATCCCCTCACTACCTCGGAAAGCCGTCTTTTATCCTTTGAAACAAGCGGGTAAAAACGCATTTTATCCACAAGTGGGGAAAGTAATTTGACCTTGGAGCGTGTTTGAGTAGCTTTTGACAGATAACAAAACGTAAAACGCTCATAATCATTGTTCGTTTGATATCAATTATCATTAAATTAATGGTTTGAGAATTTAATAAAAAATACCAAATTTAGCTTTATTTAATAATTTAAGTCGTAAACCTTAAAATTCTATAAGTAACATTTTTTATAATGATATTGAGTATAATTGTAAACGCACAAGTTGAGTCGATGCAATTTCAAAACGCATCGTCAGAAATGTCATCATTGTCAATGTCAACTAAAATATACACAACTTGTCACCGACTCCGACTCATGTAAATATTATACACAACTTCAAGAGTTTTCTGTTATAATATCGTAAAAAAATCAGTGAATCCAGTGATGAAATCATGCCTGTGGAACTGTGTTTTTTTGCATGTTGCACTTTCCTCGCTATAGTGAGGAGAAAAGTTTTGTGCTATACAAGGGTGCAAAGTTGTATTTTACTTCACGTGTGTTGAAACACTCGCTAAGCTCAGGATTCTATTTTAGACTATAGAATCCTTTCGCAGGCTCGTGTTTCAATTTCACACTCGCGGGTAAAATACAACTTTGCACCCTTGTATAACAAATAACTATTGTTAAAAATATTCCGGCTCCCTTTCCCAAATTTACAGTTTCCTATCACAAAAATCACAATTTCAGCAAACCCTCATACTCAGTAGATACCATAGTCACTCCGAAACCCTCTGAAATAGTGTTAGTCCTATAAATCACTACATAAAATATATTCCCCCGTGTGTTATTACATCAAATACCCTCTATGAATAACAAATAGGGAAAATGGATACCCGTAAAGGGGCCCAAAGTACCTTCAGTGTCAAATGTCAGTGTAGCGAGAAAACATGAGAGTTTCTTGTGCTATTTTGAGATAATAATGTGAGTACATAGATAGTTCGAGCCACGAAGTGCCTCAGTTTTAGATTTCCGTACCAATAAGGTACCAAGGGAACCCTTTGAAATAATAATGTATGTTAGGAAGAATTTGTGCAATTTCCCAACGAACGCTGATAAACCAATAGCCACCAGAAACACTGGGAAACTGAAAATAACCTTCTATAGACTAGTTAAGGCGAAAAAGTCGTTCTTGGGAAATTGTATTACATTCTACGATAAAATTCCAAAACACATTACTGAACTTAGCAATTCTAAATTCAAATCTGTAGTAAAACAAACACTTATTTCAAAAGCATATTATAAGGTAAACGATTACATCATGGACAGGGATGTTTGACAGTGAGTGTCCTGCACGGCTAAATTATCGCGAAAATAGGTTTTCTACTGTAGCTTGTTATTTTTGTAGTAACTGTGACTGTAATTTTATATTTAACTATACAATGTATATTGTTTTGAAAAAATGACACCTCGCCGAGTTTCTTACGCCGGTTCTTCTCGTGGCAGAGGTTTATTTTTCCGAACCGGTGGTAGTTTATTGACGTTCATAGGAGCATGTAATATGTCTAATTTGAAGAATAAACTACTTTTACTTCGACTATCTCACGACTTGGCGGGAAATCTGCACCTAAGCGGTATTTTCTACTTTAGAGTGATTCCATGAAATTTGGTTAATTCTATGTCCTCATGTCTAATTTAGTTAAATATCAAATATATATTCAGCAATCCTAAACTATTATTATTCCCTATTTTCAGATATTAACAGACTGTCATAAAGACAAAATATTAAAAATAATATTAAATTACCAAAAAAATTACCATAATGAAGGCAATTATTGTCAGTCCATAGTCGATTTTCTACCTCCAAAATTAGCTCTCCAACTACAATAGTATATTATAATATTCTTTAAATATATTACCAAATAAACATATAACGATATTACATACCATTATTGATAAAAATATTACAATATTTTAATAAATTTCAAGTTAATCGCGGACTTTACTGTTCTGTGTCAGTCTCTAGTCATCTATTAAAATGGAAATAAGTAAATGTTATACTGCGTTAAAGTTTCATTTACATAAAAATAGACGAAACCATTATAAGCATTGTATTTTAATGCCGTTTAAGTTTCTACATTTCTGATAATTTCAACATATACATATTTGTCTAGGGACTGACGAAAGTTACCCGAATTTCATGAAATCACCCTTTACCGCGATTTTTCTCACGCGGTACATTTCCGCACAAGTCAGTTTACCGACATTACTGAGCGCAGTAGCACAGATTTTATAAGTAATAATTTATTCCGCGAAAGCGGGGCGGTATGGACGTAGTACTTTGTACCGCCTTGCTTCCGCGCATTCCATTCTAATCAGGAACCCCACATTTAAATGTTGGAACACAGTAAGGATTCTCACTAGCTCGACTGGATTATTATTGATTTAATATTACAGGAAAAATATTAACCATGTCTCTATCTAGGTTATTTTTTTTATAAACAAAACTAAACATTTTTAAGGAACGGAGTCAGACTGATGATCGGAGTCAGACGGAGTGAACCTGAACACATGTTATGGTACCATCTTAGTTCAGTCGAGTGCAGTTAAGAAAAAAATATCATAAGAAGTAATTCAAAAACCCGTATCTAAATCGGTATGGCAGTTTTGGTTATACTGATGTGCACACACAAACAATCACACAACTCTGAACACATACGTGTATTATAGGTACCGTCTTAGTTCAGTCGTGTGCAGTAAAGAAAAGAAATATAATAAGAAGTATTTCATAAAGCTAATTTCATTCAATCAGTATCTTTTTCCGTCTGACCTAGAAACCTGAAAAGAAAACAGTAATAACGCTCAGGATGTATACAGTCTTGAAGTTGCTCGTCTCAAATAATATGAATCTACAATTAAAATGAAGGCTACGTCTGGACGTAGAGGATCGATGATCAGAAAGTTCATTTGTCACATTTCCAACCGAAAATGAAAAATTGAAAAGTTCTCGCGACTTCTGGAATCCGCTATCGCCGGTTTTCCCGTGGCAACGAAACTTTCAATTAGTTCTCTCTTTTTAATTAAGCCTTAGAGAGACTAGTAGCGACATCTACCGTCAAAGTTGCTACAACTTCTGAAACGGCATCAACGTCTCGAGTTTATTTTATTTTATTTAGGATCACCAACAAACAATACATCATACAAAATCTAAAAGTATCTAAAGTATCTTCATCTAATTATAGGTAACCTCAGCTTAAATTAGTATCTTGGAATATTCTACAACAAAGTTAAAAACTATAATTATACAATATTAAGAGAAGTATTCGTATAAAAGGAACAATTTGCTATCACATTCTAACTGTAAATTTTTTTATAAGCCTAAACGTCCACTTGTCACATGTTTGACTCTTTAAATGTAGTCCATTTTTAGGGTTCCATACCAAAAATCATTTTTTCAATTTTTGTAAACTTATTGATACATGAAGGGGGGCAACAATCAAAAAGTTCAAAGTCTGCCTATGTCAACTGGAGTTTCGTATGAAAGAACTGCGCATTCTATTTATTTACAAAATCGCATAAATTTTAATTTAAAACAAGCATAATGGTCGCGTAATACTTAGTACATAAAACACATAGTTGCCACACAATTTCTTCTTTATTGAAATATAAAAATAATATTGGTGGCTTTGAATTTACTCAAAAAAATTCAGTTACCTATTCTTGTAATTTGTTATGATGATGAGGAATGACGGATGAAACTAGATTGCATATTACAGAGATCAGAATCTTGAGATGGATGTGTGGTGTGATAACAATGGTCCGGATTAAGCATGGGTATACAAGGTGGGGCTTGTAATAGGATAGGAGCGAATATTTTAAAAGGACGCTTCCTTAGAGCATCCGCAGTAATTCCCTGCGTCCCAATATTTTTTATCTTTTTTTTTCTCTATTCGGAGAAATTTTTATTTATATTAAGTTACGACCTTCAAGTAATTATCTTGATACTGATGCAGTATTTAGGTAGTATCAAGATATGAGTTATAACATAATTGGAAGGCGGAGAAAAAGTAGAGAAAGGGAATAGGGAGGCAAACCTGGTTCCTATATCTGCCCCGCGCGCGCTTGATGGAGTTGGGCGCGCTGCGACCTCCTTTATCCTTTTTCTGCCCCCGGGGCGTATGATCGGCGATGAAATCGCGCTGATTTTCCGTTTAGTGCTCACTCGCGAGTTTTATATCGAAGGGAGCCGTGTGCTCGACCCGACGACGCGCAGTAGAAGAGAATTGTCAAGGTTCTCATTTTCCTACCCCCCAGTCAGGTATGCAAAGTTGTGAGGTTGGGATAGGATAAAGAGGGTAGTTTGAGTTGCTAGTGATGGGATGAATCGGCATTTACCAATAATAGTTTTTTAATTTTTTGTTTTAAAAGTATTTCGGTATATTTTTGGGTATTTTAAATAAAAAGGTATATTATACCTATATTTATTTTTGTTATTTCTGGTAGGTAGGTTTTATATAACTGTAGAAGAGGAAAAAACACCTCAGCTATCTTCGAAGAAAAAAGAAAATAAGAAAAAATACTTTTATTTTTCAACTGGGACACCTTGGAAATAATTCCTGTGTAACGGTTTACCGTTATTTCTATTAAACTAAGTATTAATACAAAAAAAAACCTTAAGTATAGCATATAAATTATTTACAAAATAAAAACATTAAATAAATACTTAAATAATATAAAATACATTTACAAACAAATGAATAAACCACGCTCGCTAGCTATAAGTTAAACCGGTTATGAGTACAAAGAGTTACGGCACGCATAGCGAAAACGTCGCCGCGCCGAACCAGCGATCGAGACACGGACGGCTGACACATTTGCACTGCGGCGAGGACCGCGACAGGTCAACCACTTTAATCAACAGATTGATTTTCCTACATATATTTTATATTTCTAGAATTGTGGTGTGACAGATACTTTGGAGTGAACTAAAGTTAAATTTAACTGATGTGGTAAAGTTAAGTTCCAGTATTTCCCCGAATCGGGTGAGTGTTGTGAATTATTAAATACTACTTAGATTGAATTTTTGTAGCCCTTCATATTGCAGATATTAAAATAACTAGTTCTTACTGTACATTCTTCTAAAACTGTAGTTTTTAATATCAGTGTTTTGCCTAATTGAATAGCGCTGGGAATATCATGCTTTAAAGTGCTTCTAGAAATATCCATCTACCTACTTTGTAAAAACTCATACATTATATAATATATTATGCATAATTCTAGTTAAATACATTGTAGTTAAATCCACAATCATAGTTAAAATGCTATTTTAACACTTTTGGTCTTATTGTAATTAGATAGAACACATTTCGTTATAAAATGTTGTAAACTTGATTTTAATACCTTCTGAGGTAATAAAAATGTTAATTTTGCTTGTGACTGCCACATCTTTGATCACCATGAAATGCTTTGGGGTTCACTAAACCTAACAACAAAGAAAATGCGAGCGAATTAAAACACCGAAATCCCGATGTCGCAGTCACTTGTACGAAATTGGACTTTTTGTGAAATGGCTATTTTCCGGGAATTCCAGGGACCAAGTACGGGACAATAGTGGACCGGAATACGGACTTGGTCTGCGGTATTATAGTGGAACTCAGTACTGGACAGCAGCGGACCGGGATACCGGGCTTGAAAATTTCGCCTCAACGCGCGCCGATCGTCGATGCAGGGAAGTGACCCCAATTACGAGGATTTGTTTCACCTACTGTGCCAGCCCATAATAGACCCGCGACCTAGTCGGTTCTACTTGTTTTAGTTTTAAATAAATTCATTGTAAATTTGATTCCGGATAGTTTGATTTGTATCGACTACAATCTACCTACCTTACTGTGACGAATAAACCGTCACACCTGGCTTGCTCCTGTTATACCTGCAGCTAATAATTGCTGGCCCACCCTGTATAAGGGGAAGCCTGTAAGTAGTAGCCATTGCCGAAGAACTAAGAGACAATCGCCTGGTGTAGTACACAGCAATTAATGAAGAGCGCTGAAAATTATTTAACAAAAAGAATATTAGATTTGAATGTGGATGGATGCAAGAAACGCGTGACGGTGCTGTTATTTTATTATTTTTACAAGCATGTAGACTGCTAGGCAAAGGCCTTCTCCACTTTCTCCTTATCTCACAATTCTGAGCTGTCTCTTGCCATTCATTTAAAATCATATCTTGTATCGCAATCACCGACGAGGTTTGCCACGTCTCCATTTCGAGCTGTTTAGCTGCCAGACAGTGGCAATCTTGGCCGACAGCTCATTCAGCATACGGCAGACATTACCAGTCCAGTGCCACTTCAGTTTACAGAGATGTATGGAAAAAAAGACATGCTTACCGATTCCAAATTAAATGGCATAAGGGCAAGCGAATGATGACTCTTCAAAAAGTGCATGCGGCCAGATCCAGCTGGCCATCGAGGGTGGTATCGCCAGGATCCACCAAGCTGACTCAGAGGTTTCAAAGTGGTGGTCGGTCCGACTGCCTTTTACTTTGTAGCAAAACTGTGCACTTGCCATATGCAAAATAAATAATAAGTGACATCTTGTTACTGTACATTGAGCATGCATATTCGAAACAGGCGAGTCAGGCCAATTGCTCGCGCTGTACTAATCTGTACCGTAGTAGGGGGAAGTGCTTAATGCCTCCATTCATTGCTAACCCCGATCTGGATAACCGGGTATTTGAAATTTAAATCGGCTTTCAGTTAAATTGCCGGTTGAAAACGTTGGCAATGATTTCAAAATCATGGGCCTTTTGTGCCAATTTCAACCGTATTGTTATAGAGTTAGAATTAGTTTTTGTATAGCATTGTGGGCTGTTAAAGTGTCTATGGGTAATGGTGAACGATTCCGGTATTTATTTGTTAGAAATTTGTATTTTGATACGTATTGTATAGAAAATTTGGAATGTTTTGATTGGGAATTGGATTTGTGTGCTTTGCTTTCAAACCACTTAGAGAGTAGGCCACAGCGTAATATCATCTCGACTATATTTGAAGCAACCTAACTGAGGAAGTACCTTCACCTGAACGCAAACATATTAACATCGCTTCTTCACTACTTGCGCTTTGTACTACTGTGCTTGTTTGTATATTCAGAGTATGGCCTGTAATAGGAGCAAAAAAAATAGAGTAACCTCTCCTTTTTTCTTTTGCATCCGTAGAAATTTTGATCTAAAGTTATGACCTCCAAGTAATGGATCTTAGCACCATTAGATTATAGCGCGGCAGTCAATGCTGATAATTTTGAGGTAGCACCAAGTTATGAGTTATGAGTCATAGTTGGTTTAAAAGGATATTTTTGGGATTTATGACATCATACAAAACTCGCTCGCAAATCGCAAGTGTGATAAGGCCCTTAGCTGGGATAGTTTTCCTTTAAAATTCATTATAATGTATTCCGCTGGATGCGGGTGGCGCAGGAACGGTCATTGTGGAGGTCTTTGGGGGAGGCCTATGTCCGAAAGACGTCCACTGGTCTTACGGCTGACATGATGATGATGATGATGATGATAATGTATTACTTCCATGATACAAAAAGTAGTAGTTTATAAATTAATATCACGCAAACTAATAGGTGTATAAAAAAACGGCCAAGAGCATGTCGGGCCATGCTCAGTGTAGTTCCGTAGTTGCCCAATTCTTTCTTATGGAGTGTTTCTTTCTTTCCGAAAATATTAACTTTTTTAATAAATGTTTGATGAAGACCTCTATTCATTTTGAAAGACCTCTCTAACAACACCCCTTACCATGAGACGGACGGACATGGAGATAGTATAAGGGTTCTTTGTTTACTACGGAAACCTTAAAATCTGTCTAAATTAAAATTGTTGGTACAAGCTTTTAATGCCGACTGTACTCGTTGAGACGGTTCCAATGAGCCCAAACACGACGGATATATCTTGTGTAGTTTATGGTATAGCCACCTTCCGTCTCCATCATCAGATCAGTTTGGTGGTACCATATTATTGCATTGTCACCAAACTTGCATAAGTATGCCAAATTTCAGCTCAATCGGATACCGGGAAGAGGCTAAAAAAGGATTACTAATTTTGAGGACAACTTACTTCCTTACGTACATAGTTACGAACGGCCCTCTTGTTCACAATCCGACTCGTCCCCACCTGACACCTCACACTTCACCCCTTTTATATGAAAATTGTGAAATATCATTTTCAGTGGTCGTACTTTTCGTGCCGGTGACGTCACGCTCCATATAGGATTTTAGTCTTTTTATGTATACATACACTTTTTACAATTATGTCCATAGCCTCCTGAGGCCCAGAAAAATTATTATGTTTTTGAATTAGGATTTCTTTTGTTATTCATTTTAAGTTAAAATTAATTTTGGAATTTGTACAAAAAATTGTACGCTGGGCCTATTAGAAGGCTATTACAATCGGAATTTGCCTGTCACATTACAACTTATAAAGTACAACATTAGGTAATACTGCAAGTTTTCATGACTGGTTCATGTGTAATACCAGTTATTACCTGTGACGTATATGCGAACTTATTAATGTTATAACCTACTTGGTCTGCTGATGTAGTTTGCTGTCGTTGTCAAATTAATTCGGAATAGAACTGTGAACCAAAAAGGAGTTTTCCTTTCTATTAGACCCTATATTTCATTGGCGAACGAGGATTTAGGCATAAATTCGGCTGTAGTAAAGCGAAAATAAAATATGTCGATCGGTAAAATTGGCGAATTTCACGCCGCGACGGGCAACTGGTCGTTGTACGTCGAGCGGTTAGAGATGTATTTCAAGGTGAATGCGATCGCCGAGAATTTGTGGTTACCTACATTAATCGCCGTGGTGGGCGAGGAAACATACGAATTAGTAAGTAACCTGGTGAGCCCGAAGAAGCCGGCAGATTTAACATACGAAAATGTCACAGGGGCACTACGGAAGCACTTGGAGCCCAAGCGCTCCGTAATGGCCGAAAGATATCGTTTTCGGCAACGTCGGCAGAACGCGAACGAAATCATCACTCAATATGTCGCGGAACTGAAGAAAATGGCAAAGTTTTGTGAATTTTCTTCGAGTTTGGAAGACAATTTACGTGATCAGTTGGTGTGCGGTATCAAAAGTGAAGTTATCAGACAACGATTATTCGCAGAGGATGACTTAAAATACGAACACGCCGTAAGGCTCGCTTGTGCTTTAGAGGGAGCGGAGCGCGATGCGGCGGCCGTAGAGCAAGCGGAACCGAGCGGCGGGGGAGGCCCAGGAAACAGCGTGGGCACGGTGCACGCTCTAGCAGGACACGCGCAGCGAGGACGCGGCCAGCGCGGGTCCGCAGCACCGAAGCCGGCGCGAGGGGCCGGCCACGCAGCGCAGTGCGAAGTGTGCGGGGCGGTCGATCACGCCAGCACAGGTTGCAAATTCAAGAACTTTGTATGTCGCTTATGTGGTAACAGAGGCCACCTTAAACGAGTCTGCCCGGAGCGGGCGGGCGTCACCGGTAAAGGACGAGGCCGCTCGGGCGTGTACAACCTGCAAGCTTCGACGACCGCGGCGTCTAGTGAGAGCCAGGACGAGGATTCCGAGCTAGAGGGCGACCTTCATCAGCTGTGTTTGAACAGTTACAAGCCGGTGAGCATCGATATAGAGATTGATAGTGTACAAATTAAAATGGAAATCGACACGGGTGCGGCGATGTCTTGTATAAGTAGGAGTACCTATTTACAACATTTTAAGCATAGGCCGCTCTGTAGCTCTGACATTGTTTTCAGATTTTATGACGGCACAAAAATAAAACCAGTAGGTGTAATTAAACCGGTAGTCAAATACAGAAATAGAGTTAAGGTCTTAGAACTGTTTGTGGTTGACGGAGGATCTACCTCCTTGCTAGGCCGGCACTGGCTAGCAGAGTTGAATATTGACGCACCTACCTGGAAGAATATTAATACTCGTAGTGAGTTAGCTAATTGTAAGACGGAATGTTGTGATTTATCTATCATTATTGACAGGTATAAGGGTCTATTCAGCGGTGGACTCGGGCGGTTTACGGGCGGTAAGGCGACGTTGCGGGTGCGCGAGGGTGCCGCGCCGGTGTACTGTCGGGCGCGCCCCCTGCCGTACGCGATCAAGGGCCAGGTCGACCAGCAGCTAGACGACATGCTGCGCGAAGGTATCATTGAGCCTGTAGATACTTCGGAGTGGGCCACTCCCCTGGTGCCGGTAAGGAAACCGGACGGTAGTTTGCGTATATGTGCTGACTATAAAATTACTTTAAATCCCGCCTTGTTAGTCGACAAGTTTCCGCTGCCCAGGATTGACGACCTACTCGTAGGGTTAAACGGGGCGCAGGTTTTTTCTAAGATTGACCTTTCGCAGGCCTATAATCAGGTGGAGTTGGATGAGACCAGCAAGGGATTTACCGTAATTAATACTCACAGAGGCTTGTTTAAATATAATAGGCTAGTCTTTGGACTCTCATCTAGCCCAGGTATCTTTCAGCGGATTATGTCTAACCTATTGCATGATATTCCAAATGTGGAATTTTTTCTTGACGATATTATCATAGCAACAGAAACGGTGAAGGAGCATTTGAATATCTTAGAACGGGTATTCAGTAGGCTGCATAAGTTCGGCTTGAAGTTTAAGAAAGGGAAGTGCCTGTTTATGGTAGATCAGGTCAAGTACCTCGGGTATATCATCTCTAAAGACGGATTAAAGGTAGATCCTGCGAAGGTTGAAGCCATAACGAACATTCCTACTCCCAGCAATGTTAATGAGGTGCGCTCATTTTTAGGGTTAGTGAATTTTTATGGAAAGTTTGTCAAAAATATCAGTACCGTATTAGCGCCTCTGTATAATTTACTAAAAAAAGAAGTTGCATGGAAATGGTGTAGTAAATGTGATAATTCGTTGCGCACAATTAAAAATATCCTAACAAGTGCCGA
Source organism: Notocelia uddmanniana (assembly GCA_905163555.1). Lineage (NCBI taxonomy): Eukaryota > Metazoa > Arthropoda > Insecta > Lepidoptera > Tortricidae > Notocelia > Notocelia uddmanniana. The sequence continues at coordinate 2,967,613 of LR991074.1, read as the reverse complement.
TGTGTTGGTGCATTATAATCCGGATAAACGACTGATTCTTACCTGTGATGCGTCAAGTCGTGGGGTCGGAGGGGTGTTGACACAACCAGGGGCGGGGGAAATCGAGCGTCCGGTTGCTTATGTATCGAGAAAATTAACAAAAGCAGAGAGAAACTATTCACAAATTGATAAGGAAGCGCTCGCCATAATCTTCTGTTTACAAAAACTGCATCAGTACTTGTATGGGAGACGGTTTATCTTGCGTACGGATCACAAACCGTTAGTAAGCATTTTTGGACCCAAACACGGTGTTCCGACTATGGCGGCTAGCCGATTACAACGGTGGGCTATCAAGTTGTCGGCGTATACTTATGACATTGAATATGTGAATACGAAGCAGAACGGCGCGGACGGCCTGTCGCGTTTACCGTTGGCGGGGAACAGCAGCGAAGACTCTCGAGAAGTTCCGGAGCAAACCTACTTACATTTTGCTCAGGATGCTTTAGCGTTAGATTATAATATTATCAAGAAACAAACGACACGCGACCCAGCTTTAAGTCGTATATTAGGATATATAAAAGATCAGTGGCCAGAAGCAAACGAATTCAAAACCATGCAACCGTATTTTAATCGCAAGACGGAATTATATGAAGAGTTGGGCTGTATTATGTGGGGCCATAGAGTGGTTATTCCGGACGCGTGTCGTGGTAAGGTCCTACAAGTATTACACGAATGTCATATGGGCATTGTAAAAACGAAAGCGTTGGCGAGGAGTTACGTTTGGTGGCCAGGGATCGACGAGGCGATTGAAAGTCTGTGCCGCGCCTGCGCCGTGTGCGCCGCGGAAGCGGATGCGCCGCCCAAACAAGCACCGAGCTTGTGGCCTTGGCCTAACAAACCCTGGTCGCGGGTGCATATTGACTATCTGGGCTTACTCTTTGGAAAGTTGTACTTAGTGATGGTGGACGCAGGTTCAAAATGGTTAGAGATCTTCGAAGTACCAAGCACAGCAGCGCAACACGCTATTGCGAAGTTGAGTGAGACTTTTGCGCGGTGGGGAATACCTAAGCAAATAGTTTCTGATAACGGGCCGCCTTACACCAGTGCAGAAGTGGCCACCTTCTTATGTAAACTGGGAGTAGAACATATTTTTGCCGCGCCGTACCACCCGGCATCGAATGGCGCAGCGGAGAACGGAGTACGTACTTTGAAGAGGGTTATACGGAAGGCAGTACGGCAACAAGTGGATGTTAACCTAGCCCTAAACACGTTTCTGTTGTACTATCGAAATACGGAGCATTGTACTACAGGAGTAAGTCCAGCGGCGCTGATGTTAGGTAGGCAGGTTCGCACGAAACTAGACGCGTTGAGGCCCGAGTGTGATCCTAAGGTCCGAATGGCACAGAAACGGCAAGAGCGGAACAGTAGTGGTACGTCTGAGCCCGCCTTCGCGCCAGGAGAACAAGTCTGGCTGCGTCAGTATCGTGGGGGGGCGAAGTGGGTTCCGGGCGAGGTTACACGGCAGTTAGGTACTAGAGATTACAGAGTTTTGGATGAACAAGGAAAGTCAGCACATAGGCATAGAGATCAGTTGAAGCGAAGGGTTAGTACTTCTTTAGTTTGCCCTAGTAGTCCGGTGAGACAGGGAAGCGGCCCACCCCTAGTAGAACAGGCTCAATCTGCGACAGTCGTGGGGTCTGAGCTGGCAAAGTCTAGGTTGGTTGAGAGTGCGCAGGATGCGCCCGACAGGGATCCTGGCGTAGAACGGGATGGGTCTGAGTCTGAGCCATCTGCGTCTCGTCTTACCGTGGCCGCGGACGCGCCTGAACAGCTAGTTCCACGCGAGGAACCGCAGCGCGCCTTACCTTCCCAATCACGACCTGTACGTCAATGTCGACTTAAGAACCCGCCTTGTTATAAGTCATGAGCTGTAAATACTTTTGTTTGTTTTGAGTTAGAGTTGTGCAACTTACTTATTCATACATTCTCATAGTTTATGTATAGATTAAGTTACAGTTACTACAATAGTAACTAAATAAGAGTGGAGGTGTGACGTATATGCGAACTTATTAATGTTATAACCTACTTGGTCTGCTGATGTAGTTTGCTGTCGTTGTCAAATTAATTCGGAATAGAACTGTGAACCAAAATGGAGTTTTCCTTTCTATTAGACCCTATATTTCATTACCAATAATTAAACAAACCTCGTCGTCATAGAGAGTTTACGTTCATATTTAGATTCAGCATTTCTATAACCTGTTATAAAACTTGAAAGCCTATGAGATCCTCACCTGCTTATAATTTAAAATTTCTAAATATAAATAAAATCCTTAATAATCTTCGGATGCAATAGGTCGTATAAGAAAAAATACCATTATAAATGCATGATTAAATGATCGATGATTAAATATTAATAATTACCATAACACCGATTGGAATCATTCTATATGCAGTGTGACGTCAATTTTACGTCACCGGCACGAAAAGTACGACCCCTGATCATTTGTCAAATTTTGTCAGTTGCCATATAAAAACGGGTGAGGTGAGGGGGTGAGGACAAGGCGGTTTGTGAGTAACATCCCAGTGCAAGTTAAATCAACCACCGCAACCATTATCAGCTCAAGGACGTCCACTGCTGTACCTATGTACATGTGTGTATGTGTGTGTATGCAATTTCATGGAGGGGTAAATGCCATAATCGCCACGCTTGACATTCTTATGCTTGTGTCATTGCCGATCGCTGTATCTCCACCGTAGTCCAGGGATGCAGCTGCCCATATCAAGGTGATGGTGGTGGCAAGTTAAATAAAACCTTGTAAGAAAAGCTCAGTAGCACGAGACGTTTGAACCCATGACCTTATAATAGTAAGTCGCGTTTCATACAACTTGCCTAGTAGCTTTAATGTAATAGGAGGACACATTATGTTTTTATTTTTATTTATGTACATTATAAATACTTTTATCTTCGTTTCAAAAAAAGAGAGAAATAGGAACAAACTGTCATTAAAATGTACATTTGATATATAACGCAGCGATTGCAGGCCAAGGTAAACAAAGCAGGTAGGCATAACTTACGGTCTCCCAGGGGGCTGTAAAGAGCTGTTTAACGGCCGCTGTCATATTACAAAGTTTTTAATGCGTGCCGTTTGGCCTCGCGAGAGTCACAAATGTGCGGAAATACACGGTTTTCCATTATTTCAACCTACTGTAGGGCAGTCTTAAGGAGTCTCAAGCTGGAGGGCCTACTTTAGACGAGTATTAAGGCGCGTGAGTCTCAATCCGGAGGTTATGGGTTCGAAACCCAGCTTGTAGGTATTCATGAGCAACAGTAAGTTACCACTTTTGCATTTTATTCCATTGTATAGGTCGATTCACAAGGGCTGGCGCGGAATATCTATGAAATTAATGACAGTTCCATATATTTTACACGCCAGCTCTTGTGAATCAACCTATAATAAGGTGACAAAATGTTATATAGAAAACTCCCGTGAGTTTGAGACATATTAAATATAATGAAACGGGTCACTCACGTCTTAAAGGTCGAATATCGCTCGACATGTTTCAGACCGGTTCGCGGTCCTTAATCATGAGCACCTATCGCGGCGGCGGTTTTCTTAGCACTGCGTGCCCGTGCCCTGTCCGCTCGGTTGCTCGGCGCGGGTGGGGGCGGCGGCGGCGAGAATCTACCCTCGTTTTCTTCACAATTGAGAGATTGATTGATTGATTGATTGAGTTTCTTGATTGTTTGATTGGTTGAATTGACGTGAGTGACCCGTTTCATTATATTTAATATGACAAAATGTTAACTTACTATTGCATTATTTTTTATTAAAAATGGGATTGCTCTTGGCCAGCATCTAGCCGGGGGGCAAAGAAGAGGCCGACGATGAAGCAAGCTCACCCAGAAGATGCCTATTCACTCTTGCTTTTGACGTACCACTGGGTTAAAAAAAAGACTTTTGTATATTCAACAGCAAAAGTAAATGATCATTTTTGTACCTTGTCACGTTCACTACTTTGACGCATCCCAACTGTCGCATTATTATTACGTTAGTACGACAAAGTACAAAAAATATCATCTACATTTGCTGTTGACTGTACGAACACAGATCAGCTCCACTAGATAGCCCCTATAAAAGATTTAGTTCGAATCAAAAGTCACCAAGTGCGCGTTGGTTAAAGTTGGCGCGTCCGGCGTTGTTATGGGACGCGTTGTTCATTAGCGGTTTTTACCGGTAACGCAATTTATTTTAGGTACAAAAAATTAAATGACGCACAAACTGCTGGTCGCGTGGAGTCGGTAACGCCGCGGCCATTGGTTCACAATGGCGCGCTCTGCGTAGTGATGAGACGCGTTGTTCATTAGCGGTTTTTGCCGGTAACGCAATTGATTTCAGGAAACCAATTTTTAATAACGGATAAACGTATCTATTAAATTAATATATCGAATAATATTTTCAAGGCATGTTTATACATCATGTAATATGCAGCTAAAGCACTGGTGAATGTTAAACATAGCTTAAAAAGCTTTAAAAAAAATTGACAACCGCTCTGGCTTGGTTGGTTGTGACCCTGCCTACGAAGCCGGAGGTTCCGGGTTCGACTCCCGGTCAGGGCATTCATTTGTGTGATGAACATGAATATTCATTCATTATTTTTTCTTGAACGGGATTTTTTGCCGAGAATTGGATTATTCTATTCATTTAAGTATTTATTTTGTCTATAGTTTAATTTCGTCATCGAGTACCCATAGTAAAAGCACTGCTTGGTTTAGAACTAGGTCGATTTGTGTAAGATTTAAATAATGAATGACAATCTTACAAAATCGACCTAGTCCTAACCAAGACCCAAGAACAAATATCCGTGCCAAATGCACAAATGCCCTGGCCGGGATTCGAACCAGGGACCTCTAGCTTCGGAGTTAGTGGCACTATCAACTAGGCTAACCCCTCCCCCCCACTATTGTCGCCTAATATTTTATCCTAAAAGAGCCCGGGGTCCACTTTAGGACTTAAGTAATATTTGAATAAGCGTAACATAATTATTTATTTCACTAAAGCCTTTGCAAATACTTGGCACACTCTCCTTACTAAAATAATTACCTTGTGTAATTTGTATTCATAGCGTATTTTTGTTTAGTAGTAGTCATATCTGTGTGTATATTATAACATTGTAGATGTTTTGGTGCATACTGTAAGTCTATTAATGTAACTTTGTTAAATAAATAAATAAAGGATACAGAAATATAGTAGTTTACATTTCAGTGGCTTGCATGTAACTAGGAAATTGAATCCCTGAACCATGAGCTAGGAATAAACCTGTATTTTAGGGCTCAGTGAGTCTGTAAGTACCCGGGTATGTCCCAAAACTACGACCAAGACCACCGGGGAATGGGCAGCAGCTTCCTTTCAGTGCGGTGGAGATACTGCAACGCCAACCCGCAGGCCAAGCGTGGCGATAATGGCATTCCCCCCCGCACCACCGCATGGAACTTTGGGGTTCGGCTGATATGGTGGTGGTCTGGAAGGTTAGCAAATACCATAACTATTTAACAAACCAAAAAAGGAGAATTTATAAATAGGCTACCTACAATATCTACACAATGATAATCGAGTGGAGTAACATTCTCCAAGCAAATTTTAGTGTTGATGCCAAAATTGGCCGTTACCTCCGCTGACATACGACAGAGTTGGTAAGGATCGTGATTACTCGTTGCGGGTCGTGTAGTTGACACAGTGTGCGAACATCGGGGATAAGGAGTCGCCATTAGTGTACTAACAGGAAAAATAAAATATATGAAATTTCCCGAAAAGTACTACCAAATGAATTGCAAATCTGTCACTACAGTATGCCGGATGCCGGTATTAAGGGAATGCTACGGGATATACATTTGAAAACGAAAACATTAACGCCTTATGACTATTGTGTTATATTTTTAGGACAGGATGACTTCGAAACTACAAAAGACTTGGCCGTTACCTCCGCTGACATACGACAGAGTTGGTAAGGATCGTGATTACTCGTTGCGGGTCGTGTAGTTGACACAGTGTGCGAACATCGGGGATAAGGAGTCACCATTAGTGATTAAGTATTTGGTATCATTTCTCTCTAAGTTTGATCCGGGTTTGTCCTAAAACTACGACCTAGACCACCGGGGGATTGGCAGCAGCATCCCTGGAGTGCGGTGGAGAAACTGCGATCGCCAATCCACATGCCAAGCGTGGCGATTATGCCATTTACCCCCATGAAATTGGTGGAGGCCTGTGTCCAGCAGTGGACGTCCTTCGGCTGATACGGTGTTCTAACTTTGATGATGGCTTATAAATTAATGTTAAATCTTACATATTTTGATCTAACAATCTTGTAACTACTAAGTAACAAATTGTGTTTGTTACATACATACATACACACACATATATATATATATATATATATTGGCATTATTTGTGTATTTGGCACGGATATTACTTCTTCGGTCTTAAATGTTTTCTATGTATTTAAGTTTGTATTTATCTATATCAGTATGTATATCGTCGTCTAGTACCCATGGTACAAGCTTTGCTAAGTTTGGGACTAGGTCGATTTGTGTAAGATTGTCCCCCAATATTTATTTATTTATTTACGCCTGTTTCCCAGAGGGGTAGGTAGAGATCACGGATTTCCATTAGCAACGATCCTGACATACAACTGTCACTTCATGAAGTCTCCATAACATTCTTCATGCATGTGCGCCCGTTTAGGGTACTCTTGACCTGGCCTTTCTGGAGAATATCTCCGATTTGGTTGGAGTACGTTCGCCGAGGTCTTCCCCTTCCAACTTTTCCATCCACTCTTCCTTCATACACTCGTTTTGTCAATCTTCTTTCATCGATCCTCTCTACATGTCTAAACCATCTTAACAGTAGCATCTCGGAAAAACCATGTGTATTACTGCAACTGGCAATATTTCTGGGATATTGCTAGTGTCGCCGGTACACTAGTAGCAAAACCTATTGTAAATTGTGCGCTACGGTTGCCTAGTGGTTCAAGCGTGGGTTATCAAGCGGTGGTCGTGAAAGCAGGCAAATCCCGGCTCGTACTAATCAGTTTCTCGAATTTAGGTACGGAATATCTTTTGATAGCTACTCGTACCGTTACGTTTTCATTACAGACAAGAGTGAATAGGCTGACTGAATCAGTGAGCAACATCTTAGGCCTTGTCATCGCTTTCCATCAGGTGAGACTAAGGCCAATCGCTGGTCAGTCTATCATAAAAAAACAGCGTGAGGAAACTTGTATTTATCTGCGAAGAAATTCAAAGAAAATATATATATTTTAAAACATGGTGCGAAAAAAAAACAATAACAAATTATACTAAAATAAGGCTTATTTCTATAAACTTAAAATAAATTAAAAATAAACTAAATCTAAAAATGGCCCCTGCGGCATTGTGTCCAATTCCTCGCTGAATGGCTTAACTTCTTTTAGTGCGAGGTAGCTGCCAGCTCTTCGATCACTGGTAGTTTCATTAAACTGTTATTCAAAGTAGTGTGTAAAGTTACCATACCCGCACTGGGCAGGCGTGGGAAATACTGTCCATTCTCTCTCATCAATTTCCACTGGGTGAGCACGGCATTACTACCCTTTCCCTCGCATCTATGGACTTATGCCCAACGGTGGGGCGTATATAAAGAAAGAAAGAAAGAAAGAAGAACGTCATAAGAGCTGTCGGAAAGATGTGATGAGGTCTGTTTGAATTGCAATTCAAGGTATCTAGAAGTCGATGCTAAGACCACCTTAAAACGCCGATAAGGTTTTTCACATATGCAGAAAATAGACCGTTAATATCAACTCCACTCCACTAGAAATGCGCTTAAATCCCATATGTAACTAACGTAATTTCGATAACCAGCTAACAGGTCAATTTCCCTTCGCAACAGCTAATACTTATGTCTATTTTTATAAATAAATATTATATATTTTTTTTTGGGAATCAACAGCATTACAGAAAGGAAAATACAAGACTTATAATAATAATTAATAAATATTGGAGGACAATCTTACACAAATCGAGCTATTCCCAAGCTAAGCATAGCTTGTACTATGGGTACTAGACGACGATATACATACTTACGTATATGATAAATGTATATAGAAAACATCCAACACCCAAGAATAAATATCCGTGCTAAATGCAGAAGTAATGCCCTGGCCGGGATTCGAACCCGGGACCTATAGCTTCGGAGGCAGTGTCACTACCAACTAGGCTAAACAGGCTGTCTAAAACGTCATATCCCTGAAAACTTTCAAATGTGGCCATAAATGTCGACTCCACTCCATTAGAAATGCGCTCAAATCCCATCCCGCAGTGCACTCGTTTGCATGTTTAGTTAATTGTTACTTACGTAGCTCCCTGACGCGTTGCATTACAACTGCATTCGGTTGAGACTGATTCTTAAACGGATGCTACATTGTTGAATAAATCAAAGGTAACTTCTCTGCATGTACATTACTACTAGTCGAAACAAAAATTAGACTTAGCAAAACATGTGTTAGTCGAGCTGTTTAGCCTAAAAAATAGTGACACTGCCTACGAAGCTGAAGGTCCCGGGTTCGAATCCCGGTAAGTGCATTTGTTTCTGTGGTGATAAAAATATTTGTTCCTGAGACTTGGATGTTTTCTATGTATTTTAAGTAATCGTAGTGTAGTAGTGTGTGTAGTTGTAATATCTAATTAATATATATCACCCATAACATATGCCTTATTGCGCTTACCAGGTGACTAGTTCGAATTGTGTTAATAGTACATTACTACAGAGGCCGGGACGAACGGGGTTGCCGGCCGAAGACATATAGACGGCCGAGCGGAACGAGGCCGGATATTTCTGAGGCGGGCAACCCCATATTTCCCGCCGAGGTATGTACTTATATAGTGCTTTTCTCAAACATGCAATGAAATAAACAAGAAAAAAGTCTAAATTTAATTTTTAATACGCATAGTGGCAGAATGTCATGATGCCTATGCCACAAATTTATGAGGAATGGAAATTAAAAAAGAGGACTTTGCCGGCCTATGCCTGCAAGTTGTGTATGAAATTCCACTAACGACCTCTTGTCCTAGCCGCACCTGAAACGTGATACTTCACAGCCTATTTATTATAAGGAACATAACATCAATATTTAATTGCATGTTTGAGAAAAGTATATAATACACTTAGTAAACGTAGACAAAGCCAGTAAACTGAAAAACATAGTATGATTTTTTAACCAAACCGATAAAACATTTGTAAGTAAAATAAATGTCTACGTTTTTCCTCTAACCTTATAATATTGCATATGTAGTAAGGAAGTATCTTTTCTCAAACATGCAATGAAATATTGATGTTATGTTCCTAATAATAGGCTACGAAGTATGACGTTTCAGGTGCGGCTAGGACAAGAGGTCGTTAATGGAATTTCATACAAATCTTGCAGGCTTAGGCCGGCAAAGTCCTCTTTTTTAATTTCTATTCCACATAAATTTGAGGCACAGGCATCATGCCATTCTGCCACTATGCGCATTAAAAATAAAATTTTGTTTTTTTTTTGTTGTTTATTTCATTGCATGTTTGAGAAAAGCACTGTACATACCTCGGCGGGAAATTTGGGGTTGCCCGCCTCAGACCTATCCGACCTCGCTCCGCTCGGCCGTATATATGTCTTCGGCCGGCAACCCCTTCCGTCCCGGCCTCTGTAGTAATGTACTATTATTAAAATATATTCTTTGAGATGAGGAAAGAAATTGTTACCTTTTATGGGATTTCTCAAAAGGTCTTAACATTAATAATGTATTTTGTACTCTTTTATCTCGCCGCGCTTTAAAATTGAGTGCGTCTGATATTATGTAAAGAATTATGGTTCCGTTCACACATATTATATCAATTTCAGCTGCGGTGGCCTAGTGGTTTAAGCATGCGGCTGTCAAGCGGCGGTCGTGGGTTCGAATCCCGGCTCATACCAATTACTTTTTTGGAACTTATGTACGGAATGTAATTTGATATTTACCGTTAGCTTTTCGGTGAAGGAAAACACCGTAAGGAAACTTGCATACACCTGCGAAAAAATTCAATGGAAGATGAAGTACCCTACCCATATTAAGCCAGCGAGGACTGACTCCCGTACGACCGGTGACGAACGATTTAGCCTAGTGGTTGGTCTATAAAACTGTCGGTCCCGGGTTCGAATCCCAATCAGGGCAAATATTTGTGTGACATGAACATTATGCTTCTATGTCTTGTTTTTTTTTTTAGGATATATATTTGTGTTACGAAATGTATCGCCGTCAGCGCCTATAAGGCAACTTCTTGATTTGTATACGAATTTAGAAAATCAAAACAGGGCAAGCAATGCGCATATGACTTCTCCAGAGGGGTACATGGCGGGACATAGCATGTGCTTGTTTGCTTTTTTACTCTGCATAGGTTTGCGCTTGACCACAAATCACCTGATAGTAAGCGATATTGTGGTCTAGGATGGAGCGCGCTTACTTAGTAAAAACCGGTTCACTCTCGTCTTGAAGACCGTAAGGTTGTAGTTTTCAGGGAACAAGGATTCCGGCAAGGAGTTCCACAGCTTGGCTGTTCTCACAATAAACTAGGAAGCGAAACGCTTCGTGTGAGTTTTCGGATAATGAGTCCCTCTGACTCTGAGGGAATAGCGTTAAAAAACCGATTTAAACAGCACCTCAATTAACTATATATTATTTACATTTATCATGAAATATTCCGCCCATTGGTGAAAACCGTATGAAAACCGTTTTTGAGTTGGTCGCGTATTTTTCATAATATTTAGTGACTAGGGAACTCCGAACTACATTGCAAAATTCAGTATAAAAACTGGTAGGCTGCTTTTTTAAATTTACTCTTTACAACCAGCCTTTCTATAGAATAAATTACTTTTTAACCGACTTCAAGATTTCAAAAGAGGAGGTTATCAATTCGGTTGTATGTTTTTTTTTTTGACGTGATCACGTCTTTAAAATCGTTTTAGTCGGGTGACATGTTCAGAAACTTGTGTCACACCAAAACCTCACGAGCGCGATCGCAGGTATAAGTGAAGTGCAAGTGAAGTAAGACGTTATCACGTAAACATCTCGATCGTAAACCTACTTTACAAACAACCAATTTTTTTTAAGGTTTGTTACTGCATAACTCCGTCATTTCTTAACCCATTTGGAAAATTCTTTTTTTGACTGTAATTATATATATCCCAGTTGGTCCAGTTTTTGTCAAAACGCAGTTCTGATGATGGGATCTATGAGAAATTGAGGGAACTCCTCAAATCTTAAAGGCAAACATATAGTGATTTTTGTGTTTTTATCAACAAATCGGACATTTTCATCCAAAAATGTGACATTTGATGAAGTGGAACTGCTGATGATGATCAGAACAGAACTCTTCAACGACGAAAAGTTCACATTTGGCGATTTGTCCTCCTAGCTGTGTTTGTTAAGTAAGTTCTATCTTCACGATTAATTTTTGTCATGCTCGATTTCTGATGATAGGATCCATGAGGACTTGAGGGAACTCCTCAAATCTTAAAGGCAAACATATAGGATTTTTGTGTTTTTATCAACAAATCGATCATTATCATACAAAAATGTCACATTTGATGAAGTGGAACTGCTGATGATGATCAGAACAGAACTCTTCAACGACGAAAAGTTCACGTTTGGCGATTTATCCTTCTAGCTGTGTTTGTTAAGCAAGTTCTATTTTCACGATTGATTTTTGTCATGCTCGAGTTCTGATGATGGGATCCATTAGGAATCGAGGGAACTCCTCAAATGTGAAAGGCACACAAATAGTAATTTTAGTATTTTCATGAACTAATTAAGCATTTTCATTCATAAAAGTGACATTTGATGAAGTGGAACTGCTGATGATGATCAGAACGGAACTCTTCAACGACGCGTAGTTCAAGTTTGGCGATTTGTTCTCTTCGTTTTGTTTGTCAAGCAAGCAAGGTTTTTCTATGATTCCATGAGGAATTGAGGGTACTTAGTCTTTTACCATTATAAACATACTTATAGCCATTTTTTATTTTATTTTAAGGAATCTAAGAGTGCACCATCTAAGTATAATAATCTTTCACCGGCCTCCCCCATTGAAGTCGGTTTTTTTTTCTTAAAAATTATTAATATTACGTATGACCGTACGTAATTTTTAAACAGCAAATGTAGATCATCATTTTAGTACTTTCTCGCACTAACGTAACAATACTGCGACAGTTGGGATGCGTCAATGTAGTGAAAGTGACAAAGTACTGAAATGATCATCTACTTTTGCTGTTGACTATACCAGAAATAGTCCAGCGAAACACTTATGCGATCGTATGGTGTCTGTCCGTATGGTGTACTAGCCGGGTCTAGAACCCACGACTAGGACACTTAAAATCATGCCTTGCCACTCAGTTACTGTAGCTCAGTAGCTTTATGAACTCCACGGTAAATTTTTACTCTTAAACGTTTCAAAAGATATTGTTCCGCCATCACCTCCAACCAACACAGAGCCTCTTGAAATCACTCCACCGCCATTGAGCTTTTAAAACCATCCTAACTCACAAGGAAAAACGCGTTACTTACGCTCTTTTGAAAACAACTATTCTCCTAACAATACGTCGGTAATGTATTACAAACGCTAGTACTACACTGACCGTAAGTAAACCTTAGTCCCCTGCAATAAGACTCAAGAATAGTCAGTTAAATCTAATACACGTATATGGTGGCGGTTACGACGTTTTAGGCTGACTAAGTCTTTTGTTCAGAGCGGAGCGTTTTTAAAGGCCCGTTCAAGGCGTAATTTTCTTGGACGCTTTTTAAATGTTCGGTTTATGCTCAGTAAACGTGTACACGATAGTTAATTAGTGGATTCTATGGACGTATAATGAATAAAGGCACCTTAATAAAAAAGGTGTGCAAAAGGTTTAACTATACTTTGGTCAACTTTGATGGGTCGTGGCACAGATAAGTCTTGCTCTGTTGTGTTGCTGGTTGTGAGTAAGGTACCCAGAGCTTTCAAGGATGCGTCTGGAGTGGTGGACCTGCATTTGTCTCCCTGTGGCTGTCAGTAACACGAATCTTCATATCAAAAGAGTGTCAACATCTGGGATTGTTCTGCAGTTGCAAGTGTCCATAGGCTACGGTGACTGCTTACTGTCAGTTAGGCCGTATGCTTGTTGGCCACCGTCGTAGAATTAAAATGAGATTAAGCATCAGATTCGACATCAAATGATACCACTACCGAAATATATGGCCGTGTACAAAAAATAAGACAGGTTTTGTTTTCTTTGTATCAGTTTGACTTTTTTTCTGTATACCCAGATTAACAAACTAACCAAACCAAGTTATGAGTATGAGTATGAGTAAAGCCTGCCGTTATAGCCTTCCGAATCCCAAAGCTTAAGTAACAATGGGCGGGACATAAAGCACGTAGAACCGATAAAGCAGATCTTTTCGTCCAATATTCCGCAGTGTCTCAAGACGAAAGTGGTCAAACAGTGTGTGTTGCCAGTGATGACATATGGGACTGAAACATGGTCGCTTACTATGGGCCTCATAAGAAGGCTCAAAGTCGCCCAATGCAATGGAGAGGGCTATGCTGGGAGTATCTCTGCGTGATCGCAACAGGAATGAAGTAATCCACAGCAGAACCAAAGTGACCGATATAGCCCTTCGAATCGCTAAAGTTAAGTGGCCGTGGGCGGGGCATATAGCACGTAGAACCGATGGCCGTTGGGGCGGAAAGGATCTTGAGTGGCGACCACGTACCGGAAGGCGTAGCGTGGCAGGCCCCCCACAAGGCGGACTGATGACCTGGTAAGGTTCGCGGGTGTCCGCTAGATGCGGATGGCGCAGGACCGGTCATTGTGGAACTCTGGGGAGGTGTATGTCCAGTAGTGGACGTTCCTTCGCTGACATGATGATGATGATGTACCAAGTTATAAGGAATATAAGTATTATGAAGTTTAAGAAAGAGAGAGTTGAAGTTTGTGTAAGTCAGCCATTTTAAACAAGTTTTCAATTTAGCTTCCAGTGCGCGCTGCTAACGCACCCACCGCCCGGGCCATTTCAGTCATGAATAATTTGTTAAACTATGTCCCGGATGCTGACTTTTGTACTGACAGATTGAGTAAACTCATTGATGTTGTTACGTTAGGCTTGAATGCCATCTAATCAAGTAATTATAAATGTAAAATTTTATAAAAATTCTAGTCTATTCATGTAATATTTACCGTGTAAGAGTGTTGGTGTCATACTGTAACCTTATATCATCATCCTCCTAGCGTTGTTCCCAGTACAGTTGCATCCTGAAAGATGCCAGGGGTCCGCTACGTAATCCCGAGAATTTGCGTAGGCGCTAGTTTTTAACGAAGCGACTGCCATCTGACCTTCCAACCCAAGGGGGCAACTAGACCTTATTGGGATTAGGCTTGTCAAGCGTGTGGGCAACTGCAACCTTATATGATAAGAAATAAAGGTCTTATTTTTAACCGACTTCAAAAAAAAGAAGAGGTTCTCAATTCGTCGGTTTTTTTTTATGTATGTTCACCGATTACTCGGAGACTAGTGGACCGATTTCAAAAATTCTTATTTTTTGAAAGGGTGTGTTTTCTAGTTATTCCCATTGTCACCAAGTCTGGATCTGATGACGTGATCTTGGAAAAATCGAACGAACTACTCAAATTATATAGCAAGAGGATGGGGTAAGGCTAAATCGAAGGAACTCCTCAAATTATAAACCAAGAGGATGGGGTAAGGCAAAAAATAAGTTACTCAAATTACCAAGAGGATGGGGTCTGGCAAAGTTTGGAGTCGGTGTTTTTTTGTTAAAAATTTATAATGATAATAATAATAATAATTCTTTATTAGACAGGCAAGAACCCATAAAAACTAAAATTAAAATTAAAATGACATAAAAAAAAAACAAATAACACATATACCTACTGCTGGTTGACTAATGTATGTATAGTAATAATAAGAGTCAAGTTTACATAGAAACATTCACAAACGTTAAAAAAAAAAAAAAAAAAACTATACTCGGCCATTCTCAGACCGGTGCAGTTTGCGCCAGTATTTATTAAATTCGTCGCTGTAATCCCTGGCTACTAACGAATTTACTTGTATAGGATAGTATAGGAGCTTTTCGGGCTCTCTTGGGTCCACGCAAGTCTGGTTGAGTCGGATGATATTCCGATATACCCTATCCCTCTATTTTATTTATGGTTAGTCTAATTTAAAAACATTTACTGTCATCTTTGTAAACTGATTACATATAAGGTCAGCCTTCAAATACCTCTCCTTTGTGACACTAAGGCACCTTAAATCCACCAAGAAAGGGCAACCCTTGCCCGTAGAGGGCTTGTGTTATATTAAAACTGGAAACTTCTTACGTGTTAATATTGTAGGAAACTGTGGGGGTAGTTTAGGGTTGTATCCGTTACGGACGTTTAGTTAAAATATATGGAGCTGAATTTTAAGTTCATTTAAGTAACAACAAAACATACCTAAAGCTTCTTAACTATGGTCCTATGCAAACAAGCCAAGTATGTGACGCATTGTTTAGATTTTTCAAGTCTAAGCAGGTTTTAGTAAATTTTTGTAACTCTTCATAAATATGTGCTGCTTTTTTTTTATTTTTTTTATTTTTTTATTTTTGGAATCTAGGTAGTATGCCTATATTGAAATATAGCCTAAAAGTGACCAACTTTCATATATATACCTAATACCTATATTTCATTATATTACTCTAAAACGGTAAAGAGTTACATAATACTTTACCAACGATTATTTAAACAAAAAATTACTGAATTATTTATTTAATTCAAAGAACATACTCGTAAATGCGTGATTTTGTCTAACTTCAACAATCAAAGGCTTTTAGTGCACTGTGCTAGTTACGTACTTATTTGTGAAGACGGTGCCAAGCTAAAACACCGTCAAGCAAGCAAAGGCACAGACTCCATTTTTTAAAAATCGGTTAAAAACTCATCCTTGTAGATTGTACAAGGATGAGTTTGTTTGTTTGTTTGTTGTGTTATCATTTTGTGTGTGGGGGATAGGCAGCAGCATCCCTGGAGTGCGATGGACATACTGCGATCGCCAACTTGCTTGCCAAGCGTGGCGATTATGGCATTTACCCCTCATAAAATTGGGGGAGGCCTTTGTACTAATTCTATTGACATATTTAGTTTAGAATAGAATAGAAATACATTTATTCGCAGCACATCACACAAATACACACAAATAGTAATACGATACACATAAAAACAAAGACAACAACAAAAAGTAAAACATAATGAAAAGAATAAAGCGCCACGAATATTTAGAAAACTCTCTTTCGTTTCCCCCAATCAACTATAACGTAACGGAAACACTACCTAAATTTGAAGAAAGCTGGGTAAATATGCAGTGTTAAGCTATCGTACTAAGCACACACGTTTAGGAAACATCTTACTGAATGAAGACAAACAGACGGTGAGCCGATTAGTAGACAAACATACTTAAACGACATAAATATGTTTTAGTTTAGGTGCCGTTACGGCATTTTGTATAAGATTGTTTAATGTTTGTGCGCAAATAATCTGATTTGAGAGTATTATTAGTTAGGTTAATTTACCTAATTGTTTGTTACATTTGTATACCTAATTTTGGTTCATTATGTGTAATGATCGCGTCAATACCATTTTATACAATGTGTTAGTAAAACCTTACCGAAAACTGCTAAATGTTTAAGAACATAACGAGTCAAACATATTACATTTTTAGTATGGGACATGAGGCTTCCGGGCGGCTTGAGAACCTCTAACAGTCAAGTTGCCCACTCACTTGACAAGCCTAATCCCAATAAGGTCTAGTTTCCCCCTCGGGTTGGAAGGTCAGATGGCAGTGGCTTCCGTAAAAACTAGTGCCTACGCCAATTCTGGGGATCAGGTAGCAGACCCCAGGCATCCTTCAGGATGCAACTGTACTGGGAATAACGCTAGGAGGATGATGACATGAGCTACACTACATCCGAAAACGTAACGCCCCCTCTGGTTTCAGACCGTTTCGACCCCTTTCGTCCCGACCGTTCAGATCACTGGGCTCAAAAACAAAAAAAACTCTGGTTTTACAAGGATCAATGAAATCCATGAATACCTGGAGATGCCAACTGTTCTTGAAGAAGCGAAGCGCTACAGTGACGTCATTTTTTTTTATAATATTGGGGGACAATCTTGCATGACAATCAAACTAAATACATGTGCTTCACTAAATACAACAACACCCAACCGCCTAAAAGCCTACTACTAAAAATCCATAAATGTAACCTAACAAACACTTTACTTTGTGGATGCACTAGTATCGAAAAAGTGGAGTCCATTAAGTACCTTGGCATTTTTTTTTATGTTTTTTTTTTAATTTAAAAACATGTTAACATGACATTACAGTTACACCAATGCGTCATGAAACGAAACTAACTAACTAGATACAAATAAATTAATAGCTATTTATGATACACGGGTTGCATTATACTTGATCAGCGTCTCTCCTGGCATAGTCATGTCGAATATGTAAATGGCAGAATAAGAAAGCTCATCTGGATATTTTAGAAATTGAGGCACGTCGCCTCTCATGACTTGTTAAAACGTATATATACAGCGTTGGCTGAGTCTATTATGACATATTGCATCACCATTTGGGGAGGTTCAAGAAAAACAAAATTTATAGATGTCGAACGTGGACAAAGGTGTTTGATAAAGGTTATGTTTTCCAAACACTACAGATGTCCTACAACTGAGCTCTATCAAATAGCAAACCTTCTCAGTATGCGAAAACTATATATATTAAATACTGTATTAAAATTACACAAGTCCCTATATTTTAAACCTTTAAATAATACACGTAGGAGTAAACCTGTCCGGGAAAGAAACTTTCAGTTGTTCGAGAATTGCACATTAAATCCTACACTATATATTTTTTTGCAATCTGATAGAACATTATTTTGGGATAATAAATCAAAGGTTTTCCCCAAAAAATATATAGAGCTTTTCAGAAAAAAAAATTTTTAAGTTTATATTTTTCATTAAATTTAAACATTAAATCCTACACTAGTGATTTTTGATCTAAATGGACAAACATATTATTAAAAACAGTATTTAAAAAAATCACCTCTTATATCGTAGAGCATATATAAATAATAATAAAAATATTGAAATAAATTAATAACAGCTATACATTAATTCAAAAGTTGGTGATTTTTGACTATACTGTCAGGACAATTATTTTACCCATTCTTAAAAAAGAAAACCACCGGGGACTTTATTATTACTATTTTTTAAACAATTTTAACTGATTTTAGTACATGCGCATTAATTCTACAGTAGTCTTTTTTAATACACCTTATGGCTATAAATTAAACCTACCATAATATCAAATAATCCCTCGTTATCACCCTGAGCATTTACTACAATTGCCAAATTATTGATTTTCGAAATAAACGTGATCGGCGTAGGGCGCGAATCAACAACGCTAACAAGGCGAGTCTCTAGGTACGATACGATTCTAACCTAACTGCACAAGGGTTTTCAAGCGTTTGCCCAGTAGATACGTCTCATATTTGAATGGCGCCATCCGGTCGGAAGCGGTGTGAATAATTATTAAACAATTTTATTAATTATGTACCAAATCGGTTTAATACAATTACAAATGATTGTTATGTATAACATATGAGATGTAACTAGAGTGCTCAGCCCGTTTGGTGTACAAATCACATCAAAAACATTATTTACCTACATGTGAAAAGATGGAGAAAGATTCTTATACCTATTTACTACAAAAAAGTTTTGAGATGTAATGTTAAACCAAGTCAATTATTTTAGTCAGTACCGGGGAGTGTCAATAAATGTTGTTACCTACAAACCTAAAGTATACAGGGTAGAAAAAACAATATATTCATTTTAATTTAGTAGTGTTACGGAGTTACGGATGCGGTTTTTTATTTCACCTTTTATTGTAATGTTGTCTACTATTTCTGCGACTGATACTCATTAATGGTTAAGCGTTTAAAAATATTTAAAAGCTTAGAGAAGTACATTACTACAGAGGCCGGGACGAAAGGGGTTGCCGGCCGAAGACATATAGACGGACGAGCGCAGCGAGGCCGGATAGGTCTAAGGCGGGCAACCCCATATTTCCCGCCGAGGTATGTATAGTGCTTTTCTCAAACATGCAATGAAATAAACATCAAAAAAATCAAAGTTTTATTTTTAATACGCATAGTGGCAGAATGTCATGATGCCTGTGCCACAAATTTATGTGGAATGGAAATTAAAAAAGAGGACTTTGCCGGCCTAGGCCTGCATGATTTGTATGAAATTCCATTAACGACCTCGTGTCCTAGCCGCACCTGAAACGTCATACTTCGCAGCCTATTATAAGGAACATAACATCAATATTTCATTGCATGTTTGAGAAATAGTACATTACTACAGAGGCCGGGACGAAAGGGGTTGCCGGCCGAAGACATATAGACGGCCGAGCGAAGCGAGGTCGGATAGGTCTCAGGCTGGCAATTCCATATTTCCCGCTTAGTGCTTTTCTCAAACATGCAATGAAATAAACGACAAAAAAATCAAAGTTTTATTTTTAATACGCATAGTGGCAGAATGTCATGATACCTGTGCCACAAATTTATGTGGAACGGAAATTAAAAAAGAGGACTTTGCCGGCCTAGGCCTGAAACATTTGTATGAAATTGCATTAACGACCTCTTGTCCTAGCCGCACCTGAAACGTCATACTTCGCAGCCTATTATAAGGAACATAACATCAATATTTCATTGCATGTTTGAGAAAAGAAAATTACGATTGCGTCCTTTTTGTAACGAAAGTGGATCATACCTACAAAATATACGGGTAACTCAACGAAGGAATCAGTTAAGTTTGGTTTTAATTTAAGCCCTTAACTAGGTAAATTTCTATTAATAACGACCCAAATAGAACAATTTAAACGAATTAAATCGCAAGTACGGGATTTTATTAACTCAAATTGTTTTATTGTTTATAACTAATTATCAATGTCTTACCTCTTACACTTAACAATGTCGGCTCAAAATGATCAATTACAAGGGCAAACCCTAAAAATCGGCCCAATTCACATAAAAGCAGCATTATAACTTTTATGTAACAATTACATAAAAGTAACATATAAGTACTTAAGGTAAAAGCTAATACATAAATTTGATTCAAGATTTCGACCTAACAAGGTCACACTAGAATATTGTTAAGAACGGGGTATTTACCATGTATATTTGATTATTTATCATCAAAAAATAACCAATATAAAATATGCCTAATAGTCGATGGTGATGTAGACAAGGTAAGTGAAACTTTCACTATACGAAATTATGCGACCACTTACCATCCAACAACACCCCACACCGTAGGCTTGAAGCAAAAAAAATCATCCCCACTTTACGTGTAGGGAACCCTTAAAATATATATTTTTGGATTTTATTTTACCACGTTGTCAGTTTTATATCATCATCATCATCATCATTTCAGCCGAATCACGTCCACTGCTGAACATAGGCCTCCCCCAAATACTTCCACAATGACCGGTCCTTCGCCAGTTGTATATATCGATGCTAAATTGCAGCTTTCTAGCAAACAATCACAGGACAAAGCCTCAAACAGACAAATAGACACACGGACATGGCGAAACTATACGGGTTCCTGCTTAACTACGGAAGTACGGAACCCTTAAAAAAGGTTTTAATTTTTGTTGACCAATGTGTAACTGACCTCATACCACTATTAGGTAACGCTACATCAGAAAACGGCAAAAAACGTTACATACGTCATATAATACCGACCCTCACACACTCCAAATCGATACAAAAGTTTTAATTTTATGACATTACAACGCATAGATTAAATGTATAATGCAAACTTCATTTTACATTGATCATAAATATGACAGAGCAGTGTCCACTCGTTTTGACCGCCCGTAAACGACTAAATATGGCCAATAAGAAAAGCTATGTTTATGCGGTAGATAATAGACTGCGTTTCCAATGTATTTCATCTATTTCTACCAAATAATTGGTAGATTTTAATGAAAAAATATGGTAACAAAAGTTTTGTTCCATAAAAGCGTGGATTCAGGGCACATAAAGTTTTTTTTATTAAAATTGGGAGATTTTCAACGCTTAATTAAGCTGAGAGCGTAATAAAACTATTTTAAGTCTAAGTAAAATACTGAAAAGTACATCGAATATGCTCTAAAATGATGAGATTAAAAAAAATTGCACGAAAGCACATTTACAATTTGTATGGAAAAGCGTCGTCACCATCAATTATAAAATCCAAAAAAAAAAAATTGTGAATCTTTTTGTTTTTGGTTGAGGATTAAAAAAATTGCTTAAAATACTATTTTATGACATACAAGGACAGACATGATACTATTATGAATAGTTTTTATAAAACATCAGAGCACATTTTGTATGTAAAGAAGTCCAATTTTTGGGCCTTGCCCGCAAATCAGCGGAACCTATATGGCAGGTATATTAGAAAAATACAGGTAATTCATATTGGTTCATGCTGCGGCATAAAAAGAAGTTATTTTTACCAGTCATGCTTATAGTAGTAAGACCCGAGAAGCAAACAAACTTACACCTCATCAAATGAAAGCTTATCAATAGTTATTTCGAAACCTAATTAATTACTTTAGCTGGATTCGGATAAAGTTCAACTTTGTACACTCCTATCCAAGGTAAACATGTGAAAATGGTGTGTTTAGTGTGGTTAAAAGCATTATTTCATGCCTTTAAAACATAATAATTGCAGATGTAAAAACCAAATGTGATTGATTGATCATTTATTAAACATTAACTAAATTATCCTTCTACAAATCACTATGTTTAATATACGCGCTCTCTTCAACGCTCGAGAAGAGATTTCGTGTCCCAAATTTCGTTACATAAACTCAAATATTTTTCATTAGTATACGCCATTTTTTAAACATTGTTTTTATTCAATTGGCAACACTGTTTTCTTATTAGTATATCTATGGATACCCTACCTGCTGTTGACCATAATAACTTGTATACCAACATTTGAAGTGAACGTTCATGAGTGTATCCAGTTTATGTAACACAGTATTATTTGGTAATTTTAGAGCTTACTTTCATTCATTTGTTTTATACATACATAAACTCACGCCTATATTCCCAAAAGGGATAGGCAGAGCACATGAAAATTATTTTTCTGTGCCCTTTTTAGCAATTGCAGGTTTGTTTAATAATGTATACAAATAATATATATCTTGAAAATGTTATGTCTGATGTATGATTTAGGTCTCGTGCATGAATCGTATGAAATAATAAAAGAATATATGCAATACAATACAATATAAAAACTCTTTATTGCACACCTCAATAAATTACATAGCTTATTATAACAGCGTATAAAACTTACAACTAGAGGTAAAAAACAGGCGGTCTTATTGCTAAAGAGCAATCTCTTCCAGACAACCTAGCGCAAAAATAGCAACAAACGTATTAAAAGTGGGTGGCAAACAAAAAAAATACTGAATTCAAACTTATGTACAATCACGTAAATTAACATAAATTAACATAAATAGATACATTCCTACACATATAAATAAATATGAATATATATATAATAATTATATTCATTGAATATATAAAATAATTATATTCATTGGGATGTCTCAAGTTATGAGTTTGTATTCCTTTGGGAATTGTTTTCGTCACTTTTATGTAGCTATGAAACGCTTTTATGAAACGTATGTAGCATTTCTGGTCAGTTTTTTACGTAACACACTCTTACATAAAGAACTGACCATAAAGGTAACGTAAAGGCGCCATCACATTGGTTTATCATCATCACACTTAAAAAATACTTTAAGTTTGATGATGAGGAAGATAAACCGATTTAAACATAATTTATATAAAAGTATACTTACGAATATCATTGACACACAATAATACAGGAGTTTTAACAATTACGATATTTCTGGTACATATGAATATAGGTAACTTCCTTTGGAATTATGCTACTTTGCATTTTGTTACTTTTTGTATTTTTTTAGGGTTCCGTATCCAAAGGGGGCGTAAAACGGGACCTTATTACTCAGACTCCGCTGTCCGTCCGTTTGTCTCTATCTGTCCGTCTGTCACCAGGCTGTATCTCATGAACCGTGATAGTTAGACAGTTTTTTCACAGATGATGTATTTCTGTTGCCGCTACAACAACAAATACTAAAGCCAAAATAAAATAAATATTTAAGGGAGCTCCCATCCAAAAAAAATACAAAAAGTTGCTCGTTGTATTCATCAGGCGCTGGGGTCTCAAAATGTATGGGAAAACTAAAATCCGACTCGCACTTGACCAAAATTCTACTTGATATTATTTATTACTGATAAAATATATTATTATTTAAATTAAATTAAAAAAGGTTATAATACAGTGTATAATGTTGTATAGATAATAGTACGGAACCCTTCGTGTGCGAGTCCGACTCACACTTGGCCGGTTTTATAAAACATATACCATGTGTTTTAATTTATGTGACACTGTTAACATTAACGCCTATTGTTGCTTTTATGTTAGGTACATAAATACTTAATTATAATCACGCTCAAAATTATGCTACATTATTTTGCGCACTGTTTATAAATGTAAAACAAATGCAACGACTATATACCTAATTATTACCAACACTGTCGCCCGACGCCAGCCGGATGCGCCGCGCTCGCGCGGTATACTCGTACTTACAACGAAAGTATACCTCTATTTTCACTCACATCATCGGAACGCGTCGCACCAATATAGACGGCATAGGCTAGACACATAATAGTAGGCAAATTCGCGCGAAAGCGGTGTTTTTAAAAAGTGAGCCGCAAATGATTCGCTGTTTATTTCGATTACTCTTGAAGCACTTGATATTTTTCGGAGATTTTTTGAGTACGCGTGGTAAATAAACAGACAATTGAAGAAATATTTTAATCTCCAATGTAGGTTTTAATGCAAATATAGTATAAGCAAATAAAAACCAAAATTCATCATAATAAATAGATCCAACTAAGTCACCTTGGTGAAAAATTACTAATATGTTTAGATTCATATTTGTAGCCAACTACCAAATTTTCGAATTCTGTATGAATTTGTAAGATCCATTTATAGCAATTATAGAAAAAAAAACAGAAAACTGAGTTTATTTTGATAAACTCGATGGACAAACAGGGGATAATTTTATCATTAGTCATACTTATTTGAACATATATAATTGATAAATAATCCCGAGTGTAGGAATTAGTGAACACATTGTGCCAGTGATTGACATTGATATCTTCAATTTACTGAAATGCTCAATTGCTGCACTGGGGATAAACGCATAATGATAATCTGAAGACCTTATTTAATGAATAGAAAAAGCTTCCAAAACTGTAGGTTTTAATGTGAGTAAATTTTTTTCTTTCCCCGACTATAAGTTTAACTCTGTATTTGCAAAGCGGCAATATGCTGCACAAGCCGCCAACTTGTATAATGTGATTGATGCTACACTGTCTATATATCCCCTACAGACTTTTAAATGTGAAAGAGGTGTCATAAACTGGCTGAATATTCTGAACTATCAGGAGACTGAACTATTATTATTATCTAATGCCAAGTGATAAATACTTTAACCATCACACACACACATACACACACACACACACACATATATAGATATGCCCAAACAAACATAAAATGTAATAATAATAAGTAAACACGGTAATTATTAAGTATAACTTAAGTTCGTTATAACTGTAGCTTAGATAAGTGAAAGATATGTAAGTGTATTGGTTATATTTCCTTAACTTGATGCTGGAAGAGCGGGGCCTCCTGACACAAGTATTACCCATACTTACTAGGAGGTCCCAACCATGTTCTATTTTTGTACACAATGATTGGGACCAATAAACGATTTTTCATTTTTCATTTTCAAAAAAAATCTTACACAAATCGATACACAGTGATTTCACAGATACTGTGAAAATGAAAAATGAAAAATCGTTTATTGGTCACAATCATTGTGTACAAAAATAGAACATGGTTGGGACCTCCTAGTAAGTATGGGTAATACTTGTGTCAGGAGGCCCTGCTCTTCCAGCATCAAGTTAAGGAAATATAACCAATACACTTACATATCTTTATATACACAGTTCCAAACTAAGCAAAGCTTGTACTACGGGTACTAGACGACGATATACATACTAATATAGATAAATACATACTTGAATACATAGAAAACATCCAAGACCCAAGAAAAAATATCCGTGAAAAATGCACAAATACTTATAAATGCCCTGGCCGGGATTCGAACCCCGGACCTCTAGCTTCGGAGGCAGAGTCACGACCAACTGGGCTAAACAGGTCGTCAACTATACGTATAAGGATCGTCAAACCATCCACCCAAATCCACTGACCAACCTATTACTGAGAGCAGACAATGTCAAACGACTTAAAAGAGTTAGGCTGGGTTGCACCGGCTTACGATCACAGGCTGATCAACGTTAAATATGGCGCCGGCAGCTGTCATCCCATAGAAACTTGTCAAACTTTACATACATTGAAATCTTAACGAAGACAGCTTACGATTACAGACGGTTTGGTGCAACCCAGCCTTAATGTGCTAGGCATATAAGAGAAGTTAGAGCATTGGCTCTATCTTCCCATCTCCGTCTTCATAAACTCAACGTATCTTATGTCTTACGACTGATTGCAGATAATAAAGGAAAAAAAACTTTAACCCTTAAAAAGTTGAAAAAAAAAGTCTTTGTAGGAAAATACGTGCAAACCGGGATTGTAACCCGCTGTTAAACATCTGTATAACTGAACTACTAGGCTTCTTATTTATTTAATCGTATGGTTTTTATTTACGAACCGTGAGATCTTCGAGAAGACAAGTACGATTGCCAGTCTTTGTTGCACTTTTAGCACCACCCAGGGGTCATGTGTAGGGTAACGGTGGGTACTCCCTACGGACGTGGTGCAAACTTCGACCCCCCTTTGTCAAGTGAGTGGGCAACTTGACTGTCAGAAGTTCTCAAGCCGCCCGAAGGCCACTACCTTGGCTTAACGACTGCTGTCATAGACTTCCTTCCAAAGCACGAGAGCGCTCAGTTAGTAACCACTCAAAGCGGTCACCCATCCAAAAACTGACCTGCTCCCACATTGCTTAACCTCGCATACCGCACGCGGTACGCGGCGCCGCTGGGCCACGAGCGCTCTAGGCTACTAATGCTAATAAATTCACATTAGTTACAGATAGTTTTCAACTCGTATAACGCTCGGCTATATATATATATGTGTGTGTGTGCGGATCTGTCACGACGACTATTGTCACTCCCACACAAATCAAAACTGCATATTTACCAGCGCACGCCAACATACTGCCGGTAGACACATTTCTGCTACAAAGCGGAAAAATGCTGCTATACGGATCGGTGCACGTAGCGATGTTTGGAATCGAAAAAGTTAAGGCAAAGGGTACGGCAAAGCATTCTCCATACAAAGGTTGTTCAAGTTTTATTAGTTAGTTTTGGCACTACAGCATTTAATTTTATTGTTTTCTTGTACATATTGGATATACGCGGAACATGAAGTTGAAATTATTCTTTATTTAAAAAATAAATAAAAATAAAAAAATACGTAAAAAAATTAAAATAGAAAAAACACAACTAAAAGAAATAGCTAATAGAAAAATAAGCATATTGACAAAAATTAATAACTGTAGCGCAAACACAATAGAAGAAAAACTTACGCAAAGTTTGTATGAAAAAAGCTTGCCTACCCCTTCGCCTTAAAGATGTGTTGCACTAACTTAAGATTACCTACAGACCGATCAACGTTAAATATGGCGCCGGCAGCTGTGTTCTCATAGAAACTTGTCAAACTTTCCATACAGTCAGATTGTAACGGACACCTCTTACGATTACAGACGGTTTGGTGCAACCCAGCCTAAGAAATCCTACCCATTCTCCGTTTTATACATATACATGACCGTGACAACAAGCTTACGGCCTGCCTGATGGTAAGCAGACACCGTAGCCTAAGGACGCCATCTCCAGAAGAACCACAGGCGCGTTGCCAACTCTTTATTGACTTGGACATTTGTTATTTTGACATCTACAGACATTACATGTCCCTCACACTCAACACAGCGCATACTCTGGAGCTCTGGCGACTTTTTTCACCACCAAAAACCCAATACCACAAACCAAAAGAACAAGTACCACCAATCCGCCTTAAATTTACTGCTGCTATTAGCATAGAAAAGCTTTAGCAGTAATAAGAAGTAAACTTAATGTCCCGTGAAGCAGATTCAATAGAAGTAATAGTTTATAATTTACTCGAGTCACGCCGGCGCATTTCATTGAGCTCAGTCAGTTTAGAGGATAAGAAACGGTGGTTGTGGTGCAATTTGTAAGAGTCTGATGAAGTACCTACTTAAATATACCTCTTTACTTTTCAGTCTCCTACCACCGACCTCCAACCTCTCTGATTTCTTTCTACCCCCTACTGGAGCGAGTACCGTAGAATGTTATCTTTGTCATATTTGATTGTAGTTTGATATGGAAGTGCCTAACTTAGTATAATCTCCCTAGTCATCATCATCCTCCTAGCGTTATTCCCAGTACAGTTGCATCCTGAAGGACGCCTGGGGTCCGCTACCTAATCCCAAGAATTGGCGTAGGCACTAGTTTTTACGGAAGCGACTGCCATCTGACCTTCCATACTGAGGGGAAAACTAGACCTTATTGGGATTAGGCTTGTCAAGTGAGTGGGCAACTTGACTGTTAGAAGTTCTCAAGCCGCCCGGAGGCCTCTAACTTGGCTTAACGACTGCTATCATTGACAGCAACCAGGATCAACGGCTTAACGTGCCTTCCAAAGCACGGGAGCGCTCAGTTAGTAACCACTCAAAGCGGTCACCCATCCAAGGACTGACCTCGCCCGACATTGCTTAACCTCGCATTCCGCACGCGGTACGCGGGCGCCGCTGGGCCACGAAGGATAGTCTCCCTAGTGTATCACCAAATAAACTGTTAAAGTTACGTTAAATTTCAGAATAGGTACTTCCCCGCTAGGGCAAGTGTTGTATCGTTTTTAAATTCAAAGTGTCGAAATTCTACCTCTAGGCACCTTCATGGATGTAACTTTGGACAGCCAGCCAGATTTTTATATGTTATTAATTAAGTGTTTTTAAAATAAATATTAAATAAACTTATGATTCTGTATGTCCTTAGATAAATTACCGTCCAAAGGTAGGCTATTAAAGTTCATATGTACCTACAGACAGTGATTGCACAAAAATAATAATCTTTATAAATATTTTTATCTCTTGTTCTCAGATAGTAGACTTAATAACAGTCTATGATGATTAAAGACTGGTTAGTTGGTATATATATAAGAGAAATAAAGATTTTGATGATAATGTCCATTGTTTCTTATTAAACATCAAAAATAGTTCAAACACTGGAAAGTGTCCACAGGTAGGTTAATGAAGTCCATATAGGTACAAACAGTACGTAGCTCTATGATAAAAGAAATAATAAAAAATATATTTATGTTTCTTTTTCTTCTGTGATGATTAAAGACTGGTTAATTTGTTGTATGAGAGAAATGGTTCGTCGGCCTGTTTAGCCTGGTTGGTTGTGCCACTGCCTCTAAAGCTAGAGGTCCCGGGCTCGAATCCCGGTAAGGTATTTGTTAATGTGGTGTGGTGGTTAATGTGGTGTGGTGGCAGAAACATTTGTTCATGAGACTTGGATGTTTTCTATATATTTAAGTATATATCTATTAAATATATCTTCGTCTAGTACCCATAATTGGAACTTGGATTGGAAGGTCAGATGGCAGTCGCTTCCGTAAAAACTAGTGGCTGCGCCAATTCTTGGGATTAGGTAGCGGACCCCAGGCATCTTTCAGGATGCAACTGTACTGGGAATAACGCGAGGATGATGATGATCACCCTAATGCGTCAATGCATTTTGCCAACTTTAAATTAAAGACTATTGCTGTTGAATGTAAATTAAAATGAATCGGGGTACTGGGTTGAGATAACCAAACTACACTTATAACAAATGGTTAATATTATTTTTATTTAGACGTATAGTATCTTTTAATTTTCTGCACTTCTCTTTTAACTTGGGCAGAAGGAGATAAAAGAACTAGCGAGGGCAGGCGCAGTCGGGATGAAGTCGAATCGGTTACGATATCGGCCCACCCGCTCTAATTTGCCAATCGACGGAAAAATTCACTCGGATCGGTTCATGTAAGATGTTGCCAAGGGCCACTAACGTAAGTACTTCGAGAACTTATTTTAGTATAAGTACGTACTTTCAAGTTACATAGAGGTTTATATTGATGGATAGTTGCAAAAACAATAGTAGTATCTCCTGTCGTCAGTCCACGGTTTAAGTGCATGAAGTTATGTTTTATGACATGGATTTGTAGAAACGGATAGGCCTTTTATGTGGATTTCGAGTTCAACCGAAAATTAACGCTTTGCTCTTAGCTTTTAATGGTGTTCCTGGATTTTCATTATTTCTTTGTATGACCAGTAGACTCTTCCAAGCATGCTGCGAGAATACCTTCTTTAAAATAAAAAGAAATTATTGAAATCGGTTCACGTGAAACAGAATTATCCTTGACACAAACCAACATACATACTTTACTTTACGTTATTTATCGCGCAAAATAGTATCAAAATGCGTCTATAGATGGTGTTGTACCCATGGCGTTCACATTCGGCAAGGATTTTCCTAAATTAATGGGGTCGGGACGGGTACACGATCGTTGTACGGAACCATCCGTGCGCGAGTTGGACACACACTTGAAAGGTTATATTTTATTTATATTCAATGGAATGACAGCGGCCGGCGTCAATCGATCTTCGTAAGTTGATAGTTCAACCTCCGCCAGGTTACAAGAGTTACTGCAGCAGCAGATTATTGTTCATATCATAAGCATAAATAAATGTACACATGTAGTGCAAAATATATTCTTTCATGAAAATTCGGATCTCAATCGGAATACGATGGCTCCCGAACTGTCAATCAATGATTGTATTAAATGAGTGACGTTTTCATATCCATTATTATGGAACTTTATTCTTTAGTATCAAATGTCAACTTAAAACATTTTTCCACATTTTTCACTTTGACATTTGACACTAAACAATCATCATCCTTCTAGCGTTATTCCCAGTACAGATGCATCCTGAAGGATGCCTGCTGCCGCTACCTAATCCCAAGAATTGGCGTAGGCACTAGTTTTTACGGAAGCGACTGCCATCTGACCTTCCAACCCGAGGGGAAACTAGACCTTATTGGGATTAGGCTTGTCAAGTGAGTGGGCAACTTGACTGTTAGAAGTTCTCAAACCGCCCGGAGGCCTCTAACTTGGCTTAACGACTGCTATCGTAGACAGCAACCGGGATCAACGGCTTAACGTGCCTTCCAAAGCACGGGAGCGCTCAGTTAGTAACCACTCAAAGCGGTTACCCATCCAAGGAATGACCTCGCCCGACATTGCTTAACCTCGCATACCGCACGCGGTACGCGGGCGCCGCTGGGCCACGAACGCTCCATTTGACACTAAACAATATTTACTGTTACGTTTATTATTATGGAACTTAATTTGAAACTAAACAATAAAGTTCCATAATAGTGGATATGAAAACGTCACTCATTTAACACAATCATTGATTGACAGTTCGGGTACCATCGTATTCCGATTGAGATCCGAGTATTCCCAAAAGAAAATCATTTTTGAATACATCTGTACACGTTTACCACAAACTTCATTTAATTACCACAAATCCCTCATCAAACACCAATCGCAAAAACAAATTATAAACAAACTGACATTCAAACTTACAATTAAACCCAAAAACATTACCAACAGCTGGACTCCAACTTGGTTACCTTTAACATAAAGCTGTTCCGTACGTGCCTGAAATATCCGAGGTCCGATTCTGTACTAACTTTTGACTTTACCTGCCGAATCGCAATGAGGTCGGAAGCAAAAATTCACTGATAACTGACTTCTTTAAATTGAAGACGGTTTTGTAGAGCGGGATGGATAACGGGTATTTTGCAACGTGCAATAAGGCGAAATGTATTTTTTGATACACTAGCTCAAAAAGTAGTACTTTCCATATCTGCATCTTGGGGGAAGTTTGATTTTTCGCACAAGTGTTTTTACTTAACCGTGTATGAAATTAACACTGCTATTTTCGCTTTGATTAGCATTTGTCATGTAAACTGTTTGTACTGAATATCTCATGTAATTATAACTACAACTTAGAAAATTCGAAAAACCCCCGACACTTTCATTTCATAGCTCAATATTTCAAAAACGGCTCAACTTATTTTGATGAAACTTGGCTAAGAACACTCGGGATAAAAATTATCTCTTCTTCTTCTTCCTGCCCTTATCCTAGTTCATCTGGGGTCGGGCCTCCTTGTGCAACGGCGCCAGGATTTTCTATCCCAGGTTGTCAGTGGTGAAAGCTTCTGGGCTTTTAGATCCCTTTCGACGATTGACCACCAAGTGGCTGGTGGCCTGCCTCTTCCTTTGGGTTGTGTACTGAGATTGAGATAAAATTTTCTATGACACAAAAAAAAACTAAACGAAAATCGGTTCATCCGTTTGGGAGCTACGATACCACAGACAGATACACAGACAGTTAGACACGTTAAACTTATAACACTGAAATTGCATATTAGGCAAATTAAGGGGTCTAATAAAAAAAAAACTTTAAA
Organism: Notocelia uddmanniana; assembly: GCA_905163555.1. Lineage (NCBI taxonomy): Eukaryota > Metazoa > Arthropoda > Insecta > Lepidoptera > Tortricidae > Notocelia > Notocelia uddmanniana. The sequence continues at coordinate 2,935,799 of LR991074.1, read as the reverse complement.
ACAGTTTTTATAAGGGAGGCAATTTTAGTATTGCCAACGATATAAATGTAATAAGACACTTCCTTTGACGCATCTGCAGCAGTGTAATCTTCACTAATCACGAGTCCTGAACCTCACGGCTCGGGCCAAGACACATCGAGACTTGTACAATGACGTATATTTTCAGTGATTTCAAGCTATCATCATCATCATCATCATGTCAGCCGAAAGACGTCCACTGCTGGACATAGGCCTCCCCCAAAGACTTCCACAATGACCGGTCCTGCGCCACCCGCATCCAGCGGACACCAGCGACCTTTACCAGGTCATCGGTCCACCGTGTAGGGGGCCTGCCCACCCTACGCCTTCCGGTACGTGGTCGCCACTCGAGAACCTTTCCGCCCCAACGGCCATCGGTTCTACGTGCAGTGTGCCCCGCTATTCAAGATTTCAAGCTATGTTGAATCTTAAATAGGTGGTAGAAGTATCACAAGAACTGCTCAAATAAAATGAACCTTTGCTCGTTGCAATAAGGTTCAATAAATGGGCAGTTAACTCTGATTCTGATATAGTTTTTTTTTAATGTACGACTTTAAAAAAAACTGCGTTTAGACTTTGAACCTTCTTGCTTTAACAATAAAGTCGTTTATTTTAACAGTTCTGTATAATTTCTGTGGTCGATATCAAATGGTAAATAGTATGGAACGATTGTAAGTTTTCTATCAGATGCGTTCGAATAAAACATAGTATATGTGGAAAATCTTTGAAAAGATTCCGAACTAAGGCGCCATCCTGATTTGTCGATGCGGAGGCGGTACGATATGAGAAAACTGTCAGCTGTCAGTGTCAACCGATACGTATGTGCGCTTCTGCGCATGGTATTACTACTGCGCAAACGCAATACTGACAGTATTTCGTCAAGTGAGGAAATCTCACGTCAGTAAACTTACTTCAAAAAACAAATTACCTGTCACATATCGCTCCCGCCCCGCCAAGTCAGGAAGTCGCCTAAAAGAGGTCTGGGCTACTAAGAACATACGGATAGGTTTCAACCTATTTATTTGCAAAATTGTACTTAACTACGTTGCTGATGCATATGCTAAGCATATTATAATCACTCTGTATTGCCCCCTTCACGTACCAAGAGCGTAAAATGTAAATTAATTCCTGTGAAACATCTAAGTTAAGGGTTGTCACAAATAAGAATACGGTTTTATTTAAAAATAAGCATTTATTTTTACAGCCTGATATGAAATTGGTTTTAACTTCAAGATTATAATGCTTTACAAATAAACACGTGTATATAGATGAGGCAAATCTAATAATTAAGATTCTTCAGTTATGTTTCTTGCGCTGAGTTGTTTCTGAAAAACCTAATTGCTCATATTACATATATATTTTACTGCCGTATTTACAATTATAACGCTCCCTAGAATTATATTTTCACACCGACTTTTTGTTTAAAGTGAGAACGATGATGATGATTTTTGTAACCTTAAACCAGATAAAAAAAAACATGTTTAGTCTCGTTGCCAACCCTAATAAACGTCTAAGAGCACGGTAGCCTTTGTAGGAACGCTTCTCTAATTAAACTGCAGAGAATCAACAAGTACCGAAAGTTTGCCAAAATGTTAATAACAACGAAATAAAAATACTTTAACAAAGGCGAATGGAAAATTAAAATTCTTCTCTGGGTACGCTTGGATGAAATTACTTATACTGAACCAGGTTAAAGCTATGTTACTAAAACGGTTAACTCCTGTATTAATTGTCACTCGGGGTGACATGTTTCGAACTCTTCAAGAGTTCTTCCTCAGGATGCGTGCACTCGCGGCAGTGTGCGGCGTAACTTCGCCAAAACAAGTAGGAAATATGTCTTGTCACTGAATTTATCATTTTACTTTTTCTGTAGGTTAAGTACCTTCTGTAGGTTAAGTTAAAAATAGTAGCGGTGGTCTCAGAAACACCGCGTAGGGTAACATATTATTTACCGGTACTGTACCAACTTAGAAAAGTTGGCTGAACCCATTAAGATAAAATATGTCAAAGACCTATCGTTTGAAAACCTGCTTTCAAATAAATAGAACCACATTCAAATCGGTTCACTCGTTTAAACTGACAGTACCACAGACAATATAACACACCTATCTTTATAACAAACATGTATATATACACACATATATATATATATATATATATATACACACATTATATATATATACACACATAACAATGATTTTACACATATAACATATATAAAACACCTATTTTTTCGTCGCGGGTTAATTAACAGTTGAAAATTACGACCTTTCATCAACGGAAGCATACAGGGCGGCTCAATACTGGGTTATTTCTGACCCAATTGTTTCATTCAAGCACGCTTCGTTCTCAAATCATGAAACAATAAGCCACTCTCCTTATATTTCACCCGTAAATAGCATAATCACTGGATTCTACAGCAAATTCTCACCTCTGCCACAGTGGATTGAAAACAGTAAGTTGATAAGTAATGAATGACTAATGAGTATTAACTTATGTAAGCTCTTGTCGTTGGAGCAATCTCCGTGTATATTTTTCTGAGCCTTTCCTTTGAAATGAATGAAATAAAAATAATTTATTTCAGAACAATTCCATATTTGCCATTACTAATATTATTGTAAGATTTAAATAATTACAAATTATAATTACATTTGACAGCCTAATACGACACGACGTGTATTTTTGAGTTGAATCCGCATATTTTCTTCATCTTCATTTCCTTTCCTCCGCCTTTCTGATAAATCTGTGATTAAAACGTAACTTACAAGCATATTATTGCAGATAAGCCATTATGACCACAGAAAATGCGTTTTTTTTTTCAACTGTGTACTTTAAAAAAAAGTTTTTTTGACACAACTTAACCTTACATGTCACAAAACAATATATTCTTTTTAACTAGAATTTAATAATAATAGTGTATCCTTTCTTTTTAGATTAAATTGTCTGAAAGGGCCTCTGCACTGTTGGCTTTGGGGACGCACGCCTTCCAAAGGTCCGGGATCCCATGGTCCCGAGACATACAATTAATAATGTTTTTTATTCACGCCAAAATAACAAAAATTTTAGTAATTACACACTTCTGCCAAACCACAATGCGGTTTGTTGGCAGTCGAGGCTCCAATAAATAAACAAATACGAATTATAATTACTCTGGTATTCGACACATACAAAACTAGATAAACAAACTTTCTGGGTAGGCACAACAATACAGTGGAACTAATACAGTAAAAACCCACAATACTTAGGAGTTGTGTTAAGAATGTGTGTATTAAGACAGTACTTAAGACCCAACACTAACTTATTAACCAAATAATGATTCGGCAACCGATGGAAACTTAGCAATGAAGAAGTTTCTTAAAACTCATTGAGACGGACCAGAGCGGTATCTACGTAAACCTGTTGGATTTGAACCTCCATCCTTCGTTTCAAACTCGGTTAGAGTTAAATGATTCTTTTATGGACTTGCCTTTAATTTTTGTGTAGTAATTATTAATTCATTCCACTTATTATAATAAAAGTATTTGACAGTTTAATCTGACATAGGATCAATTTAATATGATTTGATTATCTTCTATCATGTTTAATTTTATAATGTGTCTCTGTATGTGTATCATGGGAATAAATAACTACTGGGAGTGTGTAATCGAGTGTAACAATAGTAATAAGAACTGAAAAACTAGAAAACCTAAATATATCACACAGTAAATTTCAATTAATTTCATTTCATTCATAGAGGCCGTAAAATCTATATAAGTCTGTGAGGGAACATTAGAAATTATAATAGATAAACACGGTATCTTCTTACGAGTCACGACGCTGATTAATTTATTTTATTTATTTATTAAACCTGAAATATAAAATTACAGTAAGCATACACCTTTTGTTCGCCAAACTGTATATACAGTTTGTTGGCGAGTATTGCGCTCTCTCACACATTCGAAACTCAGGTATACCTACTTATTTCCTAAACTTAGACTAACTCATGCGCTACTATAAACAAAAGCTACAGTAGTGCGTGTGCCAAAGGCGTTACGCCATACCATTATTAATAAAAAAAGAGCATTTCCGACGGCAAGACACAACTTTATGTACCTCACTTTTAACAGAGCATTCGCGGGAGCATAGGAGTGTCTCCACCATATTTCAAGGTTTTCACACAATTCATACCACTATAATTTTACTGTGTTACCCTTTAGCGTTACCTGAACAATAAATTGTTCACTTAATGAAGGGCGGCATGACAGAACGGAAATTGGGTGCGTTACCCCCCAGAATTAATCCATTTCGAAAGGGGTTTACACTATGAGGGAAAAAAGGCTTAAAAATATATGAAACTCATATACACTTAGTGCGTTTTTCCTTTAAGATATGGATTGAACCCAGTTCAGGGGATAAAAATTTTAATTCATAACAAACGCAAAGACAATTAGTGCGTGTTTCTTTTGATGGAAAGTGGTTTATTATTTAATAGATAAACGACTTAAAAATATATGCAACTCGAAGACTTAGTGTGTTTTTCTTTTAAATATGGATCCAAATTGTTGGGATTTTTAGAGGTTTGCATAAAATTATTTCCTTTTTGTTCGTGTTTGTTGTATCGACGACCACTTTATCCTATATAGTTGCAGTGACCCTGCGTTCGAGTGCCGGTCAGTGAAATTATTAGTGTGATGAGCAGTAATTGTTCATGAAACTTGGATGTTATCCATTTGTTTAAGTATTTATCTATATAAGTATGTACAAATAAATAGCAGTTGTTTTATACAAGAGTAAAAAAAATGAGAATATTGGAGGACAATCTTACACAAATCGACCTAGTCCCAAACTAAGCAAAGCTTGTACTATGGGTACTAGGCGACGATATACATACTTATATAGATAAATACATACGTAAATACATAGAGAACATCCAAGACCCAAGAACAAATTCCATGCTAAATGCACAAATAATGCCCTGGCCGGGATTCGAACCCGGGACTTCTAGTTTCGGAGGCAGGGTCACTACCAACTAGGCTAAACAGGTGTCGTCATGTAAGACATTGATACTGCGATCGTCCATGCGCATGCCAAGCGTGGCGATTATGGCATTTACCTATACACCCCATAAAATTGCGGGAGGCCTATATCCAACAGTGGACGTCCTTTGGCTGATATGGTGGTGGTGTTGGCATTGATTGAAAATAATGGACAATAGGTAAAAAGTAAAAGTAAAAATAATTTATTCTTCAAATTAGGCATAATTACATATGCACCTATGAACGTCAACAAACAAACTACCACCGGTTCGGAAAACTAAACCTCTGCCACGAGAAGAACCGGCGTAAGAAACTCGGCGAAGTGTCACTGTTTCAAAACAATATACATTGTATAGTTAAATATAAAATTACAGTGTCAGCTACCACAAAACTACAATGCTACAGTAGAAAACCTATTTCCGTGATAGATTATCTGTGCAGAACGCTATCACTGCCAAACATCCCTGTCCATGATGTAATCGTTAACCTTACCTATATAATATGCTTTTGAAATAAGTGTTCGTTTTACTACAGATTTGAATTTTGAAGTGCTAATTTCAGTAATGTGTTTAGGAATTTTATTGTAGAACTTGATACAATTTCCCAAGAACGACATTTTCGCCTTTACTATAGTCTATACTGGGTATACTGAATTGAAATTACCAAAGGCAATGGTGTATGTTTAACATCAGGCAATTTGGTAACTTATTTGCCACCGTAATAGTATAAAAATAATAGCTTTGAGTTTATATAAACTAAGTGCAAAGCGAAATGCTAACCACCACCACCACCATATATCATATCAGCCGAAGGACGTCGACTGCTGGGCATAGACCTCTCCCAATTTAATGTGGGGTACCTGGTCGAAATTCCTCTAATTCGAACCAAGCGCTTTGCATCTTCTTTTATAATGCGCACTTCTAAGGTTTGGAATTCTCTGCCGGCGTCTGTATTTCCGAGTTCATATAACCTAGACCTTTTTAAGGCACGAGTGAATAGGTGGGTGAGCTCGCTTCATCGTCGGCCTCATCTTTGCCCCGGCTAGATGGAGGCCAAGAACAATCCCATTTGTAATAAAAAAAATTGCCAGAATCGCCACGCTTGACATGCGGGTTGGCGATCGCAGTATCTCCACTGCACTCCAAGGATGCTGCTGCCCATCCCCCGATGGTCTTGGTCGCAGGTTTAGGACATACCCAGGTCCTTGCTCACGAAAAGAAATAAACGAACGGTCACGATGCGAAATGCTTGCTTACGGAATATAATTTAATATTTACCTATCATTCTGCAGAATAGCACATAGCACGTACAACCGATGGCCGTTGGGGCGGAAAGGTTCTCGAGTGGCGACCACGTACCGGAAGGCGTAGCGTGGGCAGGTCCCCCACACGGTGGACCGATGACCTGGTGAAGGTCGCGGGTGTCCGCTGGATGCGGGTGGCGCAGGACCGGTCGTTGTGGAAGTCTTTGGGGGAGGCCTATGTCCAGCAGTGGACGTCTTTCGGCTGACATGATGATGATGATGATGATGATGATGATTCTGCAGAAAGGCCAGGTCAAGAAAGTCTAAAGCTTGAAACGCTCAGAGCGTTGCAGCGTCATTGCGGGGCGGAGGCGTTTTTCGGTAAAGCAAATGCGGTCCGGGGGACGTCGTACCAAAAAACCGCGCGGTATTCGGTAGCACGGTAGAGCGGAGGCGGCGTGTGTAACATATGAAGCAGTAATGACAGTCGACAGTTTCGGAAAGATCAAAAATGCAAAACAGGCGGTTTACGCGCCGCGCCCGCTCTGTGCGTTTCGACCTTAAATCGGCGTGCATGCATGAAAACTGTTATGAGAGTTCATGAAGCGAAGGTATATGTCAGGATCGAAGCAAATTTAAATCAGTGATCTCTGTCTACCTCTCTGGGAAACAGACTTGATTATATATTTGTATTTCTACTGTTCACTTTTTTGTAAAGGAAATTGCTGTGAGGAAACCTGTGTGGGTATACTCCTTTGAACGACGATAAATTAGAGAAAAACAATCGTTCACTTAAATATTGAGGATGTTTAACATAACCCAGCATTGACAATCTCTGTCATCTATTCCGGTCATACTCAGCCAGTGCGATCAGCGGCTAATGTCTACGGAGGTCTCATGCCGCTGTTGCCACACCTGCATACATCTGCAAAGAATTCGAAGGTGTACAGGTAAATTACTTCCGAGACGTTTTTGCATTTGTAGTTGTGACCTCTGTAGCCAGCCTCACACACACGTTGACGTGTGTCTGTATACATCGACGTGTAATTCTGTCCCTGTAAATATACAAATACTACTATAGATGCAAAAACGTCTAGAAAGTAATTTACCCGTACGAGGATGTGTAGTCCGTACTCCGCCCGGGACCAATGCTCAATATGCTCAATGCTCATTCCCACTCATCTATGAGAGGAAGGCTGTGCCCAGTAGTGGAGTATTCATGATGATGATGATGATTGATGACAAAGCAAATGAAACATTTATATATGCTGACATACAAACGTTTCAGTTAATATACGTTAATGAAATAAATAAACCCTTATCAGTGGCTGTCAGAAACATTCCCTATCCGATAATACTCTAAAATGAACATCTATTTGGTAATGTCGTCTAAATACATTTCACATTAAAATATTGAAATGTAATTTTATTTTTAACGGATTATTAAATACCCTTGAGTGACTTTGCCTTCAACCCTAGCGATTCTGTAAATAATTTATTTTTGTATCGAATACCCAAGTACAATTTAAGTAAAAACCCAGTTTAATTTGAAACAAGGTTTTCGTTTATGCTTCTAGAAAGAAATAATAAATTGTAAGGCAAAACTAATAATGTTTGCTATATGGTTCTCAACTAATTTAAATATTACTTGGAGCAGTCGGTAGGATACAAAGTCGATTCATTTGATTTTAATGAGTTTGGGCTAGTTTTCATGTTCTAAAAAAGGTAATGGTTGAACCAGAAAGACCACGAAAACTGTATATTTCATCACATTGAAATGCAGAACACAAGTCTATTGATCTCTGAGGGTTTTTCTTGGCGTTTAGTCCGTTTTCGCAATTGTGGTTTCACAATTGGCTGCGAAAGAAGAAATATTTTTCACTGTTTCGCAATCAATTACGAAACAGGAATTTATTTGCCGTTTTCGAAATCAACTTTCGTAATTAACTTCGAAAGAAGATTTATTTTTCTTTGTTCGTAATGAATTAGTTAAGAAAGAGGAATTATTTTTCCTGTTCCACAATCAATCATGAAACAGGAATTTATTTGCCGTTTTATTAATCTTTCGTAATCAACTCCGAAATAAGATTTATTTTTCTTTTTCTGTAATGTTAAACAATGCATTAAACAACGTCACGACACGACGTTGTTTAACATGACAACGAGGACAACGAGGATCCATCATGAAACAGGAATTTATTTGCCGTTTTAATAATCTTTCGTAATCAACTCCGAAATAAGATTTATTTTTCTTTTTCTGTAATGTTAAACAATGTAATATATATTGTTTAACATGACAACGAGGACAACGAGGGAGACGTAAGCAGAAAATTGCGAACGACAGTCTATGATGATTCCAGTTTGCAATCCTACGCCCGAGTGTTTTTCATCACATTTGCGAGTTACAATGTTTTTCATCACATTTGCGAGGAAATGAATCCAAATTCCAAATTGACGAAATTGACAACTTCACCTCTAGTATTATTGATCGCCGGGGCGTCCTTGCGAGAGGTGAGCGCGGCATCAATGTGACAACCAATCATAAACCAGTATTCAATCAGATCACCCACAAACTCACAAGTCCCTCAGGAATTATGAAAATCCATAACTCCCATGGGAAGTAAGTTGTCTATAGCTGCTCTATACTCGCCTGCGTACAATAAGACCCTTTACGAGCAAGTGTGCTGATAAAAAAAAATATTTTACTAATTATTTTTACTTCTCCTATTCGAAAAAATGTCTTGTCTAGCCCATTTACAGGGAACAGAACTGGAGTTTTGCTCCCTCTAAACGGGCTAGAAAAGACTTTTTCTTTTATTTTATTAATACAACGATGGTGGCAAATAAGCTTATGGCCTACCTGATGGTAAGCAGACACCATAGCATATAGAAACTAGCGTCTCCAGAAAAATCACAAGTGCGTAGTACCACCGGTTGCTTGAAGCCAACCCTCTTAAAATGCTTTACTCACTGACCGACGTAGCACCTCCCGACGTGCGCAGAAGAGTCACTTTCTCGGTGGAAAAACTATCTGCACAAAATGCTGACCCTCGCCATCCTCTCTACTCTGGCCCGCGAGCCTATCTCGCCTCAAGAGCCGATCCAGCTTCCTACATTCCACCGATCCAATCACAGTAAACCGAACTATTGAGCCCTTCAACCTGTGGAAAGAAACAGCTCCCCCTCCTGAAAACGTTGTACAACCTGCACTAAGGCTACTAATATGGAAGTCCCTCAATAGACTGCTTTCTTGTGTTGGTCGCAGTAAAGACAGCCTGTGCAAGTGGGGTTTCATTGGGGCATCCTCTAACCGCTGCGTGTGTGGTGTCACCACCCAAACTTTGGCGCACCTTACCAACTGCCCGGCTTGCCCATCCTCCTACTCACAAGAAGACTGGATCAAAGCTAACCAAAGGGCATTAGACGTTGCTGGTTTTTGGGTCAGCACAATTTAGCATAGCACAGCAATCAGTTCGACAAGAAGAAGAAGAAGTCACCACCACCACCCCCCTTGCGACGCGCGGCGTTTTTAGTGACACACCGTCTCATTTAAACAGGAAGCATATAGTAGAACTCGACTTCATCGAGTACAAATTCTTGTTTAGTAATTGATTACGAACAAGGAAAAAGTAAATTATTTAGTAATTGATTACGAAAGAAGAAAAAGCATTCGATTTCTAAAATGGCAAATAAATTCCTGTTTCGTAATTGATTGCGAAACAGTAAAAAATAATTCTTGTTTTGCAGCCAATTGTGAAACGGCAATTGCGAAAACGGACTAAACGTTTTCTGGCGAAACAAATTGGTACTTACCTCTTCTTACTCGAGTACAGCTTTGCGCATCAAAAAAAACCCTAAGAGGTTTATCAACACAAGAAAAGGCGAGGCGATGCAAATAAAACTCATCCGATGGCAATATAAATACCTTTTTACCGACAGTAAGTAAGTAACCAAGTACATGCTTATGTTCAAAAAATATTAACCGCTCACTTATCGATCTAAAATAATACGCAGACTAACTACCTACCTTTGCATAATATAATATATATAGTATATAAATAGTCCCATAGTAAGCTCAATAAGGCTTGTGTTATGGGTACTAGACGACGATATATTTAATAGATATATACTTAAATACATAGAAAACGTCCAAGTCTCAGGAACAAATGTCTCTGCTCGCCACAGAAATAAATGCCCTTACCGGGATTCGAACCCGGGACCTCTAGCTTCGGAGGCAGTGACACTACCAACTAGGCTAAACAGGCCGACAATAGGTTTTATCGAGTTCAACTTTTTAATGTGTTTACCCAATTACGCGCTGAAATGAATGAAATTAATAAACTGTTCGAGTCGAATTCGTATTATTCATAACTTTAACAACGTTATGTGTATTAAAATGGTTATTTATCCCAATGAATGCACCACAAAAGTCAAAATGATATTGTGATGGAAAATTAATTTTACCTATTTAGTGCAGGTTGTATGATAGCAGTCGTTAAGCCAAGTTAGAGGCCTCCGGGCGGCTTGAGAACTTCTAACAGTCAAGTTGCCCACTCACTTGACAAGCCTAATCCCCTAATCCCAATAAGAACTAGTTTCTCCCTTGGGTTGGAAGGTCAGATGGCAGTCGCTTCCGTAAAAACTAGTGCCTACGCTAGTTCTTGGGATTAGGTAGCGGACCCCAGGCATCCTGCAGGATGGAGCTGTACTGGGAATAACGCTAGGAGGATGGTGAGTGCAGCATAAGCGATATAAGTTTAAGACAGGTAGGGCATACCGATATCGCAGCCATAAAAACAACACCACTGCTTGCTTTTAAGGTATGTTGTGTTGTGTTCCTGGTGGTGAGTAAGGTGGCCAGGGCTCCCGAGGATGCACTGTGTTGAAAGTGAGGGACTTGCATATGTCTCCAGCTGGCGAGACACATTCTCAAATTAACAAAGGGTCGACAAAGCGTTTGTGATTCTGGAGTTTCAAGTATCTTATAGACTTGGTTCTGCGAGCTATAGACCTCGCAACAAAAATTGTCCAATTTCAAAATTTCCAATAACAAAAAAAAACTATATAATTATCGAATCTGCTCACAAAATTTCACGAGAATCGGTTGAGAAATGCGACCTGTATAGGAGAACATCCGGACAGACAGAAAGACATACGAAATATTTTTTGTCGAAAGCTGAAACAGAGACGCTTCGCTCGCTCTGTCAACTACGGTGTCTGCTTATCAGATAGGCCTTACACTTGTTCGGGGCGCTAGTCGGGTAACCTACACGAGTGTCTGGGCTCTTCCAGTTCCCCTAAACCCTCGCGGGTCTGGGGGAAGAGGAAGGGTTCTGGCCGGTACGCCCTGGAGGCAACGGTAAGTGATTCATCTTCGTAGGGATCGCTTACCGGTGCTACCAATAACCCGGAGTCGGGGTCGCTCTGGGTGTTCCTCTGTATAGCGGAGGACACTCCAGATGCGACCAATGGGGGGATGGGGGGTTCCGCATCAGGGAGTCGCATGACACCCCAGGTGCGGCGAGAGGGACAAGCCATGCCGTATGCCTGTTTAAAGAATTACGGACCCGTAACCCTGTCTTAGGCAGAGGGCCGCTATAGTCGGGAGTGGGGGCTGTCACCGTCAGGCCGGGGCCGGGTGGTGGCTGCGAGGGAGAAAACCTCTATAAAAAGTTACAAGGGGACCTGAGGGAGTGAATCCGGGGTTTTTCACTCTCTCCTGGCGTGGAGGTCCTTTGGTCGGCAAGTGTGTGGTGTCGCCCTGCACGCTTGCCGTCGGGTGGGGGGCGCAAGCCTCTACCGAGAGGGGACAGCTTCGGCTGTCGCAGCAGGCGGTGTTCGCGGTTGTGTGCCTTGGCGATCCCGTGTCACCACCACTAATGCTGTGTGATGGGCATACCCTAGGGGTTTTAGACGGCAGTCCGGGCGGTTCCCGGGAGTCCGTCATACCTGTTCTAGTTCCCCGGCTAGGCGGGATGCGTTAAGGCATTTCCCCAGGTAAAAAAAGGCCTTACACTTGTTTGACACCACCGAGGGATCAAAAAGCATCCCTGGTAGCGATACGGGCGACAGACTTTGATGTAGACTTTCTGTGATTCGATTTAGGGAGATAATGTATTTTTTTATGATTTTTAGGGTTCCGTACAAAAATAGGTCATATGTCACAGGCAGAATTCTCAAACTTTGTACACATACTTACGAGCTTTGCTAATATAAGTCTAACGCGATATTTATTTCATCTCCCTGCCCTTATCCCGCTTATGCAGGGTCGGCGCAACATGTTTTCTTCGTCCATTCCTCTCTATTATTCGTCACTTCAGCGCTTACTCCTTTCTTTCTCATATCCTCTCTCACAAAATCCATGCATCGCTTTTTGGGCCTTCCAATCGCTCTTCGTCCTTCTACATCCAACCCTAATATTCTTTTATCAATATGACATTCATCCCTCCTCATTACATGCCCATACCATGCTAACCTAGTGCTCCTCATTTTCTCTGTCACGGGTGCCACTTTCAAACTTCCCCTTATATACTCATTTCTAATTCGATCTTTCCTCGTCACTCCACACATCCATCTCAGCATTCTCATCTCAGCTGCGTGCACTCTTCTTTCATCCGTCACTTTCGTTGCCCAACATTCTGATCCATACATTACGACAGGTCTTATGATTCCCCTTAAGTTTAAGGGGCATTCGTGGATCGCAAGCTGTTCCAGAGACCTGGCGCCATTTCATCCATCCCGCATTTATTCTATTACATGTTCTTCTACTTTAACGTTTTTAATTTTAAACGGTGTTACTGATATTTATAACTGAGAAGTCATCTAGTGTCGATTTTGAATATACTGCCGACCCATAAATGGACGACAGTATGTATACCAATAGGTTAAAACCGGGTATGGATGCCCGGCGGTCCAACTTACTGATATTATCGATGTGATGTTCTTGAAGAACTATCACATCGATGTCATTGTCACTTGCCAGTCTGGCCAAGTAGTCTAACGCGATATTTATTTATTTATCTTTATTACCATCGTCTCGGACCGACCGGTACAACCCGAGTCTGAGCGTCGGTAATATAGTTCAATAAATGAATATCGACTTAGCCCTCCGAATCGCTAAACTTAAGTTGCAGTGGGCGGGGCACATTGAACGTAGAACCTATGCCCGTTGGGGCGGAAAGGTTCTCGAGTGGCGACCACGTACCGGAAGGTGCAGTGTGGGTAGACCCCCCACAAGGTGGACTGACGACCTGGTAAAGGTCGCGGGAGTACGCTGGATGCGGGTGGCGCAGCATCAGTCATTTTGGCACTCTTTGGGGGAGGCTTATGAGGCAGTGGACGTCCTTCGGCTGATATGATGAAATGAATATCGCGTTAGAAACTGCAGGATATCACGTAAATTTTTAAATGTACGATTTACTACTGTAATTGTAATTTAGCACCTCATTCAGGGAGGAACAATATCACGGACGTTCCTGGAAGTATATTGTATGTCATTTAAATGATGTACAATCGACTTGATTAGAAACTTGTGTTAGAAAGAAAAATAAATGCATTTTAATATTAGTAACAACCCTATCGTTTTAACATTACCATTTAAGTATTTATATTTTGAAGTGCCACATTTCACTAGCTTTCTTATACGATAGGGTTGAAACATACTGTTTTTTTAATTGATGTTAAGAAAGCTATAACCCCAAAACAGTTATGAATATGAATATAGTTTATTTGGCAAAAGTATACCAAGGCTAACCTATTCCCTATTTACAGGAAAGTCTATCGTTCTGTTCCACCCAGTATATGTTCCAAAACGTTGCGTAAGTACCCCACTCTATTAACAAAATCTTGAAAGTTCATTTAAAGACTATGTATCTACATACAGTATATATATTGCTTAAGTATCATAAAACACGCCAAAATTGAAAACAAACAAAAAGGAGAAGTACAAAGGCAAGCTTATCCCTTTAAGCTCACTTTAAGACGCTCAGAGGCCATTTACATCTCTGAGATATTAAATTAGTTTTTTATACTTTTGTTTATTCGGACAGAGACTGTATACTTACCCTAATATTACCTTCAAAGTTTGATAATGTCTCGAAAGTTTATTTTCATTGAATGACATAAGTTTGTCAGTCAGTATGGTTTTGTAAGAAATCCTTATAATTATTGTCAGTTTAATTCACGTTTTGACTTGTTAATGTGCCCTTGTGCCCTATTTGCAGAACAAACTTTTGATTTTGATAAGGGATCTTTTTTAGCTAACCTCTGACTATTTGACAAAGACAGCTGACATTTGGTATGGAAGTTGTATGATGGCTTAAGAGGGCGCAGTACGATCGGTGTGGATCGGTTCTCCATACAAACGTATTTATGCTCTCATTTTAAAACGCCAAGCTAGAATAACATGAAAATTTGTATACACAATGGGATCCGGCATATCTAGGTCGGATCATAGTTTCTGTTGCTATAAATTATAAAAGAAAAAAAATACAGCGGCTTTTTGAGTTTTTTACGGCTTGTATGAAAACCTTAATAATCGCTGTATTTTTTCTCCATTATAATTTCAAGCAACAGAAACTATGATCCAACCTAGATATGCCGGATCCCATTGTGTATACAAAGTTTCATGTTATTCTAGCCTGGCGTTTTAAAATGAGAGCATAAATACGTTTGTATGGAGAACCGAACGTACTGCGCAGTCTTAATTAAGTACCCAAGCCAATTAGATAGAGACTCAAGCAAAGAAAGACTACAGGTTAAAAAATATTTTTATCTTAAAAATCTACCTAGTTACTAATTCATTTTTTTTGTATCAAGTCGGTGGCACACAAGCGTACGGCCCGCCTGACGGTAAGCGGTCACCGCAGCCTATGGACGCCTGCAACTCCAGGTGATCCAATTGTGTGAGGTGTTCAATTAAGAGTATTTGTATTGTATTGTAGTTACATACCTTTGGTAAGAAAATGTCTCTTCCACTATTACTTAAAACAATCTAGTTAATTAAATAAAGAGTCCTGAGATTCACAATACAATTGCTATTCATTTACTGAAGAAAACAAAGAAGCTAAGTTCAGGGAAGATTACAGTATTTCACTTTAGTTTCTTGAGTGACTGAATCAAATTGATAACTGGGTTTACCATAAAATGTTCTTTATGCACACCTTAGTTAAAAAGTTAAAAGAAAACGAGAAGAACGAGTTAGGTTAGAACCATCTTATGTTATTACTTCTACGTTAACGTTTTTAATTTTAAACGGTGTTACTGATATTTATAACTGAGAAGTCATCTAGTGTCGATTTTGAATATACTGCCGACCCATAAATGGGCGACAGTATGTATGCCAATAGGTTAAAACCGGGTATGGATGCCCGGCGGTCCAACTTACTGATATTATCGATGTGATGTTCTTGAAGAACTATCACATCGATGTCATTGTCACTTGCCAGTCTGGCCAAGTAGTCGCATTTGGATCTTGAAGATGCTTCAATGTTTAGTTGAAGAATGCGGACCGATGGTCCAACAATTCTCGTCAAATGGTCCTTAAAAGGTCCGTTTGCTTGCATTTCTTTTCTTTGATCGCAGGATACGCTGGGAGTCTCTGAAGGATGGAGGTTAAAATAATTTAACCGTCTTGGGTGCAGATTGCTTTTGGGAAGACGTTGCCCAGGATGAACCACAAGGAGGTAGATTAAAACCAACTACCCCACCCCATAGTAAGCTCAATAAGACTTCTGTTATGGGTACTAGAGGACGATATATTTAATAGATAGAAATACAATCAAAAACATCCAAGTATCAGGAACAAATGTTTCTGCTAACCACAGAAACAAATGCCCTTACGAGGATTCGAACCCGGGACCTCTAGCTTTGGAGGCAGTGTCACTACCAACTAGGCTAAACAGGCCGATCTATAAAAATAATTGACGCGCTCAAGTGTAGTAGACACTCCCCCACTACTAAAATGGTACCACAGAATAAGGAATAGTACAAGTACAGAAATTTCACTTCCTAACAAAAACGGCGTTTAGGTATAAGAAACGTGCCTACTCTCTGCATCTCTGTCTATCCCATAACTTGTATTCATTCACGCGCGGCACGTGTAGCCCTAGGGTTGTCACGCCAAAAATACTTCAATGAGGCAAAACATGTTCTACCTCAGCTTTATAATATTATAGTATAGATATCACGCAAACGAATAGCGTAATCTATACTATTATAAAGCTGAAGAGTTTGTTTGAACGCGCTAATCTTAGGAACTACTGGTTAGAATTGTAAATTATTTTTCTGTTGGATAGTCCATTTATTGAGGAAGGCTTTAGGCTATATAACATCACCCTGCGACCAATAGGAGCGAGAACGCGGACGAAGTCGCGGGCAACAGCTAGTCATTTAATAAATCTCATATTTTTTTAACGAACCATGTAACGTCACCAATCACGGTGGGTTTTGCAAGAAAAAAAAAGCATCCCCATTTTACGTGTAGAGGAAGTACCTTCAAACTACATAATATTGGGGGACAATCATCAAAATACATAATATCGTGTTACATATGGAAGAGCTCATTGTGTGCATCTCAAATATATATTTTTTGTCATTTTAATATAATTATTTAGAAATTATCTAAGAAAAGAGCCAAAAAAATACCATACCCCCTTCATCTCTCAAAAAAAAAACATTTCAAATCATCAACCAACAGGTTTTGTCGGACATACAAATCAACACAGCACATACAACAGGTCATCTTCTTAAGTTTCTCAGGTATAGGTACCTACACTTTGCACGTGTTTCAAATGCTATGGCCACAACACAATAATGGACAACTATCTAAATAGGACAACTATTATGTAGCTAATCAAGTAAAATAAATTGAATAACGCGTGTTTCATTTTGAATATTATTACAGTTAGGTACAATACAATACAATACAATTATTCTTTATTGTTCACCAAAAACAAAAACAGTTAAACAGTAATTAAATAATTAAATAACGGTAGACAATTGGCGGTCTTATTGCTAAAGAGCAATCTCTTCCAGACAACCTTTGGGAAGTAGAATTAATGCAAAAAATATTGAGTAGGCAAACAAATAATAATAATCATCATAATAAGTCTTTAGGTATAAATAAAGATAAAAGAGTTATACACATACATATATACACAGATATGTAAACATACATAAACATACGCAAAAATAAATAGAAATTTATGCTAACAACACAGTCAAACCAGATAGAAGCTCTAAAATTGTTCAAACAACACACACTAAGAGGGAGAAATGCGAAACTACCGCAGTGACAAGTAGTATAGTTTTAACTTATTTTTGAAGATTAAAAGGGATTTAGCACATCTTATATCTACTGGCAGAGAATTCCACAGAAGAGCCGCCTGAAATGTAAAGGAATTATTGTAAAATTTGGAGCTGGAGGATGGAACAGATAGAAGAAAATTTTTAGCGCACCTTATAGAAGAAAGATAGTTGAAACGCTCCTTTAGATAGCGGGGAGTTGCAGGATTAAAAAGTATGCCATAAAGAAGACATAGTATATGAAAGTTACGTTTTAGTCGAATTGGAAGCCACTTGAGTTCAGAACGAAAATGAGATACGTGGTCATATTTACGTAACCCGAATATGAACCTGATGCAAACGTTTTGGATTCTCTCAAGCTTGTTCAGTTGCTCCTGTGAAAGATCGATATAGGACACGTCAGCGTAGTCTAAGATTGGGAGCAGTAACCTTTGAGCGAGCGCAGTTTTTGTGGCGATGGGTAGAAAATTACGAAGCCTTCTTAAAGAGCCTACGGCAGCAAACATTTTCCTGCTAACTTCATTCAACTGTGGAACCCAAGAGAGAGTGCGATCCAGGATAATCCCAAGGTTTTTTACTTGCGTAGAATATGGAATAAGTACGCCATTAAATTGAATAGGTGGAAGACTACTGAAGTCGACTCTAGAGACCATCTTAGTACTACCAATAATGATAGCCTGAGTCTTATCAGGGTTAACAGTCAGCCCATAATTTTCACTCCAGTTTGAGATGCGCACTAGGTCACTATTCGTAGAGGAGATAACTGAAGGGAGATCACTAAGTACACCTTGAGAGTAAATTTGAAGGTCGTCGGCATAAAGGTGATTAGATGAAAATAATTTATGTGTTATGGAGTACTTACTTAATAAGTAAATCGGCGGAAATGTACCTAACAAAGTAACCAGGTGGTTCGTATCGTATTCATTTGTATTGTTGTTGTACATTGTAACTTACAACTTGATAATTTTAAACATCAAGGTTATACTAAATAAGTACTTATTATTACATATACCAAACTAAAAGAAAAACTTACCGTTCACAATTTGTAGGTAATTGAAAAAAAGACACACCAACGTTCCTTCGGGTATTTAAACAACCATATACAGAACATGTGGTGCAGGTTATAGGTTTCATCGTGTTTTTTTTTAAATTACACAAAAAAATACGTTAGCGCGGTTCGTCGCGATCAAGTCGGCGGCGCGCGGCAGCGGATCACGACGGGCACGTACACGCGGACCGGACGGCGTCGGCCCGCGACTGACAGCTAGTTTCGGGGATTTCGAGCGTTAGGTTATTAACGCGGCGCGCTCCACCCATTGCAAGCCCCTTGATGGTACACATAACCTTTTTTCTTTTCACCATCCAATCCTCAAATCCAATTTCCCACGACGCTCAAGTAAATACATATTTAGCATCGCAGGCTTTAATTTTCAAAATAATAATTTAAGCTTTGTATCATTTATTGAATGTCCATTAAATGTCCTTTACCCCTCAAATGAAAACCAACCACACCAGCGGCCAGTTATACCAAACTCTAGAAGTCCATTAAGCACTTATTAATATTAACAACAGAGACAAAACAATCATTAGTGGTTTGAACCCGACCCAAGCTGATTTATGCTCTGAGTATATCATGTTTGGGTTCATTTTACGTGGGCAGAGGTTTAGCAGACTTAAAGTTACGATTTATTGATAGGCTAGTTTGGGCTGGAATAGATTTGTGGGTCTGTTGTTAGTAGAAAGAAATTTTTAACACATAATATTTTAAACGTTATTACTATATACCTTTTCTCAAACATATTTGAAATATGAATGAATTAATAAAGATTTATTTGAAACACACAACACAACATTACAATTTGCTTAAACTAGAGAAAAATAAGGGTAGTACAGTGTTGAGAGTGGTCTCAAAAAGGAGTGCACTCAGCATGTGTCGCAGCATGAAGTGTGTAGCGATGCTACTTAGATTTTATAGTATGATTATTTATAGGCATAGTTGAGCTTAAGGTTAAGGCATGTTCTGTAACATAGATTTTCATATGAAATAACATTGTCCGCATATCGTAGTATGTAGGAACTGATTACTGACCTTATAAATGATTAGTCTAACGCCTTTTCAACAACCAGCAAAGCATACAATCGCCGCTGGAGCCCTAGAAACCCACTTTCGACAAACTTCACTGGCTGATTTAGACACTTTACCAACACTAAAACATAGGTTGTGGCACATCAAAATGTTCGTCGTGACACGGCGCATTCATTTATATTAGTAATTACGCTCATTAACGCGAATTGGAAGAAATCCATTTAAAAACAATAACAGGGTAAATAATAAAACATTATAACACATGCCAGTCGGTAGATTAAGAACAAATGTCAAATGACAGATCCGATTCGCGCAAGTGACACAATTTGATTTCGTTTACGTCACAGTTTAAAAAGTCATGATATTAAAACACGAATAGCTGCAAAAGTTCATTATTTGAAGAAGTTTATATTTAAAGTAATTTTTATAATTAATTGAATGTGCGTCGATTTGCGACACTAAGACACGGTAGCAGCGTTTACGCGTAAGCGGGTTTCGGAACGACGCCTTTTACCTTTTTCTTTTTCTAGACACTGATCGACGAAACTGACAGATCGATACGAGCGATATTAGAGAACAGACGCTGTGATTTGGCGTTCTCCCCGATTCCGCGCGCGCGCGTCGCGCTTGCAAATAAAAATGTTGTAGCTTGTCCGCCATGGTTGCCGAATAAGCATTCTTTGAGAATTGTTCCTAAACTGTGCCAGTGAGGTGAACCGTGTGACGATGTGCAGGGTGTTTGTGCGTGCCACCGTAATGGCGCAGTGATCATGCGTTTTAGTCACCGTAGGCTACAAGCTTGAGAGCTCGTGGGCTTGTGACTCGTCCACGCGCTTGCTTTGGAGGCGCCCCGGCGACAGCGCGCCTTCGGAGCGACCTGCGTGGGCCAGCAGGCCGAGGTGCTTCACACGAGCTCCCCAATCTCGGGTACCGAAGAACCCGTGAGTTCGTCTCCGGCTCCGGGCGCGGTTTGGTGCAGTTGTGACGGGGCAGCACGGTCGCATCGCCGCCTGGCCGCAATTGCGTCGGCCGTGACATCAAGGTCCCACAATACAGGACAACACAGGGACGCGACGCTTCCCGCCATTTTTCCTGCCTCCTGTCAGTTCGTTCGGCGAACTGACAAGCGATGACACCACCACCGGCTCCGGCGTATTGATGGACTGATGTGAGTGACGTGCGATCTGGTCGCGACGGACTTCCTGCGTAAGTGACTTTCTTTATACGTCTTGGCCAAGATTATTTCGCGCTGCGTTTCTCGTATTAATATCGGGAGCTCCCACGTTCGTATGCGTTGCGGATAACGATGTGTAGTCCTATCGTAATTAGCCTTTTGTAGAGCCTCTGCGAGGGCTAATAAGATGCAAAGTTGAGATATTATAAGTATTATATGTTAAATTCTTTGGCCTTTTTAATTCATTCCTTGCAAATACACCAACCCAAGGCGGAACCAAGAGGACCTTTGAACTAATGGTTCAGTGATTTGGTCCGGCTGAAATCCGAGCAACTTTCTTTAATACTTTGTAACGAGTAACACCATATATCACATCATCATTACACCAACCTAGCACATTTTATTCGTTACAAGTGCCACGAAGCTGATTTTCAGTGAATCCATTTAAATAGTACAACACAAATAACAAAAAAAAAACCAAACGAAGCAGAAATACATCAGATACTTACAGCGAAGACACGGTTTATATATAGAATAATGCTAATAAATAAGTAGGTATAGAATAATATGAAAAAATACTTACATTTTGTTCGTTATAATAGGCTGCGAAGAATCACTTTTCGGATGCGCCGAAACGACCGCCATAATCACCACGCTTGGCATGCGGATTGCCGAACGCAGTATCTCCACCGCACTCCAAGGATGCTGCTGCCCATCCCCCGGTGGTCTTGGTCGTAGTTTTAGGACATACCCGGGATCGACGCCCTGGTCCTTGTAATTTTGCATATGACATGTGATCCAAATAAATAATGATTATGTATCTAATTTAAACGCGAAGTTTGACTCTCAAATTGACCCTCTGGTCAAGTTTTTGCGTCCTAGTGCTTTACTTTGTTTACGAGACCATTCCAAGTTGAATTTGCGTAGTTAGGTCACCGATCGGCATAAATAGCCCTATCGTCCTAATAAGAGGTAATGTGAAAGCTATTCTGACTTCGAAAG
Source organism: Notocelia uddmanniana (assembly GCA_905163555.1). Classification (NCBI taxonomy): domain Eukaryota; kingdom Metazoa; phylum Arthropoda; class Insecta; order Lepidoptera; family Tortricidae; genus Notocelia; species Notocelia uddmanniana. The sequence continues at coordinate 2,913,957 of LR991074.1, read as the reverse complement.
GGAGGATTTTATTCCATTACTTTTTAGGGTTCCGTAGGCAACTAGAAACCCTTATAGTTTCGCCATGTCCGTCTGTCTGTCCGAGGCTTTGCTCTGTGACTGTTAGGGCTAGAAAGCTGCAATTTGGTATGAATATATAAGTCAAAAGTCTGGACCCGGGTATGTCCTAAAACTACGACCAAGACCACCGGGGGATGGGCAGCAGCATCCCTGGAGTGCGGTGGAGATACTGCGATCGCCAACCCGCATGCCAAGCGTGGCGATTATGGCATTTACCCCCCATGAAATTAGGGGAGGCCTATGTCCAGCAGTGGACGTCCTTCGGCTGATATGGTGGTGGTGGATATAAGTAAAAAAAACTGCCAGCCGTAAAAATAAATAAGGGTAGGTACCTCCCCTACCCGTAAAGTAGGAATGATTTTTTTTTGCTTTAACCCTATAGTGTGGGGTACTGTTGGATAGGTCTTTCAAAATGAATAATGGTCTACATCAAACATTTTTTGATAAAGTGAATGTTTTCGGAAATATTATGCATAAATTTAATTAATTATAATATTATTTTTCTTTTTTTTTAAGTAAGTTCATTGGGCAAGTACGGAACCCTACACTGAGCATGGCCCGACTGATTTTTTATTTTATGAAGTCCCTAACTAAGGCGCCTTCCTGACTTGTCGATGCGGGGGCGGTACGATATGAGAAAACTGTCAGCTGTCAGTGTCAACCGATGCTAATGCAGTACTGCCCCACTTCTGCGCATGGTATTACTACTGCGCAAACGTATTACTGACAGTATTTTGTCAAGTGAGGAAATCTCACATCGGTAAATTCACGTCAAAGAGCAAAATACCTATGACATATCGCTCCCGCCCCGCCAAGTCAGGAAGTCGCCTAAGGCGACTTCCTGGTTGGTCGATGCGTAATTGGCGGTATGGAATCTATTATCTGTAAGTTTAATTATGCTTTTGTTTTTTTTTATTGTGTTTTAAGTACGACGTGTCAACAGCCCTATCTAATATGCGATGAACGGGTCACAATACCAATTTTGTGTTGCGGTACAATTTTGATTAATACGTCACCACAACTAAACGAAATTTTATACACCGCAAACTATGAATCTTCCCTGCCTCTACCCACGTAATCGGTTTCGATTGCATGAAAATTAGCGACAATGAGCAGGTGTGTCGAATATTAGTCTAGGTCGCGAGACTAGGGACTGGTCTTCACCATTATGCTTTGTCAATATTTAGTTTATTAGCAGTTTAGTTTATGTTATTGCTTATTATATCCGGTGTCTTTAGATAAAATATATTAACTACTACTCGTACTCTTCCAGCTAATGCCGAATTCTCTACTACTATCTCTTCTACCTTAATGCCGAGCGTGTCCCTCTCATAAACCAATAATTAGTGAACTAAACCTATGGCCCAATAACGGTGAAACCCAATATACTGACCGTTATTAAGTTTCACCATATTGTTTTGCAAATGACCGTGTGATGCTCTAATAAGAACGAATAGCTATCGATTATGTGAGAACTTGTTACCGCCCGTGACGTTTTATGGTTGATATGCGTTCGTGTATAATGTACATTACGGTTGTTAAACAAAGAAAGGCCGATATCGCACATGTTTGAGTCCCGAGCCGCAGGCGAGGGTCATAAATATGTTAGAGAGGGCTTTCTGTTTTACGACTCGTGTTTTGTACACAATTTTACGTCGCCACTTGGGTAAAGCGCTTTTTGGCAAGGTGTGGTGTAAATATTATAAACGCGATAGTAAGAAGTTTTTTTAATACCACGTCGGTGGCAAACAAGCATAAGGCCCGCCTGCTGGTAAGCGGTCACCGCAGCCTATGGACGCCTGCAACTCCTAGGGTGTCACATGCTCGTAGCCGACACTTTAAGAATTTATACATTATTTAATTTATAAGTTGCGTGTTTGTTGCTATATAGAACTCTGATTGTTGTACCGTTTTAGATAAAGTTTGGTATGGAGATAGTAGAATAAGTTACAGGCTAAGAGGTGAGGGTACATTGCACAAATTGAATTGGTAGATTTTAACAATCTACCAAGCAAGTCTTAGTTTCTCTTTATAACTCATTTTTTTTGAGTGAGGCGTGCAATGAAGAGCAATTTTAATGTATCATTATGGCAATTTCAGAAATATATTTTTTTTTTCAAATTATGACACATTTTAGCTATAAAACAATTAGAATTGGTTTCTGAATTTCGCTTCAGTTTCTCAAATAATTCCGTTAAAATAAATATCGACCGAGTGAAACGAAGGCCTCCGCTTCAGTCCGGATTTCCGACTGGTCTCCTCTACAGTTCGCATTTCTCAGCCGATTCTTGTGAAATTTTGTGAGCAGGTTCAATTAATTGTACTTATAATTTTTTTGTGTAAAGTCTGATTTTAGAAAACTTTAAATTGTGAAAAAAAAATACAATAAAAAAAAATATGTAAAAGAAAAATTCCAGCGCCACTGGTAATTAATTATCTTCATCTAATGATAAGTAATACATATATAGTACATACATACATAAACTCACGCCTATATTCCCCAATGGGGTAGGCGGAGCACACGAAAATCAATTTCACTGCCACTTCTAGCTATTGTAAGTGTATAGATGGAGAAAATGTGATATTGCGGTGACAGAATCTTGAAAAATGACAAATGACAGTAATGAGCTGTCTATTTCATCAAACTTCATGCCAGTAAGCAAAATACAAAAAGAAATGAATAATAACGACTACGGTAACTGACAACTTAGAAACATAATCAGAAATTCATAGCAACTTTTGAAACTGTGAAGTGAAAATTAAATGATACATCGGTAATTGTATTGTATTGTTGACATAAACTTAGTCCATGACATGTTCTAAGTTTTAATGCCAACTGAAACACATTGGGTTTGACCTGTCACCATGACAGTTAATATAACATTGACATTGACAGCCTGTCACTTGCCGCTTTCAAAGATTGGCTTAACTTGAAATTGGCTTCCTGTTTTGATCGTAATAATGTAGTATGTAAAGGGTTTCTGCGTAGTGCAATCAAATTACCACTTTATGATGGCTGGTTTAAGGTTGAAAATTGAATACTGATGACTTACAATAAGGGATATGAAAGCTTGGTAAGAGTTACATTTGAAACTAGCTGATTCCCGCAACTTCTTCCGTGTCTTCGCTCCTATTGGTCGCAACGTGATGTTATATAAAATATGTAGTTTAAAGCCATGCTCGATAAATGGGCTATCCAACACAATAATAATTGTTCAATTTGAACCAATAGTTCCTGAGATTAGCGCGTTCAAACAAACAAACAAACTCTTCAGCTTTATAATATTAGTATAGATATCGTGGAAGAATAATACAGTCGACCTCATAAGTAGCTGTGGACTTTGTCGCTCTCACACGTTAGACATTAAGTATGACAGTTTAAACATGTCGTTAAAGCGACAAGGTACAAAGGTGTTCAGCCCCTTGTGAGGCCGACCTTACAAAGCCGGATTCATGTGGTGTTGAATAAAATTCTGGTGTCGAGTAAGATCACCAGAGCTCCCGAGGCTGTGCTGTGGCGAGAGTGGGGACCTGCATTTGTCTCCAGATGTCAATAAAACGAATCTTCAAGTCAATAAAGGATTGACAATGCGCTTGACCATTCTGGAGGAGCGCGCTTCCATAGTCAACGGTGCCTGGTTACCATCAGACAGGTCCTATGCATGTTTGCCAGCGCCGTTGTATAAAAAAAGAAAAAATGGAGCACATAAAACGACCCGTTGACGTATCCACCACCACCATATCAGCCGAAGGAAGTCCACTGCTGGACATAGGCCTCCCCCAAATTCACGGAGGGTATATGCCATAATCGCCACGCTTGACTTACGGGTTGGCGATCGCAGGATCTCCACAGCACTCCAAGGATGCTGCTGCCCATCCCCCGGTGGTCTTGGTCGTAATTTCAAGACATACCCGGGTCCGTTGACGTATGTTCCTTTGCGATGAAGTATTGGATTTTGAACATGACAAAACATATGTAGTTTGATCCCATATTGCCCGGACATATTCATCTATCTCTTCCTCTTCCTCTTTTCCCACCTACGTGGGGTCGAGTCTCCTTGTCAGTTTGCGCCACAGTGATTGATTCTGGTTTGTCTGCTCATCGATGTAATAGGTTCTTGAGGTTTTTTCTAATCTTGGACTACTAAGAAGATTTTGGTCTACCTCTTCCTCTCGGATGTCCGAGATTTGAACAAATGTTAACGATATGGTCTTTTCTTCTCCTCTGAGTGACATATTCATCTACTTATCTAAAATATTATTATACCGAGGGTTGCGTGGTGAAAGCCGATAAGTCGCGTAAAAGATTTTTTTGAAAATAGAACTATGCGTAAGGGATATAGAGTTTTTTATTTCAACAAGCAATTATTTCGATTTATCGGGTTTGACCACGCAACCCTTACAGGGTTTATAAGGTCTCTTCCTTAGAGTATCTGCAGTAACCTCTTGTGCCCAAATATTTTGTTTGCTTTTTCTATTCGCAGAAATATTGATCTAATTTATAGTCTCCAAGTAATGGATGTTGATACCACGAGATAATAGCGCAACAGTCAATGCAGATTTGGAGGGTAGCATCAAGTTTTCACTCATGACAGTTTTTGCATTTTTGGTTTTAAAGGATATTTTTGGAGTTTTTATAAAAAAAAATATCAATATCACTCCAGATGAGTCAAAAATAGACGATAGCAATATTTGAGTAAAAAAAGATAAACATTTTTTTTTATTAAAATTACTACTTATGAAATAATTGCTTGCTGAAGATTTCCAAATATTACTGTTAAAGTGTTAAAACTCTTCCCCCAACCAAGTCTCAATCAAGTCAGTCAGTTTTGATCAAGTTCAAAACTGTTTTCAGTACCTTAATTCACTTTGACAAAAAACCAACTGCTCATTCGCGGCATTTTCACTCAAAATCCAGGTGGCGAAGAGATGTAAAACTCTGTAGTTAATGACGTATATTAATAAGGGGACGGAGAGCAATTGTAACTTGCTCAGCGAGGGAAGGAAGTGAGCTCAAGAGGGAGATAGCACACAGTAGTTTTGCGACAGTACGATAATTACCGTGGCCCTGTTCTTCCACATTTAGTTGGTTCGATGCGAAAATTATCTAACTTATTTTTTTGTCCTGTCTATCCAATCTTCTTTGTATACTAACGGTTGGATAAATGTCGAAATAGAATTTGTCACTGAAGTTCGACTGAAGTACTGAAATGACTAATTTCACTCTGCCTTAAAATTGACTATTTCTGCGCAGTTTGCCCTTCGGGCATCTGAAGATACCTAACGAACCTAGCCTGATGACGGTAATGGGATTTTTGGGACAACAGTATGATAAAAATATTAGTTCCACTTGTCCCATGGGTCTACTGGGACGTAATCGTCTCAGTTGTCCCATGATGGGACAACTCAATGGAACTAGTGGGATAGAGATAATATTTTGGCCTTCGCGATGTCCGGAACTTCCAATTGTCCCGTTGGTATTTTTTTTTACAAAATATGTATCTGATCAACCAATTGGTTCGATAGGAATAAGTGGCTACATGAGTTCCATTTTGTACAACTGGTTGATCAGTTTAGTTGATCGGAGTGGAAGAAGCGCCGTGGCCATTTAAACAAATAAATACGGTTGAAACCGACTATTTGCGACATTTTCCGGACTACAATTGGACGCCTTCATCAGGTTGAGTGTTGACAGACGACACTGTCATCATCAAATTCTTTATCCATGTGTTACTGCGTGCACTAAGCATTTTATTTTAAAGATGTAACGATAAAATTTAGTCTCTTTAATATGAATATAGATTTCAATGTTTCCTGCATTACTTACGTTGTAGCTTTAGATTTAGGTCACTTTTATTTGATTTAAGTTGTTGAAAGCTGTAAATTTGCTATTTTGTCAGTGTTTATTATTCGGTCGTCTTAGCAACGAAAATTATCAAACTCACTTTTGTTGTGTTGTAATGTAACGAAATAATAAATTCGTAATTAAAAATTTAGAATTATGACATTTTGGAATGCCGGATGGAAATATATACTTAAAAGGCGAACATCGCTTTAAAAGTAAAGTAAAAGTAAAAGTAGTTTATTCTTCAAATTAGGCATATTACATGCACCTATGAACGTCAATAAACTACCACCGGTTCGGAAAAATAAACCTCTGCCACGAGAAGAACCGGCGTAAGAAACTCGGCGAGGTGTCATTTTTTCAAACAATATACATTGTATAGTTAAATATAAAATTACAGTCTCAGTTACTACAAAAATAACAAGCTACAGTAGAAAACCTATTTTCGCGATAGATTAGCCGTGCAGGACACTATCACTGCCAAACATCCCTGTCCATGATGTAATCGTTTACCTTATAATATGCTTTTGAAATAAGTGTTTGTTTTACTACAGATTTGAATTTAGAATTGCTAAGTTCAGTAATGTGTTTTGGAATTTTATTGTAGAATTTAATACAATTTCCCAAGAACGACTTTTTCGCCTTTACTAGTCTATAGAAGGTTATTTTCAGTTTCCCAGTGTTTCTGGTGGCTATTGGTTTATCAGCGTTCGTTGGGAAATTGCACAAATTCTTCCTAACATACATTATTATTTCAAATACGTATAGGGACGGCAGGGTTAGAATATCTATTTCTTTGAAAAATTCTCTTAATGAGTCACGCGACCCCAAGTTATAAATTGCCCGGATAGCCCTTTTTTGCAAAATAAAAACAGTTTCAATATCTGCAGCTGATCCCCACAAGATTAGACCATAAGTAATTATACTATTAAAATAAGCAAAGTAAACTAACCGTGCCGTTTCCACATTGGTAAGCTGCCTTATTCTCCTGACTGCAAATGCAGCAGAGCTCAACCTACTTCCTATCGCTGTTATATGGGAACCCCACTGCAATTTTGAGTCCAATGTAATACCTAAGAATACAGTTGACGTAACAAATTCTAATGTTTGGCCATTAAGTTTAATATTTGTATCTAAGTTTCTATTTGACGAGTTCGCTAGAGAGAATTTCATACATTTAGTTTTTTTCGGATTCAACACTAAGTTATTGGCAGCAAACCAGTCAGATATCATGGACAGGGTATTATTTGGTTCAATGAGTTCAGTATCTTTCCTATTTACCTTGAACAGTAATGAGGTGTCGTCTGCGAACATTACAATGCCTGATCTTCGGCTTACCATATATGGTAGATCATTTACATAAACAAGGAACAGGAAAGGGCCTAGAATAGACCCCTGAGGTACTCCCATCTCTACCACTGTCTCTGACGAAAGGGCTTTATTTATCGCTACCTTTTGATTTCTCTGTGTTAAATATGATTTCATAAGATCCAATGCATGTCCTCTGATACCATAGAAATTAAGCTTACAAATTAAAGTTCCATGATCTACACAATCAAAAGCCTTGGAAAGGTCACAGAACACTCCAATGGCGTCATATGACTCTTCCCAAGACTGCAAAATAAATTTTATTAAACTTGCACCTGCATCAGTAGTTGATCTACCTTTCGTGAAACCGAACTGCTGTGCGTGCAAAATATTGTGTGAATTAAAATGAGAAACCAATTGCGTAAGCATTATTTTTTCGAATATTTTGCTAAACGCAGGTAGGATAGAAACTGGACGATAATCAGAAGGATTATCTCTATGACCTGATTTGAAAATAGGAACTACTTTACTACACTTCATTAAGTCTGGAAAAATGCCATTGTCTACACAACTATTAAAAATGAGAGCTAGAGTGGGTGCAACGACCTCGAGAATAGATTCCAGTACCATGACTGACACGCCCCATAAGTCCTCAGTCCTCTTTATTTTTAACATTTTAAAAGACTTCAGTACATCTAGAGGAGAAACATGATGAAATTTGAAAATATTTAGTGACTCTAATTTTACGTTCTCATTCAGAAGGGATTCTGCTATTGTGGTAGATGATGCCAAACTTTGAGTCGTGACTATAGGAATTTTGGAAAAGAAATTATTAAATTCATCGGCTACTTTTAGTGCATTAGTAATTAAATTATCCTCTATTTTCAAAGAAATCGTGGACTCTTTATTACTTCTCTGCCCAGTCTCTGTGTTTATTATTTTCCAGACAGTCTTGGCTTTGTTATCTGAGGACTTTATTTTATTATTCAAGTGCATTGCTTTTGCCTTTGTGCACACTGTTTTGAATAATTTGGAATAATCCCTAACATACTGATGGAAGCGTTCGTCAGTGGTGCAAGATCTCCTTTCATAAAGTTGGTATAAGTTATCTCTACTCTTTCGAATTCCGGTAGTTGCCCAATCATTAAATCTCATTTTATTGTTTATTTTAATACGCTTTTTACTACAAGTCCTATTAAATTCGTTACACACTGTATTCAGAAGCATTTTGAATTGATCATTCGGATCATTTGATTCTACCTGGGTGTTCGGCATGGCGACTAGTAGATTTGACTTTAGTAGTTCTAGTCTACTTTTACTCAGGGGTCTTATTTCTATAACGCGATCTGGAGGTTTTACTTCGCAAGGTAGCCTGACCATCTGAGCTTTATGATCCGACCGGACTCCATTCACTATGCTTCTGTCTAGATGAGGACAGTTTAACCAAATATTATCTATGCAAGTGGCAGAGGTCGGAGTAACTCGGGTAGGTGCTTCAAATAAGTAGTCAAAATTGAACGATTTAAAAAGAGTGATGTACTTATCTTTTTCGACTGATTGTGATATAATATCGATATTAAAGTCGCCACAGACCACTACTGGTTTTTTACCACTTATTGCTTTACTAAGTACATCCTCCATAATTTCTATAAAAGATATTAAGTCACCTGATGGTGGTTTATAAATGCAAAATATCAGATACTGATCCGTCTCTGCACAAGCAATCTCACAAACACGATCAACAGAACAACCTGAGAGGTCTTTACGTTCTTTAAAAGTTAACCCATTTTTCACTAAAATAATAGAGCCACCACCCTCTGCGGTAGTTCTGTTGAATGCGCTGGCCAATACGTAATTATTTACATTAAATTTCATCATATGATTCTTTAACCAAGTTTCTGTTAAGCAGACTACATCTACATTAAGCTCTTCTGTAAATAATTCTAAATCTAGTATTTTGCCAGTGAAGCGATTTTTGAACTTTGAACATTCAGTTTCTTGCCGACTAACTATTACTCGAGTCGTATTTTGGTCAGTGCAGGGCCAGGCCCTTGAGACCCTGCATATCAAGAAGATTTCGCCCAATAGAACGTTTGCGACTTCCTAACTGTAGATTTATATATTCTTCCAATTCAAACTCTGGAGCCTGCCACTCTGAGGCGCTTAGCTCACCCTTTTGAGACATCGAATCCATCTACTTCGGGTCATCCAGACTCCTACCGTCACTCCGAACTGGAAGTTGTTAGGAGTCCTGCCTGTCATCACTCTGATCCGAGAAGTTACCGGGAGACCTAACCCTGTCGTCTCTCCGACCCGGGAAGTTACCGGAAGTCCTACCTGCCGTTATTCCGTCCAGGAAGCTAGCAGGAACCCTGCTTTGTTTTAATTACCAAGTTCATTTATATCGCTTTTGTAAAGTGCCATTATAACATTTGACGAAATAAATATTTACGTATCTTGACCCTGACTTCTTAATTTACTTTCATCTTCACTCAAACCTCTTCTTTTCAATTAGTATTTTTACCTTGCCTTTCAATTACTTGAAAGGCAACGTAACACGACAAGCTCCCATTTCCTTCTATTTCGGATCGTTCAGATGCTATTTAATTCATATCTGGCTAGTTAATTTTATTTTTGACGTCCTGTTCCTAAGAAGACTGCGGTCGTTTCCCGTTTGGAACACCCTGTTGTGCCGTTAATGACGCTCGTTCCTCATCAAGTTTTTGTCGGGTTACAATGGCTGGGTGCGCGGTTATTGAGCGAGATTGAGGTGAACCGGTTTATAACCGGTTTATGTTATTGTAACATAATCACGAGTATACTTAGGAAACCTATTCTAGAATAAAACCAATATTTCAACTGAAAGTCCCTATAGTGTATTCTTAGATCTGACGTGAGGATATTAAAGTTAGGCATATTTCTGACTCTTTATTGATCCAAAGATTCGTGTTGTTGACAGCTAGAGAAAATATAAAAACCCTTGCTCTGAGATATATCTAGTTATTTGGGGTAGCAGGGTTGCAGGGTTGCGTCGGAGATGATTGAAACTTAAGATCCAAGTATATAGTGAACACTTTATTAAAAGAAATACCCTATTTTATACACGTTAGGTTTAGCATATACAAGCAATATGCGTTTGTACTGCAGTAAACTATGAAGTTACTGTTAAACTCTAAAGGTGACTAATGACCATACTTCAGCTCAACACAGTGCGTTCTCGGGAGCTCTGGCGACCTTACCGACGCCCGAAAAACAAAACTACAGATCCCACCCCGCCAAGTCAGGAAATCCACCACCACCACCATCCGCCGAAGGACGTCCACTGCTAGCTGGACATAGGCCTCCCCCAATTTCATGGGAGGTAAATGCTATAATCAGGAAATCGCTACTAATGTGGTAAGTCTGGATAGGCAGTAAGAGAACACGTTTCATTGACATAAAATATACAAATTTATTCATATAGGCATGTTATTAACATTTATCTCACGTACCTGCGTTACAATTAACCGATTAACCAATGAACATAAATTTTGGCATAGCTTTCAGAACGACGTGTTAATTCGTTTGCAATATTAGTTTGCCGTTAAAGTATATTAGCTATTTAATTGGACTAATCATTTGGTACTTAACTGGCAGTGGGCGGAGCACATAATACGTAGAACCGATGGCTGTTGGGGCGGAAAGGTTCTCGAGTGGCGTCCACGTACCGGAAGGTTCAGCGTGGTTAGACCCCCCACAAGGTCGACTGATGACCTGGTAAAGGTCGCAGGAGCCCGCTGGATGCCGGTGGCGCAGGACTGGTCATTTTGGAAGTCTTTGGGGTTGGCCTATGTCCAGCAGTGGACATCCTTCGGCTGATATGACGATGATGAATCATATGGTTTATTGGTTTTACAAATTGGGCTGCTTTGACGACCAAAAACGAGTCTAGTCCTCCGGCTTATAAACACGTCATTTTGCTCGGTCCTGGGCAATTTCTCGCCAGCTTGCACCGGCTCCGCACTCACGCTGGTCCGCGTCCACCAAATCCTTCCAATGATACTTGGGGCGACCCACAGAACGCCGTCCGGTCGGTCGGCCTAAGTATGCTCACTTCTCGTGTATACCTGTGCCCTATTACATCTTTCTAGTAGTAACGGTTACTGAGCTAAGCTGCGGACAGACGGCTGGACGGATATGGCTAAGCTATAAGGATTCCTTGTTTACTACGAAACCCTAAAAAGAGTCACTTAAGTATTAAAGGGTTTTTAAAGGTTAATTAGTAACCAGCTTATTTGGTGTGCCATTTTGCGGCCACTTGGATGAGCTCGAGAACTGAAGGGATATTGTCCCGATTTTTAATGGATTCTAATTCAATAAGTACTAAATATAATGCATACGACTCACTACCTTTTAATGTTCCTGGTTTTATTTCTGTTTAAAATAAATAAATAAAAATCATTTATTTCGTGTAACTATGGACACATTTATGTTAGTACAAGTTGATGGAAAAAAAAAATATTGTGAGTACAAGGAAATAGACAATTATCATTATTATTCATTTAACTATCTTTGTATGTTTTCTCTATGTTCTTCTTTGCGATTTTACCATGTAATGCGATCTAATTTTATTGTACCTAAACATGCAGTCAGTTGACATAGAACTATTGTTTCTTTATCGATTTAATTTCGTATTTTATCAATAACCAAGTATGAGCATTTTTCATACCACGTAGGTGGCAAACAAGCGTACGGGCCACCTGATGGCAAGCGGGTATGTATGTCGTATGAGTTATAAGTAGGTATGATCGGTAGAAATGTTACATGTTTAACTGAAAAACCTCGTCCTCACCAAATTAACTCCGGTCGCGTTACCAGCATAATGACTCGACTATTGTTGCAAATCTAAATTTTCTTCAAACAAAAGCAGGATATTTTCATCAGCCTCAGATCTCCAGCAACATTATGGGTACGGATCAGATTTCCCAGACGTACAAACTGATTTGCATAAAATGTTTGCTCTCTTTTTCATTTTTATTTCAAACAACCGAACCAATTTCTGGTTTGTGAATTTTGAAACATGGCTGAAATGTTACGGTTTTAATGGATACGGAGAAAAAACTCATTTTACAAGGAAGAGCTATCATTTTATTATATTGTTTGCCTAACATATCGTTTTCATTAATTATAGTACAACATTGAAATAATGTTTACTAGTGATAGTTTTACGTTTTTAAACAAAATGGCGCTGGCATAAAAAAAAAATCAAATCAACTAATAAAATTCAATAAAATGATAGAACCTGCTCACAAAATTTCACAAGATCCGGTTGAGAAATGCGACCTTGTAGTGGAGAACAGCCGGATATACGAAATCATTTTTCCCGAGTTTTTTCTTTCATTTATTAATCAGTTGCATCCATGGTATTATATGTATTATAAGATGACAGTGTATACATATGCAGTGCTACATGGACCCTGCTAGGGCGAAACAACAGCTGATTTTAAATTTAACTTAGAATCAATACGTTTGATTTTAATATCAGATCTAAACAATGCCTGTCACAAAATTATGTAATTGCCAAGTCACAAAATTTTATTTAGTTAGCAAATAAAGAATAATAAGAATGCCTGAGACTTGGTACTACAAAATATCACACAAATATAAAGGTGAAAGTTCAACACATTTGTACACAGAGGATTACGTAGTATGAATGTTCGTTGAGAATATAATTTGAACATTCTTTATACGTTAGTGGGTACAAGTCAACGGCCAAGTCACACAACATTAACTATAAATAATAAAGAAAGATTTTATATCAGACGACGGTGGTTATAGGGTTAAACGCATGTTAAACATAAATGTTATAAAAAACTGTCCCACGTAATTACTATAATTTTATTGTATTTATTGACTAAATAAAAAATTATTTATATTAATGCTGGTGTGCTTTAAAATTAAATAATTTTATCAGATAATAGCTATTTACGATACAAGGGTTGTAAAACAAAGAAAGGCCGATATCGCAGAAGTCTGAGGCCCGAGCCGCAGGCGAGGGTCATAAATATGCGAGAGAGTCTCTTTAATATATATACAGTATTTACAAGAAGCCAAAAGGTTCTCTATCTCCACTCAGAGGCTCATCGAGGAAAGGAATGAGATGATTCTGCAGTCTTCAGCCGATGCGAAATTATACAGGCAGCTCAATAAACAGATCTCTAAGTCCCTTACCCGCGATCTGCGCCAATTCAATACAAATCGGATTGAAGAGGCCATCGAGCAGAATAAGGGCTCTAAAGTTTTCTCAAGAGATCTGTCTATTGGGCAGAGCCAGCTCGCCAGATTAAAAACTGAAGATGGTAGAATCGTTTCGTCCAAACCTGAGCTTCTGAGTGAGATAGAGTGCTTTTATGGACAGCTATACACGTCAACTAGCAGACCCGAAGTTGGTCTGGCGGAAGACCCTAGAGCTAGATTAACCCGGCACTATACCGAAGATATCCCGGACATCAGCCTGTACGAGATTAGAATGGCTCTTAAGCAGCTGAAGAACAACAGGGCACCCGGTGAAGACGGAATTACAGCTGAACTCCTGAAGGCGGGTGAAAAACCGGTCCTTAGGGCCCTTCAGAAGTTGTTCGACTCCGTCTTACTGGAAGGGAAAACTCCAAAGGCATGGAACAGAGGTGTGGTGGTGCTGTTCTTCAAAAAGGGTGACAACTCCTTACTGAAGAACTACCGACCCATCTCACTTCTGAGCCATGTCTATAAGCTGTTTTCAAGAGTCATTACGAACCGTCTCGCACGCAGGCTAGATGACTTCCAGCCTCCCGAACAAGCCGGTTTTCGAAGAGGCTTTAGCACCGTAGACCACATCCATACGCTCCGTCAGGTTATACAGAAGACTGAGGAGTATAACCTGCCCCTCTGTTTAGCGTTCGTGGACTACGAGAAAGCCTTCGATTCGATCGAAACCTGGGCTGTACTACAATCTCTCCAGCGGTGCCAAGTGGACTACCGGTATATCGAAGTGCTGAAAAGTTTGTACAAGAACGCCACTATGTCAGTCCGACTCCAGGACCAGAACTCAAAGCCTATTCCGTTGCAGCGAAAGTCAGGCAAGGAGATGTTATTTCTCCTAAACTGTTCTCCGCTGCACTGGAGGATGTTTTCAAGACTCTGGACTGGAGAAGGCTAGGCATCAATATAAACGGCGACTACCTCACTCACCTTCGGTTTGCTGACGATATAGTAGTCTTGGCTGAGACCATGGAGGATTTAAGTACAATGCTCAATGACCTCAGTGAAGCCTCCGAGCGAGTTGGTCTAAGGATGAACATGAACAAGACGAAGATCATGTCAAATGTCCATGTCGCACCAACTCCCTTAACAATCGGACACTTTACGCTCGAAGTTGTAGACGATTACGTATACCTAGGACAGACTGTCCAGTTAGGTAGGTCCAACTTCGAGAAAGAGGTTAATCGTCGAATCCGACTCGGCTGGGCAGCGTTCGGGAAGCTACGGCACATCTTTTCGTCCAATATTCCGCAGTGTCTCAAGACAAAAGTCTTTGACCAGTGTGTGTTGCCAGTGATGACATATGGCACTGAAACGTTGTCGCTTACTATGGGCCTCATAAGAAGGCTCAAAGTCACCCAAAGGGCAATGGAGAGAGCTATGTTGGGAGTTTCTCTGCGTGATCGCATCAGGAATGAGGCCATCCGCAGCAGAACCAAAGTGACCGATATAGCCCTCCGAATCGCTAAACTTAAGTGGCAGTGGGCGGGGCACATAGCACGTAGAACCGATGGCCGTTGGGGCGGAAAGGTTCTCGAGTGGCGACCACGTACCGGAAGGCGTAGCGTGGGCAGGCCCCCCACACGGTGGACTGATGACCTGGTGAAGGTCGCGGGTGTCCGCTGGATGCGGGTGGCGCAAGACCGGTCATTGTGGAAGTCTTTGGGGGAGGCCTATGTCCAGCAGTGGACGTCTTTCGGCTGACATGATGATGATGATGATGATTTACAAGAATAGTAACAACGAAATAATTAAAGTTAAGGCAAGAAAAATTAAATAAAAGCCAATAATACTATAAATAAAAAACTTGAGCGTAAGGCTCAATATTCTCTGATTGATATTAAGTACCTAATAAATAATAATAATCTACAATCTATAATTATCTACGAACTGCATCTAATAGCAATTAGTACGTAAGGTTTAGCTGTTAGTGCTGATAATGGTGAATAAATGAATAAATAAATAAATAGATATGAGTGTTCTTATATTGATGAGGACACTTAACTTGCTAAATAGTTAGTAATAACTAATAAGATATCATTAAGTGAAATCAGCTAAACCCATTGTTTAGTTATCAGTTTTAATGAGCAATGGTTTGTATTTTGGCGAATATAATTCTAACATTCCGGGAAGGGTGAGACCTCGTCAGGGTCTTTGATAATGTTACACGGATATAGAAGGATTAGATTGTTCTAGCAATGTCTGCATTAAGCAGTACGAGGTTGGTGTTATGTGAGTAAGCTATCACTTTCAGTGTCAACTGTCATTAGAGTCAGTACCGATTTTTCCAAACATATCAGAGTAAAGCAGATCCGCTCATTTTAAGTTGAACGATTTCTGTACATCTGATCTATTCTCACTAATGCACGAATCAGAAAGTTTGAGAGAGACAAAGTGTCATTTGACAGGTCTTCACGTGTCAGTGCCTCCGTCTTCATAACTGAAAATTGTACTGAGCTGACGTTGTGGTGTGTTAAGTTTATATAGGATTTAACATCCTGGTGTGCTTTCAAATGGAAACAATTTGTTAACAGCCGAAAATGTTCTAACTCATTTGGTGCACCATAAGGGTTTAGCGAGACAACTATATGAAAAATCATCTGGCTTAATACTGCGAGTCTGCTTTTCTCTGATGTCTGTGGATTCTTCAATGCGTGCCTACATATAGACGACGTTCTGGCTTGGCGGGATCGATTATGTGTTTTGCTTGACATGACCTTATTGATGTCGCAGAGATTACCTCACTTGACGTGATACTAACAGTATTAAGTTTGCGCTGTAGCACAGAATAAATAATAGTACTACGTACAGAAGACCCACCGTTAACAAATTGTCCTTTAGGTATGCCAAACGTGCCTAAAGTCGAGCCAGAATTAGGGGAACTAACTTAACAGTTCATTGTACACTACTGTTGCCACGGTTTGGCTAGTGTTGTTAATATCGATATATAAAAAGTCTAGTTAGTCATTATTATTGTGATTAGAATCAAACTAATGATTTTTATTAAGCAAAATAATATTAATAAAAATTTATTGGAATTAAAAATACATCGAACATTATTTTGGACATCGTTAAGGACGCTGTCCGCCATTTTGTTTTGTTGACAGTTCGGACCATTGGTCAAACAAAGCAAGCCATTCGGCTTTCGAAAATACTTACACGACAATTACTTGATAAAATATAAAGATGGAAGATGGGACGTGTGCTAGTGTGGGACGCCACGTGTGTGGACACGTTAGGGCTAGGTCGTCAAGCGAGTTAGCGTTTTCGAGTTTTCTAAAAACAATCTGAAACGTAGAAAAAGGGGTTTAAAAATTTGAAAAAATTATATGTTTTACTTAAGGATCTAGTCTAGTCAAAGTTGCACTCAGATACACGATCTAATGAACTTCGCTCGATAGAAAGAGACCCCAAAGTTACTCCTTTTTGTAAAGCATTTACAATCTGACGACTAAACTATTGATGTTATAAATAAAGTTTTTAAACTAAACTAAAGCCATTCAGTATTTCTAGACATTTTTGCAGCATTTAAAAAGATAAAATGATTGTACAAATTAATATGTTTAAATACCTACAAAATGCGCGAGCGCGCAGGCTCGGCAGGCCCGATCAGTCGCGCGCTGGCGGACAGACAACGGACCTGTGTCAGTTTTATCCGCGACAGTTTCGTGCACCAAACAAGCAGTTTTTGACGAATTTATATAATTGTAGCAAATTATTTAAGAAGGGCAGTAAAAACCCAAATGAAAAAGTCGTAATTATTAACTAATAAATTATGGTCATAGTGCCACAGTATAAAAATGACAGTATAACAACTGAACTGAACCCCTCCAGAACTGGAACCAAAGTTGGTAAAAATGAAATGTTTATTACCAGAAATTGTAGATATAGTGAGAGATCTACTGCTTTGCACTTGATTTTTTTTTTAAGCTATGAGCTTCAACACATTAATTCCGTCCGTCTTTTTTTAATACCACGTCAGTGGCAAACAAGCGTACGGCCCGCCTGATGGTAAGCGGTCATCGCAGCCTATGGACGCCTGCAACTCCAGAGGTGTCACATGCGCGTTGCCGACCCTTTTAAAATTTATACACATCTATCTTTCTAGCTAATCTTCTTTTAAAAGATCTACCCATTTCCAGGTAGCTACCGTGGCAAGTTTGGTATCGTTTCATATACCATACTAATTCTTTTATCATCTTTATGTAAAAATCATTTCTGGTATTTTTTTTTTAAATACGGTAATCTTTCGCATAAATAGTAAAAACTTCGCAATGTTTTTTATGCTTTGAGAGCTAATAACTTTTGACGAATGAATTAAACCACCAAAAAATATTCTGTCTGTATTTTATGTGGCACTCGTTAGGGGAGGCCTATGTCCAGCAGTGGACGTCCATCAGCTATATGATGATGATGACGATGACACGCACACGACAAATAAATATAACACCCTGTATAAATATGACACAAATAGATAAAAAAATGCATGACATATTAAGAGGGCGCAGTACGCTCGGTTCTCCATACAAACGTATTTATGCTCTCATTTTAAAACGCCATGCTAGAATAACATGAAACATTGTATACACAATGGAATCCGGCATATCTAGGTCGAAAATAAGTTTCTGTTACTAGAAATTGTAAAAGAAAAAAAATACATCGGTTTTTTCAGTTTTTTACGGCTTGTATGAAAACCTTAATAATCGCTGTATTTTTTCTCCATTATAATTTCAAGCAACAGAAACTAATTTCCGACCTAGATATGCCGAATCCCATTGTGTATTCAAAGTTTCATGTTATTCTAGCATGGCGTTTTAAAATGAGAGCATAAATACGTTTGTATGGAGAACCGAACGTACTGCGCACTCTTAAACAAATCGAGTAGAGAGGTATAACACGTATTTCTTAGGTTCTTAGGTTTCATTAATTAAATAACGAATTTCAGGGTTGTACTATGAATCCTTTTTTTATTTCATTATAATGGATCCTACCGTAAGTTCGACTTTCAATTAGTTTTTTACTACCTATTTATTAAAAAAATGATATCAATTACATACTAAAGTTTAATCATAATTAATGCATTGCTTAAGTCAAAATACAGTTATATTTCTTTATTGTGACCAGTATGAAGCTAGTGGGGTCATCCGAGTTCACAGTCGCTTCGTCCGCGCGGGCTTGTTCACGCACCGCCAGGACAGCGCTAAATACCTACTCTCGCAGGACTAGAGGGCCTTAGCTCCTTCCCATCTCCACGGAACTTCCGTCAGAGCGGGTGCGGCGGCAGAGGCGGCCGAAAAGGCTAAGCAAAGCAAATATAGGGGTCTCGGCGCCGAATATAACTTCGTTCCGTCCGGCGTTGAGACCCTCGGTCCGTGGGGTCCCAGGGCCCATGACCTCTTTAAAGAAGTGGCAAAGAGGCTAGTGGACACCACTGGTGACCAAAGGGCTGGCAGCTTCCTCGCACAACGCATCAGCGTTGCTATACAGCGAGGAAATGCTGCCAGCATCTTTGGCACGATGCCGCGGGGTGATTTTAAATTATTTATTTTATAAATTTTTGATAAGTATAGCTTATTTTATTATCTTTAGTCAGTAATTTCCAAATTATTACATGTAAATAAACATTTTAAAATTTCAATATTTAAATAATATTGAAAACCTGAAATATAAATAAAATCAGATTTATAGAAGACACAAGGTTATATCGACGTATTTGTGTCGACTTAAACCTATCACTATTTATTTTTTCCTATGTCTGGCAACATTTTCGGCTGTCAAGTTAGTTCGCCTAATTCTGGACTTGACTTTAGCGTGGCCAACTGGCCATCTCTTTCTATCGCACGCAACGCGCTCTTTCAGAGGCGGGGCCTTAGGGCTAGGCCAGGCTATAAGCCCGCAATGCGGGCGGCCGACATGTACTTGCAGCGGCGCGATGAAGTTACGGAGTGAGCCGCGCCTGGCTGTAGTAGTATCATGCGCAGTAGCGAGCAGTATTGCATTCGTACTGCCTACGTGGAATAATAGTAGAATAAAATCTAATACCCAACAATGATTTTTTCGACGGAAGTATAAATTCTCTTCCAGCCACTATACCTCCTCACTACTAGGTGTGAGTAGTGTGCATAAAATCGGCACGTGCCTCGATAACAAATACAATGACGTAATGCTATTATCGTGCGGGTCGGGACAGTGAAAAGGGTACGTCTAATAGTTGGGTAAACGTTTATTAATTGATACAATAACGCGGTCGTTAATAGGTGGTTTCTATTAAAATACGTATGAATATATTGCTTCTTTTACAGATCTTAGATTTCAAATTATAATTTTCGATTAACGTGTTAGTTAAATATTTAGTTTTAAAAAGAATTAAAATATAAACTAGACATTGATGTAAATGTTACAAATTTTTCATGTAAAATTTACATCATCGTAAAAAAAATTACAAGCGGAAACGTCCGCTTAGCAGAATTATAATATCCAACCGAAATGAAAAATTGAAAGATTGATCACTCCGAGTGGGATTTGAACCCGCGACCTCTGGAATCCGTCCATCGCTCTTTGCAACTGAGCTACCGCGGGTTTTCTCGAGGCGAAGAATTTTCATTTCAATCGGTTCATTCTTTTTACCGATGGCCGTTGGGGCGGAAAGGTTCTCGAGTGGCGACCACGTACCGGAAGGCGTAGCGTGGGCAGGCCCCCCACACAGTGGACCGATGACCTAGTAAAGGTCGCTGGTGTCCGCTGGATGCGGGTGGCGCAGGACCTGTCATTCTGGAAGTCTTTGGGGGAGGCCTATGTCCAGCAGTGGACGTTTTTCGGCTGACATGATGATGATGATTCTTTTTAATTAAAGCCTTAGGGAGACTAGTAGCGACATCTACCGTCAAGTTGCTAGAACTTCTGAAACGGCACCAACGTGTCAAGTTACATTAAGAATCGTTAGTAACAATGTGCTATCCCATTCTAACTGTAATTTTTTTACAAACGGATACGTCCGCTTAGGGTTGGCTTTACAAAATTGCGGCAGACGGACAAACGGAGTCGCACCATAAGTGTATTTTAGGGTTCCGTAGCCAAAATGGCAAAAACGGAACCCTTATAGTTTTGTCATGTCTGTCCGTCCGTCTGTCCGTCTTATGTCACAGCCGTTTATTCGGAGACTATGACCACTACAATTATGAAATTTAGTGTGAAGGTGTATGCTATAAGCCGCTATAGAAATATGATGTGAAATTGCGAAAAAAAAATTAAACCCCATAGATGTAACAGGGGGTCAAAAATTATTTTTCAATGCACGTAGGCGTGTGGGGTGTCTATAGATAGGCCTTCAAAAATGACATAGAGTTTCATAAAAAAGTTTCCATTTAAGTCAACCGTTGGTGAGATATTAGCTGTCAAAGTCGTCAAAAGTGTGCCCCCCCCGCCCCTCTAATTTCCAAACAATGAAGTTCAAGATTCTGAAAAAAAACAAGATGATGTACATTAACAAATACTTACAACGATTTTTGGTTTGAACAAGATAGGTGTAACGGTTTATTAAATATAATGAAACGGGTCACTCACGTCTTAAAGGTCGAATATCGCTCGACATGTTTCAGACCGGTTCGCGGTCCTTAATCATGAGCACCTATCGCGGCGCGCAGTGCTAAGAAAACCGCCGCCGCGATAGGTGCTCATGATTAAGGACCGCGAACCGGTCTGAAACATGTCGAGCGATATTCGACCTTTAAGACGTGAGTGACCCGTTTCATTATATTTAATATGTCTCAAACTCACGGGAGTTTTCTATTTAAAAAGGTGTAACGATTTTTGAGTTATTGCTGAAAAACTGTTTTGCTAAAACAAAAGATACGATACGACCTTTTTTGTATAGTGGTTGTGAATGTAGATTAGGAGGTGTCGGTACGGAACCCTTTTTTGTGCGTGGTCCGACACGTACTTGGCCGGTTTTTTTACTGTTTTGATACGGAACCCTATAAACACGCAAAACCAAAATTTGCAAAATGTGTATCATTTATCATGACACTCACTATGCGCCGATTTGTTAATCCGATATTACTAGTAAATAATTAATTCGTTATCACACGAATCGAGTTTGGTGCTAACCTGATACGTAATTTACATTACATTATAATAGTCCCTCCCGTTTGTCATGTGATACACAACTGTATATTCCTGAGGGCCTTCTTCGAACTTCGTATCGTGCCGTCTCTTTCCGTCATATAGCGTATAACACGAAAATAAGAAGTTCGATTTTCGAAGTTTGGAGTAGGCCCTCTTGACTCGATTTGATAAATTCATTATTCATTTAATTTACTGAATAGTAGACGCAAAAGTATGTGAACACGATATCTTACATAACTGACAACTTAAAAAAGTTGAAAAGCCCCAGATATTTTAATTCCAAAGTTCAATATCTCAAAAACGACTAAGCCGATTTTGATAAAATATGTTAGTTCATAAGAACAATCGCTGGAAAACCTACTTTTAAATAAAAAAAACCAGAGGCAGCGACCTCGGAGAATTAATATATTAGTTAATTTGTTTTTAATTCCAGCTTATACAGGAATTTGGTTTTTGTTTTATTATTATAGTTCAACGTGTTATTATTCAATCCTGCATCACCACAGTACCTTTCCGAAAGATTTAGTTTTATGGCCGCCGCCAGCGGTCACCGCCTGCGGTCTAGTGCCAATCTCTCGCTTGCCGTTCCATCCAGAAAATCGCGAAGTTATTCTAAATCCTTCACTGCCTATTCTGTTACATTATGGAATGAGTTGCCGGTATCTATCAGGCAATCACAGTCTGTTGCCTCGCTTAAGGACAGACTAAAAAAGTTGTGGCTTTCGGAATCCTGACCATGGACATATTGAATACTAATGTTTATTTATTATTTGCTATTTATCCTGCATTTATGTATAAAACGTATATATGTGTGTATTATATATATATTTAAGTATATATTTACATGAATAGTTATGTTCTAGTGTAAACAAGCTTATTAGTTTTACGTGTATTCATAATCTGACATTGCTTTCTTAAATCGCGGAGTTAATCTCCGAGCAGATAAGTCGTGTCCACGCGGTAATTTGTAATAACCAGTCCAGGTAGACCTCCGCCTTACGGCGTTTACACGCACGACCCGTGTCTAGTTCCGTTGGACGCCCGGTGCAAGCGACCACTAACGCGTTACGTTAACAATACCCACCTTGTTGTTTTACTAAATATTATACTAAACAGTGCTAAAGTGCTAAATATGGCTACAAATTGTGCGGCTTGTCGCGAAGAAGTTCCTACGACAGAGCGAATACAGTGTAACAAGTGTGATAGTTTCTATCACCATATGTGTGTAAATATACAAGACCCGCAGAAGCTAACGAAAAAATGGAAAGAAGGCTGGACGTGCCCCACTTGTGTAAGCAAATTACCAAAGACAGGCAATTCTAATACCCCGGTGCGTACAGCTTTGGCGCCGGGCGGCTCCGGTTCGAATGCGTACGAGAATGTCACGGTGCGAACACAGTACAGAAAAGTTGGTACGGCGCCTACGGAACAGAATGCAGGCAAGACATTAAATGTGGACTCTACTGCGCTGTCTGCACTCACCGCGGAGATAAAATTGTTGCGCGAAGACATGGGTAAGATGAATGAGCACCTACAAAACCTCGCCACCTCATACACACTATTCAATGCACGTTTGGAGAAATTAGAAACCCGTCTTTCGCTACATGACACCCGTATCCGTACGATAGAAGACCGTGAAATAGAAAACGAGAGCCTGCGTCTGCAAGTTAGTCAACTGGAGACGGAACTCCATGCTCAAGCCCAATCCCGACTGTTTAATGAAATGGAAATCGTAGGAGTAAATGAGTGTCCGAACGAGAACAAAACACACATTGTTCTCACCGCGGCGCTGAAGATGGGCGTTGCGCTGTCTGAGGCTGACCTGGACTACGTCACACGGGTTGGACCCAAGAGCAGACAGTCGCAAGGTACAGAGGCTATGACGGAGGTGGAGAGCAGCCTGCCTCGGCCACTGGTGGTAAAATTTGTTCGCCGTGCTAAGCGGAATGAGTTTTTAAAAGCCGCCAAAATGAGACGCAATTTGACAACGACGGCAATTGAAGTGACAGGACCGACAAGGAAGCTATACTTCAATGAACGATTGACAAAATCCAACCGCTTGTTATTTCGTGAGTCCCGAACACAGTCAAATAATGCCGGATACAAGTTTTGCTGGACTAGGAATGGCACCATATACATCCGCAAGAGACAAGGCAGCCCCGAAATCCCAATTAGAAGTATTGCAGACCTCCAACGTTGCCTCGCATCTAACCTCGGAGTGCCGTATCCCAGCGAGCAGCGAGCAGACTCCCGCGCCCAACAAGCAGATGTGCAAGGACCCGAGAAATAAACTTTCAACCTATTCCTTTTCTCAAAATGTATTAAATTTATCTTATTGCTCTTTTCTGATATGGAAAATAAAAATAATGTACAACAAACAAACACTTTACAAAAACACTGACCTACCCCTTACACATTGTAACACATACTGTGAGTTTCCCACGAGGTATTTAACTTTTTTGGTTTCAGCCAGTATAGTTGTGATATCACCTAAAAAAGCTATGACTATTAAATTCCTTGGAAAAGTAATACTCGCGTACTGCTACGAAGATGGTATTACCTAACCTAGCAGATGACATAGAACAAGAAATCGCAATTGATTGTCATATGCTTAATAATCTTAATGAATGTAAAAATATTCTCACACCCAACCATACATTTAAGTTACTAACGTTCAATATTCGTAGCTTGCAGCGTAACTTTGATTATTTTTTGATTGCTTTAAAGCACACTGAAGTTCATTATGATGTCATCATTCTAACCGAATGTTGGCTAGGTGATGGCGCGGTCATAGATCAGATACCCGGTTATAATTCATTTAATAGTACAAAAATTATAAATAAAAGCGGTGGTGTTGTCATGTTTATTAGGGAGGGCCTCAAGGCTAGTGCGACTGAACCTACGTTCGATGAGGCGAACTGTCTATCTGTAGTTATATCGGATGAAATAACAGTATTTGGTATTTATCGTTCTCCGTCGTTCACAAATATTAATAGATTTCTTGAGTCTCTAGATAATGCTTTAAACCAAGTAAGAACTAACCATCATGTTATTGTGGCAGGAGACATTAATATTGATTTACTGGGTGAATCAGCGCAGTCCCCCTTAGAATATATTTGCCTCTTATCCTCTCATGGATTACTTCCTGCGATCTCAAAACCAACACGAAAAAAAGCCTGTCTTGATCACATTTTTATAAAATACAATAATGCCTCAGTTGGTGCAGTGTGTCCATGCTCGGTTACTGACCATGACATTGTCGTGGCAGGTCTTTTAGGCCGCCAGTCGGTAAAAACTAATCGTTACAGACATAAAATAGACTACCAAAAAGTAGCAAAAGAACTTAAAACGCTCGACTGGTCGCGGGTCACTAGCGCGACCGATGCGGCAGTTGCCGCTGAAAATTTTAGCCATCTGATCACTCGTGCTATAAATAATAACACAATTTCGGTAAGAATAAGTCGAGCTAAATTTAATCTAAAACCATGGGTCACACCTGGACTAATGCGATCTATGAGGTATAGAGATAAACTACATGCGCAAGTAAAAGCATCCCCAAACAATGAAATTCTCCGACTTACCTATACCAGGTACAGAAATCTTTGCGATAATATACTTTTTTCTCTGAAAAACAATTATCAAAATCAGCAATTAAAGGACTGTGGTAATAACACTAAAAAGCTTTGGAAAACCATCAAAGGTATATGTCAAAATCCGGTTCGCAAAAATGATGCAGAGGAACTTCTGCACAGACCAGGCAAAACTGAACAGGAATCACTTAATGAATGTAATCAGTATTTTTCAACAGTTGGTAAGAAGTTAGCAGATAACATTCTTGAAAAAAATGCTGAGACTCAAGCTGCACTTGCGACTAAATACAAACCCCTAATAACTACTACAAATTCGATATTTATGCGTCCCACCGACAAACAGGAAGTACATAGGATACTGTCCCAACTTAAACCCCACAGTGCGCCTGGTCCTGACAATGTGAATCCTCTGCTGATAAAGGAAGTTAAGGATATAATACTAGAGCCGCTCACGTACATTTGTAATTTAAGTATTGAAACTGGCCGTTTTCCAGATTGTTGGAAAATTGCTTCTGTGTCCCCTATTTTCAAAGGCGGTGCCAAGGACTCTCCAAGCAATTTCAGACCAATCTCTCTTCTGTGTATATTTTCAAAAATATTAGAGAAAATTGTCAACACTAGGTTGGTACATTTCATTGAAAAATACCATCTTATTGCTGACAATCAATTTGGCTTTAGAGCAGGGATATCGACGGAAGACGCGGCTATATTACTGACCAATAAGATTTCTGGTCACTTGGACCGTGGCAATAAGTGTATTGGTATATTTTTGGATTTGGCCAAGGCTTTTGACACGGTCTCGGTGACCATACTTCTGAAGAAGTTAGAACATATGGGCATTCGAGGCACTGCTTTGAGCTGGTTTGAAAGTTACCTAAACGGCCGTGGCCAGATGGTAAAAATTGGTCAGCACGTAAGTGACCGGCTCCCGGTAGGCTTTGGTGTTCCCCAGGGAAGCGTACTCGGCCCGACACTCTTCACATTATATATAAATGATGTTCTAAACATTAACATCCCTAACGTCAAGCTGATCTGCTACGCAGACGATACTGTACTGATTGTAAGCGGGAAATCATGGGAGGAAACATACAGTCGGGCTGAGGGCGCGCTTGCGGCAGTGGCCTCGTGGCTGCAGAATAACCTACTGACACTTAATGTTGGTAAGACAAATTTCGTAGCCTTCTCTAAGACCATAGCCTCATCCCCGCCTGTAAATAGAACTATCAAATTTCACTCCTGTGTGTGTTACAGTGCTGCTTCATCTTTTAGGCCCTTGAGCAACTGCTCTTGTCAAGAAATTGAAAGACGCCACTACGTAAAATACTTAGGTATTCTTTTTGATCAATATCTCTCCTTCAAGCAACACCTGTCCGCGCTTGCCGCCAGAGTTAGGAAGCTGATTTACGTGATGAAGCGAATTCGTGACTGCGCTGACCTAGTTGTTCTCCGCCTAGTATATCATGCCCTATGTCAATCTATCCTACAGTATGGAGTGGCAGTCTGGGGCAGTGCTGCCAAGTGCTTCATGCTCGAGGTGGAGCGTGCACAGAGGGCGGTTATAAAGGTAATGCTGAAAAAACCGTTTCGATACCCCACAGACACGCTATACTGCGAATGTAAACTACTGCGAGTGAGACAGCTTTACATTATGAAAGCAGTTTCCCGGACCCATACATGCCTGTTGAAATCGCCAAATTACAAGGAGCTTTTGAACAAGCGTATTTTCAAGGCGCCTCTGCCGCCACTTACATCAGCGATGGCCAGGAAAAGTCCTGCTTTTTCTCATCCTCACACCTACAATAACATTTGCAATCATCTTAATATTAAAACGTTACCCGTGGTTAAAGCCAAATGTGTAGTGAAGAATTGGTTGCTAACGCTTTCATATCCTTTGACTGAAAACCTAATATAACCAAACCGACACTGTTGTACTCTTGTGGAAATCTCACACACACACACACACACACACACACACGCACACACACACACACACATATATATACACACACACACACACACGCGCACACACACAAATAGTAATTTTAGTTTTGAATTGTAATGTTATGTAAAATATTCTTATATTAATTTTACTTTTATAGAAATAAAATTGTAATATTTGAAGTAATTGTGTTAAATCGCACTCGCAGGCGGCCAAGATTCAGGCTCAGCCTAGTTTGGCGTCTGACGGATATAACGTATATGATATAAATGTATTTTGGTTAAAAAAAAAAAAAAAAAAAAAAAAAAAAAAAAAAAAAAAAAAAAAAAAAAAAAAAAAAAAATGTCCGTGTCTGTGCAAAATTTGTTTGTCGCCTTTGTGTACTACATTTATTTTTCTCATTTTCTCAAAGGTTAGCTAGAAGAGATCTCTTATAGGGATAAGTTCGCCTTTGTACTTTTACATTTTGTTATTTTGTTTAGATTGTTATTGTTTTTTGTGCAATAAAGTGTTATACATACATACATACATATAGTTGGCCCTTTTAATGAACAATTAAATATGTTGGAAAAAGAAAAATAAAAACCTAATAGGTGGTAGTGGGATGGTCGGAGACTCCAAATCGATACCTTTTGCTAAAGATTCTCCTCCGCGTGGCCTGGTAAAAAGGTATTTTTTGAAGGCCTAATGCACTGAAACCGAAAACAAAACAAAGTTCTGAATAAATATATTTGGAACTTTGGATTCATTCATAATTAATTTTATTGAAAGGGTCTAGCAGGCTAAGCTAACAAGAATGGCCCCCGCAAGGGATTTGGTTGTAATTTGAGGTGCAGTAGTGGCAATACCTAAGAACACTGTACTTATGCGTAATATCAGCCTATCTTCTTTTGTTTCAGACTTATTCACGAAAATGTAAAAAAAATCAAGGTAATTTTTAAACTGTTATTTTAGCTAAACCAAGCAAGCGAGAGTAACCAAATAAATTCAGAATCAAGGGGCATAAAATGGGGTTCATAATGCATATTTTTACAGACATTCATATCCTTGAACTTGGATGAAAAAAAAAAGTATTTTTTTCGCTTAAATTTTTTCCCACTTCTTTCAGAGACACAACTGTCAAAAAAAAAACTTAATAAGCCACAATTGTTAAATACGTATACATTTAAAAACATTTTGAAAAATCATGGTGCGTCATGTCAAGGAAAAAAAACCATTTACGAACTTATGTTTACTATAATATCATATAATATCAAACGCTGAGTTTGGAAACTCAGCGTTTGCTAATGGCCAGTGGGCGTACGGTCGGCCTCACAAGAGGCTGAACACCTTTGTACCTGGTCGCTTTAACGAAATGCTTAAACTGTCATACTAAATGTCTAGCGGGTGAGAGCGGCAAAGTCCCAAAGTGTCTACTTATGAGGCCGACTGTACACGAGAGTTGCCCTTTTATCACTTATCGTCGTAGATAAGACGCCTGTCACTCTCGCATACTTGTCAGAACGACAATAAGTGATAAAATGGCAACCACCATAGGCCCGTTGATCGGCAGCCGACCACTTATCGTCGTTCTGACAAGTATGCGAAAGGACAGATCGAAAATCAGCTAGATATACTTAGTACATTATTTATGTTTGTGCTTGCTAAGCGGTGTACAGCCTCCGTACACCGCTTAGCAAGCACCTATTCAATCGCTCAAACATAAATAATGTAATTAAGCTTAAGGCACTCAAAGCTCTTTATCGAAGGAGTGGACCCAAGCTGGACCAAGAAACTTTGGAAATTCAGCAGAAAACAGCTCAGAATTATAACTGGGGTGTTTACAGGTCCCTTCGGGGTCAAGGATCTCGTGGCCAAGATGGGACTATCAGACAACATAGATTGTGGGATGTGTGGCGAGGATGACGAGACAATGGAACACTTACTGTGTGAATGACACGCCCTTGCCAGACAAAGAATGAATGACTTTGGTAATGGGTACCCAGAACCAAAGGAATTCAAAGTACTCCCGCTGAGCTCCATCATCCAGTTTGTGGAAATATTGGAGAACAGCTTAGAGTAGGCATAAAGGAAGGGGCAATTGCACAAAAGATCTCATTGGGTCGAAGTGCATCCGTAAGGGCCCTCATATAAACAAGATAAGATAAGATAAGATATCTAGCTGATTTTCGATCTTTCCTAACAGGTAATTTTATCAATAATCAGTTGAGAAAGTATTTCTTCAAAAAAAAAATATATATAATATAATTATTTTACACAAATCGAACTAGTCCCATAGTAAGCTTAATAAGGCTTGTGTTATGACTTATGAATCATGTTTAACCATTTTACTTTCAGTAAGTTATCCTCTTCTTCTTCTATCTTAAAGGAAACCAGCGGGCGAATGATGTATGTCATTTTATCACTTATCGTCGTGAATAAGACGCCCGTCACTCTCGCACTCTCATATTTGTTAGATCGTCACGTTGTAAGTGATGAAATGGCAACCATCATACGCCTCTTGGGTTCGATTAGATAACTAATCCCAGGATTTGACGTTGCCACTATTTTTAATAACGCGACTGCCATCTATCCTTTTAACTCCAGGAGAGGGAAAACAAGACCTTTTTGGGATTTCGTCAAAAAAGCTTTAGGTTTCTGTACACTGGTTAGCACTATTTTCAATAAAAAAATTGAAATTGTGTTTCATATTCAAATAATCTTAAGTTTATCAGCTCTCATAAAAATCATGCAATAAACAGTAAAGTTTTTTGTTCGTAAAATGTTTTATAGTTTATATAATGTAACGCTTGAACAATTTCGATTTTGTTTACATAACTAAACAGTTCTAATAAATAAGAAAAAGTAAAAGTAAAATGTCATTGAAACACCTTAACGCTGCAGTTTTCTTTACAGTCATTATCTTTTCGGTAAGTTGTTTTCTGGTTGAAGACGATGTTTTCTGTCAAATTAAAGTAATCTTATTAAAATCAAGTTTTAAGGACTTCAACTTCTTACTAACAAGCGCAGCAAAAATCATCACCGCAAGTAAAATAATTATATAACTTTTTAAGGTAGTCCACAATCTTAAACATGGTAAGCAACATTCGATACAAGAACCAATGTTCTCTGAAATAAAAAGAAATATATCACTCGTCAACAATTTATTAAAAGACTTGTTGCAAAAGTACTCATTGTTGAAGCAAATAGCTAAAGCACATAATGAAAAAACTGATCACAAGATTGATACAAATGCCGATGAATTTTTCAAAGGAGACTCAAAATTAAGAGTCAGAGCTAAAGTAAGATTGGGAAAAACACGCAAACCTGTGGAAGCAACGCTGTTTCAAAGTGATAAATCACTGGAAAGGAGTGAATTTCATTTTAATGAGAATGAGAAGCCAAGGGCTAAAGATACGTACGACAATGATAGTCTTTCACCAGATTCATCAGATTCACGAGAACTTACATCAATGACAAAACTGTTCAAACATTTGGCGACACAAAATCAAATAGAACCTCTGGAAAGAAACGTGACAAAGAAAGAATCCGATGATAATGATTTCACATCTGAAAACACTATGAAACCTATAGAAGTAACGGATCCTCACGACGTGGAAAAACTCCTAGTTATTCATCTAGGAACTAAAGAAGCAAGTATTAAGAAATATCAAGCTTCAAGTCCAATGCAAAATTTCGTTCCGACTACAAATAAGAAGGTAAAGCACACAGTAAGTAAATATTGTTATTGGCGTTATGATCTCATGTTTTCTAAATATATGTTATATGTTTTTGTATAAAAGGCTTTTTTTCCGTTTCAAGCCATTCTTTCTCCACTCGCCATGGTCCAACTTGTCCAGAAGGATGACGACAATGATTATGACTTTTCTATTAAACATACAAAAGTTATTTCAAAAAATCTAAGTACGACTTCAAAATAATGCAATGCTAACAAGTTTTCAGCATTATAAATATCGTTTTTAGATGGATACAACGAAATCAATACATTTTAAATCAAAAACTAAGGAAAATCACGAATCAGATATAGAAGAAGAGCTAGAAATGCAAAGAGAAATGTTGAGAGTAAAACAACTGCGTGCTGCCGTCGGAAATGCGTGCTCACAAATCGTCGTTAGGAAATGTCAACAAGTAATGATTTCCCCTTTTAACTTAACAGATAAACAAACGAACTTCGAAATAAGTAACTATAACATGATCTAAAATAATATTCAGATACACAGAAAATCTAATAATCAATTCCTATTTCTAGTTCTGCTAATATATTAGGTAATAAGAAGCGCTTTCTTTCTGTAGCCAAAGAAAAAATATTTTGTATCCGTTATTACCGTTATAAGCTGGATGTTGATTTTAAATTAGGTTTTTGTACTTCTGCTTATCAAATCTAAAGATGTTTCTGATCATAATAAGTATATTATGCCACGCTCATGAAATATTCTTCAGAACAGAGGAGATTTTATAATTACTGCAAACTGTCACGCTATGAATTATTATTTCATTCACAAACTTAAAGCAAAAAGGGTGCTACAAGATAACTTAATTAAAATGGATCCTAGTATATTATAAAAACTCAATGGAGCTAATGCACCAAATCATGATGATAGACTGATCAACGTCAAATTTGGCGCGGGCTGTCACCTCATACAAACTGGTCAAACTGCTACAATCAAATTTCAACAAACAACTTACGATCAATAAGAAGGCCTGTTCAGACAATTTGGTGCAATTATAGATAAAAATCTTACTCACACGTTTGATAAAACTGCATAAACGGACTGCGTAGTCAAATCGCAACGATAACTCGTTGTCGTCTGTACCGGCCTAGTCTAAGTTGCAATGTGTTTTTATGTAACGACGGTGGCAAACAAGCTTACGGCGTGCTTGATGGTAAGATAGGTAACCAGATACCATAGCTTCTAGACACTTGCGACTCCAGAAGAATCTCAAGCTCTTTATTGACCTGAGAATTTACTGTGCTGACAGTTGAGAGACATGATGAAGGTTAAAGAAGGACATGATGAAGTTCTATGGAAACGGTTTTGGCTTAACCCTAGGTATTATTTTGCTCAAGATAAACGAGATTAATAATCACCAATTGTAAATTCCAGGCCCTAAGATTAGTGCTTATAGACGTTTGCAAATCAGGCAGAAAATGCACCGATGATTTCAACACTGACTTTTCAAGCAACGGCATTGCTGCTTGCAATAAGGAGTTCAAGCAATCCATCAAGAAAAAAGGTCGACATGTGGATTACGAGTATAATAAATATCCTGAGAACGTTGATTCCGGGAACACACATCAACAGCAAAGTCAGGAACTAACCGGAGGTATACCTTTATACTTCCTCACAAATTTACCGAACGAAACGACTTTATTTCTGGATGGGCAAAAATGCTTTTGTATGTCTGTCCGGCGGACTTCAACCCATTCTCTCGAAATTTTGTGATCGGGTTTAATAATTGTTTGATTTTTATTTTTCCATTTAATTGTTGGTTTTTTTTAATCGGCTCGGCTAATGGGGGGTTTAAAACGGAAAAAAAGATAATTCACGAGGTCTACAGCTCACAGAGCTACTAGCCTTTACGGGATAAGAGAAGGCTTTTGTCACGACTTTTAGCTATGAGGATACGGCTGCGAAAATCAAAGTCTAGAGAAATAATTTTATTGAACACGAATGAAATCCTTTTCATCCGTATTCCTTCCATCCTTCTTTCTTTTTACCAAAATTCTCCTTATTTTCAGCTCAATTCATTGACTACACAAGGGAAGGGGACTTAGATATGACGTGCTTGCAAGCCCTGAGCAAAGTCAAAGAGGTAAAAATATTTGAATCTATATCCTTAACATTTAACTTAGGCAAGAGAAGAAACTTTAAAGCGTAGTTAGGGTCGAAGAGGAGGAGGCCATAGACATTTTTTCTTTTACACAATATTTTTGAAATTAATTACTTGACCATGATTACCAAATACAAGACTATTCCCTCTTTGCCGGTTGTCGGTGACCAGTGATAGCTAACCAACTTGGAAAACCCCCGCCATTTTTTTTATTCGAAAGTTCAATAGGTACCTCAAGTACAACTGAACCAAGTTTGATAAAATATATCTAAGAACCATCGCTATAAAACCTGAAATCGGTTCATCCCTTAAACACCTGCGCTGCCATAGATAGACAAATACACAGAAACACACGTTAAACTTATAAAACGTTCCTCTTTGTTGTGTCTGAGGTTTAAAAAAAGCTGTCAGCAAACAATCAATCAGTACAGTTTCTTTACTTCTTTCCTACATTTAACATTTTTTATGTTAAATGTGTGCTTTCTGAATGGAGCGGGATACGGTGAAACAGGCGGTACGAAGGCAGTAATCTCTACGCAATTAGTACTGCCAAAACGTAATAGGGTCAGTACTTTAACAAGAGTAAAAAGTGACACACCTACACGACATCAGGAAGATCTCGGTAAAATAAACAGATACCGCATACTAAAGGATGATTCACAGCAGACCGTTCCGTGTCGGGCCGGCCCGTTTTCTTCTAGAGAAATACGCCAGCCATTGCATTTGCTGTCATAGATAACGGGCCGACCCGGACACGGAACGGTCTACTGTGAATCATCCTTATTTCTGCCCTGCTGAATTAACTCACCTAACTTTGACTATATTTCAGCCATACGTGGACAGAACGTCTGTCAAGAACGACGCCAAAACTCAAACCGTGAACCTGTTACGAGACAGATACGAGAAGGCATGTAGGCAAGTAAAACTTATGATAGTTATGATTGTTCAACTCAGTCACTGTTTGAGCAAACAATTTATAGATTACTAGTTAAAGCCACCACCATCACCACCACCATATCAGCCAAAGGACGTCCACTGCTGGACATAGGCCACCCCCAAATTTAGCCATAATCGCCACGCTTGGCATGCGGGTTGGCAATCGCAGTATCTTCATCGCACTCCAGGGATGCTGCTGCCCATTCCCCGGTGGTCTTGGTCGTAGTTTTAGGACATACCCGGTTCCACCCGGGTCCGGGTACTAGTTAAAGCAACGATGAATTGCAATATCAAAGAAGCAACCGAATAGTTGGCGGTATTTGAGCTCCCGAAATGTTGTGGAACCGCCCTGTGGTGCAATCCGAACAGAGGTTAGAACTACGTTCACTTTTTTTCATTGTTTTTATTTTTCCCCCTTGATTAAAAAAAAGAAAGGCACTTCAGGAGTCCAGATTACCCGAATACGACTAGCCGCGAAGTGGCTATCACTTATCATATTAAGGCGAAGGTGTAGGCAAGCTCTTTCTATACAAACTTTGTCCAAGTCTTTCATCGTTTATGTTTGCGCTACAGTTATTATTTTTGGTTAATATGCTTATTTTTCTGTTAGTTACGACTTGATGTTTTTTTTTTATTTGTTTTTTTTTTTTTTTATAAAGCTTCAACATCAGGTTCTGCGTATATCCAATATGTACAAGCAAAAAAAAAAAATGATCTAGTGCCAAAACTAACGAATAAAACGTGGACAACGTTTGTATGGAGAAGGCCTTGCCCTACCCTTCGCCTTAAATAATTGACAAGTTCATGTCAGTAAATGTGGAACTTTATAAGTTACTGTCAACTATCAGAATGAAAACTGCATGATAGTATTTTTCCATTTGTCAGATTTTAAATAAAATTATATCCTCGGGCGCTCAGGTTGTGGAATGTGATCCCTGCCGGGGTTTTTCCGAGGGACTTTAGTATGGGGTTCTTCAAGAAAGGAGTGTATACATTTTTACAGGGTCGGCAAAAATGTTTGTGCTCATCACACCTATAAATGCCCTGATCGGGATTCGAACCCGGGACCTCCGGCTTCGTAGGCAGGGTCAGTACCAACTAAGCTAAAGTAGTCATCAATAAGTTCAATATAATTTCCATTTTTATTCGCAGGCAAGCATCTTACGAAAAATGTCGCTCAGCTTGCAACTCCACCGCTGACAAGACTTGCACGAAATATGATTGTATTACTGATAAGACGAAAGCTCTCAAGTTCAGTTGTAAGAGACGGTGTGGAGAAAGTAATTCATATCAAGGGGGGAGTTCTAGTAGTAGTAGCTCTAGTTCCCAGTCGGGGTCTAGTGATACAAGTTAAGAAAAGTTTTCTAATATGAATAAATTGTTTCATTTAAGTCCTATCTGTCGAATCCGACTCGGCTGGGCAGCGTTCGGGAAGCTACGGCACATCTTTTCGTCCAATATTCCGCAGTGTCTCAAGACAAAAGTCTTTAACCAGTGTAAATGATGCACTAATCCTGATTGATTAGGCCCAAAAATATAAATGTTTAAAGTGGACTGTATACAAATGACTGGTAGTTCCTCTCGTAAAATAACAGTGACTGACTCTACTCTAATTTTGGTGCCACCTTGGTTCTGCTTTTTCTTATGATTCGTAACAAGTAAATAAGAAGTCCGGACGGATTGTAAATGGCTTATATTGTTTATCACAGATTATGTTCTTAATAAAACGTATTTGGAAGTTAACACTGTATATAATAAAGTTACTTATTTATAATGACTTTAACACTGATTTTATCTAAATCTAGGACACAATGTCTAGATTCCTAAACTTTTCCTGAGCTGAGTTCCCAACGCACTTTTTCTTTCTTGTTCTGGGTTTCTTCTTTGGAGTGTCTCTTCGGTACTAAGTGAAGTACGTTGCGAACTCACCTCCTTTCTTTCGCAATGGCTGACCGTAACGTGAGCACCATGAAGTTGCGCACGCTACGAGGCGCTGTCCGAGTATAAATAGGGAATCTTACAAATCTCGCGGTTTTCCGCGGATTGCGGAGGCTGTGATTATCTCACTGGCCTGTACTAGGACTCATCGAGTCGGCGTTCGGTGTGGTCACACGTGACCCTTTATACTTGGACAGTGTCTCCCTAATATTGGCTCTGAGAGGGAAGAACGTTGTGTAAAAACGACTATTCTGAATTTATTCAATCTTAAGAAATTCGCTGCGCGACCATTTCTTAGTGCCTGTGATTCAAACAGGGCTTATAATATGCGCCTCAGCGCCTACTTTATATAATAAAAACCTTATTGTCTCAGAGTCAACTGTTTGTGAGTTAGCTCACAAACATGCCATTTTCATAGCGTAATTTCGATCTACGATCGACATATTTTACATTATTACGCAATCTTTCATTCTACTGCGTATGGAAACTTCCAAGTATTATTGCGCAATCACTCGAATTGTGTCATAATACTTGCTGAAATGAATAAACTCGCCCTAAAGAGTTATTCCTTCCGCTTAGTGCGACAAGGTTCTAATATTTACGTAAATATGACAATATTTCTTAAATATTCCATTTTAAATAACAGGGTTACTCTTACATTTACCTAGCTAACGTCTTATCTTTATTTGTTTCTAAATTACGTGCTAGGTACATCAGGGGAGGGTAGGGTCTGTCGTCTACATACTCCCCGCCGTCTGAAGACTCAGACTTTGTGGCTACGGTAGCTCTAGTCTCAGGCTTCTCTGGTTCGGGACACGGCGCGGGCTATGGGCTCGACGCAGGCTCGTGACTCGACGTAGGCTCGGCGCTCGAAGCAGGCTCGGTGCTCGACGCAGGCTCGGTGCTCGAAGCAGGCTCGGTGCTCGACGCAGGCTCGGTGCTCGGCGCGGCTGGCACTAGCACGGCCAGCCGTGATGAGGCTCGACGTAACACGCCGTTTGCTGTGCGGACATCCACGTTCCGCACTTTTCCGTCGGGCCCTGGATAGGTGGCCACGACTAGCCCTCGCGGCCATACGTTGCGAGGGCTTGCGGGGTCGGCGACCAACACTAAGTCGCCGACGTGGATCTGTTGGTTCCCACCGCCGGAGGATTGACGGGGGGCCAACAGTGGGTAGTATTCTTTTACCCATCTTCGCCAGAAGTGGTTGGCGAGCGCCTGTACTTGGCGCCATCTTCTTCGGTCATCTTCCTCGCAGGGACCGATGACTAGTTGCTCGTTCGCTGACAACAACAGGAAATGATTCGGTGTCAGCGCGGCGTCATCTTCATTGTTTATTGGTACATGGGTAAGTGGTCTGGCGTTCACTACGTTCTCTACTTCCGCCAGAAGTGTCAGGAAGATTTCTTCACTCGGCGCCTTCTCTTTTAGCGTGTAGCTCAATGCATTTTTAATGGTTCTCACCATTCTCTCCCAGCTGCCGCCCTGTGATGGCGCAGCCGGGGTGATGAAACGCCAGTTCAATCGATGCTGCAGTCCGTATTTCTGGAGTGCTGGCAACCATTCTTCTCGGGCCGCCTTTAGTTCTAAGGCGGCCGCGTGGAACGACGTTTGGTTGTCGCTCCACATGGTTTGTGGCCATCCACGACGCGCCGCGAAGCGTCGTAGCGCGTTGATGGCACTGTCGGTTGACAGGCTGTGCACGACTTCTAGGTGGACCGCACGTGTCGCCAGGCACGTGTACAGGGCGACCCACCTCTTCTCGCGTCGCCTGCCGATCGTTACCCACAGCGGGCCGAAGTAGTCTTGGGCCGCGTGGGTGAAGCAGCGCTGGTAGGCCTCTAGCCGCTCAGGCGGGAGGTCCCCCAGAGGCTGCGCGCGCGGGATCGCGCGATGTAGGCGGCAGAGTGCGCACGCCTGTGCTACGGCGCGCACGCTCGGCCGCAGATGCAGTATCCACATGTTCTGCCTTAAATCATTAACAACACTTTCATTATTAACATGCGCGCCCCGGCAATGGGCGCGCCTTATGAGCAATTTGGTGTAGGGCTCCCTACCATCCAAAATTATAGGCTTCTCAGCCGTGTACCGTACTGGTGCACGGCTCAGCCTGGTCCTCATCGTCAGCAGACCATCTGACGAGAGCTCGGGATCGAGCTTATATAACTTAGACTGCTTTGTTAGCTTCTTTCCAGCAGCTAGTGTATTTAATTCTTCTGGGAAGCTATTTCGCTGGCTCCTCTGCACCAGCAAATGCTCCGCCGCTCGTAGATGCCTCGCCTCCAGCTGTCTCCTTCTGTCACGAGACTTCAGCTTCTCTATGAACAACAACATGTACCCGACTGTCCTTACGACGCGTTCATGGCTACTGAACCGTTCGATGTCCGGTAGCGCTGTGGCCGGTTCATGCGTTGTCGCGAGGACTACCTCCTTCTTTCGCTGCTCTGTCGGCTCCACGCTCTTGGTGGATATGACTGGTGGCCACTGGTCCTCCGCCTGGCTCCAGAAGGCGGGACTCGTGGACCATCTATCGTTGATGCTCACCTTCTGGCTCGTTCGCAGGCAGGTGGCATCTTCTGCTGGGTTCATGGCGTCGTGCGACTCACGTTCGCACGTCGCGTGGTACACCGTTTGTTCCTTCGTTCCGAGATAACCGGGGTTCTTACCGAAGAGCGCCCACCCCAGCGCGCTCTTTATAGCGACGGGGCCGTCTCCTGGTCCGGTTCGTATCTCCGCGGGTACCAGCAGGTGCCAGTGGTCGGCACCTAAGAGCAGCTGCGGCGCACCGTAGCTGCATACTG
Source organism: Notocelia uddmanniana (assembly GCA_905163555.1). Classification (NCBI taxonomy): domain Eukaryota; kingdom Metazoa; phylum Arthropoda; class Insecta; order Lepidoptera; family Tortricidae; genus Notocelia; species Notocelia uddmanniana. The sequence goes on along the minus strand of LR991074.1, from coordinate 2,875,305 downwards.
CACCGCGGGCTTCTCGCAGGTGCTCGTATCGATCCAGCAGATCTTCGTTGACGGTCTGGCCTCTCAGGCCGAGGTTACTTACCGTTCGTAGTCTTACGGGGTAAGCTAAGCCTCCATTCCTTGACCGTACGTAGGCCGACACTCGTTCGGAGTGTCCGCTGTGCGCGATCCCTCCAACGCCGCGCACTGTCAGCTGATCCTGTGGTCCAGTAGCTCCAATCAGGTCAGCGACTTTCTGCTCGAGGAGTGAGACGGTCGATCCCTCGTCCAGCAAGCAGTAGATATGGGCGTCGCCCTTGGGGCCCGATATCGTTATGGGGAGAACTTTGAGTAATACCTCGGTAGCTTCCTCGGCGTTACTCGCGTAGCTGCTCTGCTCTTCCCCGCTGTCCAGGTTCGGTTCGGTGCGGGGTCCACGAGTCGCTCCCTGTGCCGTGCCTCGTTCACACGGCGTCGGCGATCGTGGTTTATCCTGATGGAGCAGCTTGTGATGGGGGTGTTGGCAGCCAGGAACACTGCAGCCTTTCGCTCGGCATTGAGAGCGCTGATGCCTGGCGTCCATACATCTGAAGCAGATTCTGTTCTGCTTCGCCCAGTCCCATCTCGCCGGTAGTTGCAGGGCCTGCAGTTTCCGGCACTCGTTTGTTCGATGACTCGCGCTACAATAGAGGCATACCTGGACCCGTGATGGCTGTACCTGTTCGGTCACGTACGCCACCTTTGAAGGCAACGGCTGCGGCGGGCCCCATCGGTTCTGCTGGGGCGGCGGCGGGCGGTTGTCATTCCGGTTCTGGGTCTTCGGTGCGTTCGTCTGTGGCGGTGCTCCCCGTGGCACGTTCTTCACGGTGGGAGCGCTAGCGTGGGTGAATTCCAGCTGCAGATCACTCTCTTCGAGCAAGAAATCTGCCATCACCTGGATTTCTGCTAGGCCGCCGCCCCTCTGCCCTCGGGCGTAGTCGCAGTAGCGCGATCGGAGATGCGGACTCAATCTGTCCGTCACCTCGCGCACTAGTAGCGGGTTGTTCGCGTAGTGCGCATCGTCCAGATCCATAAGCGTACTTACTATGTTCATGACCTGGATGGCGAAGGTGTTGAGCTCGTTCGCGCTCGACCCGACGCGTGGCAGCTTCTTCAGATCTTCTAGCGCCTTGTCCACTAGGAAATCCTTGCGACCATACTGCTTCGTCAGTATCCTTATCACCAGGTCTGGTGTGGTCGCCGTCGACAGGATGTGCTGCACGCACGCCTTCGCCTCACCTTTGATCGCGGCCCTCAGGCGCGCGACGTTCTCGTAGCCGCTAAACTTATAGCGTTCGTTGCTCTCAATGTATGTGTTGAGGAAGCAACGCCACTCACTGACGTCCCCGTGGAAGTGTGGCAACTCGTACACCTCCTTGGTTGCTGGACGGGCTGCGCTCTGCATCCGTTCAAACAACTCTACCATACCTTCTGGGGTCGTCGTCGCTGTGAACCTCGAACGAGGCGTCATGGGCTCGTTCACGCGTTCTGGTTCATGCTCACCTTCGTCCTCGTACTCCAGTCCCTGGGTTGGAGAAAGGGGGCGCCGGCCGTAGTTCATGGTCGCGCGCTCCAGCTTCTTCGGTTCGGTTCTGATCGGGATCCGCTCTCCTGGACGCCTCGGCGTTTCTTCCACTTGAGCGAGGACTGGTACTCGTTCGTACGAGACGACTGGTTCGTTGTCCCGGGTCCGTAGCACTCGACGGTCTTCCACGTCGTGTCGCTCCGCGGACTCGTCCACCCATCGGGCGATTCGGTCGTTACCACCGGAACTTTCAGAATCTATTTGTGCAATTCTTGCCTGTAACCGCCTGTTTACTAGGTCGGTTTCGATCGCCAGCTCCTGTCGACGCTGGTTGGCATCGATCGCCAGCTCTTCTCGGCGCAGTCGCGCCAGCTGTTCTGCGGCCTCGGCTTCGGCTTGCAGTCGGTGGCTCGCGGCGCGACTGCTTCGGTGCGAAACCGTGCTCGCCGGTCTCGGAGATCTGTGTGGGGTGGACTGGACGAGGTCCGCGAAAGCAACATTCCTCGATGCTGCTTCGCCACTCGTCGCTGGGTGATGCTCAGCCCGTTCGCGATCGATGACGCGTGTTCGGTCCCATGCGTCGTCGTCTGGCTGTTGCTCCCGTGGTCGCAGACGGCCGCCGTCCTCGCGGCGCCATCTTCCCCGTTCGTGGATGCTCGGAGATCTTGGTGGCTGTTCGTGCACCAAGGCCGTTGGCGCGGCCCCGGTGCTAGTTCGGTGCTTACTCACGTTTGCTGTCTTCCTGGGCCTCTTGTCCGAGGGCCCCTGCTCTGCCGTTCGCTCCCGACGCTCGTTCTGAGCGTGGAGTGCAGATGGAGGGAACCAAGTCGGTTCGGAGAATGCCCCAGGGGCACCGGTGATGGTGCCAGCAGCATTGCTAGCACTGCCAGCTGGATCGCCGTCGGCGCCAGCGGCAGCGCCAGCATTAAAGCCAGCGGTGCCACCAGCGCCAGCGGCGCCAGCGGCGGCGCTAGCGGTCTTCGTTCTTCTTCTGTCCCTTTGTTCCCGTTCTGCCGATCGCTCCGGGCGCTCGTTCTGGCCTCGGAGTGCAGATAGGGGAAACCTGGACTGTTCGGAGATGGCCTCTCGGGCCATAGTGTTGGCGCCAGCGTCCACACCAGCGGTGCCAGCGGCGCCAGTAGGTCTGCCAGCCATGCTAGCAGACGTGCTAGACATGCCAGCAGGTCCGCCAGCCTTTCCGGCAGACGTGCCAGCCATGCCAGCCGATGTGCCGGACATGCCAGCAGATGTGCCAGCCATGCCAGCCGATGTGCCGGTCATGCCAGCCCTTCCAGCAAGCCTGCCAGCCATGCTAGCAGACGTGCCAGCTACGCCAGCAGGTCCGCCAGCCTTTCCGGCAGACATGCTAGCCATGCTAGCTGCAGCTCCAGCGACGCCAGCGGCGTCAGTGGTAGCGCCAGCAGCCGATCCAGCGGCCGCGGCTCTTCGTTGCTGCGCAGCATCCGCGCCCTCCCTCAGGAACAGGCGTCGCTCCTCCGCGTCGCGGTCCGACGTTCTCGACCTCGTGGTCATGACGCGCGCCGAAGGAGAAGATCGGGATCGGGTTCTCCGATTCGCGGGCGTCTTCATTCGCCCTGACTCAGCTCAGTATGACGACCTAATTGACTAGTACCGACTTTAGAAAGACACACGTGATTCTGAATCGCATTCAGGATCGATCAGCGTTCGGCTGATATACACAAGAAAACCCTACTCGTACTCGTTCCGACGAGTATATGCACTTAAATCGCTCGGATATTAAGTGCGCATCAGCGTTCGGCTGATATACAAAACAAAACCTATTCGAACTCGTTCCGACGAGTATACGCTCTTAAATCGCTCGGATATTAAGTGCGCATCAGCGTTCGGCTGATATACAAAACAAAACCCGTTCGTACTCGTTCCGACGAGTATACGATCTTAAATCACTCGGATATTAAGTTCTCACAGTCAAAAAACAATATAAACCACCGTAGCTATACGTTAACACTACTGCGCATTAAGTTCCGACATCCTTAATCACAGTTTACAAAAATAAAATCCGTCCACTATTACGCGTCGCGTAAATAAAAAAAATAAAAACTTGTTCTTTAAATAATTATAATTTAACACTACTACGCATTAAGTCTCGACGCCCTTAATCGCAGTTTACAACAATAAAATCTGTTCACTTTTACGAATCACGTATAAAAATAATAATTTGTTCTCGAAATAATTACTTTAACACTACTACGCATTAAGTCCCGACGCCCTTAATCGTAGTTTTCCACAACAAAAATTCGTTCACTACTACGCGTCGCGATTCGCGTCACGACGCACTTCGCGAATGTTCGAATGTTCGGCACTGAATTTAACACTTGCACTGATATCCTAAAAGATTCGGATCGCTAAGGACCAAAATGTAAATGATGCACTAATCCTGATTGATTAGGCCCAAAAATATAAATGTTTAAAGTGGACTGTATACAAATGACTGGTAGTTCCTCTCGTAAAATAACAGTGACTGACTCTACTCTAATTTTGGTGCCACCTTGGTTCTGCTTTTTCTTATGATTCGTAACAAGTAAATAAGAAGTCCGGACGGATTGTAAATGGCTTATATTGTTTATCACAGATTATGTTCTTAATAAAACGTATTTGGAAGTTAACACTGTATATAATAAAGTTACTTATTTATAATGACTTTAACACTGATTTTATCTAAATCTAGGACACAATGTCTAGATTCCTAAACTTTTCCTGAGCTGAGTTCCCAACGCACTTTTTCTTTCTTGTTCTGGGTTTCTTCTTTGGAGTGTCTCTTCGGTACTAAGTGAAGTACGTTGCGAACTCACCTCCTTTCTTTCGCAATGGCTGACCGTAACGTGAGCACCATGAAGTTGCGCACGCTACGAGGCGCTGTCCGAGTATAAATAGGGAATCTTACAAATCTCGCGGTTTTCCGCGGATTGCGGAGGCTGTGATTATCTCACTGGCCTGTACTAGGACTCATCGAGTCGGCGTTCGGTGTGGTCACACGTGACCCTTTATACTTGGACAGTGTCTCCCTAATATTGGCTCTGAGAGGGAAGAACGTTGTGTAAAAACGACTATTCTGAATTTATTCAATCTTAAGAAATTCGCTGCGCGACCATTTCTTAGTGCCTGTGATTCAAACAGGGCTTATAATATGCGCCTCAGCGCCTACTTTATATAATAAAAACCTTATTGTCTCAGAGTCAACTGTTTGTGAGTTAGCTCACAAACATGCCATTTTCATAGCGTAATTTCGATCTACGATCGACATATTTTACATTATTACGCAATCTTTCATTCTACTGCGTATGGAAACTTCCAAGTATTATTGCGCAATCACTCGAATTGTGTCATAATACTTGCTGAAATGAATAAACTCGCCCTAAAGAGTTATTCCTTCCGCTTAGTGCGACAAGGTTCTAATATTTACGTAAATATGACAATATTTCTTAAATATTCCATTTTAAATAACAGGGTTACTCTTACATTTACCTAGCTAACGTCTTATCTTTATTTGTTTCTAAATTACGTGCTAGGTACATCAGGGGAGGGTAGGGTCTGTCGTCTACAACCAGTGTGTGTTGCCAGTGATGACATATGGCACTGAAACGTGGTCGCTTACTATGGGCCTCATAAGAAGGCTCAAAGTCACCCAAAGGGCAATGTAGAGAGCTATGTTGGGAGTTTCTCTGCGTGATCGAATCAGCAATGAGGCCATCCGCAGCAGAACCAAAGTGACCGATATAGCCCTCCGAATCGCTAAACTTAAGTGGCAGTGGGCGGGGCACATATCACGTAGAACCGATGGCCGTTGGGGCGGAAAGGTTCTCGAGTGGCGACCACGTACCGGAAGGCGTAGCGTGGGCAGGCCCCCCACACGATGGATTGATGACCTGGTGAAGGTCGCGGGTGTCCGCTGGATGCGGGTGGCGCAGGACCGGTCATTGTGGAAGTCTTTGGGGGAGGCCTATGTCCAGCAGTGGACGTATTTCGGCTGACCTGATGAAGTCCTATCCAGACATAATGCCACACCAAACAAGGCGTTATATGTGTTGTCTGCATTACTCCGCCACGGATGATGACATGGTGGGGTATGTTCGTCAGAAGACCGGCTACTCGCTGAGGGTATTCCAGCTGCGTTCGCGCCACTACGTGCACTTCAGCTCGTTTGTGGTGCGCGTGTCGTGGCCGGTGCAGGGGACCATCGCGTGTGCTGATTTCTTGCTGAAGGGTGTAGTGTTTCGGCGGTTTCGAGGCAACCTACCAAGTTCTATACCGGAGATGACGATGCAACGGAGTCACGCTGATACGTCGCCTAAATAATGTGTTTTAGTTTTCAGAATATTTTGTTATGATAGGTATGTTAGTCTGTAAGGTATAATTGACAAAATCTCATTTATTTAAGGGGTTTTTTTTTCGACTAAATGAAATTGAGGATAAAAAATTAAAAATAACCACATTTTTAGGGTTCCGTAGTCAACTAGGAACCCTTATAGTTTCGCCATGTCTGTCCGTCCGTCTGTCCGTCCGTCTGTCCGTCCGTCTGTCCGTCCGTCCGCGGATAATCTCAGTGACCGTTAGCACTAGAAAGCTGAAATTTGGTACTAATATGTATATCAATTACGCCGACAAAGTGGTAAAATAAAAAGTGGAAAAAAATATTTTATTAGGGTACCTCCCCTATACGTAAAGTGGGGAGTGATTTTTTTTTTCATTTTAACCCTAACGTGTGATATATTGTTAGATAGGTATTTAAAAATAAATAGGGGTTTACTAAAATCATTTTTTGATAATGTTAATTTTTTCGGAAATAATCGCTCCAGAAGTAAAAAAAAATGTGTCCCCCCCCTCTAACTTTTGAACCATAAGTTTTAAAAATATGAAAAAAATCTCAAAAGTAGAACTTTATAAAAACTTTGTAGGAAAATTATTTTGAACTTGATAGGTTGAAGCGTTTTTGAAAAAATTACAAAAATAATTTCTGAACTAAGTTTGTAATTTAACCGTATAAACTGGTGTTTATTGTACCTGTCATTTCTACAAAATCACAATGAAATGACGTGCTTTTTAGGGTTTTGTGTTTCTGTACTTAATATGTCAACTTAATGTGACGGACGGAAAACTACGGAACCCTACACTGAGCGTGGCCCGACAAGCTCTTGGCCGGTTTTAATATCTCTAAAATATAGCCATTTCATATAAAAAAATTAATTTCAAAAGTATTTCATTCTAAAAGAGAGTAAGTGACAAGTAAGGCGTCACAGCGTAACAAATCGTAGGTACAGAAGCACTATTAATAAGGCGGATTTACTCAAGAAGGTGTCCTGATGTTCTCTTTGTGCGTTGTGACTGTCACGAAAAGTCAGCCTTGTGACGTCATATAGTCGATGGTAGGCTTTTTCACACTTTGGTTATCTTGTTAACAAATTAACGTATCTTACACTACTTTAAAATTTGAAATGTCGTCAATCGTATGTTAATAGAGTCAGACCAGTATATCTCTTCCAAGCAAATGAACTGTCAACCATTTAAAAATTACGTATGGCAATGTTTTATATTTGACGCAGATGTGAAATGTGAATGTGTCATACGAATTAAATTTAATTGATTTGTTTACGATTGTTACCACTAATTATGGGCAAACCGTATAAAAGTGGCGAGCGAGAATTATTATTCCGAATGCTCAATAATTATGACACCGTGAGAGAACAACGAGAGGTGATTATCGCAGAAAAGCGGCAATGTTTACATCTCATCATGTCTTTGACCGGTGAGTTTATCAAACAATATTGGTAGTTTTTCAATGTATGTATGAAATTCCATTAAAAACCTCTCGTTGGTAGACCTGCAACGAGAATTATGTTGCAGCTAAGCTAACAGTTATACAGGGTGTAATCCCTTTTTTGTAAAAGTTACTAACATTTACGATTTTTAAACATATACAGGGTGTTTGGTAACTAGGTGCAAATACGTTCAGGGATGGATGATAGAGGAGGTAATTTGAAATATCTTAGACACAACATGCGTTGGTACAAAGTCTCTTAGTTTCCAAGATATGCACCTTTTATTTTGAAATTTGTATGTTTTCCATACTACCATACATTTGGAAAATGCTTAGATTTTTTAAGTATTATTTTTGTTCAAATTTCCAGTGGTTTACTGCTTGTACGTGAATTGACAGATAAGGTCTCGAAGATATTAAGCAAGTACTTACTTCAAACTATCTTCACCCCCTACAAAAAAAAATCTCAATATCTTTGGTCACCGAAAGACAATTTTCTTCTGGGAAAATCTGGTGTGTATAAGTATTAAAAGTAGTGGTGTGTAAGTTGAGTATATTTGTGGTAGTTTTGACATAGGGCAAACAAAACGCACAATAAAATGAAAATTATTTTTAACTAACATCAAAATTACGTAGCCTAATCAGTAAAACTGCCATAAAATAAAACAAAAATATCCTTTCAATTATGCATGAGAAAAATCGTACGATTCCAATACACGATCATGCAATTTTTGAGAATGACAGGAGGCTTGTACGAAACAGTGGGGCGTAGGTATATAGGCTGACATACATTATTTATTTATTTATACATACATACATACTAATACTCACTACTACTACTATTATTTTCACTTGTTTAAATATTAAAGATCATACACAAGTATCAAGACTAATTAGTGCCCTATCTTCAGTGTTATGATATACCGATTTACAGACAATAAATTAAAATTGCTGGTGCAGACTTATGCTAGTCAGACTCTATGGGCGTCTTGTTGCCTGAAGCAAATAAATAAATAAAATTAAATAAGGTCTTGTATGACTAGAATTGCTATAATATAATCATCATCCTAGAGTTATTCCCAGTACAGTTGCATCTTGAAGGATACCTGGGGTCCGCTACCTAATCCCAAGAATTGGCCTAGGCATTAGTTTTTACGGAAGCGACTGCCATCTGACCGTCCAACCCAAGGAGGAAACAAGACCTTATTGGAATTAGGCTTGTTCTCAAGCCGCCCGAAGACCTTTAACTTGGCTTAACGACTACTATCATAAACAGCAGCTTGGATCAATGGCTTAACGTGCCTTCCAAAGCACGGGAGCGCTCAGTTAGTAACCACTCAAAGCGGTTACCCGTCATAGGACTGACCCCGCCCGACATTGCTTAACCTCGCATACCGCACGCGGTACGCGGGCGCCACTGGGCCACGAACGCTCCTACGCCAAGTATACAACTGAGAAAACACTAGAATAATGATGAAGATCTAATTGCCAAAAGTACCTACGTTACCAAGTTGGGTCAAGAAATAAACGGCAAAGCACTACAACTAGTCAAAAATATATCCGCCAAATAGCATATCCTCGCCAGTGCTCCACCCCAGTATATGTATTTTTAATCCAGGAAACTTATCGACATTGCTATTAAAGGAATTCCGCGACACCCGAAACAGTTCCGCTTAATAATTCCATGTGTCACACCGGCGGTTAGTAAGCGCGAGTAAGAATAGAATTTCACCGGTTTATTTTCGATATTCGCTATTCTGAACTGAATGCGCATCACCGAAAAATGTGACAAATAAAATAAGCAAAAGAGGCACTACTTGTTACGAAAGCGTATGCCATCTTGTTTAAGCCCAACTAAGTAATTTACAGACGCAAGCATCTGTTGTGGTTGGCAAAAAGCCTTGTAGCTGCGCCTGAATATAATCGAAAAAAATCATGGACTTCGATGACATTTTTGAGCTGTCACTTTGACACATTTGAAACTCGAAAAATGGCGGTCGCTATGCCGGAGCGTGGTCGAATTAAAACCTCCCAACTATTAGTCCATTAGTTAGTCCATAGTTTTAAGAATATTTGTTAATTTAATTTATTTATTATGAATAGACAATGCGCATAAATAAAATTCTTGCTATCTAAACCTAAATAAGATAAGGATAATTCCGAAATAAATTATTATCATTATCAAAATGTAGACCTCGAATAGCGAAATATTGGTCTTGTTACTATTAACAAGATCAAAATTGCCAATTGAGAGTGTTATTGTTGTCCGTCTGGACGAGCTTGATGTTTTAGACTGTAAATACCGAATTGAAGGCTAATTTTTTTTTTTTTTTTTTTATTAACTGGTTGTTGTCTGGTTATTAATCAGTTGAGCCCCGCGATTTAATAGCGACAGTGAAGTCGTTCCCGTGTTTGTGGTATTTGGCGTGAGATCGGGGCCTGTCGGGGTCTACGGGGACAACTAATCACAGTGTCTTAGTTTAAATAGTAATAAGTCTCAAATGATGGTCTTTAAACCGAATTTTAAGAAGAATGATAAAGTCTCAGTTAGTTTCAATGCTGATTACATTGCGAGTCCGGTAGATCATGTCAAGTTTCTCGGAATCTACATTGATTCGAATCTTAACTGGAAACGAGAGCTGGAAGCAATGGAAAACTCAGTCAACTCCGCTTGCTATGCCTTGAGAAGCCTTAGAGATGAAATGAGCTTGGATCAACTTAAAGTAGTGTATTTCGCATTGGTTGAGTCGAAATTGCGATATAGCATTAAGTTTTGGGGCAATAGTTTTAAATATAATATCAATAGAGCCTTTATTGCCCAAAAAAGAGCGATTCGTACGATGACACGTATTTCTCCATGGTCATCGTGTCGGGATCATTTTTTAAGACTGGGTATTCTCACGGTGCCCTGTTTGTACGTTTTTATTCTTCTTACCGAATTTGTTAAGTCGCAATCAAAGAACGTCACATATGAGGATCAAGAATTGCGGCTATCTACACGTACGAAGAATGTTGCACACAGTTTCTGTCCAAAACTCAAGGTTGTAAAGCATTGTGCTAGGTATCAAGCTGTCTCGTTATTTAATAAATTGCCTACTGACCTAAAAGTCATTACGAATTTGTCCCTTTTTAAACGCAAATTGAAAAGCTTTTTGTTAGCCCGATGTTATTACAGTGTTCGGGAGATATTTTCATAATTTTAAATTAATTCTTGTTATTATGTATTCATTTTGACATTTCAAATTGTATAATTAACAGAGAGGACATTGTGTTGTAGTAGATTGTATTTTTTTATTATTTATACATTTATGTTAAGGTAATGCTAGAATAGTTATATTGAAAACAAATTGCCTCAAAGTATGACATTATTTATAAAATTATTTCTAACACAATTTATATTGTACATGAATAAAGAATTGAATTGAATTGAATCGAAGTTATTAGGGCCGCCTGATGGTACCGTCGTCGTGGCCTTGCACCAAAAGCAGAAGGAACAAGATCACCAGGACCGTAAATACTTTAACATTTTTAACCCCTGACGGAACGTAAAAGAGGGGTTTATTATATATTTAACATTTGTATCTGTGTAATGTAGCCCGCCAGACACTATCAGTAAGAGCCCACTACTGCATTGCGTTGCGTTGCGTTTATGAATAGAATCAGGATGACGACGTCTTGGGAGTCCATTCATAAACGCAATGTGTCCCCCAATATTTATTTATTTATTTTGCTACCCATCCCTTTCTATTATAGCAAATGAGAGTAAGACTGATAGAAAATACTGTCATTATTAGTAATAGTGTCGAGTACAACGCCACTCGTATCGGTTTTTTTTTATTTATTTAAAACTTAAAATTTTTATTCCAAAATTTTATGACTCATGAGCCACTATCGTATCTGTGTAGAGTCAGACCAGTATATCTCGTCCAAGCAAATGAACTGTCAACCATTTAAAAATTACGTATGGCAATGTTTTATATTTGACGCAGATGTCAAATGTGAATGTGTCATACGAATTAAATTGAATTAATTTGTTTACGATTGTTAGCACAAATTATGGGCAAACCGTATAAAAGTGGCGAGCGAGAATTATTATTCCGAATGCTCAATAATTAGGACACCGTGAGAGAACAACGAGAGGTAATTATCGCAGAAAAGCGGCAATGTTTACATCTCATCAAGTCTTTGACCGGTAAGTTTAACAAACAATGTTGGTACTTTTTCAATGTTTGTATGAAATTCCATTAAAAACCTCTTGTCTACCAGAACCCGCAACGAGAATTATGTTGCAGCTAAGCTAACAGTTATACAGGGTGTAATCCCTTTTTTGTAAAATTTACTAACATTTACGATTTTTAAACATATACAGCGTGTTTGGTAACTAGGTGCAAATACGTTCAGAGATGATAGAGGAGGTAATTTGAAATATTTTATACACAACATGCGTTACTACAAAGTCTCTTAGTTTCTAACATATGCACCATTTTATTTTGAAAATTGTATGTTTTCCATACTTACCATAAATTTGGAAAATGTTTAGATTTTTTTATGTATACGTTGAACTAACTTACTCAAAGTAAATACTAAGTATTATTTTTGTTGAAATTTCCAGTGTTTTACTGCTTGTACGTGAATTGACAGATAAGGTCTCGAAGATATTAAACAAGTACTTACTTCAAACTATCTTCACCCCCTACAGAAAAAAATGTCAATATCTTTGGTCACAGAAATACAATTTTCTTCTGGGAAAACCTGGTGTGTATAAAAGTAATAAAAGTAGTGGTGTGTAAGTTGAGTATAATTGTGGTAGTTTTGACATAAGGCGAACAAAACGCACAATAAAATGAAAATTATTTTTAACTAACATCAAAATTACGAGGGCTAATCAGTAAAACTGCCATAAAAAAATCCTTTCAATGATGCATGAGAAAAAGCGTACGATTCCAGCAGACGGGACAGGAGGCTTGCACAAAACAGTGGGGCGTAGGTATATAGGCTGACATACATTATTTATTTATACATACATACATACATACTAAAACTCACTACTACTACTATTATTTTCACTTGTTTTAATATTAAAGATCATACACAAGTATCAAGACTAATTAGTACCCTATCTTCAGTGTTATCATATACCGATTTACAGACAATAAATTAAAATTGCTGGTGCAGACTTATGCTAGTCAGACTCTATCGTGTGATTGTTACCGTTATATTAGTGTTATATAGCATTATCATAACAATATCACAAAAAAAAACGATTAAAACAGTAGTGTTGCGAATTACGAAAACATTATAATCGAAATTGAACTGACTTGCCTAGTGACGCGAATTAAACAGTTTTTGGTTTAATTGATGATTTCTCGTAAGTAAAGGTCTCTGATGACTGCGTCTGTTATAATATTTATAATAGTAGTGTAGTAAGAAATATCGGCCCTTTTCAATATAATTATTTTCTATTAAAAATAAAATTATTATTACCCAAAGTACCCGCAACCGACTAGCATGTATGGGGAGATCTATGGATGTATTTGAAGCGAAAGGAGTATGTAAGTACCTTAGTTTTTTGTCATTATCTGGTCTCTGCTTACCCCAATGGGATACGGGCGTGAGTATATGTATGTATGTAAAAATAAAATAATCATTTTACCAAATTTGGCACTCTCGTGAATCTTTTCATAACGCGTGTTTAGTCAAGCCCTAAGTGTATGTGATGTTAAAAAGGCGCTTGCCTTACCGTAATGTCGCATCAAGTTCACTACAACGCTGGTTTTCAGGCAGACCCTGATAAATCCAAAAATCCTTGAGACATTGCTCGCTTTTGGTCTGAAACCAAGTATCTAATGTTATGAAAGTGTACACGTACAGTGTAAATGTTTGTGAGCTAACTTTTCTTGTTTATGCTAAAGAAAACGCCATCATTTCAATTTCAAATACATACAAATAACTCCCCCAATACTCGTATTTTGTTTTTTCTCCAACCAAAACCAAATCCTTGAAGTTACAGGGGTCATAAGGGTCTTCAATAGCTCTTGTGCCTCCCTATGACTTACGAACGTGACTTTTTATGTTTTTTTGAGGGAAAATACGAAAATATGGAATTGTCGATAAACAATTTGATGGAGATGGGTTTAGGGTAATGCGAGATGAAAATACGCGGCAGAACAATAATGTATTTGAGTTTTTTTGGATGTTCAACAATATTTACATATATTATTACCGTGCACCCTTCTTATCTGTTTTTATTTGACGACGGAAATGCTAAAAGGCAGTGATATGATTTATATTGACGTGAGAAATATTAACACTTAAAGAAAGAGAGGTTGAAACTTAATTGTAGTTAAATTCACTATTTTGCGACATGTTTCGGACTACAATTGAAGTCGTTCATCGCGTTGAGTGTTGTCACGGTTGCCAACCGCGCAGGACTGAACACCAATCACTCTAATTCCAACTGATTTCAATTGAAGTGAGGGCTCCAATTCTAGTCCAAAACATGTCGCAAATATCTTTACAAGTAACTTTTGATCGTTTTTCTTTCTTTAATGGATATGATTGTAGTCTACGTATCTTTTAATTTTCTGAACGTCGAATGCTCGATTATAATATTTGTTGTGAGAGATGAACTAACTAGCACCCATGAGACGAGACGCCGATAATTTCGGGTGTACTGATTGCCCCTTTTTAGAATTCGAAACATACAAGTTATATACAAGGCGACATCCCTGATAATAAAGTAAGGTGATTTTTTTTGAGCTCTTTCATTTGCAATAGCAAGTATCAGTCGACTTGTCGGTATTTGGTACACATCCAAGGACAACGAATAAGTGGAATGGGCATACCGGCACGCAATGTGAATGGAGATCTTTGTTGTTAAACGACCGAGTGAATCGAAGGTACCTTTTCAGCTTCGACAAAATTATTTCGTATGTCCGGATGTCTAGATATCCGGATTTTCGGTTGTTCTCCTCTACAAGTCGCATTTTTCAACCGATTCTCGTGAAATTTTATGATAAGATTCGATAATTTTCTGGATTTTATTTATCGAGACAGATTTTCGAAATATAGACACTTGAAATAAATATTTTTGCGAGGTCTACAGGTCTATAACTCCAAAATCCAGCGCAGCGCACATAACGGATAGAGCATAGCGTATAGCATTCATTAAATAAATGGGTTAAATAAATACTAGAATTTGATTTTGTAGAGAAACCCACATTATCGATATCGAGTGTCCCACCACTAGCATGTTTAGTGCGTACCGTAGCTCTATAAAATCAGAGCTAAGCCTTTGATTTGAGTGCGGGCGCGTGACTTATTTGGGGTTCTATCAAGCTTACCTCCAAATACTGGATAATTTACGTTATTACTTTGTATTGTAGGTATAGGTAAAACTTTATAGGCAAAAAGGTATTGTGCTTTTAACAATTTCCTTGGACACTAATGTCGGATATTGCTTGGGAAGATGTTGCTGGGAATCGCGATGAGTGGGCAAAAGGCCGCAAAGTCCACGATATCACCTGGTTCCAAAATCTAGTCTACAAGCGTGTTAAAAAGTATGACTGTCAAGAGAATACCGATGTTACGGTCCCTCAATTCGCGTGCCACGAATGTGGATGCAAATGTCGATCCCGGATTGGCTTATATTTATCTAATTAGCTTTAAAAGTTACTTATATTATTGCTTGAATATGTACTCAACTCCATTCCAACATACCTTCATACATAATTGTGACTGTGACATGTTTTTGATTGCTATGAGACCTGGTGACCGGACAAACAGGTTTTCCCCTAGTCCAGGCACCAGTCTCCACTGCACAAGTTTGTTTGACGACCTGTTTAGCCTAGTTGGTAGTGCCACTGCCTCCGAAGCTAGACGTCCCGGGTTCGAATCCCGGCCAGAGCATTATTTTTGCATTTAGCACCGTTATTTTGTTCCTGGGTATTGGATGTTTTCTAAGTATTTAGGTTTGTATTTATCTATACAGGCTGATTTTGGGGTCGTGATCCGAAATAATTGTACATGGTCAAAAATTCAAAGTAGACAACATCACAGTCGGTATGAAGGTTTATAACTCAATAAGTTTTCGTTTTTTACAAATTTTAATGGGAAATAATACTTTTTCATACAACTTGGTCAACCTACCCCACTGTCAACTCTCCATACCATCCGTCAAAGAGAGTAGGGTAACCATGTTTTTTTGTGATTTTGTATTTTTTTCATCAAAATAAATTAAAAATGAAATGCGTTTGTTTCGTGTCACTATATTTCTTTTGAATAACAGATCACAGTCTAAAAACTGGTTCTTGATCCACGACCCCGAAATCACCCTGTATAAGTATGTATATCGTCGTCTAGTACCCATAGTACAAGCTTTTCTTAGTTTGGGACTAGGTCGATTTGTGTAAGATTGTCCCCCAATATTTTATTTATTTATTTAAGTTACATAGCTAATTAATAATTAGTCCTAAGAGCACCTTATGAACCTACTCACTGTATACTTTGTGGTGGAGTTAATAAACATTTTTTTCATTTCATTTTTCATTAGGTATATAGTCACGAGAGGTGTGGTCCCTCGCGCGCAAACGCTGTTTAAATCGCGCAAACGCTGTTCGGGAGATTCGCTAAATGCAGCAATGGCGTCAAGAGGCAGCTATTCCTGAGTTTCTGTACCAGCGTGTACACCGTAAAATTGTGGTCAAACTATACCTGCTCTGCTGCCAGAGACATGCGCGTGCAGTACAACGACGCGTGGCGCGCTATGTTCCGGCTGCCGCGCTGGTGCAGCGCAAGCGCCATGTTCGCGGAGGGCCGCGCGCCGGGCTGGGACGCGCTGCTGCGAGCCAGGAGCGCCAATGCCAGGAAGGCAATAAATACATCTACGAATAAGCTCCTGTCAGCGGTGGGACGCCAGCCCGCTACACGAGCGATGGAGGAGCTACCACAAGCCGGTTAAACGGGGTCGGGGTAACCCATGATGTGGCTTAATTTTAATTAAATTTTAGTGTTAGTGTAGTATTATTATTATTTTATCTTATTGTAAAACATATGGACATGTTGTGGAATAAATTGATTTCATTTCATTTCATTTCATTTCATTTCAAATCATCTGTCAAGATGTAAAAGGTCTGATCATGCTACACCAAAATGGTGAACCAATGGTGGGTCTACGCCAACGTCGAATAAACCAGTCGAATTACCCGCCACTGCAGCAGCGACTGAAAGATAGTCGCAAAAGTATTCTAAGAGTGATAGTGGACAGAATGTGTAACTGACACATACAAAAAATTTGCGTATATGGTCTTAGGTGTAGTGTGACAGACAACGAGTAGGCAGTTAGTTAATTTATTTTAGTCTACTTTTATTTCTGGAATACTATTATTGGAATACTAACTGTCCTGTTTGTTGGGATATCAAATAAATGATTTTTATCATATCCGTTACGGCGTGGAGTCCAACATTAACCTACATGCATTTCTATACGATTCAAGTTCGTGTTTGATATTGCAATGTCATGGCGTGTGAGAACAGTTGAAGCAGCCCAACTAGCGGAATTCCTCCACCTTACAGATTTTTGTTCAAATATTAGTGTCGCCTTATTTGTACGACTGTACCCGATAAACCCTTGTACGTACTCGTACTCGAGAGCAGGGCCCTCCACCGAGTCAAGATGAAACACATGACCAATTAACGAACGATAGAAGGTCAATTCGACCCAATACCTTGCATACCGTTATGATATTCCATTGAATCAATAAACATACCAATACATATGCATAAACTCACGCCTATATTTTCAAAAGGGGTAGGCAGAGCACAATAAAATTAAATTTCAGTGCCACTTTTTACCATTGTAGGTTTATAGATAGAAAAAATGTGATATTGCAGTGATAGGTTGCTCAATGAATAATCAATATGAATATGTGTTGAGTTAGTATAAATAAATAAATAAATATTATTGGACATTTTTTACTCAAATCGAACTATTTCCATAGTAAGCTCCATAAGGCTTGTGTTATGGATACTAGACGACGCTATATTTAATAGATATATACTTAAATACATACCAAAACAACCAAGTCTCAGGAACAAATGTTACTGCTCACCACAGAAACAAATGCCCTTACCGAGATTCGAACCCGGGACCTCTAGCTTCGGAGGCAGTGTCACTACCAATTACGCTAAACACGCCGACAGAGTATGGTCTTACAAATTAAATTAAAAACTGATCGTGAAGCGGCAGTTGTCGCGATTTAAGAAACCATTTTTGATTCGTACTGTCTTAATTTGAATTCCCATCCGGTGTCAGTATTTCCGAAAAAATACAACCTCAATATCTTAAGTGAAAGCCTCACGAACAGTGAGCGTGATCCATCTTAGATATTGTCATAACTCTCCATCAGGTACGACAAAAATCAAAACCAATCCCATTAATTAAAAATAACTGGCAAAAACTGCCATAGCTTTAGAAATGCCGAGAGTTAAGGGTACGGTAGATATTTATCCCGTGCATATTTGGATCAGCCCTGAAATTATCATTTTCGTTAGCTAAATCAAATATATGTATATGCGACATAAAATGAAAGTAAGGAGAACTGAAATAACTATTTACGATACAAGGGTTGTAAAACAAAGAAAGGCCGATACCGATATCGCAGATGTTTGAGGCCCGAGCTGCAGGCGAGGGTCATAAATATGCGAGAGAGGGCCTTCTGTTGTACGACCCGTGTTTTGTACACAATTTTACGCCACCCCTTGGCCAAACAGTGGGTTTTTCCGGAGGCGCAGCATGTGGAAAAACGCACTTTTTGGCAAGGTGTGGTGTAAAGATAGTTTATTTTATTTTTGAACGTCAGTAATACTGCATTCACAGATTTTCCAAAACTACTTGCTTCGTCTGGGAATCGAACCGACTCTAATGTGAAAAATAATAACACGATCAAAAACTAAAACGAAACTTATGACTAAAAATATACACTAAAGTAAGGAGCTTCCCAAAGTTATGGTGCAAAAGCTGGCAGCATTTCCTCGCTGTATTGTAATACAGCCAGCTTTACTACTTATACGTTACGTTACGTTAAGTTACGTTACGTTTTTATACTGATACGTTGAGCGAGGAAGCTGCCAGCTCCATAGTGTAGTCTCCGTCATCTTACAACCCTTTAGACAAATGTAAGTAACTTGTAAACCTGTACCCCTATCACCACAATATTTTAAACATAACGCCGTGACGCTGACTCGCTATCAAATGGAGTACACCGTTCAAGCGAGATTGCTGAACCCTTCCGTGGGGTCCGCGTGGCGCAAGTGCCGAGAATTTTACCAGCATCTGGAGTATCCATAGGTGCGGTACCTGCTGCTATCCATCAGACAAATCTGCAGATAGGTATCTGCTATCTGTGAATAAACCATTCATTCATTCATTTTCGATTCATTCATTCAGGCCGTCAGCTTATTTGCCACCGTCGTTGTGGGAAATTCAAATGTTTTATTCAGAAGGTGATTGGCTCGCCAAATGCTTTTCCTTGTCAGTAGGTTTACGGTTTCGGCTACAATGTCAGGGTAATTGCTATAACAGCCATTTATGCATTTGAAGTGTTTTGTGTGTGTGTTTTGTCGCCAACCCGCATGCCAAGCGTGGCGATTATGGCATTTACCCCCCTTGGAATTGGGGGAGGCTTATGTCCAGCACTGCAGTGGACTTCCTCCGGCTGATATGGTGGTGGTAGTACCTAGGCTGTTGTTTGTCATAGGGTGGGTTTCTTAAAATCTGATTGTATGGAAAATTTGTCAAAATTCTAAATTCTGTAAAAAAAACATTTTTGATACAAGCTTTTTCTATCTAGCTGTAAACACAGTCATTAAGTACTCGTTAAGCAGGTGAAGTCAAACGTAACTTGTGTAGTCTAGGAGTTAGTTACTATGGCCACTTTGTCGCCATCATCAGAATATCTGCCCGCATATGAGACCGCCTGTTGTTCACCTCTGCTTGCTCTTATTATGATGTTTCTATTATATAATTCTTATTTGATGTGTGCAATGAAGTGTATTCTATTGTATCTCAGTCGCACCGTAAAGAAAGGGTATATCTTGGTCGTATAATATTGAACTGTCGCTGAACTTTCATAAGTATGCAAAATTTTACCGAGTTATATTTATATGTTTCTACGCGTTAGCAGCGGGCGCAGCATAAAGAGGGAGGGGTGGGGGATCGAGTATCGAGGGACCCTGTCAATTTTGACGACTACATTCATCTTAAGACATGAAACTAACTTGTAGTAGAAGTATTTTTTTAGAAAATACCAAGTTACAATCATCGCAAAGCCTGTAACTTGGACCGCATTAGAAATAAATAGCCCCAATATTTTTCACCGAAAAGTGTGTCGACTACCATCCGTCCAGTATTGACATTGGATATATGTGTTAGATTTAGATTAGAGTACCATTTAGAGAGATTGCTGAGCTATTTAGGTAATGACTGACTTTTGGAATTAATGACGGTGATTTGATATTGGAGATTTTTAACCGATCCTATATGGTTGCGAATGTATTTTTCATATTTTTGAATGAAAAAAAATGGGTTAGGGTTGTTCACCTCAGCAGCACGAACAAGACTATTTTGCTGCGATAAATCAATAAGCAAAATGAATTTTTGCTCACTCCGTGAGACGAGATAGCTTATTTGCAAAAGTGACGCAGTAATTATGACGTAGTTATGTCGGTAATGTAGAAGCAACTGCATACAGGGTGATTTCCCACCGGCTATTAAACACGGAATACCACCAGACCCGAAGTGGCTACCTATAATTTTATCGTATTAAATGAATAAATGATTGTATGTATCTATGTATGAAAAATTTTTATTGTACACGAAAGACAGGTAAAAATACATACAAATTATATCGGTACAAAGGTGAACTTATCCCTTTAAGGGATCTCTTCCAGTTAACCCTTGAGCAACTGAGTGGAGCACAGGAACCAGAAGATAGACAAACCAACACCTGTACATAAACGTATTTTTATATACATACACACAACATATTGACAACTTCATCATGTCAAATGTCAGAATGAAAACTGGTAGTATTTGAGCCGGGACGCTGGGTCACGAGCGCTCCAAGGTGAACATTAGAATAGAATAGAATTATTCAGGTATCACACAACGGCACATTTACCTTATCCTTCATTACTTTTAAAAATGTCAACTAAGGCGACGTCTAGTAATTTTCATGTGCTCTGCCTACCCCTTTTGGAAATTTTGGCGTGAGTTTATGTATGTATGTATGTCTACCAACATTGACTGACTTCTCGGAAGTCACTCATTCTGACCAACCCATATATTTCATTTGTTTAAGAACGCAACGTATCATTTGAAACCTTGCTTCTAAACAGCCCCAATGATTAGGGTAAAGGTACCGTCGAAAGCATAATTGATGGGTTGGTAATGAGGGACTCGACCCTGTGTTATCACGAGAGATGGTTCGGTTGGTTTTTAACTGAGTTCTAAGAATAGGTTGTCAGTGTGATTAGTAGCTGCCGATGGAGCTAGCGGCCCTTTAGTATAATTCCGTGCATGTTCTTAACTAAAATAGGTTTTTTTTTACTTATATAACGACAGTGGCAAGCAAGCTAACGGCCTGCCGGATGGCAAGCAGACACCTCAGACCAACTAAAAAATATAGACGGAGAGTCACGTACTACAAAATTAAGCCACTTTTTTAAAGATGTGTGCGTATCAGTGTTGCTAATGGAAGGAAAATTCCTAATAGATGGGGTAATTTGTTTTAGTTCTCTATTTATTTGTAGAGGGCACAATATAGGATTGGCTAATAATTATGATGATGAATACTCGTAACCATTAGTCACCCAACACAATAATGGGACACTCGGCATCCTATTTTGAACCCATAATTATTTTGTAATAACTTCAAAAATTTGCAAAATATAACGTTATTTTTTGGTAACAGAATTAAACTATTGAAGATGGGACCCATTTCGCAAAAAAAACTTTGAATTTCTATTCGATATGATACAGGTCTAATCTTAAGCGGGTCACAAATTAATGTCTTTGACTGTACTACGTGCGAATTTAAATTGTATACTTCTTTTTTGAGATCAATAAAATGAAAGTCTATGGTCGTCATGTACGGTTCCCTAAGGTTGGGGTAACTAAAAATCATACTTACTCTGGTATCACTCGTGCTTTATGGTACGTCAATCAACGTCAACTTAATGTCGAGGTTTAGTGTTCCAAGCGAAGCAAACATTTATTTTCTAAATAGTGTTTTAAGGTATTAGTTCAACACTAACAAATGAAAAGTTATATTATTAGATTTATTGCTCGTCATAGTGTTATATTTGCATCCCTCAGGACGCAGGAGACCATATTTTTAGTGATGGTTCTTGACGTTTACCGTACGAATGTGACAACGTCAGACCAAGAAAAAAATATTTTTTACTTGGTCTGAGGTGACAACATGTCGATATGTATTAATATGTATTAAAGAGGCTCGGTTTTGCTTTGTAATATACCTCGTGTGTTCATAAGTTTTGAGACGTATATTGTTTTGAATAAATCAATTACAGAAAATATTTCTGTCAAGGTTATTATTTTCATTGAATCACTGTACTGTAGCTGATAAAAGTAAATAGAGTTTATTTAAATTGACTTTCAATATTTTTGATTCTCTTTTAGGTGCCAGCACGAAACGAAAATCGCCTTTTTCACTGACAAGTTAATGTTTATGGTAGAAAGAAAGTTAAAGCAGGGGAACGACAAATTGTACACCAAAATGTTGATAGATGTTCCAACTACTGCACAGACAGTACTGCAACCTTATCACCCTACGATGTTCACGATACGGGCGATTATTACGTATGTGGTAGCCTTTTTTTCAATTTTGAATACTAGATGCTCAAACTATGCCTTAAATTTATTCATTTACCAGATGGACTATTGAAATTACTTTTTAAAGTTTATTTGACACGTTTATTCATCAAAATAATTGGTTTATTGACAAGGTTTTAGAGAACTCCGTAACAAAATTAAATTTTCATACGAAAACTGCTAAAAGAGAAATGAGTCTTTTATCAGTCAATAGAAGTAACTTTCTTTGAGCCTGGCCTTAAATACTCCTGATTGGTCTTTTTGGACAAAATTACCTTTTATGAACACACAATTTAGAGCTAAAAACCTGCGGTAAATACTACTCAAAAATAGTTACTCACAAATGAGCCACGGGAAGAGAAGCAAGAGAATCCCTGATGAAATCTTTCGTGTCTCGCGGGGTCATTACATATCTATAGGTGTACCCGACGCATTAAATGGCATCTAACATAAAATATTGGAACGCAGTTTAAATAATACCTATGTATGTTTATTAATGAAACTATTGTCAAGTAAAATTAACAATATGTTTATAGTTGTATGTAAAAAAAAAATATTGGGCTTGGTTTTGATAGCTTCACTAGGTTGTTCGTGACACTCCGTCTATATTTTTTAATTTGTCTGAGGCAGACGCCGTCGCCTATGGACGCTTGCGACTCCAAAATAATCACAAGCGCGTTGCCGACCCTTTAGTAACTTGAGGATTAGTTGTGTTGACAGCTAGAGACATAATATGCAGGTCCCTCACTCTCAACACAGAGCATCCTCGGGAGCTCTGGCGACCTTACTCACCAGAACCTCGACCTTTACTCAAAACTACATACCTAACGAATAAGTAACGGCTGGACTCGGCGCGCACCCCACTAGAGTCAAAGGAATTCGAACCCTCCATACAGAAGTTAGATTTCATATTTGAATGGTTTTGCGGGCAGCCGGTCGGCTGCCGCCAGCTCTCCGCTGCCTTTCGGATAAGAAGTCTAGCTTCTGTATGGAGGGTTCGAATTCCTTTGAGTCTGGTGGCGTGCGCGCCGACTCCGGCCGTTTGGTGTGAATCGACCATTAAGGCTGCGATTTTCCTATCTTTTTATTTTAGCTATCGTAATAATCGCTCATTGTCTATAACGCACTTGGCAGCTGGCTTCATAAAACGCAAACTAAACATAAAACCCGTACATTTTTAAATGACAACACTTTACTTTTACTGTGTAAATTATATTTAACATGTTAACAACTTTACTCGAAAGGTTTTCGCACTAAACCTTGTTGCGAAATAGTGTCGGCAACTCGGCTGCTCAAAGTCAAAAATAAGTAAAAGGATTTTAGCAAATTTTACCTTAGAGCGCTGTCCATTTACTTATAATTTTGTTACAGTAAAACTCATTGTTGTACACAAATAACGAAAGTGAAAAATACAAAAGGGAAGGTAAGTACAAAAGACAACGTATCCCTTTAAGTTGGGGCAATTATTAGTATTGATTTAAGGATGATTAACAGTAGACGACCTGTGTATTTCTCTAGAAGAAAACGGGCCGGCCCGGACACGAACCGGTCTACAGTGAATCATCCTTTACTTGAAATTGTTTCTTACAAATAACTGAAAAAAAGTCTCGTGCGTAACACAAAGGGATTTGAAAGAGTAACTAATAGTTTTTAAAAAAAATGGACCTAAGGTATGTGGCATGTCCTAGTGACCGAAACTGGACTAATTGCCATTTTAAATCTCATGTATCTACATTCATCTAATCACTTTAGTACTTTGTCGCACTAACATAACTATACTGCGACAGTTCGAATGCGTCAAAGTAGTGAAAGTGACAAGGTACTAAAATGATCATCCACTTTTGCTGTTCTGACACCGCGAAATAAATAATTTTCAAAATTTCACGAAAATTGGTTGAGAAACGCGACCCAGTAGAGAAGAACAGCGGGAAATCCGGAAATCCGCCAGCCGGATACACGAAAGCATTTTTGAAACGAAGGTATCCGTTTCAGCTTAGAACAAATTTTGTAGGTTTTTTTAGCATTTTTTTGTATTATTAATTTTTTTTTATGTTTTTATTTTACTTTTATATCATCCGACGCCCACATCATCATTATCATCTTTTATATCAGCTGAAGGACGTCCACAGCTGGACATAGGCCTCCCCTAATAGTTCAACGATGACTGGTCCCGCGACCTTTAGGCATATGATGGTTCCCATTTTATCACTTATCGTCGTGGATAAGATATTCGTCACGTTCTGACAAGTATGCGAGTGCACGAGTGACGGGCGTCTTATCCACGACGATAAGTGATAAAATGGCAACCATCATACGCCCGCTATGCTATTCATAGGTATTGTAAAAAACCTAGCCTAATGGACGATTCACACCAAACGGCCGGAGTCGGCGCGCACGCCACCAGAGTCAAAGGAATTTGAACCCTCCATACAGATTCATACGGCAGCGGCAGAGCTGGCGGCAGCCGGCCAGCTTAACTTCTGTATGTAGGGTTCGAATTCCTTTAAGTGGGGTGTGCGCCGACTCCAGCCGTTCTTTTTTTTATCAAACATGGGATTGCTCTTGGCCAGCATCTAGCCAGGAGGCAAAGATGAGGCCGACGATGAAGCGAGCTCACCCAGAAGATGCCTAATCACTCGTGCCTTAAAAAGGTCTAGGTTATATGAACTCGGAAATCCAAACGCCGGCACGGCAGAGAATTCCAAACCTTAGAAGTGCGCGTTATAAAAAATGATGCAAAGCGCTTGGTTCGAATATGAAGAATCGGTTCGGTGAGAATCGTCCATAAAAGGTGGTGGAAAGTCGAGCTATAGGTGGGTATTAAGGTGCAAACATTTTTAAAGTTTGCCTTACTTGTTTTTAAGTTTGAGCAGCCAAGCTACTAAGCTTTGAATAAAACATTGTAGCTTCCTCAAACACAGCAATAGACAGTAAAAAATTTACAGCACATAAGTACGAGTGTTCTATATCAGTATGTTGGCGAAGTCCCTAAATCCCGCCAATAAAATTAGTCCGTTTTATTCTAGAGAGCGTAGGGATGTGGGCAAGGTTTTATCGATATGACATGTGGGTGATGTGGGCAATATCGTTAAAACTGCACGATCAATGTCCAGTGATATAATCGACAAAAAAAAATAGAGGAGAAAGAAAACAAAGATAAATTAAATAATCTATATGCGGTTAAATCTCGTTTCTTTTAAGTGCGAGCGAAGCGTCTCCTTTTCAGCTTGATAATGCCTTCGTATGTCCAGATTCCAGATGTATGACCGTTATACAGGTCGCATTTCTCAGCCAATTTTTATTTCATATTGTATTAAATAAGTTGTCAATTATTTAGTGTAACATATCATATTTATATAATGGATGCTGCCTTATTCGTCCGCGAAAACATACATTTATTTGATTTAAAAAAAGACGAAGAGAATACCAGATCACAATATAGGAATAAACTAATGTTACCAAAAACAAACTTAGTCATGTGTAGGAACAGTTCCCATTATAAATGCATCGTAATATACAGGGCGTCCCACGGCTATGCCACATGGAGGGAAAGTACCTTGGATATTGTAGATGGAACATTTTACTGAAAGAAGACATTATTTTAATTTAAAAAACAATTTAAACTCTTTTATTCTAAATATCCACCACAACATGATTAAAAAATCGACAGGGAGAAAAATAATCAAAAGAGTGCGACTTTGTATTCAACAGAATGGGACTCATTTTGAGCATTTGATAAATTAAATTGATTAATTTTGAATTAAAAATGTTAAAATTCATGGTCTTTATTTTATATCCGACACTATGTTATTTAGCAAAAAATAATCCGGTTCAACCATGTAATTATTTAAACATGTATGAATGCAGTTTTTATTGTTTTTTTAATTAAAATAATGTCTTCTTTCAGTAAAAGGTTCCATCTTCAATATTCAAGGTACTTTCCCTCCATGTGGCATAGCCGTGGGACGCCCTGTATAATAAAATCCCCAAATGTAATCAGGCAAGTACCTACTAACATTTTGTTTAAAAATAAATTAAAGAAATTATTGATTAGTAATTGCTATTACTCTGTAAAGGACTTCCTAAGGGATAATAATTTGTAATGTTCTCATAATTAACGAATCGTTTTTTATTTATTTTAATTGTAAATAAATGTTCTTATTAAATTCATTATTATACTACTTATTTAAAAAGTGTTAAATTGATATATTATGTATTTAGTTGTAAGTATTTTAAGTTAATGTTGTGTGCAGGGCGTCATGGACTGACTTTTACAATGTAAGACCCTTAATTGATAGGTACATGATTTTGCAATTAAATAAATGAAATGAAAGTACTACTACATATTGGTTTCAACTTTTCACACTTATCTACAACAATGAAGAAATGTCTTTAATACAAATTATAAGATAAACCGTTATGTGAGAACGCAAATTTTAACGAATCTCTTTATCGATATCGATAACTGAATAGTTGAATCACCTTACACTGCTGACATATAATTTATTTAATACTTCTAGATTACGGTAGGTAAAGTTACTGGCCAAACCCTTGGCAAACTTGTTAATATGATTTGAGTGCCACTGTGAAGTTTTGTTTGAGCTAGTTTACTGTAGGTAATTTACTTTAAGTTTGAGTTTTCATATTCAACATGCTTTTATTATTATAGAACTTTTTTATAGCTTGCAGTTAAGTGAATACTGTTACGTCATGGAATAAAATGTGAATGTTAGTATTAAGGAATGTATTATCAAATTAAATTGCCCTTCCATAGATATTTCTTTTGTACGGTGTATTGGTTGAAGCTTTTTCTCAAATAAAAGTAAATATTATTAAGATTATTTATAAAATAATTATAAATATTAATTATCAATAGCGATAGAAAAGTCTACTATCGTATAGTTTCCTTCAGAAAATTTCATTTCTTTGGTCTAGAATCGTTTCAAGGATAATGACTGTATTTTAAAATTTATTTTTTATCGATATCGATAACCGTGTACTAGTTACATGTGGTACCAACTTATTGCCGCTTAACGTATTCAGTACATTCTTGCTGCTTATTCTTTACCCTTATTAGGGTTCCGTAGTCAACTACGAACCCTTATAGTTTTGCCACGTCTGTCTGTCTGTCTGTCTGTCTGTCTATCCGTATGTCTATACGAGGCTTTGCTCTGGGATTGGTATTGCTAGAAACCTTTATAATTTGTCATGGATATTGAAATCAATAAATCTGAGAAAGTGGTAAAATAAAACCTTTTTTTAAGGATACCGGATAGCTACACGTAAATTTGGGACGATTTTTTTTTGTTTTAACCCTATGGTGTGGGTTGTTGTTGTATAGGTCTTTCAAAATGAATACAGATCTTTATCAATTTTTTTTTTGAGAAATTAAATATTTTTGAAAATATTTACTCTAAAGGAAACATATTGTGTTCCCCTCTATCTTTTGAACTATGTGTTCAAAAATATGAAAAAATAAACATGAAAGTAAATCTTAATAGACTTTCAACGAAAACTATAGCGGACATAATCAGTTAATCTGTTTTTAATTTATCATCAAAAGTCTTCGGCTTGACATGCTTATGCCCGATTTTTTTTTATTTGTTATTTTTATCGATATTGATAACCGCACTAGTGGAACAACCGATCGTCGCTTGACGTATTCAGTACATTCTTCTAGCTTATTCTATACCCTATTTGTTTTAACGAAATACGCTCGCGCTCCAGCGCTAATGTAATTTGAGTGCTTTTTAAAAAGCTTTGTTGCAGAGCCTCTGTAGACGAGCGGTAAGGCACCCGACGTTAAATCTGAAAGTCGTGGGTTCGAACCTGGCTGTACCACAGGGGTTTTCAAAACAATATTTGTTTGAACGGGTTTTACGCGACGCGCAATAAACAAAAGTGTAATCTTTTCATAATAAACTTGACTATGTACGAATATCATTTGAAATTTATTTTTACGTGACAATACATGTTTTACATTTTATTCGCTTCTGTTATGTTTTCTTTTGTGTAGATAGATCCGTCACAAATAAATCTTTTCTTTTTTTATTTCTTTCATATTCAACAGTAACTTTTCCATGAAGGAATATATCGTGAGGACACCAATCCCAGCAAGATCTAGTTTGCGTTCTGAGTTGAATGGTCAGGTGGCAGACACTTTTGTAAAACTAGTGCCCTCTTCAAAGCTTGAGATTATGTGCCACCGCGGCGCGGACGTAGTCTCCCGGGAGAACCCGGAAAGCACTAGAAGGATGATGGTGGAAAACATGGCAACGGCCCAGCATGTCTTTAGTCTTAATACTGCACGGGTGTTTCAGCCTAACAGCTCATAGAACCGACGGCCGTTTTTTTTGTTTTTATTAAAAATGTGATTGCTCTTGGCCAGCATCTAGCCGGGGGCAAAGATGAGGCCGACGATGAAGATGAAGCGAAGATTGGTCATTGTGGAGATCCTTGGCCTTTGTCCAGCAGTGAACGTCTTTCGGCTGATACGATGATGATGAACAACTATTCTGTGTCTTTTCTAGGGTTTCAGATTATCACGATGCCAGATGGCATTTGAATCCTTTCAGCAGTTTAAGCATGAGAAAGTACAGACGGCCATTCGTCTTTTTTTTTATGAAATAAGAGGGAAACGAGCAGACGAATCGTCTGATGGTAAGCGATTAGCGCCGCCCATGGACTCCCGCAGCACCAGAGGGGTTGTAAGTGCATTGCCGGCCTTTAAGATGGGAGTACGCTCTTTCCTTGAAGGTTTGATGGTCGTATCGGTCCGGAAATACCGCAGGCGACAATTCATTCCACGGTTTAGCTGTGCGAGGCAGGAAGTTTCTGGAGAACGCTCAGTTAAGGACTGCCAACCATCCAAGTGGTGAGGAGTAATAATAATATTAGAACGGATACAAAGTTTCAGAACTGCACTAGTTGCAAACGAGGCTGCCCTCCCATTAAAATATGAAAGGGCCCTCACGTACCACTCCCACTTTGCATAATTGTACACGTAACATATAAATTTTATGTACGTGACCTGTTTACCGAGTTAATAAAACAATAACAATGGGTTAATAATAAAGCGAAGTATCTTAGGAAATACGGTTAGTAAGCGCTATTCGTTCGACGTTTTGAAATGAGGCAACAAGTTTAGTTTATTTACGTAAATTTCAAAACTCGGGTTTGTTTAGTCTGATACCAACTGCATTTTTTGTCGCTCGCCCGCTTATTTTAGGTCGATATTTTACGGTTTACGCCCTAAAACAACTAAGAGTGATCTCAGGAGAAAAAACTGCACTGCTTGCATATCACGGCTATGTAAAGTCAGTCTTAAAATATGGTATTTCAATATGGGGGAATTCAACGGATGCTAGAAAAGCTTTTATAATACAAAAGAAATGTGTAAGACCCGTCTGTGGTGTTGGACCTAGAGTGTCTTGCAAACCTCTGTTCCAACGATTTGGCCTGCTGACATTAACTGCGCTATATGTCTTTGAGTTGGCATGTTACGTGCGGAAAGAATTTTTAGCATATAACAAACCGAGACACAATCAAAGACTTAGAGAAAGAGATGAGTATAAGCTAGGAGTTCCACCATGTTCAACTGCATTATTTAAAAATAATTGTTACTTTATGAGCATCGTTGTATATAACAAGATACCGCAAGAGCTACATAAACTTAATGACAATTTATTTATGATAAAGTAACGAAAATGGCTAGCAAAAAAATGTTTTTAATACCAAAAGAGAATATAATGAGTATAATGAATAATTATTTGTTTGACATACTTATCTTATGTATTGTAATCTAATGTGTAATATAATTTAATGTACTTATAATATAAAATAGGATGTAATAATGGCTTAAAGCAGTGAATTAATGAATGTGTGACTTTTGAATTAAAGATAATTTGTATGTAATCCCAGCAATATTTAGAATTACAACAATAATTTGCAAGCCAATATCGGCTAAACATGTGGAACTCCTTATAATAGTAATACCATCAATATGTACCGTGTTTAAGCAAATAAATAATTCTATTCTATTCTATGGCTGTGCTCTTCACCCGAACGTTTGTAAAAACGGAAGCTTGAACTATGTTTTTTTCAAATTTAGTACGTTAACTTACGTAATAAATCTTTAGCGCTTTACAATTCCTTCTTATTAGATTCCGCTTTATAAAAGTCTTTTTATTTTCGGACCTATGGTGAAATATTTTTTTATTATTGATATATTACACTGACCTCCATTTTTTGTACGAAGTCAAATCTAATGACCTAAATCATTCTTATCCTAAATTAGTAGTTAACAACTTTCTGACCTAAGCTACTTATTTTTGTATTGACTCAATATTACCATTATATTACATCATTTTGATAAGCAATTCGTCGAATTACGCTCTCAACCTTACACGTCACTCATTTTCACGCACATAAAGATGAAATACATGTCATTTGTCAAGAAGTCAGAACGTCCCGCGACACAAAAAGGGTTTCATAATAGCGTCGTGCAAAATTTAAAGCGTTTCCGTTGGGGGCTAGAAAATAGTGCGTCATTTTACGTCGTGTGTGACGTTTGTACATTCAGGTATGAAAGAGGTTAGACAAGGGTATTCCAATGGTTCAGTTCTTTTATAATATAGAATGAAATAAAAAACGTAATAATGTTATAAAAAGCGTGATTATGTGTAGCGAGTGCTTACTTATGTGTATTTCGACGTTCTCAGTTCAACAGTACAAAAAATTGCTGAACTAGGTTTTCTTTACACGAAATTGTTAGACTTCTAAAATTACACATTTTGGACTAAAAAATCACCACCATCTTAAATGATCCTCAATCTCCCGAATACCTTAAAACACTTTTTCACTTTTATGGTGTTACTCGAGTCCGTCTTCGCTCTTGTGGTAATCTTTCCCTCTCTATTCCGCCTCACCGCACCGGTTTCATGTCCAATTCCTTTTCCGTTCAGGTAACCCGCTTCTGGAACAGTCTCCCCGTTAATATTAGACGATCTCCTCATAGGCTTGCTTTAAAAAAAAACTTGTACAAGTTTTTTGCTGGCAGAACCAAGAAATCATTATATTTCTGATTTGTAAGTTTCATCCATATATATGTATATGTAGGTGTATGTATGTATGTATGTAAATTTATTTAGTAGTGGTTGTATATTATATTATTATTTATAATATTATATAATATCGTATCGTATTGTATATATCCTTCCAGTCTTTGTAAGTACCTACTGTTTTTTTTATTATCTTAGTTGCACCGCCCACAATTTTTCTGCTTTGCCTTAAGGTTGACTGGTAGAGAATGCCTTATGGCATTAAGTCCGCCTTTTATACTATAAGTTAATAAAGCAATAAGCAAACAAGCAAGCAGCAAGCAAACTTTTGTGCAATAAAGATTAAATAAAAAACAAATTATTTGAATAATTTTCGTTGTAAAAATTGTTTTTCTTTGTATTTTACCAATTCAACTCACTCTCTCCAAAAACCTCGTTTGCCGTACAATGTTTGACCCTTTTATGACACCTTAAAAATCAGGTTCACCATACAAAGTTTCATCCCAATTTAATCCTCTTAAGAAATGAAAATCTTTAAAATTTGTATCCTATGTCCTCAATGTCTAATCTAGATTATTACAAAGTTTCATCAAAATTCGTTAAGTCGTTTTTGAGATTAAAAGGAGCAAACATTGGCACAAACATTCATGTTTATTTTCAGATGGCAAAGAACTACGTCGATGCCTCTCTATGACCCGCTTAACGAAAACTTTTCTTAACTAAAAGGATTGCTTGCGTCTTTTTCCCAAACGTTATATCTTAGAAAAAATAAAATAAACTAAGACCTTTACAAAAGACACTGACCCAAACGCAAAAACTTCCAAATCCCAAATTAACAAAAACTTCAATATCTCATAACTTTTTAATCCGGCCCGCTCTCAACCCTAAAGTTTGCATTGCGCTTAACCCTAACTTTAACCCTTTTCGTGCATCCTTGATCCATGACACTTGACAAATGACCTTTAGAAAATAGGATAAGGACATCCATTGACCTTCAGGCCCTTAGGGACAAAAGGACACAAGTCTACTAAAATATTCAGACGACGTTAGCGATGTGACTTTATGATGTGTTTTGAGGAATTAAAGTGCGTAATATTTGGCTATAATGGTATTTTTTGTACTCCAGCATTCTAATCTGTCAATTAAATAATATAAACTTATGTACCAATGCAAAAAAAACTATATAAACTTATATACCAATGCAAGTCTATATCATAGACAATTCATTATATGACTCGTGGGAGAATTATATTTAAATTCCATACATTATTATACAACTGTTTTTTTTTTTTAAATAGGCTCGCTTCAAATACCCTTATCCTGCCAACATTCCGATTTTTAGCGAAAATCAAATTATTTTGCTGTCGTAGAAAAATACTGTATTTTAGGACCTAGTTAACTAATAAGGAATGTCTGATTTTTTTAAAGTCTTTGATTATTTTTCTAATGATAAGGAATAACCGTTGCCATAAACAAAAATATTACAGTTTTTTTTGTGCCATTACATTTTATGAAAATACAAACATTTTATATCACCTCGCGTCTGCCCCATAACTGACTACTAAGAAATTTCTAGGTCCGTCAAATATTTAAAAAATCCTGCTTGTATCTGTGGTACGCAATGACATTTGACAGTTCATCAAAGGTTGTTCGTATGACTTGAACTGCCCGGCTAGTTTGATAGCTTATACCGTCACGTTTTATGTGACGTTTTAGTACATTTTGGCCATATAACGTGACGATATAAGTTACCATACTAGACGGGCTGGGTTACTACCGCGAAACGAAAACGAAGTATCTCGTATCTGCGGCAGAGAGCTGTCGCATTAGTGTATTCGGCCAACAGAGAGAGAGAGATACTTCGTTTTCGGTTCGCGGCACAGATATCAGAGTAAAGCAGATCCGGTCATTGAAATTCAACGATTTTTGTACGACTGATCTATTCTCACTAATGTACAAATCAGAAAGTTTGAAAGAGACAGACAAGTGACATCTGACACGTCTTCACCGGTCAAAATTGTACTGAACTGACGTTATGGTTCCCGACCCGGGACCCGGGTATGTCCTTAAACTACGACCAAGACCACCGGGGAATGGGCAGCAGCATTCCTAAAGTGCGGTGGAGATACTGCGATCGCCAACCCGCATGCCAAGCTTGGCGATTATGGCATTTACCCCCCATGAAATTGGGGGAGGCCTATGTCCAGCAGTGGACGTCCTAGGGCTGATATGGTGAC
This sequence comes from Notocelia uddmanniana, assembly GCA_905163555.1. Classification (NCBI taxonomy): domain Eukaryota; kingdom Metazoa; phylum Arthropoda; class Insecta; order Lepidoptera; family Tortricidae; genus Notocelia; species Notocelia uddmanniana. Next base: position 2,841,779 of record LR991074.1, on the reverse strand, counting down.
GTTATGGTGTGTTAAGTTTATATTATTGTATTTGATATACAAATGTTTTATTTCATTTAACAAAAATGGGGTATAATTTACAGTAAGGTTGAGGTCTCCTAGTAGGCATAGAGATACCTGTATCAGGAGATCTCGCTCTTCCAAATATAGTACATAATAAAAACCTATAGTTAAATTTAGTTTTAACTTAGATATGGGATTTAACATCCTGGTGTGCTCACAAATCGAGACAACTTGTTAACAGCCGAAAATGATCGTATTATCTGTCGCATTCTAACTCATTTTCGTGCACCATAAGGATTAAAGAGACAACTATATGGAAAATCATGTGGCTTAATACTGCGAGTCTGCTTTTCTCTGATGTCTGTGGTTCGCGGTAACGGCCCTGTCAATGTCATTGCGTACCACAGATTCAAGCAGGCTTTTTTAATATTTGACGGACTTGCGAGTAGAAATGTCTGAGTAGTCCGATATGGAGCAGACGCGAGGTGATATAAAATGTTTGTATATTTATAAAATATATGGCGCACAGAAAAATCTGAAACTTGTTTCTGTTATTGGCGATGGTTATTTCTATCATTAGTAAAATAATCAAGGACTTTAAAACAAATTAGACATTCCCTATTAGGTCTCAAAATGCTCGAGTCTTTAAAAAGAGGTATTTAGTTTAGTTCTTCTCCTAGTATAAATGTGTGAGTGTGTATTTGTAGCGTTCTTGGCCCAGCGGCGGCTGCGTGCCACGTGCGTTATGCGAGGTTAAGGAAGGTCGGGCGTGGTCAACTCTTGGATGGGTGGCCGTTTTGAGTAGTTCCTAACTGGGCGCTCCCGTACAGTCAACAGCAAAGCCAACGTAACAATAGTGCCACAGTTGGGATGCGTCAAAGTAGTGAAAATGACATGGTACTAAAATAATCATCTACTTTTGTTGTTCACTGTACTTTGAAAGGCATGGTAAGCCGTTGACCCCGGTTGCTGTCTATGTCAGCACTCAGCAGTCGTTAAGCTAAGTAAGAGGCCTTTGGGTGGCTTGAGAACTTCTAACAGTCAAGTTGACAAGCCTAATCCCAATAAGGTATAGTTCCCCCTTGGGTTGGAAGGTCAGATGGCATTTGCTTCTGTAAAGACTAGTGACTGCGCCAATTCATAATTCTTAGATAAATAGTGGAACCTGGGCGTCATTTAGGATGCAACTGTACTGGAGTAACCATAGGATGATGATGGTGTTAGTTTCTGTGTATTTCGCCTCCATGCGTACGTCACGTCATAATAGGCTAGTTTCCAAAAAAAAAAATTAACGCTGCCATTCGAACCAGTTTTTAAAGGGGACTAAGAAAGAAAGAAACATTTATTCACAGACACACAGAAGCCACACATACCTACATGTCAAAAAGTAAAACAGAAAATAAAAAAGTAGGTACACACAAATCATATATAATGGTGTCCCCACGGCAGTGAAACGGACACTGGCTCAGGATTATACTGAGGTGCTGGACACCTACAGCGCTGATTTTCAGCCACTACCGATTACAAAAAAAATATAAAAAAATATTTGATTAAATGTTTGTATGGGACCAACTGGACCCGGGTATGTCCTAAAACTACGACCAACCCACCGGGGGATGGGCATCAGCATCCCTGGAGTGCGGTGGAGATACTGCGATCGCTAACCCGCATGCCAAGCGTGGCGATTATGGCATATACCCCCCGTGAATTTGGGGGAGGCCTATGTCCAGCAGTGGACGTCCTTTGGCTGATATGGTGGTGGTGGTGGTGGTGGGACCAACTACGATTAAGGCTGGGTTGCACCAAACCGTCTGTAATCGTAAGCTGTGTTCGTTAAAATTTGAATGTATGGAGAGTTTGACAAGTTTCTATGGGATGACAGCTGCCGGCGCCATATGTAACGTTGATCGGTCTGTGATCGTAAGTCGGTGCAACCCAGCCTAACAAAACAAAAGCCGCCAATGAGGGTCAAAGGTTGATATTGTTCACGGACACGTAAAACAAAAGCCGCCAATGAGGGTCAAAGGTTGATATTGTTCCCGGACACGTAAAACCCTCCATAGTAATTGACAGAAAATTATGACGTCACAACGCACGAGCCTCTTTAAGTACTGTCGTTGTATGGAAAAACAAGAAAATTGCTATTTTATTCGTGATATATTATATTGCGTTTAAGTACAAAGTTGTTGTACCATTTATTTATAATTTTATCATTAAAATTCTATTGGTAGCATTTATTTAACTTTTACATGATAAAACAATACATATTTTTGGAAACTTTCAAGTCTTGTACTTTATTATTATTCTGATATGATAATAGATGAATAGCTGCTGTCAACTAGGTATTATGAATTATGGATGATTCACATCAAACGGCCGGAGTCGGCGCGCACGCCACCAGAGACAAAGAAATTCGAACCCTCCATACAGAAGCTTGACTTCGTATCCAAACGGCAGTGGCAGAGCCGGCGGCAGCCTACGGGAGCCGACCGGCTGCCAACAACCCATTCAAATATAAAATCTAACTTCTGTATTGAGGGTTCGAATTCCTTTGGCTCTAGTGAGTGCGCGCCGACTCCAGGCGTTCGGTGAGAATCGTCCATTAAGGTGCCAGAGATTGAAGCGTTTACCTTAGTAATAAAAACTAAATCTAGGTCAATAAAGACAGCAAAGTCACGTTACTAAGTACAACATCAATCATAACCTTCAATCTCAAATCCTTTCGCTCACGTCAATATCATTATAACTTTTTTAATATCCCTAACATTAATCCTTCTACAAACTAAACCAAAAGGAACTAACTTAAACCTACTTCTTAAACGAATAGGCCCTTTTAGAACTATGCTAGTTGTATTCCCCGTGATATTTCAAAAGGGCGTATCTACATACGAGTTTGATAGTGAGGTACGTCGTTTTGATTTGGATTAAAGTTGACACGAAATCATTTTTTACGGAATCCATGACGTCGCGTAATGAAACCGTTTAGTTGGAATCATTATTCATTGCTGACGTTATCATAGTACTTGTGGTTTAATGGCAGGCTTCAAAGTCAATAACTTATTGCCTTCAGTAGCGTAGCATCCCTATAAATAACTACGAGTAGATTCCAATTACTCTTTACCATAATTTTCCCTATAACCGATATCCGTTTTTGCTACTCCAGCATTATTATCTGTCAATTAATTGAAACAACAGACTTTTTATACAAATCATTATTATTATACAACTTACTATGTTGTAGGTTAGCAACCTGTCACTGGCAGTGTCACATTTTCTCCATCTATAAACTTACAATTGCTAAATGTGGCACTGAAATAAATTTTCGTGTGCTCTGCTCTACCCCTTTTGGGAATATAGGCATGAGTTTATGTATGTGTGTGTATGTGTATTTTATAACAGTTTTTTTAAAGATGACGTTTAGGAAATGTTTTCATTAAGCGGGTGGTAGAGAGAAGCATGGATGACGTAATTGCCATTTGAAAATAAACATGAAAATTTGTGCCGATGTTTGTTCCTCAATGACGGTATTCTGTCACCATATCGATTTTTAATTTTGTATCAAATAACTTTGCCGTCGTAGAAAAAAAATACATAAAGGTCTTGAAATTCGCAAGTCACTGTAACAAAACGAGCGTAGCGAGCCTTATTATGTAACTGTTGCATAAAATACTAATTAATCACGTATACACTAGGGTTGTCACTCGCCCGACAAACAATATTTATAAGTAGTATAATGTTTGTAGACAAATTGTCCTAGTCCCCAAACTAAGCAAATTTAAATTTTTGAACACGGGACCACTACTAACTTCGTAGGCAGGGTCACTACCAACTTGGCTAAAGTGGTCATCAAAAAACACATCACCAACAATATCCGGTGATACAACGGACGATATTTTTGACGCTCGCATTTACTTAATAACTGCATTCCACGATTTTAATATCTTACAACCGCAGTTGCTCGCCGTTATCGTTTCCGCGCGCTCAGTGTACACCCTACTTAACACACTTAAGACTTGGCTTGCTCGCCATTGTCGTTTCCGTGCGCTCAGTGTACACCGTACTTAGCACACTTAAGACTTGGCTTGCTCGCCGTTGTCGTTTCCGCGCGCTCAGTGTACACCGTACTTAGCACACTTAAGACTTGGCTTGCTCGCCATTGTCGTTTCCGCGCGCTCAGTGTACACCCTACTTAACATACTTAAGACTTGGCTTGCTCGCCATTGTCGTTTCCGCGCGCTCAGTGTACACCGTACTTAACACACTTAAGACTTGGCTTGCTCGCAATTGTCGTTTCAGCGCGCTCGGTGTACACCGTACTTAACACACTTAAGACTTGGCTTGCTCGCCGTTATCGTTTCCGCGCGCTCAGTGTACACCGTGCTTAACACACTTAAGACTTGGCTTGCTCGCCATTGTCGTTTCCGCGCGCTCAGTGTACACTGTACTTAACACACTTAAGACTTGGCTTGCTCGCCATTGTCGTTTCCGCGCGCTCAGTGTACACCGTACTTAACACACTTAAGACTTGGCTTGCTCGCCGTTGTCGTTTCCGTGCGCTCAGTGTACACCTTACTCAACACTCTTGAGACTTTAGCTGGTTAACACAGCGGCGAGCACTCGAGCGCTCCTATTGATTACTGAACAGAATTCCATTAGTTATTAGACTTGGTTGTCAATAGAATCATTTTGAACAAAGGCAGCTAGATTGCAAGCATTCCAAATTTTGGTTGGTTTTGGTATAAGGGCTATTGTTTTAATCATGTTCCTGTACGGCGAGCCCTAGTATAGGACGCCTTACAATAAATCCCAAACTGAGTTATTTTAAATTGTTCACAGCAATGAGCAAACCGGCGCCCTAACATGTTACTTCGCATAGCAAATGGCCCGTCTGTGTCGCTGTCTTTCGAGATGGTCGTTGTCCAGAAAACTCAGAATATGTCCGAGGTAAATACTAAAAAATATCAACAATTTTCAATTCGATCCTATTCTATCCAACGATATATACTATTTTAACAACGAGATACGAGTATTCTATCCAACGAGACTACATCAGGTCCCTAGCCATACTTAAAGACCATTACCTCGGACTTTTTAACGTTGTATTTAAGTCTGTGTACTCGTATATATGGTTGTCTAAGTGTTGTATATAAAAATGACCCTCCTAACCTTAATAGAAGAAAACGTGACGATACAAATTTCTTCACGATTAAATATTAAGTGGCCGCAGACAAGTCCATTTCGATATATTATTCACAGCTCACTCAACACGCATTCAACTCAATACCTATAATATTGACGATAGAATGGTTAGTGGCAGACGAGCAAAAATCTTGAAAATTATGAAATACAAATTTTGAAAAAAATTAAAAATGTGGAAAATATAAAGAATAAGATTATTTCTCGTGATGGAATTTGGTGGAGCTCTGTGAGAGAGAATTCTGAATGGTGATGTGCAGCAAACCCAAGGTGACTGAATTTGCTCACTAAATTGATGTGCTTAAGGGCACATTGCTCGTGAAACGGGCAGACACTAGTGGAGCAGACCGGTAACCGAAAACAAAAATATATATTTATTTTTAAACCCTTATAATTTAAGACCGGTCTACTGGGTATACCCCTTAGAAGCCGCTGCGCTAATTATCCCAAGTTTATTATTATAATAATCTTTAAGAAAAAAAACAACTTCAATGGGGAATGCCGGTGAAAGATTATTATACTTAGATGGTGCACTCGTAGATTTCATACAATAAAATAAAAATGGCTATAAGTATGTTTATAATGGTAGAAGACTAAGTACCCTCAATTCCTCACGGAATCCTCCATCAGAACTCAAGCTTGACAATCATGTGTCTTGAAAACCTAGCTTGCTTGACAAACAAAACGAAGATAACAAATTGCCAAACGTGAACTATGCGTCGTTGAAGAGTTCCGTTCTGATCATCATCAGCAGTTCCATTTCATCAAATCTCACTTTTTTAAATGAAAATGCTTGATTAGTTCATGAAAATACTAAAATCACTATTTGTGTGCCTTTCACATTTGAGGAGTTCCCTCGATTCCTAATGGATCCCATCATCAGAACTCGAGCATGACAAAATAAATCGTGAAAATAGAACTTGCTTAACAAACACAACTAAAAGGACAAATCGCCAAACGTGAACTTTTCGTCGTTGAGGAGTTCTGTTCTTATCATCATTAGCAGTTCCACTTCATCAAATGTCACATTTTTGTATAAAAATTTGCGATTTGTTGATAAAAACACAAAAATCACTATATGTTTGCCTTTAAAATTTGAGGAGTTCCCTCAATTGCTCATGGATCCCATCATCAGAAATCGAGCAAGACAAAAATTAATCATGAAAATGGAACTTGTTTAACAAACACAGCTAGGAGGACAAATCGCCAAACGTGAACTTTTCGTCATTAAAGAATTCTGTGCTGATCATCATCAGCAGTTCCACTTCATCATATGTCACATTTTTTTATGAAAATTCGCGATTTGTTGATAAAAACACAAAAATCACTATATGTTGGCCTTTAAGATTTGATGTTCCGTCAATTCCTCATGGATCCCATTATTAGAACTGCGTTTTGACAAAAACGGGACCAACTTGGATTAATATACTTACAATCAAAAAAAGAATTTTTGAAATCAGTTAAGAAATGACGGAGTTACGGAGTAACAAACCTTAAAAAAAATACAACCGAATTGATAACATCCTCTTTTGAAATCTTGAAGTCGGTTAATAATAAAATGCTTTATTGTGCTCTACACGGAAATATTTACAATGGTAAAACATGAAAGGGACTTAGGTAAGTCGGTAACTACAGGCGAACTTAACGCTAAAAAGCGATATTTTCCAGACAACCTTAAGATAGTGACATAATAAGTATAATACAATATAACACAGTAATAATATTATAAAATAAATTTAATCGTAAAAGCAAACTTAGCTAATTTATCCTTGTGACAAACTTGGTACCTACCCGTCTGTTTTTGAAAGATTTTTTGCCTTTAGCGCCATCTATGCCAACGCGGCTATAACGCACACGTTTTTATCCTACCCTCTTTTGTAACTAGTGTTCATTCATACTCTACTTGGTTTTGCCTATGACTTCGTCCGAACTAATTATTAAACGAATACTATACCTATACCTCAATTCATGGATAAAGAATTGAATTTTAGTTCGGAGGCGGTTTGAGTCCCACATTAAAACATAACATGAATAGTATGTAATACTTCACGTAAAAGCTATAAGAGTGACGTTGATGATTTTTTCCATGATAGATTATGTACTAAGATAGAAGTTAGCTGTTTATAATTTTGTACTAAAATACTTGACCGTTCTGTTCATAAATAATCTGACATTATTCAATAATTCAGTAGATTCTAACTGGGCTGCAGTGGCGTCCATTGTCGGACGATATAATACTCGTAAATCAAGTTATATGTTTATAACATAACTAATATAAGTATATAATAGTACATTCGAGATGTCTGTATCGACTTATGTAATAGGTAAATCGGGTCTTAGTATATTGTTAATTTATACCCCACACTGGCCCTTGATTTTTTTTGCAGACATGTGCACGTTTCCTTACGATGTTTTCCTTCACCGGTAAGCTCAATACACCGATGTACTCATTGGTACGTGCGGGGATTCGAACCCACGACCGCCGCTTGACAGCCGCATGCTTAGATCATTAGGCCACCATAGCTTAGCTCCATAATTAGGGTTGTTTTATTAACTCCTTGGTACGGGGCCCTTAAAAGGAGTGTGTTGGCGACGAGCCATAACTGCAGTGCTGAAGTGGCACTGATATATATTTCATATTTACTGCATACCCTTTATGGGCATATAGAGGCGACCTTATGTAAGTCCGTTTAAGGCTGGGTTGCACCAACTTACGATCACAGACCGATCAATGTTAAATATGGCGCTGGCAGCTGTCATCACATAGAAACTTGTCAACCTTTCCATACATTCAATTTTTCACAGACCGTTTAACACCAACATTTACAGACCGTTTGGTGCAACCTAACCTAAATTGCAATACGACCTGACTTTATACTTGAAATTATTTGAGTTGGCCGCGTTATATCAAAGCAAAGAGGTCCATTCAAAAAACGACTTTACCGTTTATGCTGGTAGTTTCAAAACCCAACGACAGTTTTATGAAATGTAGAACAACTCAACTATACAAGCTTTTATTTTACATACACTTTTTTTTTATCGTATGGCATTTATTTACGAACCGTGAGATCTTCGAGAAGACGAGTACGGTTGCCAGTTTTTGTTGCACTTTTAGCACCACCCAGGGGTCACGTGTAGGGTAACGGTGGTTACTCCCTACGGACGAGGTGCAACTTCGACCCCCCTTTGTCAAGTGAGTGGGCAACTTGACTGTTAGAAGTTCTCAAGCCGCCCGAAGGCCTCTAACTTGGCTTATCGACTGTTGTCGTAGGCAACAACCGGGATCAACGGCTTAACGTACCTTCCAAAGCACGAGAGCGCTCAGTTAGTAACCACTCAAAGCGGTCACCCATCCAAGAACTGACCTGCGCCCACATTGCTTAACCTCGCATACCGCACGCGGTACGTGGGTGCCGCTGGGCCACGAGCGCTCATATACACTGTTATAGTATGTATGTATAAGAAGGACAAATCTTGTATCTGAATTTTAGACCAGTTATCATATACCCATTGAACTGAAATTTGGCATACATATGTAAGTTCAGTTATAATGCAATAATAAATTATGGTACAGTCAAGGAATTTAATTTGTTACCCACTTAACGTTGTTAATCCTGTCAAATTGTTCAGAAATTCAAAGAAAACGTTTGCGAAATGGGCAGGAAATTAAAATCCTTAACGTACCACCAAGCTAATCTAATGGGTCGAGACAGAAGGTTGTTAAAACTACACCTGCGTGCGGGCGTAATGATGGTTGCCATTTTATCACTTATCGTCATGGATAAGAAACTTCGTCACGTTCTGATAAGTATGCGAGTGCGAGAGTGACGGGCGTCTTGTCCACGACGATAAGTGATAAAATGGCAACCATCATACCCGCTGATGAACCCGCCGTGTTTGAGCTCACTGGAATTTGTAAACATATCAACGAGTTGTTGATGACTGTGGAAAAAAATACAGTAGGCAATAAAAGATACCCAAAAAAAAAATTGTATCCTATTTTAATTAGATGCTAGCTTTATTTAGCTTGGTAAACCTGATATATTTGTGCACCAACCTGCCCTAAATCTAAAGATCGTTTATAGCACTTCAGATTCCGGGCTGGAATCGCTGAATTATTGAGCTGATCGCGCGTCGCGCCGTCGTAAATAACGCTGTTAACAACGAGGCTAGGCTAGGGCTCGACTGAACTCTACCCAATTCCCTATTACCAGATGTAGGCGACACAATGTCCATATGTATAATATCGTTTTCACAGCTAACATAAATTTAGGTAAGTTTAAGTTGGTCATTATACATATTTATTTATACCAATTTAATGGGATAGCTTGAGTTTTTCTATTATCTTTAAAAATAATAATTACTCAGTAGCCTCTGGCTACCCCAAATTAGATATAGTCGTGCATTATAATTGCATAATCCCACTAATATTATAAATGCGAAAGTTTAGATGTTTGGATGTTTGTTGCTCAATCACGCAAAAACGGCTGAACAGATCAAGATGATTTTTTGTATACTAACAGTATATAATCTGGATTCACTTATAATATACTTTTTGTCCCCGATAATCACCCTCAAAGGATGAAATCGGGAGTGCAAATATGGTCTATGAAACGGGGTGATTTAAATCCTCATACGCCATTCTAAGCTTTAAGTTTCAGCCAATTGGGAATATAACGGCGTGTCAATAAATTTAACTTAACCATAGCAGAATTTGACGTATTGTAAACAAGCTGACGTTTCGATATGTCAAAGCCGAAGTATCACAACTTCTGATTGATGACGCTATTTTTGAGCATAACCTCTTAGCAATTAGGTATATTATTGCGTGTAAATCAAAATAAATTTGCGATACTTTGGAATTGTTTGTCTTCATATGCTTAAATACAAAAACAGCTGCTTCAATGCAGTCTTTGTATCGTCGGTGTACAATTTAATTTTGTCGTGTATTATTGTACGGCACATCTTTTCGTCCAATATTCCGCAGTATCTCAAGACGAGGCTCTTTGACCAGTGTGTGTTGCCAGTGATGACATATGGCACGGAAACGTGGTCGCTTACTATAGGCCTCATAAGAAGGTCACCCAAAGAGCAATGGAGAGTGCTATGCTAGGAGCATCTCTGCGGGATCGCATCAGAAATGAGGCCATCCGCAGTAGAACCAAAGGAACCGACATAGCCCTCCGAACCGCTAAACTTAAGTGGCAGTGGGTGGGGCATATTGCACGTAGAACCGTTGGCCGTTGGGGAGGAAAGGTTCTCGAGTGGCGATTACGCACCAGAAGGCGCGGCGTGGGTAGGCCGCCCACAAGGTGGACTGATGATTTAATTGGTAAAGGTCGCAGGTGTCCGCTGAATGCGGATGGCAAAGGAACGGCCATTGTATCACTCTTTGGGGGAGGCTTATGTCCAGCAGTGGACGTCATTCGGCAGATATGTTGATTCGTTTTGAAAAAAGGATCCCTATTAAAATTTGCCGTGCGCGGTAAAGAGCATGTCATATTGAATGTAATCATTTCTTAAGAGGGTGTAAAGAAGGGTGAAAGATTTATGGGAAAACAAATAATTTTAAAGCGAGAATGAGTCCTACGCAGACGAAGTCGCGGGCAAAAGCTAGTATATATATAAAGTTTACGCTAAGTTCTGCATGCTATTTGCTGTATGCTGTTGTGCTGTGATTATAAACTGAATCAAATAAAGTCACAGAGGGCGTTGTCGTGTATATTTAACCTACAATTTGCTCGCAAATTTTACCGTTAACTTATGCACCACGCGTCACACGCGAGCACTCTCAAATATTTTTCTATAAAAATCGAGTTTAAAGCTGGTCCATTGAAACGGAATCTATGTGTACAGTTCCTATAAATGTATCAAACGCCGCCGAACTTTTCATGCCGATATCGTAAAATTGACGTCACACTGCATCCTAGCATGATTCCAATTGGTGATATAGCAATTATCAATCTTTAATCACCAATCATTTAATCCTGCATTTATGATGGTATGTTTTCAAATAGTATATGCAGAGAGTTTACGTTCATATTTAGATTCAACATTCCTATAACCTGATATAAAACTTGAAAGCATATGAGTTCCTCAACTGCTTATAAATAAAAATTCTAAATACAATAGAAAGAGAAATCATTTATAACCTTTGGATGCAATAGGCCGTATTTGAAAAAAGACCATTGTAAATGCATGATTAAATGATTGAGATTAAAGGTTGATAATTACTACAACACCAATTTGAATCATCCTATACATGCAATTTTAAGTCATCGGCACAAAATGTTCGAGCCCTGCCTATTACTCTCATAAAACGACAGTTAAAATATGCAGGCCAGTTTAAATCCAAAGGCATGTGAATTTCATAATGACTGACAAGGTAAACATTTCTCACTGAATCTGTTCCGTGGCACGCCTATGGCGTCCTCCACTGCTCTTGTCCGCAGATCTCAGAATTACAATTTCTATAGAGAGATCCTACACGCGTTCCACCACTGCCGGTTACCAAAAACAACCTCTTTAATTTAGGCGGGTAATCATTTATTTGCCTCAAACTATTTGACATAATGTGGACATGACATTGGGGCAAATAAAGAAAAGTGGAACTATGACAAGGAAAACTAATGATGTATCTTTCTTTGTCGCTCTTATTTAATTTAGTATAAGACTTTCTAGCTTGGTAGTGGTATTATTATTTGAGGTTTTCTCTGGGGTACTCTGAGCCGCAGATAATGGTATAGATCCGTGTTTAAAGTATAAAAGCACTTGTGGGCAAGATATAATTTTAAACTTTTATTAAATAAATTAGGTTTTTCTATATTTTTTAAGAAAGTCGAAAGGTGATTGTATATTTTGATAGTTATGTTATGGGAATTTGATGTAACGAGTTTTGATGTAGTTTTAGGTTGTCCATTTATTCTCAAGTAATTGTTACCGTTAACAATTTGATAAGTAAATTGTTGTTTGGTTTAGCAACAATTTGGTAAATTTCTGAAGCAAGATACTCTAAATCTAAAGGTCGTTTATAGCACCACGGATTCCGGGCTGGAATCGCTGAATTATTGAGCTGATCACGCGTCGCGCCACCATAAATAACACGATGTTAACAACAGCCAGGGCTGGCCTGAATTCTACCCACTTTACTCTACTACTCCAATCCACCTTACTTTAATCGAAATTAAAACTCTCTTATTTAGTAAGCTAGAATATCGCTCGACATGTTTCAGAATGGTTCGTGTTCCTTTTGTAATGTCGTGCTACTGCTTGGCGCGAGTGGTGGTGGCGAAGGCGAGAATCTACTCTCGTTAAATACTATTGTTGAATATCATGTTACACACAAATCTCACCTCACCGGTCACGTGATCCGTCTTGTTATATTTTAATGTACTGTAACACGTTTATTCTATTGACTGACTTGATGACGATATTGTAGCGCGCAGCGTGTTCATATAAAGTAAAGCGCCTTATCGCCCAAGCTGCCACAAGCCGATTGGGCATACTATAGATTTTCTAATTACATTTTTTGAGTGATAAATTGTCATGAAATGGCTATTATGTGGACTAGACACATTAACAAGGGCCTGATTTCATTTCAATTAGCAATTATTTAGAAAAAGAAAAAAAACAATTTATGTATTGAAACATATCAAAAATCAAATAAAAGAAAATCTAATATTTATTCTGCAAATAGGCCACAAGGGCACTTTTACAAGTCAAAGTTTATACAATTTAAAAAAAAAACTGACAATCTTATTTAATAATAATGATTAAAAAATATACTGATTAACAATTATATAAAAATAAATTTACAAATATTAAGGACGTATTGAATACGATCTGTCCGAATAAACAAAAAGTACATAAAATTAATTTAATACCTCAGAGATGTATATGGTCTCTGAGCGTCCAAATACGATTAATAACAATTATTTAAAAGTCCTTAGAGATGTAAATGATCTCTAAGCGCTAAAATTAAAATAAGTAAACTTAATATTCTTAGAGATGTATAAGGTCTCTAAGCGTCAATAACAATAAAACTAATCCAGAACAGGATTATGTCTCTCGTCAATCTACATACAATAAAATAACACTAGTATTAAGGTATTTACTTTGCCCTTGCAAGCATGAACAGACCGGACTCCACAAACAGCACCCGATCACGAGTATGACGCGTATCTCAGCCATTCTATCAACATTAGTACGTTCATAAAGATTAGAATGGCAGTAGAGCCAGGAAACCAACGATATCATAGATAATACTTAAACACTCTGTTAAAGTATCTCTGCAGCTGACTGTACATATTCATAGTCATTTATTTTATAAAATCACTTTAAATGTCAAAATACAGCGTTGATACTTGTCACTTTTAATCTAAAGTCATAATATTTGGTGCGAACTATATTTATAGACTATAGTCAAACTAAACTTGACTTTCAAAAAAATGCCATAAGATTTTGGACCTTCTTGCTCGGACGCAAAAGTCGCTTTTTTAAAGGACTTACTCGATACCAATTCGGTCATGTACTTTCGGTATTAAACTGTCAACATTAGTACGTTCATAAACCTTTAATATTTCTGAAAATGTCCCAAACACAATTCCATGGTGTAGATACGCTTTTCTTTTACCCTTACCCCCCTTTTTCACCTCGTTAAGGGATGATTTCTAGGATAAAACTATCCTATGTCCTTTCCCGGGACTCAAACTATCTCTATACCAATTTTTATCTATATCAGATCAGAGGTTTAAGCGTGAAGAGGTAACATACAGACAGACAGACAAATTTATTTATTTATTTATTTATTTATTTAATCTTTATTGCACAATAAGAAATCTTAACGTACAAAAGGCGGACTTAATGCCATGAGGCAATCTCTACCAGTCAACCTTTAGGCAGAACAGAAAGACTGTAGGCGGTGCAACTATAAAATACCAGAGAACAAATTTGGTAAGCTTGTATACAAGATATTGATTCAAATATATACATCTGTCATATAGTTACATAAATAATTATTTAAACTATTACATAGACATACACAAATACATAATTATAGATAAATAGATATAGGTACTTATATAATAACGAATACCTACTAAACAGATACCCTAAGAATTCCGTAGACTACCAGCAACAAAAACGCGTACAGCTTTTTTGAAGGCAAATTTGCTAGGAATATGTTTAATTTTATGAATTTATAATATTAAGTATGGAATATATGTAGGCCTGTTTAGCCTAGTTGTCATTGCCTCCGAAGCTAGAGGTCCCGGGTTCGATTCCCGGTAAGGCATTTGTTTCAGTGATGAGCAGAGACATTTGTTCCTGAGACTTGGACGTTTTATATGTATTTAAGTATATATCTATTAAATATATCGTCGTCTAGTACCCATAACACAAGCCTTATTGAGCTTACTAGGGGACTAGTTCGAATTGTGTAAAAAATGACCCGTAATATTTATTTATTTATTTATTTGATTCAAAAACCATGGTTATATTTCAAAGATGCACGTCGTAAAAGGAAAGACCTCAATAAATCGGTGCACCGAGACATACCGAGCAAAGTCGATTGTCCAAATTTCGATTATTGCACCAACGTAACGTTGCGATTCCAGTTTCGATTGTTCGACTATTCGAATTGGATAAATTATTGCTCCGAATTCGAATTCACGAATTCATAGTGTTTTGCTGAAATGAGCTTTGTTTGTTATTTGTTGGGCGTGTTTAATGAATACAAAAGGTTATTGTTGCAATCGGTAATGTGTAGGCATTAGGCAATAATAGGCATACTTACTTTATTGTGTGTTACTCTTGCCATTTCGACTGAGTGTGTACCAACGCCAACATAGTTGAGAGGCTGACAAACGCCAATGGCCATGGCTATGTCTGTCTGCGTCTAATTGCGCCGGAGTGAAAGAGAAACTATATACCTACCTATACAAGCAGCTGATCAGAAATTTAATCATAAAATTAAATATATTCACCACATGTTTTTTTAATACCACGTTAGTGGCAAACAAGCGTACGGACCGACTGATGGTAAGCGGTCACTGCAGCCTATGGACGCTTGCAACTTCATGGGTGTCACATGCGCGTTGCCGGCACTTTTAACAATTATACACATTTATTTATGTGTAATACAAATCGTCTATGCTTTAAGTTTTAATATGTTGGAACTGTGTTTTTAATTATGCATGTTTCAGTTGAAAAAAAATAATACATTATGATTATTGATGATAAGCTTTGTGATTTTTTTCGTTTAAAGCGTATTTTGGAATCGTCCACTCCTTTTGAAATAATATATTTACGAGTATATAATATGTTTGTCGAAATCCGGTAAAATAAAGTGTGGGTCGAAAAGTTATTGACCCAAGGTATCAAATATTTTCGCGCGATTTTTAATGGCAGATATTTTGGAACTGGTGACTCAGACCAAGAAAAAAAGATAAACGGAGAATTACGAACAAAATAATGAAGCCGGTTTTTAATACCATGCCCAATAAGTAACTAACTCGCTTCCATATACAAACTAAACCATGAACAGAGCTCTTCAGTAATTACATGTGACAATGGCGTCAGGGTCATTCGTTTTGGGTTTGTGCATGGTTCAGTATGTACTTATAAGTATATATGCCTGCCTGAACGTGTGTTTCCTTATTGCACATGGTTTTAAAAATCGGCTGCACAACTTTGTTCGTAATGCTCCGTCTATATTTTTGTCTTAGTCTGGTTAACTGTACCTTACTAAACAAACTAAAAGTTAGCTAACTAAATGTTAGTTTAACCTAATAGATAGAACAGTATTGTAAGCGTTTGTTCATTTCAGATCGAAATTGTCATTCACTCACTCAACCATTCACTAGGCAGAAAGTTGTACTCCATTCGCGTTCTTCCTATTGTGATACAATGCTTATTGTACTGTCCAGTTGAAACGTACACTTAGACACAGTCGTATCTCACTTAATATGATTTTGAAATTGCAACTTTACTCTTATAACAGCAAGTTTTATTTTTAGGAGAAAGTTAATGGCTGTTATGAGGTTAAGATGATGATGAATCGGTATTCAATACTGCGTTTATTGTCATCATTGGCACAGTAAAGTTATATCAGTGTTGCAGATTTTAGTAAAAGTCCCAGCATGGACGCCTAGAGTTATCAGTCAAAACTGTTTTCAAAGATCAAATAGCAAACATTTATGTTCAGTTTGAGCTTATAGGATATGTAAAGTTTATAGTTAAGAGGTGGTAATATCTACGTACACGAAGATAGTAAACCCAGTTCGGACTCGGGGTATAAATAATAATAAATAAATATTGGGAGACAATCTTACACATATCGACCTAGTCCCAAACTAAGCAAAGCTTGTACTATGGGTACTAGACGACGATATACATACTTATATAGATAAATACACACTTAAATATATAGAGAACATCCAATACCCAAGAACAAAATCCGTGCTAAATGCACAAATAATGCCCTGGCCGGGATTCGAACCCGGGCCCCTAGCTTCGGAGGCAGTGTCACTACCAACTAAGCTAAACAGGTCGTCAAAGAGCGATGTTGTTCCACTCTTTGATGCGCTCTCAAATGGATGGATCTCAGATTATAGTATTGATAGTATAGATAAAGGAACTACGAGTATGTATGTATGTATCTCCTACAAGGGATCGTCAGTATCATTTCCTAAATATGTATAAACAATGTCAACTACAATCCCGACGATTATAAAATACTAGCTGTTGCTCGCGACTTCGTCCGCGTCTTCGCTCCTATTGGTTGCAGCGTGATGTTTTATAGCCTAAAGCCTTCCTCGATAAATGGACTATCCAACACGAAAATAATTTTTCAATTCGAAACAGTAGTTCCTGAGATTAGCGCGTTCAAACAAACAAACTTTTGAGCTTTATAATATTAGTATAGATAAAAGACCAAAGATACAAAATAAAATGAAATATATGAACTAAATGCGTCCAAAATCCAAATAAGGATTGTCATCACAATATTGAAAAACAGAAAAAGTTACTCAAGAAATAATGTCAATAACCCAAAATAAATACTTAAAAAAATATTTCCATGAACTCCTTAACAGAGTAAACAGGGTTATCCAACAAAAGATTTCTCAGTATAGAGGGCCTTCCTTTACAACTGAGTACTATTAATTATTTCGTGTCGAATGTCCAGAAATATAAGAACGTTCAATGTTAAAAGAAATCAATGCTACCCAAACCTTGAATCTATTTTTAACATTGTTTCTATAATTCAGTTTTCCGATTAGAAAATTGTTTTTAGCCCGCTGCGACAAGAAAATTGCCGTTTTCTAGGTCAGACTTGTTATCTTTAATGTTTCTTTAGTTTCAAGAAAAGGGTTGTTACTGGTAGAAAATAAAGAATGTAAGGTATTTAGATCATACCCTGATTTAGGTTTCCAACATCATCATAACAGCCGATGGATGTCCACAGCTGGACATAGGCCTCCCCTAAAGAGTGTCACAATGACCGGTCCTGAGGCACTTGCATCGAGCGGACTCTCGCGACCTTCACCAGGTCATCAGTCTACCTTGTACTCGTACCAGTAACCGATATACGATGCCGACCTGTTTAGCCTAGTTGGTAGTGACTCTGCCTCCGAAGCTAGAGGTCCCGGGTTCGAATCCCGGCCAGGGCATTTATTTGTGCATTTATCACGGATATTTGTTCTTGGGTCTTGGATGTTTTCTATGTATTTAAGTATGTATTTATCTATATAAGTATGTATATCGTCGTCTAGTACCCATAGTACAAGCTTTGCTTAGTTTGGGACTAGGTTGATTTCTCAGACCAAGTAAAAAATATAGACGGAGTGTCACGAACAACCTATTGAAGCCATCAAAACCAAGCCCACTAAGTATATACACGTTCACTCACACATACACAAACCAAAACCAAGCCCAAAACTATTCAGTACATGTCGACATGCTGTCACTTACCGTCAAAAACCAACACTGAAAATATGGTCTCCTGCGTGATTAAGGGGTGTAAAAATAACACCAGGACGTGCAATAAATCCAAAAAATATAACTTTTCATTTGTAAATTTTGGACTAATACTTTAAAACACTACTTAGAAAATAAATTTGACTTCGCTTGGAACACAAAACCTCGACATTCAGTTGACGTTGATTGACGTAACATAAAGCACGAGGGATACCAGAATATGATTTTAGTTACCCCAACCGTAGGTGTAGGGTCGATAGGTCGGTTAACGACCAGCTAATTTGATGTGCCGGTTTGCGACCACTTAGCTTAGATGAAGTGACGAACCGAACTAAAAGCATAGTTACTCGTTTTTTTTATAGATTCTCATTCAATAACTCCCAAATAAAATGCATACGGCTCGCTGTTTCTTTAGGGTCTGTTAAAATGTAACTAACTTTAGTTGAAAAAACTTTGTTCTTCAATAAAATGTAAACCTACTAACATTTCTACATGGCCTTTTTATTTCCTGTAATTAGAAACACCGTCATTATAAATGCCGTCATTTTATTCATTTCAAAAAATAATTATGCAATTAAATTCGCGCGTTTGACTGTACAAAGACTTTTTGTGACCCATTGAAGGTTGACAGTCCTGTCATAATGAATAGAAATTTAAACATTGTTTTTTGCGATATGCAAAAAATGCGTACAGCATGCATGTAGTTTCAATAGGTAGATAGTTCAATTCTGTTACCAAAACGGAACGTTTTCTTTTGCATTTTTTTTAAATTTCATACAAAATAGTTCAAGGGTTCAAAATAGGATGTTGAGTATCCCATTACGTTTAGTGACTAACGGTTGCTAGTATTCATCATCTTCATTATTAATTATTAGCCTATCCTGGTTTATTGTACCCTCTACGAATAAATCAGAGAACTTGAAAGAATTACCCCATTTATAGGGACCTTTTCCTTCCAGTAGCAACACTGATACGCACACATCTTTAGAAAAGTGGCTTCATTTTGTTGTTCGTGACGCTCCGTCTATATTTTTTACTTGGTCTGAGGTTGATTTGTGTAAGATTGTCCCCGAATATTATTATTATATTATTATATAGCCCTCCGAATCACCTAACTTAAATGACAGTGGGCGGGGCACATTGCACGTAGAACCGATGCCCGTTGGGGCGGAAAGGTTCTCGAGTGGCCACCACGTACTAGAAGGCGCAGTGTGGGTAGGCTCCCCAGGCTTGGTTTTATTAAACCAAAAATATTAAAGTATTTTGGAGAACGAGTATTTTGGAATTTGGTTAGACCTCACCTTGTATGCAGTTAGAGGCCTTCGGGCGGCTTAAGAGTGCGCAGTACATTTGGTTCTCCATTGTAATGTTGTTGGCTGTCAGACTTTGACGGCTGTCAAACCTGAGTGTCACTGTCACACCGTTCGAGTCGAATATTTTAACTTGGCGGATGTAGCTACTGGACTTTCTTTCCTTTCATTATTATTAAATGTTATAACCAAGAAGAAAAGTCTTTATTGTTGGACAAGTATATGTAAAGTAAAAAATAAATAAATAAAAAATAAGGAGGTGGCAGAAGGTCCTTGCTCAAACTCCTGTGTGTTGTGGCTCAGTCTTCAAATAATAAAAAAAAAAAGGTTAGGCAGAGAATTTTGTCGAGTTGGTCTATACTCTATAGCCTTTTACTAGAAATTGTCGTCTCATGTTGGATTAAAATTCTCTTCGTTTGGGTAAGTGAAATCGCTATCAATTTCACTGTAATTGTTTTCAACGATTAGCTTTCCCTTTAACGCATCGTTCTATATCGTGGTTTTAAAATATTTCAGTGTTGGGTGGAGCGGTAACGACGCCGATGCCTTGCCTCATTTGAGGGTGTAGTATGTGGACGTGAAGGCTCTGCTGGTGGCCATTGGACGCCTCTTCGAGGATTGATAGCTCGGCAGCGTAGCGGTCATCTTGTATGCCCTGCATTCTTCTCGGGTATGCTAACCTAGTCATCGCGTAGATGCCACGTTGGCGGGTGGGATATGCCTACGTCGCTGTATTCTAGTTAATCATAGATATTGCTTTTAGGAGGCGTCTTACCGAGGCTACCATTGGTGGTGTTTAACTGCTGTGGATTGAAAAGTTGATAACGGGTCGGGATCGCGCTTGCGATTCCTCCGGAGTGTGGTGTCTGCTTACCATTAGGCAGGCCGTAAGCTTGTTTGCCACAGTCTTTGTATATAAAAAATCCCAATAAAATCTCGATTTCCTCTTGGATTGGAAGGTCTTTAAGGCACGAGTGAATAGGCATCTTCTGGGTGAGCTCGCTTCATCGTCGGCCTCATCTTTGCCCCCTGGCTAGATGCTGGCCAAGAGCAATATAATTACATTTACACCCATTTTTAATAAAAATAAAAAAAGTCAGATGGCTGGTGTTAATGCTAAGTTAAGGTTTGAAATGCATTAAGCCGCAATTTTTCGAATTTACTGTTACCAATCGATTGCCAGACTTGGCCTAACTCACATTTATGTTTTGGTGGCATCTAAATAACATCGTATTATAAATATAGTATAAAATTGTTGTAATTATTAGTAGGTTTCGTAAATTATTTCTGCACCCACCACCACCATATCGGCCCTAGGACGTCCACTGCTGGACATAGGCCTCCCCAAATTTCATGGGGGGTAAATGCCATAATCGCCACGCTTGGCATGCGGGTTGGCGATCGCAGTATCTCCACCGCACTCTAGGAATGCTGCTGCCCCTTCCCCGGTGGTCTTGGTCGTAGTTTTAGGACATACCCGGGTCCATTTCTGCACCACCTATTGCGGATTGTAATAATTTGCTTTGATTTCCACTACCCAAAGGTTGTCTGGTAGAGATCGCTCTTTAGCGATAAGACCGCCTTCTGTTTGCCTCTGCTTATTGTTATTACGTACTGTATTGTGTCCTTTAATTGAGGTGTGCAATAAAGAGTATTGTATTGTATTGTATCGTCAACTCATGTGACTTGCTACAAAAACACACAAACAACTATATCTACTGTTATCGACATAACCCAAAACCCTCATTTGCTCAAAGGTTAGCTGGAAGAGATCCCTTGAAGGGATAAGCTCGCCTTTGTACGTCTACTTTTTGTTTGTTTATCGTTTTGTCGTGTTTTATGTACAATAAAGTAATACATACATACATACATACATACATAATGATCTTCATCAACACATCATACAATGCAAAAACCCACGCCCGTTATCTAAGCTATTTAGCGCAACCGTCACAACAAAGAGCTAGAAAGTCTGAATAGGCCTTTCTTTGACTTTGAATGTGGTATCATTTGATACTGAAATCAAAGAGGTAAGTACAGTCAACATATAAACAAGTATACAATTCTAGACCTTATTTCAAAGAAATAAAGCCCTAGAATGTATACGTAAATGGAATAAATTAACTTTATTCTGCAAGTATGCCGCAATGGCACTTTTACAAGTCAAAATCTACTATTTATGACGCTACTAAAATTATATCAATCAATCAATCAATAATTTATTTGTAAAAACATAGGTATATACAATGGTGTTATGAACATTTTATAAGTCTCACTATGTCTTCGCCATAAGGCATACAAATATTAAAAAAAAATATATATATAAATATTGGGGGACAATCTTACCCAAATCGACCTAGTCCCAAACTAAGCAAAGCTTGTACTATGGGTACTAGACGACGATAGGTATAGGTATAGGTTTACGCGGGCTGGTTTTCCGCAACTCGACGTCATATGCGCCTATTTTGCGTGATGGGTTGTTGACGCTACACGTGCCAACCCAATTCTACCAGAAAGCCTAGCAGACCCTTGATGTTGCCGACGACTTCTGGCAGCGACCTCGGGGATCCGAGGTATTTTGCCCGGTATGCTGCCACTTCAGGACATGTCAGGATGACGTGAGCGGCTGTCTCTTCGTCCTCCATGCAGGCTCTGCAGAGAGGGCTATCTGTAACACCTAAAGTGAAGAGGTGCTTGTTTAGTAAGGCATGTCCAGTTATGGCCCCTGTTAGGAGACGGAGTGCTGGCCTTTTCAGCTGCATCAGCTTCCTAGACAATCCGGGGTTGATTGTCGGGAGGGCCTCCCTGGTTTGCCTGCAGGTACCTAGGTTATGCCAATATTTTTGGTGTTCTACCTTAGTGTTCTGTCGTAGTGTGCTGCGCAGCCATGCAGGAGGTAGAGGTATTATAGGCTCTGGACCCTCCATACTGGAGTCTGAACCCTCTCTAGCTAGTGCGTCCGCTGCGTCATTACCACGTGAGTTACTGTGACCTTTGATCCACTGCAGGGTAATTCCATTGTCGGTACATACCTCTGTTAGAATCTTGTGGCACTCGTATATTAGCCCTGATGTTGTTGTGTGCTTTTGCAGAGCTTGTAGCACTGATCGACTGTCAGAGAGTATACGGATGGGATATCCCCTTACCTCCCTGGAGACGATTGCGTGGGCGGCCATTATTATGCCCATACACTCTGCCTGGAAGACTGTGTTGTGGACTCCTAATGGTGTCGAGATATGTATGTTCAGGTCTTCGGAGAATACACCCGATCCTGTGCCTGACCTTGTCTTAGACCCGTCCGTGAAGATTCTTAATTCCCTAGGGTTAAGACCCTCGTGGGGGGTTTCGTACAGTTGGATTTTGTACTTTTTGTCAAAGACGAATTGTCTGGGTATCATATCGTTTGTCGCCTCTAAGAGAGGTTCCTTACCTATTGCCTCGTATAGTATTTCGGTATGTGGTACCCTAGGCAACCGCCAAAGTTGT
Organism: Notocelia uddmanniana; assembly: GCA_905163555.1. NCBI lineage: Eukaryota > Metazoa > Arthropoda > Insecta > Lepidoptera > Tortricidae > Notocelia > Notocelia uddmanniana. The sequence continues at coordinate 2,818,809 of LR991074.1, read as the reverse complement.
TGTTTCTTAAGCCGTATAGCAGAGGCTAGGGCCTCTTGCCTGATAAAGAGGTGTAACGGCGGTAGGTTCGTGATGACTTCCAAGGCCGCGGTAGGCGTGGTTCTCATGCAGCCTGTGGTCGCCATGCATGCTAATCTTTGGAGGCGTTGTAGTTTAGCTTCGACTGTGGTTAGCGTGGTGCGAGGCCACCATACTATGGCGCCGTAGCTTACCATTGGTCGAATTACTGCCTGGTAGAGCCATAGGGTGATTCTGGGGTTAAGTTCCCATGTTCTACCTACCATTCTGCGACACTGCCAGAAGGCGACTGTAGCTTTTTCAATTTTGTTGTTTAGGTGGCTGCTCCAGTTCAGTCTGCTGTCGAGTATTACACCTAGATACTTCACCTCAGATGACAATTGGAGCTCTGTATTGAACAGCCTGGGTAGTCGGTAGTTACCCAGATTCCGTTTGTTAGTGAACATTACCATCTCAGTCTTCCTTGGGTTGACCGATAGTTCGTTGTCGCTGCACCAGCGTTCCACGATAGAGAGCGCAGAGCGGGTGACATCACAAACTGTACCTGCGTGGATGCCGCTGGTGAGTATCGCTATGTCATCGGCATATCCAATGGCGTAGTGACGACTGTTGTTTAGCTTGGTGATCAGGTCGTTTACCACCATGTTCCAGAGGAGTGGTGAAAGGACACCTCCTTGGGGGCAACCTTTTGCCACACGTGCTTGTCTTGTTTTGTCCTCCCCGAGTCTGATGACTCTCTGGCTCAACATGTTATTTATCCATTCTATCATGACTGCGCTCACTCCATGTCTCACCAGTGCCGCAGTTATGCTGGTAAATTTTGTTTTGTCGAAAGCACCTTCAATGTCAATAAAGGTGCCTAGACACATGGTCTTGTTTTTGATCGCTACTTCAATTTTGGTAACTACCGCGTGAAGAGCAGACTCTGTTGACTTACCTGAACTGTATGCGTGGTGGTCAGATGGACTAGTGCTTTCTCCCTCAGGTGCCTGTCACATAGCCTTTCCAAGGTCTTTAGCATAAAGGAGGTCAGGCTTATTGGTCTGAACGACTTGGGGTCCGTGTAGTCTCCCTTACCTGGTTTTGGTATGAAGATGACTTTGACTTCTCTCCATTGTCTCGGCACGTACGTGTGTGCCAAACAGGCACACAGGACGGTGGTGATCCTGTGGGTCAGTCTCTCCCCACCCCACTTCATCAGTGCAGGAAATATACCGTCTGGTCCTGGTGACTTGAACGAGTCAAAGCTGTCTATGGCCCATTGTGTTCTGCAGGGTGTAATTACCTCGTTGGCCAGTCGCCATCCTTCCTCTGTTGGGATGGTTTCCTCATCCGACCACTCGATTGGACTCGTTATTTCGCAGTCCGGGAAGTGCGTCTGTACGAGTACGCATTGTGTTTCCTCAGGTGAGTTGGTGAGGGTGTTGTCTGGCTTTCGCAGGGATCCCAAAGTTATGGTTGGATTGTTGGAGAGGACTTTCCTTACCCTGTTAGCCTGTGTGGTTGTCTCAATGTTGGTGCAGAAGTTTCGCCATGAGCTAGTGCTTCTGTATCTGAGCCGTTTTTTATACCTGGACTTGGTGTCCTTGTAGTTGTCCCAATCCTGGTCTGCCCCAGTGTTCATAGCTCTGTTGAGCTGCTTCCTCATCTTCCTCCTGAGTCTCTCCAGCTCAGGTCCCCACCAGTTAGCTTTGTTGCCGCCGCCTGTTGGTGGAATGGATAGAGGGCATGTTTGGTGGTAGCAGTCCATGACGGTATCCGTGAGGAATCCTACCTGTTTTTCTATCTCCGCAGTGCCCATTATTTTAGGGGGACCCATTTCCCGTTGTAAGGCCTCGCTTATGCGCAAAGCGTATTGGGCACGGTCCGTTTTGCGGGGGTTCCTTCGGGGCACCGTCGCTAGTGTATTTACCTGAATGTCGAAACGAATCCACCTGTGGTCTGAGCATGACAATTCGCTTGATACATGCCAGCTTGAGATGTGCTTCGATACTTCTTCAGTTGCCAGGGTCAGATCAATGATTGTCTTGCTACGTCTGTTCACAAACGTAGGCGTTGAACCTGTGTTGATTATGTTTAGGTTTGTAGTGAATAGGTATTTGACGAGCTTCTTACCTCTATCGTTGCCTGTAGTCATTCCCCAGAGGGTGTGGTGTGCGTTGGAGTCGGTGCCTACGATGAGTTCAAGCCCCGCTTCTTCGCAGTAGCTGACCAGCCTGGCCAGGTCGTGTGGTGGCGGGTCATCCGCTTCCGGCATGTAGACGGAAGCTATAACCACCTCCTGTTGTTTGTCGTCCTGCGCTCCTCGCACTTTTATGGCGCTTATGTCTCTGGAACAGAAACTCATTAGAGGGTGCGCTTGTATGTTATTTGTAGTGTAAATGCAGGCTTGGGGGTTTTCCGGACCTACTTGTACTGTCAACTTACCTTCCGCATTGGGGAGTCCGCAGACAGAGCCCTTCCTGACCCACGGCTCCTGGATCAGTACAATGGCTGTTGTGTTGACCTCCAACCACTTCCGGATTTGAGCCGTTGCGGTTTGACTGTGGTGGAGGTTGGCTTGGAGGCAACTACTGATTGGAGAAGAACGGGACGGCGACATCGTCATCGATCTCCTCCGTCAGCATCTCCTCCTCCTCCTTGTCCTCCTCCCTGTGTATTGCCAGCTTACCTAGCTCCTCCACGCATTCCTCCCCGCTTTCCGAGTGGTCGCGAAGAAGGAGTTCTTCTTCGTCCGTCTCGGAGGCAGGGTTGGTCTGCTCTGGAGCAAGGGGTTCAGGTGCCTGTTCATTGGCAACCGTCACCGTGGCGTTCTCAGTGGGAGGGAGGGTTGTAGTACCTGCATCCGTGGTGGTAGTCGTTTCGGCTGGTGGGTGTTCCACGTACTTGCCTCGGGATCCCTCGAACTTAACGTACACCGAGCCCAGCATGAAGCTGAGCCGGCGCCCGCGTTCCATCAGGGATCCCACTACCGTCTCCGGGATGCTGAGGGTGACGAACGTCTCCGTCGCCTGCTTGTCGAATCTGTGAAGCAGCCATTTGTCAATGTCTGCCCACTTGTTTTGATAGCGCAGCGTGTGTGCTACCTCCTTAGGATCGTCGTGGATCCCAGGCAGCAAGATGCCGATGCGCACGCGCTTCGGCAGCTCGCTAGGGCGCTTCACTACCAGCCCTTGCCCGTCGGACAGGGTGATGGTGGCCACACTGCGCTTCAGCCACTCCAAAGTAGCCTTGTCCTCGCACCACAGCCTCAGGGAACCGTTGGAGAGCACCGGTTTTCCCCGAAATCTTGGGCCCTCGGACTCGCTACTTCCAGGTTGCATCGCCTCCTTGACTAGAAGGCGTCCCACCTGGTTTTGTACCTCAGCGGATTGTTGCGGGCTCAGGTGTTCCGCTGTGGCAGTGGTAATGGCCACGAGCAGGTCCGCCTTCACAGCCTCCGCATAATCAATCCGGGGCGTTTCCCCAGGAGACCCGGTCTTCTGCCTTTTTGGCTCGCCTCTTGGAGAGATTGTCTCGTCGAGACGTGCCCTTTTGGTGGAAGGTCGGGTCGCTTGGGTACTCCCCCCTCTGGGTGTTTTGTGGGCCCCTTTCCCTTGGGGAACGGTACGGTCTGCTGCTGGGGGTCCAGCTGCTGCCTGCGCCGATCCTTTTTTGGGAACAGTACGGCCTGCTGCCGGACGTCCAGCTGCCGGACGTCCAGCTGCTGCCTGCGTCGATCCCTTTTGGGGAACGGTACGGTCTGCAGCTGAAGGTCCAGCTGCTCCCAGCGCCGATCTCTTTTGGGGGCCGGTACGGTTTGCCGCTGGGGGTCCAGCAGCTGCCTGCGCCGGTCCCCCTCGGAGGTCGTCCTGCTGACGCGGGGTCGCCGGGACTGTACTGTCTTGGCCGGCTAGTCGCGACTGTCTCATCTTGCGGCGTTGCTTTTTATTGTTTTTGTGGTACCCTGCCTTGGCATCTGGAGCTAGCACCACTGGCGTACCAGTGGCGTTTAGCCTTCGACGCCTTCTTTTTTTTCGGCAAGGTCCACCCAGCATTCAGCCGCAATGTCGCCTTGTCCCATGCGGGTTCCACCGCGGCGGTCTGCTTCGGTTTGGTGGATTTATCCCCCACTGAAGCGTCCGCCGCTGCTTCTTTCCGCATTGCTGACGGGGTACGGCCTTCCACCTGTACCGGGTCAGCGTGTTTTGGGGGGATGCTAGGCCTCTTGGTTACTGGTTCCCCAGTGGCCTTCCTGACCTCCCCACGGTCTACTGGTCTGTGCGACGGTGCCGTATAAACAGCGCCGCCGCCAGATGTGTTGGCGTTACCTTCAGGAGTTGTCTGCGCATCTCTGAAGGCACGTGTCGAGGTGCAAGGTACTGTGCTAGACACAGCGCCCGCACCTGTCTTGGTGTCGGGTGCAGCGGGGGCTGCGCCGTCTACCATTTCTTTTTGGGTTAGGGATCTTTGTTTCTCCATTTTTTGTCCAAAAACTATTTCACCTCTCGAGCTTCCCACCCTCCGTGGAGCCCGCACCTTTGGGGATGTCCCTTAGGACACCAGGAATACCCAAGAGGTATAGACATGGTGAGGTGGTACTCCTGCGCGACATCGGGTGCTGCAGACTGGCGGCTGGGTAAGACGATCCGATCTTCCCCAGTTGTTCCTCCAGACCTTGCTCCGTCAGCATGGCTGAGTCCCTGTGTTCTCCCAGAGAACACCCCCCCCCCCATATCTGGCCTGCGGACCGTACCACCTCGACCGTACGGGACGCGTGTCCATTCCCTGTGATGGCTGGCCACAGGGCTGCCGTTTCGCCTGAAATCGGGACCAAAGAGAGCGTGTTGCGTCACGGTAGTAACTAACCCCGACTCCGATTAGCTCAACTCTCCAGGACTCCCTCATCCGAACTCACGGCGCTCAACTGCGCTGGACCAGCGCAGGTAGGTGAGGATAGTCTGCCGAGGTCACCTACGACCCTCGGCAGAGCCGTGGAAATTAATTTCCAAGGAGGGGAAATTGGAAAGGGGGGTGTCAGGAGTTGTGGAGGGGATGTGTTGAGTGAGGGGGAAAGGAGGAGGAAGGAGAAGTTTGGAGCACAGGATAAAGGTATAGGAATACTCAGCTGGTGGGATTTTCCAGCTGGGTATGGCCTTTCTTGCTTAGCTACTGGTGATCCGGGGTAGATGGTCAAGGTGCGGCGCCCGTTAACGACCACCAGTATTTCCAGGGTGCACGGTCCACTTCCTGGAGAAGCAGACTCGCCCCTGACCTGCGGCGGCAGAGTCAGAGGCGACGAGGACGTGCAAGAAAGACTTGAGTAGCTGTGCCGGTAGTCCAGCGCCGCACACCTGGACGAGCACACCCACCCTGCACCCCATACTAGACGACGATATATACTTATATAGATAAATACATACTTAAATACATAGAGAACATCCAAGACCCACGAACAAAATCCGTGCTAAATGCACAAATTATGCTCTGGCCGGGATTCGAACCCAGGACCTCTAGCTTCGGAGGCAGTGTCACTACCAACTAGGCTAAACAGGCCGTCGATATAGTCATAACATATGACACAAAACTTGTAAATATATTAATCTAAATTGTTAAATAATCATGCATTAGGTATGTCAAATTATGCAGATAAAATAATGATAATAATAATAAAAATAAGAATTTTCAAAATTTACTCCTATATATAATTATGTCAATGTCTCTTAAATATTCTTGTATGGAGTAGTACGCTTTTTCTACCAAAAAATGTCGTAGGCTTTTTTTTTTTAATTAATATTATCTATATCTAAGAGCGATCTAGGTAGCTTATTGAAAACTCTAGGCGCCATACCAAATTCACTTTTTGACAGTAGGGCAGTTATAAATGGTCTATTGTTTATTTTCCCTTGTTGACGTACACTATTATAACTAGGGAATCGGTTAAGGTTAATTTTAACATATTATACAGCCAATTCATAAATGTATAGGCACGGCAATGTCATTATTTTAAACTTCTGGAATAGTGGTTTACACGAGTCTGAAACTTGGACGCCACATACGGCCCTTATACATTTTTTTTGTCCTCTAAACACCCTATATATAGTGTGCCTTCCTGCAGATTTGCATGGTCGAATCTGTATACTGTATATTTCTTCACTTCTCAGTCAACTATCAGTATAACAGTTTTTTTGACAATATTTTTAATTTCAAAATTTGCTATTCGATCGAACATCGACATTTTTTATATAATTATCAAGCCTAGCCTCCTCATAAAATTTCACGAGAATTGGTTGAGAAGCACCTGTGGAGGTGAACAGCCGGGAAATTCGGACATACGAAAGCTTTTTTGCTTAAGCTGAAACGGAGACGTTCGCTTCACTCGGTCAAATACATAAATATTTGTGGTCAATCTGACACAGTAGCAGTATAATAGATGCAGTACTGCATTCGTACCGCCCCGCGTCAGCTCCTTCCGCGCCAATCAAGTAGCACTCATTTGAGGCGACTTCCTGAGGCGGGATCAGTACGAGTATGCGGTAATTTCTTCTTAGACGTTTACTTAGAAGCTCACTTGGTAGAATACTGCCATTATTATGTTTGCGCAGTAGAAATATCATGCGCTAAAGCGGGGCAGTACTGCATTCATATCGCCCCACTTCCACGCATATCGCCGTAGCATGGTCTAACGACAAGGAGGAACAAGATCTGCTACTCCGGATTGTAACACAAGATTACGTCACTGGTCACTGTCGAGTTACCACTTTTTAGTAATAAAACAACTAAAGTAGGATTTTTTCTGCCGTAATCCTGCAAAATGTATTATTTATGCATTAAAATTGTCATTTGTTTCTCTAAGCTAACGAAATAGGTCAAGTTAAACATGAATTAGCGTATTAATTTAATAAAACACTCACAGGTATACATGGGAGTCGAGGAGTATCATAATACAACACTGGCAATACAGCAACTCACTTACGCCCAGAACCATCGATACAAGTGATGACGTAGGCTTGTGTCACCCACACTACTGAATTTCTCCGGAGTTTCATAACTTGTATTTATGTATTGTATAATGGGTGATGGGGTGCAGTAAAAAGCGCTACTGACTCCACTGACAGTTGACACTGACAGCTGACAGTTTTCTCATATCATACCGCCTCCGCACTGACAACCCAAGTAGTCACATTTATGCCCGTTCCAGTTAATTATCATCAGTGTGTCAAATCATCGTGCGACCGTGCTCTGTCATTGACACTGTCATTTGTACAACTGGACTCAGTTCAACTGGTATTGATCAGTGTTTGTGACATGGCCATTGGTGGCTAAATCTGGGTATTTTTAACCGACTTTAAAAAAGAAGGACGTTCTCAATTCTGTATTTTTTATGTTTGTTACCTCAGAACCTTCGAGGTTGAACCCGTTTGGATGATACTTTTTTTAATTTGAAAGCTGGTGGCTTCCCGTGTGGTCCCATTTCAATTTGGTCCAGTAACTGAACCTGACTTGACCTGAGGCTATTACTGAATCAGTGAGCAACATCTTAGGCCTTGTCATCGCTTTCCATCAGGTGAGACTAAGGCCAATCGCTGGTCAGTCTATCATTAAAAAAAAGTTCTGACAATGGCATCCACGAGCAAACCATATAAGTCTTAAATTTGCATTAAGTATGTGCACGATAAATGGCCGAATAACTCGGTTGAAGTCGGTTTTTTTTTTGTTAAAATTAGTATACATTACGTACAGTCGACCAGCCAAAGATTGAAGGCAAGCGAGGAATGAGAAGACCAAGGATAAGTAACATTAAACAAATAAAATGAAATAGCAGTGATGTCGTATAAGGAAATCAAGTAGACAGCCCTAGATAGAGTCAGACGGAGAGAGCTACACCAACAAGTGTAACTTTTACATTTGTGATGGCAGTCAGCCACTTCGTACCTTGTCACAGTGACAATAATATGAGACCTCTAGCAGCTATCATAATTGATTTTCACTGTGACAATGTACGAAGTGGTCCAGTAATCAAAATAATTGACCGTTTATCACAAACAGTTGAAAAGGAAAATCGCCGTCTCTCAATTAAGAAAATATATATTAAAAAGATAGAAATATTCGACGGTGCGCGAAAAACTCCGAGATTCTACGAGAATCCAGTGTTTCGTGAAAGGTTAAAAGCTAAATACACAGAAGACAGAAAGTCGGCAAACGAACATGTGACACCCCTGGAGTTGGAAGCGTCCATATGCTGCGGTGACCGTGTACCATCATGCGGGTCGCTTTTTTGCCACCGACGTGGTATAAAAAAATTACCGTGGTTGACCGAGAATGCATGAATTGAATTTTTAGCCGCCAACATCGGTTTATATAGATAGTAGACATTCTGTACCTCAGTACTATTATTTTATTCTGTGGCAAAACTATTCGAAATGTAATTATAACAAAGAAAACAAAAGCGAGAAACAAAAATAGAGATTTAGCGCTATAATGAAAGTTAGGGGAAGATTTGGTTGTGTTCATAAAATTATATTTCAGCGTATCCATCGCAACGGTAAAATAACTCAAGATAAATGTCATGAACAATTTAATAAACTGAAACACTTAAGGTTCTAAATCCTTCGCTCTCTGTTAATCTTTCATTAAAATTAACTTGGAGAGCGCGTACCGATTCGAGGAAAATTGGCCTTTATTGCATAAGCTTGTCTATTACACCACATTTTATAGGGTTATGCACTGTGGAGTATAATGCAAATTAATGCCTTGTGTGAGACGCTCAGTTTCAATGGTAGGGTTGCCACTCTGGATACAATATTTAATTTATATATAGAAAACTCTTGTGAGTTTGAGTCATTTAAATATAATGGACGGGTCACTCACGACTTCAAGTTCGAATGGCGCTTGACATGTTTCGAACCAGTACGCAGCCCAGCGGTCAGGGCACAAGCATGCAGTGCTATTAGACATGCGCTGATGGTTAAGTACCGTGCGAAGCGTCTTCGTTCGTTTTCTCTATTCTCGTGAAATTTCATGAGCACGTGAGCAGGGTCGATAATTATATGGATTATTTTTGTCAATACAGTTTGTGATTTTTTTATTTATTAAATAAATCGCGACTATTACATTACAGCTTATAGAGCCAGGAGTTTTAAATATATTAGAGCAAAAATGACAGTTTTTATATTATTACTATAGACTAAGAGATATAAATTGATCTTCGTAATATCTTCCACTAACACCATAGCAGCCAAAGGACGTCCACTGCTCGACATAGGTCTCCCCCAATTCACGGGGGGTATATGCCATAATCGTCGCGCTTGGCATGCGGGTTGGCGATCGCAGTATCTCCGCTGCACTCCAGGGATGCTGCTGCCCATACTCCGGTGGTCTTGGTCGTAGTTTTAGGACATACTCGGGTCCCTTTGTACTATAATATAATATAATCACTATTATTTGTGCTTGTTTACTCATCGCCGTGTAACAAAAACTTTAGATCAAACTGAAACTATACGATTCACAAAAAAAAACAATTAACGTTGATAATTAACTGAGCTGGGTCTTGAATATACATGTATTTTAGCACGCACAATTAAGCGCATTAACTCAGCAACTATTTAAAAAATATGTATTTAGTGAAACTTGCGCCATTAATACGAATCAATTTTTTCATCAAATTATTTATCAAAATCGGTTGAGCCGATGAGCAGTACGAGAGGATATAAGAACGGACATAGATACATACATACTGGTCAAACATATAACCCTCCTTTGGAGTTTCGCCACATATTTGGGTAAAAATAGATAATGGAATGCTAGGTTGCTAGTTCTTCGTCCACAACACATTTTGACCTGGTTCGAATAGTCGACTCTAACGACAAAAAATAAAGGGCGCAGCACATTCTACCCGGCACTGGGTAGCGACAGCTTTAAGTAACAAAAAGATTCAATTCAGTCTAATAAATAAAAACGAAACAGTGACAACCCTAACGTAAGCGCTTCCCGGCCCAATTACGGCAACGCTCGGCAACGGCTCACTTCTGCTTCTGCCTGAGTCTAGCCTGATTGCCTAATAAAAGATAAGCTAGGCCTAGCAATTGGGCATTCAATAGATCGAATAGTAGACAGACTGTACAATATCTCCAAAACCTTAAGTTTTTTAAAATGCGATCTTTGTGGCAGAAAGTTTGCTGTGATAGGTCTTTACAGCCACAGGAAGAAATGTGCCGCACCCCGATCTCCGGCGGCGCGTAGACCTCTTCTTAAGGAAGCTGCAACAATCATCTGTTAAGATGCTGAGGCCAATGATGATGAATATAGGGGGCACAATCTTACAAAAATCGAACTAGTCCCAAACTAGGCATAGCTTGTACTATGAGAACTAGACGACGAATATAATGTACAGTCGGGGTAAGAAAAGGTTCGTCAACTTAAAGTCGACATTTCCTGACCTCCGACGCCGCACAGACCTCCTCTTAAAGAACGGTCGCTGCAACAATCATCTGTCAAGATGCTGAGGCCAATGATGATGAATATAGGGGGCACAATCTTACACAAATCGAACTAGTCCCAAACTAGGCATAGCTTGTACTATGAGAACTAGACGACGAATATAATGTACAGTCGGGGTAAGAAAAGGTTCGTCAAATTAAAGTCGACATTTCCTGACCTCCGACGCCGCACAGACCTCCTTTTAAAGAACGGTCGCTGCAACAATCATCTGTCAAGATGCTGAGGCCAATGATGATGAATATAGGGGGCACAATCTTACACAAATCGAACTAGTGCCAAACTAGGCATAGCTTGTACTATGAGAACTAGACGACGAATATAATGTACAGTCGGGGTAAGAAAAGGTTCGTCAACTTAAAGTCGACATTTCCTACAAACAAAACAGAAATATCGTATTATCGTTTGCAATAATAGACCAATCGACTGACAGTGACAGGATTACAACAGATAATAACCAACTTAGAAAAGTTGAAAACCCCCCGACATTTTTATATCAAAGTTTAATATCTCAGAAACGGCTGTATCGATTTTTAATAAAACATGGCTAAGAACACTCGGGATAAAATTATCTATGACACAAAAGAAACTAAAAGAAAATCGGTTCACCCGTTTGTGAGCTACGATACCACAGACAGATACACAGATGCACAGACAGACAGACACGTTAAACTTATAACACACCTCTCTTTTTGCGTCGGGGGTTAAAAATATTGACACTGATAAACACTTACAATTAAACAAAATATATTTAATTGGAACATAATATACCTATACATTGATTGGCTATGTGTTGCTATTCAAGACTTTATCATGTTTTTACAGCTGTTGGTACTCCTTATGTATAAATAAATAAATAAATAAACATTTGTAACGCGTACGACTAATAAATAAATTGACGTGATGCTGGCAAAATGTCTTCGTGACGATAGCCATAAGAAAAAACAACTCCTACGAAGTTGTTTATTTGACTAGGACACTAGGTCATTAAAAAGGTTTTCCGTTTTACGATACTATATAATTATAGATTAGAGGTTTATACTATTTTGAGTCTTGATGTCATATCAAGTAAGTATAATTTTATATGCACTTGTCTACTTAGCGCTCGTGGCCCAGCGGCGCCCGCGTACCGCGTGCGGTATGCGAGGTTAAGCAATGTCGGGCGAGGTCAGTCTTTGGATGGGTGACCGCTTTAAGTGGTTACTAACTGAGCGCTCCCGTGCTTTGGAAGGCACGTTAAGCCGTTTATCCCGGTTGCTGTCTATGATAGCAGTCGTTAAGCCAAGTTAGAGGCCTCCGGGCGGCTTGAGAACTTCTAACAGTCAAGTTGCTCACTCACTTGACAAGCCTAATCCCAATAAGGTCTGGTTTCCCCCTCGGGTTGGAAGGTCAGATGGCAGTCGCTTCCGTAAAAATTTGTGCCTACGCCAACTCTTGGGATTAGGTAGCGGACCCCAGGCATCCTTCAGGATGCAACTGTACTGGGAATAACGCTAGGAGGATGATGTCTACTTAGTACTTTGGTTTTAGTATGTCCTTGTAAGCATGAACATACCATATTATAAATTCTCTAAGCGTCAATAACAATAAAACTACATAATCCACAACAGGATGATGTCTGTCGTCAATTCCCAATATAATGAGTAATGACACTAGTTTTAAGGTATTTACTATGTCCTTGTAAGCATGAACAGACCATATTATAAGTTCTCTAAGCGTCAATAACAATAAAAGTAATCCAGAACAGGATGATGTCTCACGTCAATTCCCAATAAAATGACACTAGTTTTAAGGTATTTACTATGCCCTTTGTTTAAGACTTAGGGGTCTTAGTTGAAAATAAGGAAGACACAGATTTGCTGGACTTCTATAATCTCGATTCCACAAAGTTGTAGATATAAAAATGTGATATTTAATTAAGCTTAACTACGGCGCGTTTGTTAACTCAGAACTTTCGTCTGGGTGAACCAATTTTGATTATTCTTTTTTTTATTTGAAAGCTGGTGCTCTCGGTGTGGTCCCATATTAATTTGGTCCAGTTCTGACAATGGCATACAATATAAGTCTTAAATTTGCATTAAGTATGTGCACGATAAATAGACTAATAACTCGATCGAAGTCGGTTTTTTTTTGTTAAAATTATAGTATGTAAAAAATCTGATACACATTCCTTTTAACGTTGTTCGTATTTTGTTGGAGCAATACGCCCTGTATTCCTAAGTTTTGTTTTGATCCCGCCCGAACAGTGAATAGGCTCTGTGATTACCGAGATATTTTCCAGAACAAAACAACAAACACGGTTTCGTTATTAGACACGCACACGGATATAGGTGTTCTAGAAGAATCCGTTCTAAAGGTCGACCACCGGAGACGGCGCGGAAGGGATGTGGGTAGGAGGTGGGGCCCCGCCGCCCGCCGCCCGTCCCTCTTACCTCTGGGACGTCACAGGCACCGTGTTTTAGGTAGTCGGTAAACCTATACAGAAGTTTTTATTAAAAAAATTATCCGCAAATAAGCCACAAGGGCACTTATACAAGTCAAAACATGAATTATACTGTCAGTGTCAATAATGATTTATTTTCATTTTATTTATTAGGTTCACAAAACAAATTACAGCCATTTATAGACTTATAAGCTAAGGATTAACAATTTGAACCGGACTAACTCTAGATATGTGTGCACAGAATGATCTGCTGGTATGTATGTATGTATAATGTAATTAAACAGTATAGCAATGAGTCGTTAAACACAACAAAGACATGACAACTCATGTAGTTCAACTGAATTTAAAATTATTACATTTTACTTAGAACAAAATGTTAAGGAAGATACGAACAGTTAATTTTCAAAACTATAATGATAAACAAACTTATGTCATAAAATGAAAATAAAATTACAAGACACTATTGAAATTGGAAGGTAATATTAGGGACGTATACGGTCTCTGTCCGAATAAATAAACTGATGGTAAGTAAACCCTATAACCTACGGATCCTTTTGATTTCAGATAGGTAAGTCAGAAGCGCATAGACAAGACGCTTATATAATTGACGACCACTTTTAGCCTAGTTGGTAGTAACCCTGCCTACGAATTTCCACGGTTCGAATCTCGGTCAGGGCTTTTATTTGTGTGAACACGCAGTTTTGTTACCGAGTCTTACATGTTCTATATGTGGCATCTATATATATAAATATAGAAAACTCCCGTTAGTTTGAGACATATTAAAATATAATGAAACGAAATAAAATGAAAAGGGGTGTTATTCATAGTGTAGAGGTCCCGGGTTCGATTCCCGGTAAGGGCATTTGTTTCTGTCGTGAGCAGAGACATTTGTTCCTGAGACTTGGATGTTTTCTATGTATTTAAGTACTTATATATATCTATTAAATATATCGTCGTCTAGTACCCATAACACAAGCCTTGTTGAGCTTACTGTGGGACTAGTTCGATTTGTGTAAAAATGTCCCCTAATATTTAATTATTTATTTATTTATTTATTTATTCATGAACCAAATCGTCCTCAACGTTTACCTCACACCTCGTTTTTATATAAAACGGCCAAAATTATAAGAGGGCAGGCTAACAGCTAGGCAGACTCAACGCTGCATTCCCACTTATTAAAAAGTTATTATGGCTGCAGAATTCTCTATATAGTAGGTATACGTCCCCAAATTATACTGTTGGTCATCTCATGAAAAGTTCATGTAACCTATCCCAATCTATAATAAACTCGCATCTCTAGACACGCGGCAGCGTGTCCAGCCAAGTTCACCCCAGGAACTGGCGGACAGCAGCCGTGTGTTATATTACACGAACCGTTTGGAGCCACTTTTGACCCCCCAATAACTCCAAATCTATCTAATATAAAAACATTAAATTTGGTACATATATTAAATACCCTTTAGAACAACAAGAACCCCAAATTTCATAAATATAGGTTTAATAGTTATGGAGATATTAAATTCCAAAAAACGGCATTTTTACCACTGACTGACAGTTTTCTTAAATATCCCCTTGGCAGTTTTCTTAAATATCCAACAGCTTTTATGGTATCATAACATACTGCATAGAAAACTGCCAAGTTAAGGCTCAAAATGCATTAAGCCGCAGTAAATTAGTTTTACTGTAAACAATCTAGTGCCAAACTTGGCAACTTTTCAGATAATCTACGGAACTTGACGCCCATTTAGATCTCAATTCTTTTGTCGGTGAACTTGGCTGCCATTTTCACATTTATGTTTTTGATGCTTTAACACTATGTACGTATGCCATGTACAAATTACTAAGAATCATAAGGTGACTTACCTTACTCCTTAATACTGGCTCATGGCTTCACACAACCAACACGTTTTCATTGTTGCCTTAACGTTGACAAATATGAGGGCATAATTCTTTTAATAATGTTTAGAACCGAAAAAAAAATAAGACATAGTAAAAAGTCTCAGGATACTTATTTCAAGGAAAAATGTGTCGACAACGTGTGTTTTGTTCATTCACTAGAACTGTTCATTCACTGGCCTTCAGCCACTACCCTATATGACCGAAAAGGACGGCACGACACGAAATTCCGCGGCGCGCTACCACTTAAAACTGAACTGAATAATTGTCATTTCCAGTATTTCAACATCTGCCTTAACCATTAAATAGACTAAGTAAAATTTAGAGTCCGTGTGTAAGGGCGCAACACGTTTAATCCATTGCGCGCTGCGCCCCTCTTTTATTACCGCTGCCTACGGGAAAGTTGAGGTTACACCGGGGAAATACGGGATGATTCATCATCCTGTATCTTCGTGGAGAAAACCTGCGAACGTGGACGAGATCTGAAAGGACTTAATCGTAAAATGCTTTTATACAATGTCGGTGGCAACCAAGTTTTTTGTCTTCGTAATGGTAAGAAGAAACCGTGGCATTTGGACCCTTGCGACACCAAAAAAATTCAAAAGCGTGTTGCGTTATGTTAATAGCTTTTACAAAGACCAGCGCTGGCGGTCACGCCAGCTACATGCTGAGTTGGGACCATTTTGTGACATGTCTTTTCCTTTTTTGTTGTTATTTTATGCTTCTTCCTATAAAAGCGACTGCCATCTGACCTTCCAACCCTGAGGGAAAACAAGACCTTTCTGGTAAGACCATATCCCACAGAATGCTCTTCTCTACTTTGATTTATCATCGACATCGTTTTCCGATGTTGTAGTTTTGTTAGCCCCAGAGAGTGCTGACATTCTTTGGCCTCATAGACCGCCAGGATCCGTCCAGATTTGAATAGCCACTAGTGGTTGGCAGCGTGGACGGAAAAAGAAGAAGAAGACAGATGAGATCCGCGATGCTCCGATCGTCAACATCCAGGGGGCAACACGACTCACCCTATATAGAAGAAGAAGAAGACGAAAATTTATTTTGCACACCCTTACACTGGTAAATTTAAAATAAACTTAGAGACTAAAGTAAAAATGGTAGCAAAAATGGCATCCACTCAGCACCGATTGAGCGCCGCGACGCTGATCTTCCGTGGACCCAGAGTGGAGTGGCAGAGTGGAAGTTTGGAGAGCAGTGGTGAAGAACTGCTCCTCTGGCGGTCACCCTCAGCCTTTATGATCTGACGCAAAAAGACTGCCCCTAGATCTTTGACCCGGTGTGCTAAGCAGTGCTAAAGTTCCTATCTACGTAGTTGAGCGGTTTCCTCTTTACATTACCATTCCATCGCATTCCTCATGCATTTTATCTGCACTGTCGCTGACGCCGAGGCCAAAGAAGCTACCATTCAATATGCAATGATATTTCAGAAATGCCCAGCGTGCCTTACCAAGTTTAGCTACAGTGGCTTTTTGTTTCATTCAATTATTTTGAAAGAACCAAAGGTCTCTCCCTACAAAACTTGTAGGTAATGCAACCTGCAGTAATAGAATTTTATCAACATCGAAGTTGGTAATACACTTGCTTGCATTAAAGTTGCTAACTTGGTGATTTAAATTGCCCGAAAGTTTAGAGACCAGTTAATTTATTTTGACCCCGTACCGGCGTGGTATCTGGTTATGAAAGTGTAAAGTGCAAATGTCTATGGATTAAGAATATTGAAACCTAAATTTTCCAATACATGTGACACCATACCACCATATCAGCCCTAGGATGTCCACTGCTGGACATAGGCCTCCCCCAATTTCATGGGGGGTAAATGCCATAATTGACACGCTTGGCATGCGGGTTGGCGATCGCAGTATCTCCACCGCACTCTAGGAATGCTGCTGCCCATTCCCCGGTGGTCTTGGTCGTAGTTTTAAGACATACCCGGGTCCACGGGTGTGACATCATAATATAATGTTAATTTCTAGAAGCCGATTAGAGCGCCTAGCGGCGAGATGCGTATACCCTAATTTTTTGCTTTTTGTTTATTTATCAAAATGAAACTTAATTGGTAGGTATACAATAAGTTATAATATATATTGGTAGGTATAGTAGAAGTATACTAGGCGACTACTACTACTAGACGTATACTTATAGTAGGTATAACAAAAAATGCTGTTTAACTTATTATTTATTTATTTATGGTATGGCAATGATTTCAAACCCTGAGATCTTCGAGAAGACAGTACAGTTGCTAGTTTGTTGCACTTTTAGCACCACCCAGGGGTCACGTGTAGGGTAACGTTGGGTACTCCCTACGGACGTGGTGCAACTTCGACCCCCCTTGTCAAGTGATTGGGCAACTTGACTGTTAGAAATTCTTAAGCCACCCGAAGGCCTCTAACTTGGCTTAACGACTGCTGTCGTAGACAGCAGCTGGAATCAACGGCTTTAGCGTGCCTTCTCAAGCACGGGAATGCTCAGTTAGGCTACTAACTGAGCATTCCCAGTGACCGCTTTGAGTGGTTATACTCAAAGCGGTCACCCATCCAAGAACTGACTTGGCTCCACATTGCTTAACCTCGTATACCGCACGCGGTACGCAGGCGCCACTGAGCCACGAGCACTCCAATAATAAGTTGAAAAAATGTGTACATATGATGCCCTTGACGGTAGTAAGCTCTTAACCAACTGCTTTTGACATTGAAAATGTCTTTTCGTTCGCTCCAGTATAGGGTCCCATTTCACGAAATAGTGCGATCCCCTTATATTTCAGAGAGTTGTGAAGGTATGATATTTAAACTAGGCTCAAAAGACGCGTATTTACGAGATGTGTAAGATGCAAAGAGAATTATTTGAGAAAGTCCAGAACGAAAAAAGGTTTGGCCGAAATAGTGAAAAAAAAATTCAATTTCCTCCGATTTTTTCATTTTGGCACTCGATATTTTTGAAACGAAGAATGATATCAAAATTTTGATCAAAATTCCTCTGGACAATTTAGTCGGCTACAATTTGAGCCTAAAACAAAGACGATCGGGTCAAGGGTTTGCGCTGTAGCCTAACCTTTTTGAAAGAAGTCAAAAAGTCAGAACGACTATTAGTAGGTAATATATATATTTTTAAATCAACACAATTGTACAATTGTAGTTAGTTTTAGTTTTATATTTCAAATTGTTTAAATTAAACATGTATTGTTTCTATAATAAATTATTATTAATTATAGTTCAAGACAACAATAGCACATTATTGCAGTGCCCGGGAAATAGCAATTCGTGGATAAGTCAATGATGTTTTGGAAGACCAATATCTTCCAAAACCTTGGCAAATAAAATAGTTGATTGAGATTGCATAAAACAAGCCATTTTATCCGAGACAATTTATCGACCCGAGCCGCAGGCAAGGTTATAAAGTAGAGGATAAAATGAGTTTTATACATGAGTTATACATCTACTTTTCACTTCGATTGCGAGAAAATTAAACAAATAATCAAGGTTATGATATCATACAGGGTGATTTTGGGGTCGTGATCCGAAATAATTGTACATGGTCAAAAATTCAAAGTAGACAACATCACAGTCGATATGAAGGTTTATAACTCAAATAGTTTTCTTTTTTTACTAATTTTAATGGGAAATAATACTTTTTCATACAACTTGGTCACCCTACCCCAATGTCAACTCTCCATACCATCCGTCAAAGAGAGTAGGGTAACCATGTTTTTTTTGTGATTTTGTATTTTTTTCATTAAAATAAATTAAAAATGAAATGCGTTTGTTTCGTGTCACTACAATTTTTTTGAAATGGCTAACAGATACCAAGTCTAAAAACTGGTTCTTGATCCACGACCCCGAAATCACCCTGTATAATTTATCCTTCTCCTGGGGCCTAGGGTGTCATGTTGAATTCGACTTTGAAAATTCTTGTTATAGTTATAGTCGGAGTTTGGAGGTCGAGTTAATTTGAAGTCGCCGTTATCTTGCGTGAATATTATTAAAGTGGCAAATGCCTTTTTATGTGGTTACCGTAACTTGGCTGCGCTTTAAAAAATTGCCAATTTAATAGGAATTTTGTATGTGAGTTATGTTTATATATTATATATCAACCAAATTGGCATAACGTTAGCAAATGTAATGCATTTTTTTATTTTGTTGAGTTCATTTTCAATGTACCTTGATGGTCGTGTAGTGCACGAGATCTGTGAATTTTTAATCTAAAACGCGTGGAATCTAAAACATAGCGGATATAACAAGCGGCTGAAGCGATCCGTCTCGATCGGCGATAAACATTGTAAAGCCTTTGTAATTAATGGACCAGCAATCCTTTCTACATTGGACCTTAATGAAGTCGCTGGTGGAAACATAAGGGTCGAAGTTACATCGAGCAAAATATACTACTTAACTTACTCGCCGTGATTACTTTTTACCGTAAGTGCCGAGAGCTTTTTGTGAAATGTTGTTGTCAACCATTTCATGTACATACAGGATACAGTCGATTGGAGCGTTCGTGCGGTGTGCGGGGTTAAGCATCGTGGGCCAAGGTCAGTTTTTGGATGGGTGACCGCTTTGAGTGGTTACTAACTGAGCGCTCCCGTTCTTTGGAAGGCGCGTCAAGCCGTTGATCGCGGCTTAAGTCGTTAAGCCAATTTAGGGGGCTTCGGGCGGCTTTAAAATTTCTAACTGTCAAGTTGACCACTCACTTGACAAGGGGAGTCGAAGTTGCACCACGTCCGTAGGGAGTAATCACTGTTACCCTACACGTGACCCATGGGTGGTGCTAAAAGTGCAACAAACTGGCAACCTTACCTGTCTTCTCGACTCGACGACTCGACGACGACTCGGTCCACTAGTCGCAGAGTAATCGGTGAACATATGTACATAATATATATATATATATATATTCCGACGAATTGAGAACCTCCTCCTTTTTTGAGTCGGTTAGAAAGAAGTGAGCTTGCTGGAAGGTGAGCATTCGCTTGACTTTTCGACCAAACAGGAACTTTATGTTAATGCTTTATGTTTATATGCATGTCCCTCACTTTCAACTCAGCGAATCTGTGCTCTAGCAACCGTACTCACCACCAGAAACACAAATACACCTAAGATTTCAAGCTAACATGGTCATTAACGTTTACTGTTAGCACGTCAGTTTAATCCTTGAAAATGGTGCTCGAAATGAGCAGCTGTTGATTCCATAACAACATTTTAAAACCTTTATGTACACAGTTTTCCACCCCCGCCTCCTGAGAGTTCAGCTGTAATTCCGTCTTCACCGGGTGCCCTGTTGTTCCTCAGCTGCTTAAGAGCCATTCTAATCTCGTACAGTCTGATGTCCGGGATATCATCGGTATAGTGCCGGGTTAATCTAGCTCTAGGGTCTTCCGCCAGACCAACTTCGGGTCTGCTAGTTGACGTGTATAGCTGTCCATAAAAGCACTCTATCTCACTCAGAAGCTCAGGTTTGGACGTAACGATTCTACCATCTTCAGTTTTCAATCTGGCGAGCTGGCTCTGCCCAATAGACAGATCCCTTGAGAAAACTTTAGAGCCCTTATTCTGCTCGATGGCTTCTTCAATACGCTTTGTATTGAATTGGCGCAGATCGCGGGTAAGGGACTTAGAGATCTGTCTATTGAGCTGCCTGTATAATTTCGCATCGGCTGAAGACTGCAGAATCATCTCATTCCTTTCCTCGATGAGCCTCTGAGTGGAGATAAAGAGCCTTTTGGCTCTTTGAGTTCGTTGGGCCTTAAAGAACTTAGACCCAATGCTATGGACAGCTTCAACAAACCCTTCGTTGAATTCGTCCACATCGCCGCCTAGACAATCGAAACGTTTTTGGAGTTCCAGCTGAAAGCTCTCGGGGTTTTGGATTTGGACTGCTGCTGGACGGAGCGTGGACTTCATCAGTCGAGAGCGCTCTAGCTTGACGCATATATTCAATGTGCCTCTTACCAGACGATGATCACTTCCGGTTTTAACCGTATTGATCACAGAGACATCATTGAATATATGCCTCTTCGTCGACATAATGAAATCAATCTCGTTTTGTGTTGCACCGTCAGGACTCATCCAGGTCCACTTCCTGTGCTCGCGTTTCTTGAAGAAGGAGTTCATCATGAAGAGTCCCTCCTTCTCCAAGAAACCAGCCAGTAGTTGGCCCCGGTGGTTCCGACTTCCAACTCCAAATTGCCCCACTCTCGGCTCTTCGCCGTCTCTCTTGCCCAGTTTCGCGTTGAAATCCCCCATAACAACGGTGAAGTAGGTTTTGGAACTATGCATGACCTTTGATATATCCTCATACATACCCTCCACCTCGTCGTCGGAGTGTGCCGAGGTCGGCGCGTACACCTGTATGACCGTCAACGAGAACCTCTCGGATACTCTGAGTATAAGGTACGCCACCCTAGCCGACACACTCTCGATCTTCACCACGTTGTTCACGAGGGATTTGTGGACGATAAACCCGACACCTCCCTGGGACTGTTGGTCGCCCTCCCGGAAATAGAGCAAGTTGCCGGACTTCAGGGTTATCGTGTCCTCCCCCTCTCTTCGGACTTCAGATAACCCTACGACATCCCAACGCAACTTGCTCAATCCTTCCTCCAGTTCCGCTATGTTTTCGTCGGTCCGCAGTGTTCGTGTGTTGTATGTTGCCAGGGCCAGAAGTCGTCGGTGGTGGTAGCCGGATCTTAACCGGAGATTCTTCGCACCCCTGACCCCGCTAGTACCCTGGCCGCTACCAGAACCAGGGTACCGGGGGTCGCCGGAACCTCGGGGCCGTGGCCTGTTTGTGTATGTCATGAGGGGTAGTTGCCATAATCGCCACGCTTGGCATGCGGGTTGGCGATCGCAGTATCTCCACTGCACTCCAGGGATGCTGCTGCCTATCCTCCAGTGGTCTTGGTCGTAGTTTTAGGACGTACCCGGGTCTACTGAACTCCTGAAGGCGGGTGGAAAACCGGTCCTTAGGGCCCTTCAGAAATTGTTCAACTCCGTCTTACTGGAAGGGAAAACTCCAAAGGCATGGAACAGAGGTGTGGTGGTGCTGTTCTTCAAAAAGGGTGACAACTCCTTACTGAAGAACTACCGACCCATCTCACTTCTGAGCTATGTCT
The DNA here is from genome assembly GCA_905163555.1 of Notocelia uddmanniana. NCBI lineage: Eukaryota > Metazoa > Arthropoda > Insecta > Lepidoptera > Tortricidae > Notocelia > Notocelia uddmanniana. The sequence continues at coordinate 2,796,859 of LR991074.1, read as the reverse complement.
ATAAGCTGTTTTCAAGAGTCATTACGAACCGTCTCGCACGCAGGCTAGATGACTTCCAGCCTCCCGAACAAGCCGGTTTCCAAAGAGGCTTTAGCACCGTAGACCACATCCATACGCTCCGTCAGGTTATACAGAAGACTGAGGAGTATAACCTGCGCCTCTGTTTAGCGTTCGTGGACTACGAGAAAGCCTTCGATTCGATTGAAACGTGGGCTGTACTACAATTTCTCCAACGGTGCCAAGTGGACTACCGCTATATCGAAGTGCTGAAGTGTTTGTACGAGAACGCCACTATGTCAGTCCGACTCCAGGACCACAACTCAAAGCCTATTCCGTTGCAGCGTGGAGTCAGGCAAGGAGATGTTATTTCTCCTAAACTGTTCTCCGCTGCACTGGAGGATGTTTTCAAGACTCTGGACTGGAGAAGGCTAGGCATCAACATAAACGGCGACTACCTCACTCACCTTCGGTTTGCTGACGATATAGTAGTCTTGACTGAGACCATGGAGGATTTAAGTACAATGCTCAATGACCTCAGTAAAGCCTCCGAGCGAGTTGGTCTAAAGATGAACATGGACAAGACGAAGATCATGTCGCACCAACTCCCGTAACAATCGGACACTTTACGCTCGAAGTTGTAGACGATTACATATACCTAGGACAGACTGTCCAGTTAGGTAGGTCCAACTTTGAGAAAGAGGTTAATCGTCGAATCCGACTCGGCTGGGCAGCGTTTGGGAAGCTACGGCACATCTTTTCGTCCAATATTCCGCAGTGTCTCAAGACAAAAGTCTTTGACCAGTGTGTGTTGCCAGTGATGACATATGGCACTGAAACGTGGTCGCTTACTATGGGCCTCATAAGAAGGCTCAAAGCCACCCAAATGGCAATGGAGAGAGCTATGTTGGGAGTTTCTCTGCGTGATCGCATCAGGAATGAGGCCATCCGCAGCAGAACCAAAGTGACCGATATAGCCCTCCGAATCGCTAAACTTAAGTGGCAGTGGGCGGGGCACATAGCACGTAGAACCGATGGCCGTTGGGGCGGAAAGGTTCTCGAGTGGCGACCACGTACCGGAAGGTGTAGCGTGGGCAGGCCCCCCACACGGTGGACTGATGACCTGGTGAAGGTCGCAGGTGTCCGCTGGATGCGGGTGGCGCAGGACCGGTCATTGTGGAAGTCTTTGGGGGAGGCCTATGTCCAGCAGTGGACGTCTTTCGGCTGACATGATGATGATGATGATGATGATGTACACAGTTTACAATGAATAAATACTTTACTTTACTTTACTTGCAACAGCGCCGAAATAATCACACAAAAACATAAAACACATTGTAGATATTCCGTTCCTAACAGTAATTACAACACGACATACCTACAGAGCAAGTAAGATCCACGTGACAGAGTCCCGTGTGTTGTGGGAAACAGATCCAGCCACTCGGCGGATTGATTTACGCAGGCTTCTAATTATCGTTCGAGATTGAAAGTAATTTACTGAGACGTCGAACACTGTCCTTAGGTCGTTACACGCTATTTTTTTTTAATATGGGGCGGCCATATTGACGCTTCCCACTCCATTTGGTAGCTAATTGAATATATAACATGACAAACTTACGTTAAATAAATATTATGAGACAATTTTTACACAAATCGAACTAGTCCCGGTCCCATAGTAAGCTCAATAGGCTTGTGTTATCAAAAATCAATCAAATCAAAAATCAAAATATTTATTCTGCAAATAGGCCACAAGGGCACTTTTGTAACAACACGTGAATTATACAATTACATAAATTGACACTAATAATTAATTATTATGTTTTCAAAACATAATTGCAGAACTAAAAAAAAGTAGACAATAATAATAATGATGTCAAAACTATACTGATTAACAAACTTACAATATTCAATTAAAATAAACTTACAATACATTATGTAAAAAAAAAATGTGACGTATATATACGGTCTCTGTCCGAATACACAAAAGTATATACAATAAATTTAATATCTCAGAGATGTATATGGTCTCTGAGCGTCCATTATTCCTAAGTCCTTAGAGATGTCCGTGGTCTCTAAGCGTCTAAATTAAAATAAGTAGTAAATTAAAATAGCACTTAATGTACTATGTAAAACAAAATGAGTGGAATACTTCGCTGAATTCCACAGCCGTCCGATCGGATTCTTTTTCCAGTTTTAAACGCTTTTTATATTCATTCAGGAATTCCGTTTTTATAAATGAAAATCTTTATTCGTAGTACTTTTACCTTTATCGACACGATTGTATTACAAGCTGGGCGATTGTTACTTTTTTCAGAAAATTATTTTTTTATTTCAAACCTACTCATCATAAAGAGTAAAAGTTATGAGTTACTTTGCTCTTGGTATTTAAGATACGGCATCCCATTGGTTCAAGCATGCGGCTGTCAAGTGGCGGTCGTGGGTTCGAGTCCCGACTCAACTCAATGAGTTTTTCATCAATGTAGGAAAAGTTCCTGACAAAACCTGTGAAACCCCTAAACCGCTCTGGACGAAGGTTACCAAGAAAGGAGATTTGTGTCCAGCAGTGGGATGTATAAAGGCTATGATGATAATTATGAGAGGTTACATTTTTGTGTAAGCGACTCTTATATCTATCTAATCAAATACAATTAAGAGTCCGCAGGACGCTTCTCCATACAAACGTAGTTTCGCTCTCATTTTAAAACGCTATACTGGAATAATATGAAACTTTGTATATACAATGGCATCCGGCATATCTAGATCGGAAATTAGTTTCTGTTGCTTGAATGGAGAAAAAATACAGCGATTATTAAGGTTTTCATACAAGACGTAAAAAGCTCAAAAACTCGCTGTATTTTTTTAAAGAAACTACGTTTGTATAGAGAATCTAGTTCAGCCGAGCGTGTGGAGGACCCATAGAATGTCAATTCAACTACTTATGACACGTTTTCTACAAAAATAAAAATATCAAAGCAAAGATAAAAACAAAGCCCAATGTTAACAAGACAACAATACACCTCTCAAATCGCCCATTTGTTTCCAAATTCCATTCTAAACGATCATTTTCGACGAAAAACGCCTCATTGTCTATGGGTTGAAAAATATTTTGCCGGCCCCATTATCGTGTTGAAAAATTACGTCTTTACAGCATTGAAGCATAATGAATTAAAGGGAGGTTCTTTAAGGTGATGGATTATGTGTCATTTTGATTAAAAGAGAGTGGTTCTTACTAATAGTGACCTAATTTTCGTTGTTATGGGGAAAGTTTGGGTAATTTAAGGTTTTGTGAAGTTATGTGGTTATGTTTTTACCCACGACGGAACGGAGAAGGACATGGCAATGGCAGCCCCCGAAGGATTTTTCTGGGTTTGTAACTATACCTCGCAATCATACAACCGTTTTTGAAACCTTTTTTTAGTTTTATTTTATTATTTTGCAATTAGGTAAAACCGTCGTGGGTTTTTCAAAATTTTTAATTTTATTTTATAATCAATAAATTAGTAGGTTTCGTATTACCGATAATGTTGCCACTGCAAAAAAAGTTAAAGATTTTTCAAGAATGTAATCATTATCATATCAGCCTAAGGACATCCACTGCTGCACATAGTTCTCACCCAAAGTGTGCAATTCGGCAAGTCTCAGACACTTGCTAGGTTTTGGAGTGTTAAAATCTCAGGTAGTTAGTAGATTTTTAAACCGATATGTCTCTGTAAATTTGTTAGGAATTACTAGGTAACAAAGAACTGCGCCCTGTAGCCGGGACATAGAATACGGCTACGGTATCCTCTGCCTGTCGTAAAAGGTGACTAAAAGGGGGTCCTTGAGGTCGAAGACGGTCGCAGTTGGGGGCTGTGATCGTCTATGAAAACAGACGGTGGGACCCACAGAGGTGTGACTCTACGGCACTGGTGCGTTCCGACAGAGATCCCAGAGCCGTACGAAATGAGTTGAGGAGGACAATCAGGGGGGCTTTTAGTCGGTGCAAGTCCGACATAACCTCTGCACTGTCCCCGCGGTGCGGTGGTATCCATAATAGATTTTCCCCGGGAAAAAAAAGTAAGAAAGAACTGGTTAAATAAATTTTGGGCTAACAAGGTTTTGATTTGTGGCAGCCGGCAGCCGTAGCCGGCTGTCGATCTAACCAGATTATTGCAGACTTAGAGAATAGGTATATCTCAAACTACTTAAGACTGCGCAGTACGTTCGGTTCTCCATACAAACGTATTTATGCTCTCATTTTAAAACGCCAGGCTAGAATAACATGAAACTTTGTATACACAATGGGATCCGGCATATCTGGGTTGGATCATAGTTTCTGTTGCTTGAAATTATAATGGAGAAAAAATACAGTGATTATTAAGGTTTTCATACAAGCCGTAAAAAACTCAAAAAGCCGCTGTATTTTTTTTCTTTTATAATTTATAGCAACAGAAACTATGATCCGACCTAGATATGCCGGATCCCATTGTGTATACAAATTTTCATGTTATTCTAGCTTGGCGTTTTAAAATGAGAGCATAAATACGTTTGTATGGAGAACCGATCCACACCGATCGTACTGCGCCCTCTTAACTAGCGGAAATATAGCCACATAGGTACTAAGAATTTTCTTTTGGCAAATAGGTTTCAAAACTTTCAAACTCTTTTTACCCACGACGGAACGGAGAAGGTATATGCGTTTAGGGTGAGAGGTTGTTTGTTTGTTTGTTTGTTTGTGTGTGCACCTCAATATCTCCAAAACGGCTTGACCGAATTGGATACGGTTTTCTGCAATGGGTTCGTGGTTCATTCGGGACGAACCCCATATTAATTGTTACGACCATAACTCGCCAGGGGGCGCTGCAGTAAACATTTTTGGCTTGAAAGTGCGTTTGTGCTGGTTTGAGCGCATTTTCTCCGGAACAACTTCACCACCGTGGATGATTTCGATAGTGCTGGGTAAAGAGTACATGTACTTGAACTCTGAGGATCAGATGATGGAGCAAAAAACATAGTAGGGAACTGTACAGGGGTTCGATTACTTACTGTTCGTTTTTGGGCCCTTTTGTTTATGTTTGCTTAGCAGCGATTGTAAATGAACTTCTGAGGGTCTGATGATGGGTTAAAATAACATCACACAGAACTTTTCGAAGGCATATAGGTATTTGGCCGTGTTTGGGCTCTTTTCATTGAGTTTGCTGAGTAGTTTCTGCACATGGTATGTTATGGATCTGATGATGGATCAGAACAATATTGCAGGGAATCTTATTAAGGTGATCATTTAGTGAACCGTGTTTCGATTGTTTGGCTGGTATGAATTGAGAAACCTCTTCACATGAACTGCTGAAGGCCTGAGTATGGAGCAAATCAGCACCATAGGGAAGTTTGCGAGAGCACATATATATGCATTAACGTGTCGTGTTTCTTTTGATAGTGTTTTCTGAGTAGCTTCTGTGTATGAACTGCTGAGAGCTGTAGGTATGATGAAACAGAATAACATAGTAAGGAACTTTGTGAATCCTCATGGATAGAATACCGTGATATAGCTCTTTAAAAAGTGATGACTAGTAAGTGATAGTAACTTCTCTACCTATAACTAATCATGAACTGCTAAGAGTAGAATTTTTGCTCTTTATACCCGCCACGGAAGAGTAGGCGTAAGTCATATGTCCCCCAAACAGGTCTGCTTATCTAAATATTATGGTTTCGGTTAAAGTAGGTATTATTGTGTAGTTAGAACTTATCGGCGATACACGACTCGAATATGCCATGGGACACACTACGCATGGATAAAACTATCGTGTTATGTTATAAAACTGGCTTAGTGCGAGTGGGACCGTCGCGCACGAAGGGTTCCGTACCATTATCCATATGTTTTTAATATTTATTGTTATAGCGGCAACAGAAATACATAATCTGTGAAAATTTCAACTGTCTAACTATCGCGGTTCTTGAGATACAGCCTGGTGACAGACAGCGAAGTCTTAGTAATAGGGTCTCGCTTTTACACGTTGTAAAAACGGGACCCTATTACTAAACGACCCGACGGGACCCGATTACGTTGTTTCGGGGCTACAGAACTCTGAAAAGCACATTTATTCCAAAACGGGTTCACTAAATTATATGCAGAGCAGAGCGCAATTAATATGGTGGTTGGTTACCCACGACGGAAAGGATAAGGTATAAAAATTTAGGGTAAATTAAGGGGGGGCGCTAGTCGGGTAACCTCCACGAGGGTCTGGGGGAAGGGGAAGGGTTCTAGCCGGTGCGCCCTGGAGGCAACGGTAAGTGATTCATTTTCGTAGGGATCGTTTACCGGTGCTACCAATAACCCGGAGACGGGGTCGCTCTGGGTTTTCCTCTGTTTAGCGGAGGACACTCCAGATGCGACCAATGGGGGGATGGGGGGTTCCGCATTCGCAAGACTCCCCAGGTGCGGCGAGAGGGACAGGCCATGCCGTATGCCTGTAAAAATAAGTACGGACCCGTAACCCTAGCTTCGGCAGAGGGCCGCTATGGTCGGGAGCGGGGGCTGACACCGTCAGGCCGGGGCCGGGTGGTGACTGCGAGGGAGAAAACCTCTTTAAAAAGTCACAAGGGGACCTGAGGGGGTGAATCCGGGGTTTTTCACTCTCTCCCAGCGTGGAGGTCCTTTGGTCGGCAAGTGTGCGGTGTCGCCCTGCACGCTTGCCGACGGGTGGGAGACGCTTGCCTCAGCAGTGAAGGAACAGCTTCGGCTGTTGCAGCAGGCGGTGTTAGCAGTTGTGTGCCTTGGCGATCCCGTGTCACCGCCACTAATGCTGCGTGATGGGCACACCCTGGTGGTTTTAGACGGTAGTCCGGGCGGTTCCCGGGAGTCCGTCATACCCGTCCTAGTTCCCCGGCTAGGCGGGATGCGTAAATGCATTTCCCCAGGTAAAAAAAGGATAAATTAAGGGCAATAGGCGCAGATTCTCCAAATCGGCTAAACCGATTAAGATTTTTTGCTATATATTCGTAAAAAAGTAAAAGTTTGTCGAAATTTAGAATGAATGATCCAAGTTAGTGATATTAAATTTGATGTGCTTGTGATAGAGGAAGGAGGATGTGAGTGTCTACGTGGGCTCGCATATACTCGTAGTGCGCGGTCTGAAGAGAAGCTTAGGACCTTCGGCCCCACGCAGAACTCGGATCGGCTCTACTTTGAACATTTAGCGATAGGATAGTGCACGAGAGTCCCGTGTAGGCTCGCGTACAGAGCGTGACCCTTCGCGCTGAGGCTTTTAGGCACTTCGGGCCTTCTCACCTGCGCGGAGCTCAGCTTTTGGTCTTGCGTGCCTTGCCACTCACCTTTGCGCTTTTGGCCCTCAAATTTAATTGTAAAGACACAGGTGGATAGTGGTGGCTGGCCCTTTGGGTCTTCGGCCCTCTGGCTTGCGGAGAGAACTCTCTCAAAGGACGCTCCGAGCCTTCGTCTTCCAGGTTCTCTTGTAAAACACTCGATAGGAAGGATCTACTTGGGCTTGCCCTTCAGGTCTCGGGCTGGCGTCGAGAGTGCTTTCTAATGGGACGCTTTGGGCATATGTCCCTACGCTGAGCTCTGCCTTCGGCCTACCGTGCTTGTTTCCGGAATATATAGCGTTAAGTGAAAAACAACCATTGTTTTTCTACCACGTCGATGGCATACAAGCATACAGTCCGCTTGATGGTTAGCGGTTACCGCAGCCTATGGATGTTTGCAACTCCAGGGGTTTCAATGCGCGTTGCTGACTCTTTAAACATGTATACACTCCTTTCTTGAATAGCCCTATACTATAATATAATCCCTTGGGAAAACCTCAGGAGGGAGCTCATTCTACAACTGGAACGTTTGAGTGAGGAACGTATAGACATTGCTCTCTAAAAATAATAAAATAAAACAAAATTAAAAATTTTAAAAACCCACGACGGATTAACCTAATTCAAAAATTATAAAATAAAGTAAATGTGAATCCCCCGACTGGGTATTTACGAAGTAAGTACATGGAGATAATAAATAGATTTCAGAAACGGTTGTATGGTCGCGAGGTACAGTTACAAAGCCAGAAAAATCCGTCGGGGGCTGCCATTGCCATGTCTGTTCCTAATTTCATTAAAATATTAATAATAGTAAAGCTCGAGGTACATTACATACAGCAACTTAAATTGAAGTACCTATAACACGGACTTCGTAATCTTACTTCATTTCAGGGCAGGCAATGGCAGCCCCCGACGGATTTTTCTGGCTTTGTAACTGTACCTCGCGACCATACAACCGTTTTTGAAATCTATTTATTATCTCCATGTACTTACTTCGTAAATACCCAGTCGGGGGATTCACATTTACTTTATTTTATAATTTTTGAATTAGGTTAATCCGTCGTGGGTTTTTAAAATTTTTAATTTTGTTTTTTATATATTTTATTCGATCGAAAAGTACACTTACTCACATCACTTCGAAACAAAGAACATTATTATTCCAGTGCTTGACTCAAACCTAATCCTGGACATTTTTAATTCTATTTCATAATAAATGTCGTCTTCTATTATATAAATCGCAAGTCCGTCCCCACATGGTGTATGGCTGTAACCTCTGGGCGGGACCACCAGGATACCAGCTTGGGCCTTTTGAATCGCTTTAGAGACGTTCTGTGTGAATCGTGGACGGTCCCAAGCCCACGAGCGATATTAAACCGTTGAGTTTAAGGAGAAACTTTGTCTCTCTATGCGTGTTCTATCACTTATATCGACGGTCCCAATTAAAAGAGTCGGATCTACAAAATCGCCATTTTCGTTTTATTGCGTTAATGTCATTAAGAAACGCTATATTTTATTATTACATTCTCAGTTTTTCAGTTTTTCAATTATTTTCCGAAATTTTCACGTTAAAAATGTCGGATCTTTTAAAGTGTCCTCTTAATATCGTCGGATGATACGATACGACTGTGTTAAAGGGACGCGGGGAGGGACGCCGTGGTCGGTAGTACCAGTACCTACGATGTTGCATGGACAGACGATCGCTTCGCACGCTCGTCATAAAATATGTAGTTTGTTGATACGGTACTCTCACTATATATTTCTGAATATTTAAGTAATACGATTTGTATATCCCTGCAACAATGTCGGATGTGGTAGTTCCGACAGTTTTATATGGATATACCTTGACTGATAGTGTCGTAAGTAACACATCCGACATTTTTTTACGGATATAAAGTATCTGATTATGTCGTAAGTAATATATCCGACATTTTTATATGGAAACTAAATAACTGATTATGTCGTAAGTAACACATACGACATTTTTATATGGGAAACAAATAACTGCATATGTCGTAAGTAACACATACGACATTTTTATATGGGAGCCAAATAACTGCAGATGTCGTAATTAACACCTCCGAGAGTTCTGTATGGACACAAATGTCTGTTCTAGCACCTGCAATTAACGACTGACCAAGTTCTCGGTCAGTACCCCTCCGCGGAGCTGGTGATCTTACGAGAATTTAACGTCCACCATGTTGAGTGACACAGTTCTCGATCCACCGACTACGTGGGAAGGTCTGTTCGCGAATTTTGCTCTGTCCGATGGGCTGTCGCAACCGGTACGTTCTCCCACGAGAATACCAGATATCAAGGGCCATACCAGCTTTCTACTAGACCTGCTGACCTTACATCCGGACGGGTATTACATCTCAGTAAAAGCATCACTCGGCTTGTCCGATCACTGCCGCGTTCGGACACAGACACTATGCGTGGGCCGGAACCGCCATGGCCAACTGGACAAAGGCGCACGTGGCAGTATAGGTCAGCAGACTGGGATGAACTGCGTAAACGCTGCGCTAATATTGTACGCCATACAATGGATGATTGTGACGATCTAAATTATTGTTACCTTTTAATGTACGCACTTTCATATCATTTGTAAATTTTACGCATCGTACTTACCTGTGAAGGCAACATTGTTTCACATCAAAAGATCTAGACTCATGTGCAACTGCTGTCGCTCAGACGATCCTGGCGGGTATGGAATGTTTTATTCTGAAGTCCCTGGTAGCTAGCTTTAATTGGCCTCATAAGTATACTAGAGCACGTAAGCTAACCGCATACAGGGCTTGAACTAAAGCCGAAGCTATTAAGGATCCAAACTTATTTCATGTGAAACGCAAATTAAACGCTGCCTCGAGGTGTAAGAAATTCAATTCATCGCCAGAATGGGTGAGAAGCTTACTGGATATCCCTCCAGATTTCGCGCTTTTTGGCCGCTCGCTAGAGCTGCAAAGCGAAATTTTTGTCCGTCGTCTTTACCATCACTGCGTATAACAGCTGGAGACCTGGCCCACAGCACAAACGAGAAAGCAGATACATTGGGCTCTTTGCCTCGAACTCTACTTTGGACGACGACGGCAGGGCCGTACTTCCAACTATTGGTGTGGGTATTCCATGGTAGAAATTTGGTTTTTCGCAGAGAAATGTTCTGCCTGAGGGATCTGCTATTGCTAAACGTCCACAAAATGCAAGTTCCATTTTCGTGGAAGACTGCTCTTGTACACCCAGTCCCTAAAAAGGGCGATAGATCTGACCCATCGAATTACAGGCTTATCGCTATTACCTTCCTTCCCTCCAAGGGGATGGAGTCATGTCATCAACACAAAGCTCCTAAGATACCTAGTGGAACACAATTTAATCAGTGACTATCATCGAATCAGTAACCTTCTAGTGTATCTTACACATCGGTGGGCTTCAGCCATTGAGAGTCAGGGAGAGGCTTCAGCAGCCAGCTAGGACATAGCGAAGGTGTTTAATCGGGTCTGGCACCAAGGGCTTCTGTCGAAGCTACGATCCTACCGACTGCCCTAGGGTTTGTACAGATGGATCGCCAGCTTTTTGTCCGGCAGTTGCATTAGTAGGTGGCACCTGCTTCGAAAGCATGGACATTAATGATAGCGTCCTACAATGCTTTGTGCTATCCCCTACGCTGTTGTTACTACATGCTTTCTATTATATAATAGCATAATAGCATGCATTGTTATGCCAATGACAACACCGGGGATACTTATTATACGGGCCGTGCCAACATTCCTCTTTCCTCTGTGTTAGAGAGTCGCAAACAACTTATGTTCAGTCTAGTCCGGTTAACCCCACCAAGACACAAGTATGCGCATTCACCGCTAAAAAAACCCATCCACTGTGGGACCACGGTTGCAAGACACCGTTCTTTCCATCTCAAAGTGTATTGGGATCCTTGGTGTCGACATTGTCTAATAACGTCCAGTTTCGGAGCCACTTAGAAGGCAATCTAGGTGAGCAAACCTAGCTTTTTGGATGATAGAGCAAAGTGTTACGCCCTGGGAGAGAAACTTCCATTATATAAGTCACAACGTCGTGGGAATGATAATTTGTAAATGTTTCATTTGTGTGAGGTGAGGTGTACAATAACGAGTCATCATCATCATCATGTCAGCCGAAAGACATCCACTGCTGGACATAGGCCTCCCCCAAAGACTTCCACAAAGCCACTTCAATAACGAGTATTTCAATTGTATTGTACCCGGAAAATGATTTACTTTCCAGAAGAGCGGGACTGCTTAGCTCATTGGAAAAAAGCTGAAGAAGAACCTTAGATTGTGCATGAAATGGTATTGGTGACTTTTACGGTGTCAAAAGTGTAATTAAAAAAAAAAACTTTTTTAATACATTAAAATGAAAGAGTGTAATGGAAACTCCTAAAAGAAGTAAAAGTAAATAAGGAGCAATACAACCGGTGTTCGATTTTTTTCTTGACGTTTTTATGTTACTCATAATAATATTTAACGAAAATTAGCTTTCTTATTTAATAACATAACTAATACAAACTATTCAACCATCATAATTGTCTCATCACAAGATTATACTAGATACATACTTAAATATGTAAAAATTACACTTGCGACAGACATAATAATAAAATGTATCAAATCAAAATAGTCATTACATATCATTAGTGACACTTTTGACATGCAAAAAACAAATGTGACATGACAACAAAAAGTCGTAAGTGGTACTTCCGACAAACGACAATGACCCATATCCTGACAAAAAAGTCGTAAGTGGCACTTCCGACAAACGACAATGACCCATATCCAGACAAAAAAGTTGTATGTGGCAGTTCCGACAAACAACAGTGATAAATGTCCGGACAAAAAAATCTTATGTGGTACTTCCGACAAATTGTATGTATCGGATTCCGGTTAAAAACGTATCAACTCTCATTTCCGCTATTTCTAGTGATTTTTTTCTATATTCGTTAATACTCAATTTAAGGATACTTAAAAATAAGAACTGACTCCAAATTTCATATCAATATTCCAAATATTGACAAAATTATGCACCAAAACTTCTTTGCCAAACTTTGATCGCCTCTCCTGTAAAGTTGCCATTTTGCAGATCCGACTCTTTTAATTGGGACCGTCGAATTATAATGGGTTGTGCTCCGAACAGTTCGACGTGATGCCTACGGCTGCTTTCTACCATCGCACCGCTCGCCGTCGGCAGGGCATTCATCCTCACATTTTGGAACCTAAATCGTCGCGTACGGTACGGTTCCAGAGGAATTTCCTCCCTCGAATGCTCCGATTGTGAAATGAGCTCCGTGCCGAGGTTTTCCCGACGGACTACAGTATGGGTTCTTCAAGAAGGGAGTGTATAAATTCTTAAAGGGTCGGCAAGATGACTCCTAGGAGTTGCAGGCGTCCATAGGCTGCGGTGACCGCTTACCATCAGGCGGGCCGTACGCTTGTCTGTCACCGTCGTGGCATTAAAAACAAAAAAAAAATAGTAGAGATGAACAATGGTGTTGTCCACGATTGGATTTTAACGTATAAAATATTGGGGTGTATCTTATGTAAGTATTTAATTTTTCCAACTCGACCGCCATCTTGAAATTACAATTAAACTAACCAATAAAGAAGGATCGCAATTTTCTCTACAATACGTCACCTAAACTCACAATAAAATTCTAGCACAGATAATGTAACACTTAAATTCAGTGAACGTTGCATTATCTATGGTAACCGCCATTTTTATTTCCCTCACGTTGTCGGCACTGTGCGGCGCTCGATAAAAGATGGCGCTTATGGTATACATAAAAGATGATTGGTCAGGTTATGGTCCAGATGTTGAAAATAACCGAAATAAAAAAAAATGCTTTCACACAATCACACAATATCAAATTGCTTAAGATTTTATTAGTAGTAGTAGTAAAATCTGTATTGTACTTAAAAACACAAGTGAAAAATACAAAATAATAGCAATTCAGCAACCTGCACAACAAGGTTCAAGATGGACAACAGATATGAAAACGTACACACATAGAAGAGAAAGGTTTTATCAATACTATCCAGTAATAGAATAGACATGTGGGGTCATTGCGCCGGTTACGCGACCAGCGTCAGTTTCCGCCCACCTGAAAGCCTAGTTTTTTTAGAGTTACGTACCTCAAAAGGAAAAAACAAAACCCTTATAAGATCACTTTGTTGTCTGTCTGTCTGTCTGTCCGTCCAGACCCTTAATCTCAAGAACGCGTGGAGGCATCAAGTTGAAATTAATACCATTATATTAAAGACTACAATCCCTTACAGCAGTAATCAATCAAATAAAATAAATAAATAAATACAGCCATTTATGCCCCAAAAAACGTATTATTCGATACTCTCAAGGGTATTAAAATTTATAGGGTACGGGTTCCGTTGACTTAGAACTATGAAATTTGGCAAGTAATATAGTCTTATAACGTAAAATGGGGTGAGTTGGGTGAAATTTGACTTTCAAACCTCGATAAAATTTTATTTTTACATGTGAAAACTGAATGGTGTATATAATAAGTGGTTCGGACGTTTGTATTTCATTTTGGGTAGTTCCATTTCATAACGACGATAAAGAGGAAACCCCACCTCACCCCGTAGTGCCTCGTATTTGGGGTGAGAGGGTTTTTCATACAAATATGATTTTGGAAGATTGTTGGATCAATTTTTTTTATGATGCGTATTACTATAGCCCCATTTTAAATTGGAGTACATTATTTTAGGCAAGGAGATGTTATTTCTCCTAAACTGTTTTCCGCTGCACTGGAGGACGTGTTAAAGACTCTGGACTGGAGAAGGCTAGGCATCAACATAAACGGCGAGTACATCACTCACCTTCGGTTTGCTGACGATATAGTAGTCTTTGCTGAGACCATGGAGGATTTAAGTACAATGCTCAATGACCTCAGTAAAGCCTCCGAGCGAGTTGGTCTAAGGATGAACATGGACAAGACGAAGATCATGTCAAATGCCCATGTAGCACCAACTCCCGTAACAATCGGACACTTTACGCTCGAAGTTGTAGACGATTACATATACCTAGGACAGACTGTCCAGTTAGGTAAGTCCAACTTCGAGAAAGAGGTTAATCGTCGAATCCGACTCGGCTGGGCAGCGTTCGGGAAGCTACGTCACATCTTTTCGTCCAATATCCCGCAGTGTCTCAAGACGAAAGTCTTTGACCAGTGTGTGTTGCCAGTGATGACATATGGTACTGAAACGTGGTCGCTTACTATGGGCCTCATAAGAAGGCTCAAAGTCACCCAAAGAGCAATGGAGAGGGCTATGCTGGGAGTTTCTCTGCGTGATCGCATCAGAAATGAGGCCATCCGCAGCAGAACCAAAGTGACCGATATAGCCCTTCGAATCGCTAAACTTAAGTGGCAGTGGGCGGGGCACATAGCACGCAGAACCGATGGCCGTTGGGGCAGGAAGGTTCTCGAGAGGTGACCACGTACCGGAAGGCGTAGCGTGGGCAGGCCCCCCACACGGTGCACTGATGACCTGGTAAGGGTCGCGGGTGTCCGCTGGATGCGGGTGGCGCAGGACCGGTCATTGTGGAAGTCTTTGGGAGAGGCCTATGTCCAGCAGTGGACGTCATTCGGCTGAAATGATGATGATGATGATGACATTATTTTAGTAGCAGTAGCCTTAAAATCCCTTCTCGCCCCCCTCTCAAACCTTCTCTCCCCATTCATAACCCAACTCTCCCCGCGAAAATATTAAATATATAAAAAAACATGCAGACGAACAGAGAACCTCCTTCCTTCTTTTGAAGTCGGTTAGAAAATACACTTTAAAGCACATTACTAATCAAACCTACATGCAAGCCAAACCACTTTGCCGAGCTTACCTTAGGGAAACTTTCTAGTTAAAGAACATAGCAAAAATAAGCAAACGAAATCAAACAACTGTACGCTCGTAACGTTTGCGACGGTCCCAGGGCGCGCCGCAACTTAACCCTTTCCGGCCGAATCCAGGAAACAGAATACAGTAGATGCTCATTTGATTTCGCATTTTAAAAAGTGTACCTTTTTTATGACTTAGGTGGCAAACGAGCAGACGAATCGCCTGATGATAAGCTTTTCAGGGAATGACTGAGTTATGAGATATTTCTATCCACTAAGGGCATACGCTAGCTGGCGCGGATTATACGGAGCGGGCCCACACCTATCGAACAAGTAAATTTTTAACAAAAAAACACCGACTCCAATCTTTGCCAGACCCCATCCTCCTATATATAATTTTTAGGAGTTCCTTCGATGTAGCCTTACTTACCCCATCCTCTTGGTATATAATTTGAGGAGTTCCCTCGATTTTTCCTAGACCCCGTCATCAGATCCAGACTAGGTGACAATGGGACCAACTAGAAAAGACACCCTTTCCACTAGTCTCCAAGTAATCGGTGAACATACTGTCGGTAGTTTGGAATCTTGCATGTTCTACCCACATGATATCGTGGATGAATAAACCAGTCTTGAAGCCTACATGTAGTTTGATTCACGCGTACCTTGACACATACATAAAATATATATATATATTCCGACGAATTGAGAACCTCCTCCTTTTTTTGAAGTCGGTTAATAATTGTATGAGCGGCGCTAACTGACCCGCGGCGGGTTGCATAGAGCGAGTCGAGTACCCGCAGGCGTGCGCCCGCTCCGTGCGCCGGCGCCAGCTAGCGTAGGCCCTAAAAACTCTATGGTGACCGCCATCGGCGCTCTAATGCGGAGGTCTCTAGGATCTCAGTACTGAACGCATTGGATCCCTTGCACTTTACTCCTTTTGGCTCTTATTATTAATCAACGTCACCTTCGCTGGGGTTGATAGTCGGATGCTGTGGTCCCCGACACGTGGCGCACTCGCAAGCCTGGTGACCCTTTTTAGTCGCCTTTTACGACAGGCGGGGGAGACCGTAGACCTATTCTTGCCCGAGTCTACGCGGTTAAATAATATTCCTATTAATACTAAGTATAGGAGAAATGAGTGACGATCGTGCAGTCCGGAGAGCGTACTCGGCCGTCCGACTGCGTAAAGTCAGGCCATCAAGTAATACTAGGCAGTTAATCCCTGTTCCGGGCGATCTAGATAAAGTGTTGTGTGGTTTTGTCAAAAAATGCGAGGAATTTTGAAATTTATAAGGTAAATTAATAGTAAAAACGCTCACTGTAGCAGCCGGCGCCATTCGCATCTGCAATGTCCGAACGCGCTGGAAATTTTCTTCACTGACCTGTCAATTCCTGACAAAAAGGATGTCTTTCGCAAGTTTCGCCGTCTTTTATTGCTAACATAAGTTCTATTTTTCTTACCATTGTTGAGAAACATAACTAGCTGGGCTGGCTCAACGACTCAAGATGAGCCTTTACCTCCTACAAGAAATCACGACAATTTCTCGCCAGCTTGCACTGGATCCGAGCCCACATAGATCCGGTCCCACCAAATCCTACCAGCGATACTCGGGGCGATCGACAGGATTCTAAAATGGAAGCCTAAATGGCTCTAAAATATAAACACGTAGATACTCCGCTTAGCAAGAAAAAACTTAGTCACTTGCGCCTGAAGTGACAAATTGCATTTGTTTTCAGAACAATTATTTTTACTCTGTTTAACACGGCTAAGGCCTGTGAGTTGGGCCGGCGGTGGGTTGACTGATGTCGCACAGAGCCTCATTCGACAGGATATTATCAGTTGCGCAGAAGCGGCACAAAACTGCATTCGTATCACGTCGTTTCCATGCCAGCCAAGAAGCACTAATTTAAATATTGGCGCTCAGAGAAAAGGAGACTCGACTGACATGCACCAAGAAATCAGGAGTCGGAGGAGGAGAAGGTTCTGGAGTGGAGACCGCGAACGACTCGCCCTGTGGGACGACGTCCCGCTTGGTGGACCGACGACCTGAAGAGAGTGGCAGGATGCGGTTGGATGCGGAGAGCTGAGGATAGGGTGTGGTGGCGAAAATTGGGAAAGGCCTATGTCCAGAGTGATCGACTGCGGGCTTATGATGGAAGAAATAAACCACCTTCTGTATCTTTCGCCGCTGTGACCCCGCTAAGTGGTGGCCTGTAGCGCCGAGGGAGGCGGCAACCTGATAAAGGTACTAACTCTGATAATAACGGAAAGGTATGGTTGGAAAAATTAGCGACTTGCCTGTGAAATTGGGCAGGCGGATTATCGGTAACAGAAAAATAGGCTACTTAGGTTAAATAATAGTCCCTATTTCATCGAAGTTATATTTTCCTATGGGGCACCCGCTTAATGTAATTTCTACGACTAAAAACCAACGTTATATTTTTTTCAGAATTTTAAAACACATTTTAGGGGTCGCTACCGAATTTTGAAAATTTGGACCCTCCATACAAAAGGTTTTTTTTTCGATTTTTCATTGTGGAACGACGACTCAAAGTGTAGGTATACATATCCAATTTAACTTATTTATCCAATATAACTTACATTGCAATTTTTTTAAATATTTTTTATTTGTGTTTATAGGAATGGAAAGTATGGACCCTCCTCAAAATCAATACTTACTATACTTAGAACTCCTAAATTCTTAATAAAATATTTTTTTATAAATCACCGGCTGATTAGTTCATCAAAATACTAAAATCACTATTTGTGTGCCTTTCACATTTGAGGAGTTCCCTCGATTCCTAATGGATCCCATCATCAGAACTCGAGAATGACAAAAATCAATCGTGAAAATAGAACTTGCTTAACAAACACCGCTAAAAGGACAAATCGCCAAACGTGAACTTTTCGTCGTTGAAGAGTTCTGTTCTGATCATCATCAGCAGTTCCACTTCATCCAATGTCACATTTTTGGATGAAAATGCTTGACTTGTTGATAAAAACATAAAAATCACTATATGTTTGCCTTAAAGATTTGAGGAGTTCCCTCAACTCCTCATGGATCCCATCATCAGAACTGCGTTTTGACAAAAACGGGACCAACTTGAATATATATACTTACAATCAAAAAAAGAATTTTTCAAATCGGTTAAGAAATGACGGAGTTTTGGAGTAACAAACATTAAAAAAAAAACACAACCGAATTGATAACCTCCTCTTTTGAAATCTTGAAGTCGGTTAAAAATTCTGAAAAAAATTTACGTTGGTCTTTTAGTGGTAGATATTACATTAAGACCCCGTACAAAAATATAAATTAACGAAATAAGGACCACCCTATTAAATACCTATATCTTTTCACTGTTCTAATCTTTTTCGTAACACTAAGCGCGTATGTGTTTCGGGTTGCACTACTTAAAGAGAAGCAGTTTTAAAAATAATCGATCGAGAAATTGTTAGTGAATGGGACACTATTAATAGTGTTCTGTACCAAATATTGGTCCAACGGAACACTTATTTTATAGAAGATGAAGAAAATTTCTTTTGGAAACCATTACACTGGAACACTTAACTAAAGTAAAAACCGGCCAAGTGCGAGTCGGACTCGCGCACGAAGGGTTCTGTACTATGTTAGGGTTCTGTACTATCTTTACAACCTTAGAAACTTTGTTATAACATTTTTTTTTTAATTTACATTAAATTTTTTTTTTTTTAATTTACATTAAATTAGTTACTGGAATTTCAGAGTTTCGATAGAGCCCCGCTCGGCGGGGCTCCTATCTCAAGGCGGTTTGCCCTACAGTATTAGAGGTAATCCGTAATTTACCATAACAACACATCATCATCCAAGCGTTATCCCAGTACAGTTACATCCTGAACGATGCTCGGGGTCCGTTATCTAAATCCAAGATTTAGCGTAGGTACTAATTATTACGGAAGCGACTGCCATCTGACCTTCCAACCCAAGGGGGAAACAGGTCTTGTTGCGATTTAGACCTTATTGCGATTAGGCTTGTCAGGTGAGGGAGCAACTTGACTGTTAGAGCACGCCACACTGCTGCGTTGCGTTGCGTTTATGAATAGAATCACCCGATCTCGTCATCCTGATTCTATCCGGTCATCCGTCCAAAAGTTGACCACGGCCTACGTTACTTAACCTCGCATACCGCATGCGATACTCAGCAAAGCGGTAAAAGTATCTGACACGTCCTACTGGACCTTTTTTTTAACGTTGGGGAAGTGCGTTTACGCATCCCATCCTGTCGGAGAGGACGGGTATGACGAACTAACCGAGGCTAAGAGAGCTTTGGACTACACGCCGCAGGAGCACTCTTGGCGTTGGACCGCGTACACGTCCTGCCTGACTTTTTTTTAACGTTGGGGAAATGCGTTTACGCTTCCCGTCCTGTCGGGGAGGACAGGTATGACGGACTAACCGCGGCTAGATAGCCTTGGACTACCGTCTAAAACCACCAACGACGTCCGGCTCCGCCTTGTATTGGGGCGCCGCGCGCCGCAGGATCCCTCTTGGCACGACAACCGCGTACACGTCCTACCGGACCTAGTTACAAGGTCGTCTCATATTTCCCTGCTATCAACTGTACAATCAACACAAATAATTGTTAAGATATTTTGTAACAACAGCCCTGTGCGAAAATACCAAGGAAGTTACGGAAATAGGCTCATTACCTTAAAAATCCAAGATTTGCGACGCGGAATTGGATAGACTATTTTGGGCCGAACAATAATGCCAGCTAAGATTACGCAGCCTCAATTCAGTTCACATATTTCACATCTCAATTTCAATATTTTCCCGCGCCCGTCCTGACACGTAAGCTTGCATGAACACTCGCCTGTACCCCCAAAAAGGGTAGAAGGGACTTGCATGAACACTAGGAATCCAATTCGTGTGCCACTTTAAGACTACATTTACATTTGACAGTTTCTATATAAAAAGAGGTGAGGCGAGAGGTGACAGGTGAGGACGAGCTGGTGAATACAAGGGCTGCTTCGCGTTGCACAATCCAGGAGAAGTATGATGGTTGCCATATACATACGAATGAGAATCGCATTCAAGTTTAAAACTTGAAACGCACCGAGCGCGGCGCAGTCGTTGCGGGGCGAAGGCTGTTTAGCGGGGTAAACCGAACGCGGTCCGGGAGAAGTCGCTCCAAAAAACGGCGCCGGGGTATTATTCACGAGCCGACTCGTCCTCACCTCTCACTTCACCCGTTTTTATGTGGAAACTGTCAAAATTTGATAAGTGAAATTTGACATCTTCGATATAAAAACGGGTGAAGTTTGCCCGTTTTTATTAAAAACTGGTGAAGTTTACCCGTTTTTATATGAAAACTGTTAATATTTGACGAAAGACATTTGACAGTTTCCATATAAAAATGGGTGAGGTGAGAGGTGACGTGTGACGAGTTGACTTGTGAATATGTGGGCTGCAACGCGTTGCACACTCTAGGGGGTGTATTATGATGGTTGCCATTTTATCACTTATTGTCGTGGATAACACATCACACCCGTCACTCACGCACTCGCATACTTGTCAGAACGTGACGAATGACTTGTCCAAGACGATAAAATGGCAACTACCATACGCCCGTAGTGTGATACCCTCTTACACATTCCATCAAAAGGTGGTATTGAGAAGCGGGTAGAACTGTTGTGAGCGACGGGTCAGCAACATCACTGAAATTAAATTTAAGCGTGGTGGGAAATCTGTGCAAATAGCAAATTGATATGTAATAGGGATCAGAAGCGGCTAAAATAGATCGGCAGGTCAAGTCCAGCCATCTCCTAAGCATAATTGGGATACAACATTATTTTCTTATAATGGTAGAGGATGTTCCTCCCACGCAGAAAGCGTTAATAAATAAAAATTAATAATTTTTACCCTAGTTCTTAGTAGATGATCAGAATTCCTGCTTTAAGAATTTCTTGCGACGGTTAAATTTTTAATAAGTTTTAATCATCATAATTATTATTTCATCATTAAGAAAAAGCTAAGCATTTTGTTCAAGTTGTCGTGGTAAAAATAAAACGACTAATATTATTAAGACTATCTAACTACCTTTAAACGAGCAATTATTGTATATTAATTTCGGGGATCTAGTAAACGGCTCCAACGACTTCTGTGATATTTACAACAAGTCTGTACTTGCGGCTTCGCAAAAATCAATCTCTAGCTAGGTGTGATCTAGGGCGAAAAATATTTTTTTTAATTTGGCGCTATTCTGGACACTTTTAACCTCAATTCATGACAATAGAGGATGTCAATGACGGGTGTCAACTACGAGTATTAGGCATTAATGTATCGTGTAGTCGGACGTCTTTTTTTATACTACGACGGTGGCAAACAAGCCTACGGCTTGCGTGATGGTAAGCAGACACCGTAGCCTATGAACACTTGCGACTACAGAGGAATCACAAATGCGTTGCCGACCCTTTATTGACTTGGGGATGCGCTGTGTTGAGAGTGACGGACCCGCAGATGTCTCCAGCTGTCAAGCTAGAGACATATGCAGGCCCCTCACTTCCAACACAGCATCCTCGGGAGCTCTGGCGACCTTACTCACCACCAGGAACACCACCATATACCTCCCTAAGGGGCAAGTAGTATTATAGCTGCGGTCTTCTGTAAGGCGGAGGTACTTCCCCAGTTGGGCTGCTCCAAATTTGAGCGAGATGACGTTTCGCTGTGCCCTACGTCTACTTTAGCATCTTAAAGATAACTCCATTTCAGACTTTTAAGAAAATAATGTTTTGACTTATTGTAACCATAACTACATAAACAGGATGTTCGGCAGATGGATGGACATACGTATATAGGGGATAGATGAGGTTATCTGCTACATAAAAAATAATTAGGCCCAAAGATTTTTAGTTAAGAATTTTTTATTATTATTTTTAAATTCTCGGTTTTCAAATAACTGAATTGGCAAGATTCTGGAAATAGTCTAGATTTAAAAAATGAAAATGTTGTCCTTTCTATCATTTTTAATAATCTATTTTCAAGATTTAAAACCTCAATTACTAAAAAGAATATAAATCGGTTTTTTTTTTTATTCTAGACTAATTCCAGCATCTTACGAATTCAGTTATTAGAAAATCGAGAATATCAAAAATTAATAATCCTTAAAAAATCATTAGCCCCAATTCATTTTTTTTGTGCTTGACCACACGTACCATATGACCTCACCTATCCTCAAAATACTAATATTCATCCATCTGCCGAACACCCGTATATGTATACTCACAAAAACGAGAAAATAGTGTCAGTGAAATACTTGGTGTTAAAATAGACTCGGAACTATTTGATGTATTCAGAATTGTAATTGTAATTAAGTTATTATTTAAATTTAAGTTTAGATATTGCAGGGTTTATAAATATTGGGACATTTATCTACTTTTAGGACCTTTTGTAACCATATAAAAAGAAACAAAGGTAATATGAAAATAACAGGTACCGTATTACCTGTGACATCGAGTATAAATCACCGGCTCCAGACAACCGAGACTGATGTGGGAGTGACGTTTGTGAAATTAAATCTGTAGTAAAATCGCAAACGGACTTTCTGTACTGATATAAGTACTGAGTATTTATAGTTCACATAATGATTCCTGTTACGCAACAAATCGTCGTAGCAGAATGTTTGAGGTAACTTATTAATCTTTAAATAGTGGCATCTTAATAGGAATACTTTGAAAAATGTTGTTAAGGGCCTGTTTTAGATTTAAGTTAGTTTATATTAAATTTATATTATTTTTGTTAAGTATTCTTGTATATAAAAATAAATATATAAATAAATAAATAAATATTGGGGACAATCTTACACAAATTGACCTAGTCCGTAACTAAGCAAAGCTTGTACTATGGGCACTAGACGACGATATACATACTTATATTGATAAATACATACTAAAAATACATAGAGAACATCCAAGACCGAAGAACAAAATCCGTACTAAATGCATAAATAATGCCCTGGCCGGGATTCGAACCCGGGACCTCTAGCTTCGGAGGCAGTGCCACTACCAATTATGCTAAACAGTTTGTACATAAATAAAACAAAAGTGTAAATTACATACTTAAAATACTTTTTGATATTCATTTGAGTTGTGGTGAGTGCAGATTATGGAAATAATATTTCTTGCTTTATTATGAAAAATAAGGATTTTGAGCCTTACTATAACAAAAATATATTAATATGTTTGTAGGTACAATACGTCCATTGGGCTAAACGAGCCAGCATGTAAGTAATTTAGGATTTGTTTGATAAAAGGCTTAAGAGTGCGCAGTACGTTTGGTTCTCCATACATACGTATTGACGCTCTCATTCCAAAACGCCCTGCTAGAATAACATGAAACTTTGTATACACAATGGGATCCGGCATATCTAAGTCGGAAATTAGTTTCTGTTGCTTGAAATTATAATGGAGAAAAAATACAACGATTATTAAGGTTTTTATACAAGCCGTTTTCATACAAAACTGAAGAAACCGCTGTATTTTTTTTCTTTTACATTTTCTAGCAACAGAAACTAATTTTCGACCTAGAAATTAGAGACTAGAAATCTCATTGTGTACACAAAGTTTCATGTTATTCTAGCATGGCGTTTTAAAATGAGAGCATAAATACGTTTGTATGGAGAACCGAGCGTACTGCCACGTACTGCGCCCTCTTAAGATCGGCTTCTTTTAATATTTATGATTATCATTGTTTTTTTAAGCAATGTCGGGCGAGGTCAGTCCTTGGATGGGTGACCGCTTTGAGTGGTTACTAACTGAGCGCTCCCGTGCTTTGGAAGGCACGTTAAGCCGTTGATCCCGGTTGCTGTCTTTGATAGCAGTCGTTAAGCCAAGTTAGAGGCCTCCGGGCGGCTTGAGAACTTCTAACAGTCAAGTTGCCCACTCACTTGACAAGCCTAATCCCAATAAGGTCGGTTTTCCCCTCGGGTTGGAAGGTCAGATGGCAGTCGCTTCCGTAAAAACTAGTGCCTACGCCAATTCTTGGGATTAGGTAGCGGACCCCAGGCATTCTTCAGGATGCAACTGTACTGGGAATAACGCTAGGAGGATGATGATATCATTGTTTTTTTACGTGTACGCTCCTACGTACAGAATATATCCGTACTGTACTGTATGTGGTGTTGTATTCCTGGTGGTAAGGTCATCACAGCTCCCGAGGATGCGCTGTGTTGCGAGTGAGGGTCCTGGCATTTCTCAGCTTGTTTACTACCGTCGAAACCAGCCAATTGCGAGTCGGACCACCAGAAAAAGAACCAGGTTCCGTAAAAAATAAATTTATTATATGATGTAAACTAAAAGTTTACGGTTTTCGCAATTTTCCCTTTATCTGTGCTATAATACGTGAGTTCACGGGAAGTACCCTGTAGGTTTTGATTCCCTTGCGAGTGTCGAAAATTTGCGGCATAAACGACTGTATCTTTTGATTGCGTTGGCTTAGAAATTTGATTTTTCAGGAGCTCCAAGGGACAGTAAACCTGAGTTTTTGGTATAAATTCCAGCTTCATACCTCCACGCGTTACTGAAAAACTGGGCCTTGACAGACAGACAGACGGACGGGCAACAATGTGATCCTACAAGGGTTAGGTTTTTTCCTATCGAGGTACGGAACCATAAAAAGTTTGTTTGTAAGTTATTGGACTTTTGTAATGCTACCCGCAGTATGCTACCCACATATAAGTTTAGCAATTATAGTTACACAAAATGTCTCGGACTACAGTATGGGGTTCTTCAAGAAAGGAGTGTATAAATTCTTAAAGGGTCGGCAACGCGCATGTGACGCCCCTAGGAGTTGCAGGCGTCCATAGGCTGCGGTGACCGCTTACCATCAGGCGGGCCGTACGCTTGTTTGCCACCGACGTAGTATAAAAAAAATATGTCCTAAATTAATTTTTATATGCTTTTATTTGTATTTTATATCTGCGATGCTCACTGTTTCAACTTAGTTTTAGTATAGATTCTCATTAAGTGAAATGTAGAATTTCTTTTGAGAAACACACTTCTTTAACCAGAAAAAGCTTTAGTATGAGTACTATGAGTAGCCACAATCGCACCCTTAAGATTTTCTCATTTAAACCTCACAAAGAGGTTACTAAACATTCCTCCATAATGGCCGAACCCTGTATCACGCACGATCACCAAACTAGCTCATAAAAACCGTATTACGGTGGAAAAACACGTTTCATAAGGGCACAGTGTAAGTAACAACAGTACAAGTATCAACGCAGAAACCAAGGATAGTTATCTCGATTTAAACTTGCACTGAAAGAAAGAAGAAAGAAAATACATTTATTAACGTCTTTACACAACATATTACAAAACATTCATGAATACACAACAGACGACGCTAAAAAGGGCCCCACTCAGCAGAATGCCACGGCACACCGCGACGCTGGTTTTCAGTGGGGTCCTGCCTTAAATCTATCGAATGACGACACAGACGCAAACAACATAAATTATATAAAATAAAGAGAAAAATAAATCATTTGACGTAACTGCTGTGAGTGTGATATTAGGGCTTAAATTTAAGAGTACGTAAAAACAAATACAAAGAAATGACACTATTATGAGGTAAGAAATTGAGTAAAATAACAATTGTGAACACATTGTGAAAACACTGCTGCGGAGCGCTCGTGGCCCAGCTGTATGCGAGGTTAAGCAATGTCGGGCGAGGTCAGTCCTTGGATGGGTAACCGCTTTGAGTACTTGTGCTTTGAAAGGCACGTTAACCCGTTGATCCTGGCTGCTGTCTATGTTAGCAGTCGTAAAGCCTAGCTAGAGGCCTTCGGGCGGCTTGAGAACTTCTAGCAGTCAAGTTGCCCACTTACTTGACAAGCCTAATCCCAATAAGGTCTAGTTCCCTCCTTGGGTTGGAAGGTCAGATGGCAGTTGCTTTCGTAAAAACTAGCCAATTCTTGTGATTAGGTAGCGGACCCCAGGCATCCTTCAGGATGCAACTGTACTGGGATAACGCTAGGATGAAATGATGTATATAAAAAAAAAATTGGACCGCCTGGCAATGTTAGATAATATCATGAACCGGTGTTTACTACAAAAGCGCGCTGCATCCTAAACCACAACATCGCTTATAGGTCGATTCACGAGAGCTGGCGCGGAAAATGTATGAAACTGTCAGTAATTTCATAGACATTCCGCGCCAGCTCTTGTGAATCGACCTATACTATCAGATGACCCTTTTGAGTCGACTTATATTTTGCTCCTGGAAAAGGTACAAAAAACATTCCTAAGAATGTATTATAAAAAGATATTCGGATACTATCCTTTCCTATATCCGACCAAATTTATTTTAGGAACTCTAGGTTTCAATTTCTTAGAAGTGAGGCGCAACTCCAGCTTGCTCGTTTTTGCGTGTCGGGTTCTGCGAGGTAACTCGGACTGCCCGGAACTGGTAGAGAGGCTTGTGAGGCTGTTTGTGCCCGATCTGAAAAAAATAACCCTCAGGCCGCGGTTGCGTCCTCTGTTAGCAGTGCCAATAGCGCGTACGGTGGCACATAGAAACTCGCCGCTCCTTCGGGCCCTGGCTCTCCTGAATGCGCTCCTGGCATCAGCACCGGAGTGTGACCTACTAGCGTGGCGATGGGCGACTGTGTGTCAGGAATGCTTGAGATTTTGCGAGGCGATGGACAAAAGGCAGTCTAGTGTTATAACTTGCTAATATTAAGTTTAAGTATGTAGTTTCACAGTGTATTAGTTATATGACTGTAATACTGTGTAAATAAATAAATAAATAAATAAATGATTTGTGGGTAAAGCAATGTAAATACCTTTTTTTTATTTCTTTATTTACTTTCAATAGTTGCGCCGCAAACTTATGCAGAGTAAAAAAATATAATAATTGCTTTACTGTTCTGTCCCTTAACTGTGCACCCCGCAAAACACAAAATGGCGACTTCCTATTATGGCGGGAACAATGAAGTACTTGAAAGTTCTTGACGAAGATGCCCGGAGGGCTCTTGTCTGAGGCAAAGAGGCATGGAAAAATCGCCCCTATACTGGGTGTGCACTTAATTTTGCCAGTAAAAGGATTTTCACTCGTTTCGTTGGAGAACTCACAAGAAATTTTAAAGGCGGTCTCATGGAGTTTTTTGCAAGTGGTTTATAGCAGCATCGTCCTCAAAGTATAAGCTTGAGGGGGTAGGGTTATAACTAAAAAGTTTCAGTCAAATACTACTTTTTTTTGTACAAGATTTTGCCGACTGTACTTTGTTCCACAATCATCAATTACTCTTTCAGAGGTTTGTAATGAGCTCAAACTCGACGGGTTTATCTTGAGTTGCTTAGGAGTTGCCCCGGCCACCTTTTGTCTCCATCATCAGATCAGCTCGGTGCTCCATAGATTGTTAGTATTATAAGTAATGATGATCGATCCGACCGTTTTCGGCCATGGCGACCACTCCGACTCCTATCCAGCGTTTTGGCGCTCATGCGCTCGAAGGTGGCTTATGTAGCCTATTCTTGCGGCGAAATGCGGGCACGAAAGTACGCCGTTCCGGTAATTATATACTATGGTAGCAGGTGGGCGGGCCTTTAAATGGTCGCGTTTACCGTCAAGGTCAACTTTGCGTTGATCCTCGAACTCGCGAACTTGGATATTCACCATCCTGCGCCATTCTGACCGCTGCGATGCCAAACACTCCCATTGAGAGCGCTCAATGTTGCATCTCTTCATATGTCGCTTTTGGACATCCTTGTAACGGAGGAGTTGTCCGCCTTGCTTTCGCTAGCTATAAGTAATAATATAGTAAGTAATATAATAAAATATATGTGTCGGCCTGTTTAGCCTAGTTGGTAGTGCCATTGCCTCCGAAGCTAGAGGTCCCGGGTTCGATTCCCGGTAAGGGCATTTGTTTCTGTCGTGAGCAGAGACATTTGTTCCTGAGACTTGGATGTTTTCTATGTATTTAAGTACTTATATATATCTATTAAATATATCGTCGTCTAGTACCCATAACACAAGCCTTGTTGAGGTTACTGTGGGACTAGTTCGATTTGTGTAAAAATGTCCCCTAATATTTATTTATTTATTTAATATAATAAGTAAGTAATATTGCTTTGTCACCGAACTTACATATTAAGTATGCCAAACACGTGTATTTTCAAATTATATTGAGCACATTTAAGAGTACATATAAATATAGTAGGTTATCTGGCAGAGGTAGTTTTAAATTTTTTAAATATACACAGGTAGAGTAAGTTTATACATAAATATATAGAAATCAGTATTTTAAAGTCAAAGTCAATGTCAAAATATTCTTTATTCAAATAGGCCTAGCAACAAGCACTTTCGAATCGTCAGTTATAACATGTATTAACATATATATTAATTAATTATTTATACCAATTTATTGATGCTATTATTATTCTTTAAAATAAATATTGTATTGTTGTAGACATGTCAAAGTAAGAAATTATTTTGTAGTAAAATACACAATAGGATCGACAAAACATAAATAATAATAATAATAATAAAAAATATATAAAAAATAGAAATCTAGACAGTTTCTAGAATAAAATCAAAATATCAAAAAAAAAGATCATATTAATATCTAATGCCATAATGATTAATTCATTAATATTTCAGTCACAATTAATCCCACCATGTTTTATCATTCATGTAGTCATGTGTGCTATAATATGCTTTCGATATGAGTTGACGCTTTACATAATTTTTAAATTTATTAATAGATAATTCAGTTACGTTTCTTGGAATCTTATTATAAAACTTCACACCATTACCCATGAATGATTTTCTAATTTTCTGGAGGCGAGTGGTGGGCACCGCGAGTTTGTGTTTATTTCGAGTATTAATATTATGTATGTCACAGTTCTTCCTGAAATTTACAATGTTTTTATGTACATACACAATATTATCATAGATGTATTGACAATGCAATGTCATTACATTAATGTTCTTGAACTTATCTCTAAGTGAGTTTCTATGGTTCATTTTATATATTGCTCGAATAGCCCTCTTCTGCAGAACAAAAATAGTATTAAGATCTGAAGCAGTCGCTCCAACATCTAATTCTGATACCCTACAATCTCACCGAATTACTTACCCAATTACATCCCTAATACAGATAAGATACCCGGATCTTATTACGTTCAAACTTTCCAGGGGTGAAGTAAAAAATTGAAAGAATATCCGAATTTTAATAACACGATAAATTGTCCGGTATTCAAGTCTTCCGGTCCATTATTGAAATATGGCCAGACTGGAATATTAAATGGTTCAAATGTTGAATTGTATTATGCCCTATTAGATTGGGGTTTAGTTATTCAATTGAAGCATTTTTATTTAATCTGTTCTGATGTTTTCAATCTTTGAAATTGTTTTATGCATTGCGTACATGGTTTAATGAGTTTTTACAAGCTTTTATGAAACTTACAATGTTTCTATGTATGTTCTGGTCAAATCTTGCAACAGAATTTTTAAGCAGTTACCCATAAACAAGGTAACGAAGCTAGCCTTATGGAGACACTACCAAATAGCAGTGATACTTGTAATTTATTATATTAAATATAGGCCTCATAGGTTAAGGTAGGTTTTTATTTACTAATAGTTATAGACATTTTGTATAGGTACTAGCTGTTGCCCGCGACTTCGTCCGCGTGTTCGCTCCTATTGGTCGCAACGTGATGTTATATAGCCTAAAGCCTTCATCAATTAATGGACTATCCAACAAAAAATATTTTTTCAATTCGAACGAGTAGTTCCTGAGATTAGCGCGTTCAAACAAACAAACTCTTCAGCTTTATAATATTAAGTATAGATATGTTACCGTAGGATTACAAATACCGTTCGATTTTAATCTATCTAGCATGATTTTAAGCTGTCGAAAGATAGTAATCTACCGAAAAATTAAATAAGAAATACCGTTTGATTATAATCTAGCAAGAATGTAAACTGAATATTGTGATCCGAAAATCTTTATGCTTTCCTCCAGCGTATTATTTTTTTAGGGTTCCGTACGTTACGTAGGGTAAAAACGGGACCCTATTACTAAGACTTCGCCGTCCGTCCGTCCGTCCGTCTTTCACCAGGCTGTATCTCAAGAACCGTAATAGCTATACAGGTGAAATTTTCACAGATTGTGTATTTCTATTGCCGCTATAACAACAAATACTAAAAACAAAATAATACTAATAATTAAGGGGACTCCCATACAAAAAACGTGATATTTTAGCCCTTTTTCATGGCTACCACTCGCCGAGCTAGATCTCAAGAACCGTAATTATTGTGGCTACAACAACAAATACTAAAATCAAAATAATAATAATAATTAAGGTGGGCTCCCATACAACAGAGTAGTTGTTGGCGTTTTTTTTTTCTGGTACGGAACCCTTCGTGCGTGAGTCCGACTCGGACTTGGCCGGTTTTTGTATATTACCAATCATTTATTGGTGTTTTTTTTTTGTTTTTATGACATAGGAGGCAAACGAGCAGACGAATCGCCTGATGGTAAGCGATTAGCGCCGCCCATGGACACTAGCAACACCAGAGAGGTTGTAAGTGCGTTGCCGGCCTTTAAGATGGGAGTACGCTCTTTGGCTTTCCCGCCCTAACAGAAGAGTTTATGAACAGATATTTTTAGCACCCTGAAGCTGAAAACTCCTATTTTGGGATCGCTCTGAACATTACGTCTCTTGTTGGAATTGGCTGGCAAGCGAACCCTGGTCTCCAAAGCTGTAAGCATTAAAGTGTACACGTGTATATATCAATTTTCAATAAAGACTTCGCCATAAACATTTCATAAAACAAAAATAAACAAAGAGAAATCTAATTAATTCTGAAACATTAAACAAGGCATCATAAATATTTATCCATACATTATTCATAATTACCACTAAATGTTGCAAACAAATATTTGCTGTGCGCAAAGAGATTTAATTAATTATTTTTGTTCCTTTAAAAACATATTAGGCTAGAAATGTAAATTAATTTTGCAAAGGTCGTTGGTATTGAAATGTTTTGTATAGGTACAAAGTTAAGGGGTCAGTTAAAATGGTCATCTATATTTGACTTACTATTTTTGCCTTTACGGTCATCATCAATGGGTCATCATCAATGGCCCCCCACAAGGTGGACACCTTGTGGGGGGCCTACCCACGCTGCGCCTGGTAAAGGTGGTGGAAGTCCGTTGTGGCACTCTTTTAGAGGCCTATTTCCAGCGGTAGACGTCCATCGGCTGGTGTGATGATGACGATGTTTGCTTTTACCAGAAAGCTACTGTTAATTTTTTTACCCATTGGTACGAGCTGGAAGTGGAATCCAAACCAACAATTGAAAGTCGCGCCATTCGGTTGCAGAATAAAAACAACCGCGTAAAATATATCAATTTATTTATTTAACCGTATGGCATTTATTTACGAACCGTGAGATCTTCGAGAAGACAAGTACGGTTGCCAGTTTTTGTTGCACTTTTAGCACCACTCAGGGGTCACGTGTATGGTAACGGTGGGTACTCCCTACGGACGCGGTGCAACTTCGACCCCCCTTTGTCAAGTGAGTGGGCAACTTGACTGTTAGAAGTTTTCAAGCCGCCCGAAGGCCTCTTACTTGGCTTAACGACTGCTGTCGTAGACAGCAGCCGGGTTCAATGGCTTAGCGAGCCTTCCAAAGCACGGGAGCGCTCAGTTAGTAACCACTCAAAGCGGTCACCAAGCCATCCAAGAACTGACCTGCGCCCATATTGCTTAACCGCGCATACCGAACGCAGTACGCGGGCGCCTCTGGGCCACGAACGCTCCTATACCAATAAGAAAACCCAATTCTCAAAATCCAAAACGATAATTGAAGCTCTTTATATCCATTTGGGTCACAATAAGATAACCCGGGGATCAAATCCACGATCTCTTTAATACCCGTATAATAAATCTCTATGATAATTGCCTGGTACAAAAGGAATTCGGATTCTTTGGCGACAATTGGGAAATCTGCTTGGCGATTAAGTCTTTTGTTGTATTTTTCAATTAAATTGGTATGGATTAAAGTATTGTGTTTACATTGTTTCACAAGAAGTAGAAGAATGTATTTATTCGTAAAACATAGGTATACATTGTTGTGATCTTAAAAATAGGATTGCGTAACACTATTTTTGGCCAGGTAGGCTTACGAAAATCATCATCATCCTCCTAGCGTTATTCCCAGTACAAATGCATCCTGAAGGATGCCTGGGGTCCGCTACCTAATCCCAAGAATTGGCGTAGGCACTAGTTTTTATGGAAGCGACTGCCATTATATTGGGATTAGGCTTGTCAAGTGAGTGGGCAACTTGACTGTTAGAAGTTCTCAAGCCGCCCGGAGGCCTCTAACTTGGCTTAACGACTGCTATCGTAGACAGCAACCGGGATCAACGGCTTAGCAGCCTTCCAAAGCACGGGAGCGCTCAGTTAGTAACCACTCAAAGCGATCACCCATCCAAGGACTGACCTCGCCCGACATTGCTTGACCTCGCATACGGCACGCGGTACGCGGGCGCCGCTGGGCCACGAACGCTCCTATCCTAGGTTTATATTAATTTTCAATTATCATGCATAGTTTTATAGCAAATCAAGTACAAGTAATGTTTTATGTTTAATTTGAAGATAGACATAAAGATATCTCGTAAGTAGGATAAGGTCCCTAATTTAGATTATTATGGGGGAACGGGAGAGTGGCCCGCTAAAATCTACTGCACTCATCTAGTACCGAATTTCATAAAAAATTCAATGCTAAATTCAGTGCCCGAATTTCAATTAATGTTAAATTTCAATGGGTGCACGGAAGATTTTATAGCTATTTGTATGTTTTAACACAAGCCAAGGCAGGCAAGGACGGTTTGTTACATGGATTATCAGATATTTTTAATTTCTTGTATAAAAAATTCCGATCGCCTTTCTTTCCAGTATTTGTATTTTCTTGTATAAAAATTTCCGATAGCCTTTTTTCCATTATTTTTGTTTTCTGTATAATAATTTCCGATCGCCTATTTTTCCTGCCACTTGATTTTCTACACTCACAATTTCATTTGCGTATATTTTACTTTTCGCAAAATTTTTCATACGCGTAGTCTCTTCATTGTAATTTTTCACTGAAGAAAATTTATATTTTGCTTATTGTTCCGTATTTTTACGTCTCAATCTAGCACAAAACACAGCGTGTTTTATTCATTTCAAAATCGATAATTTCTTAATCGAATGGATGATTTTTGGGACGTATCTTATTGCTTTTACAATAAGCTAGCAACACTGCCTACATATGGCAGTACTCAACTTGCAAAAAAACCGGCTACGCGACCGTTCGACTCGCTCTAAAAGCTTGAGTCAAAACCCTATAATAAAACTAGTGCCTACAACCAGCAACAGCGTGAGAAAAAAGCCAACTAATTCCCTATCTGGAAATACAACGTCTGGGGCGCCCCAAGGAAGATTCACACTTCATCAAGGTAAATAAGGTTCATAAAGGTCCTCATAATTTCATCCATATCGAAAAGAAATACTGCACACTTATGTCTAATTTTATGGTATGGAATATTTCCATCCACATTGTTCAAATTAGTCCGAATCGTCTTAGTGTTATCTCGGTTACATTCTTACCCTGGGTCCGTTTACCTTAATATATAAGAATTAGTAAAGGCACTAATTTTTACGGAAGTGACCGCCATTTGACCTTCCAACTCCGAGGAGAAACTAGTCCTGATGGATTTAGGCTATTCTAGTTCCATCTATATGACAACAGTGGTCATCATCACCAGTTCCACTTCACTAAATTCGTGGTTTCCGAGAGCCAATGCTTGTTTATCAACAGAAAATACCAAAATCGACATATGTGTGTCTATCGAATTCGAGGAGTTCCCTCGATTTTTCCTAGATTACATCATCATCATCATTCAGCCGAATGACGTCCACTGCTGGACATAGGCCTCCCCCAAAGACTTCCACAAAGACCGGTCCTGCGCCACCCGCATCCAGCGGACACCCGCGACCCTTACTAGGTCATCAGTCCACCGTGTGGGGGGCCTGCCCACGCTACGCCTTCCAGTACGTGGTCGCCACTCGAGAATCTTTCCGCCAAAATCGGCCAACGTGGTCAAGAGTTATCCGGAAACATATTCATACATATAAAACAGCAAACATGCGGACGAACTTAGAACCTCCTTCCTTCTATTTAAGTCGGTTAATAATAACGATTCACCTTACAGCTAAAAATAGTAATGTATAATTTGATCTGCCGCAATGAATGTGAAAATTTTGTTTTTACTTCATATGAAAAAGCGGCCAAGTGCGAATCGGGCTCGCGCACCGAGCGTTCCGTACAACTAAAAAAGAAATGTGATTTGTCAATATATTGGTATCTGTTGGTAAAATAAATATACGTAATAATAAACATTATCACCAAATTACAAGTTCATAAGTGAACGGGAAGTAAAAAACTCGTTCGGTTTTTTATTAAATAGCTTAATTTTGTGATCTCCCATTCATTTGTTTTGCAATATTTTTTGAAACAAAAACTACAAGTACCTATCGGCATAAAAAGTTTTAAAAACCATACCCTGCTCGATGGGGTAAATTTAAAAATTCTTTTTCAATATTTAAAAATATTTTTTGTCATTTGAGGACTACATATGGCTCCCACCGGTTGGCTGTAAAACCTGTGTGACAGACGACAGACACGCGAGCGACAGCAATAAGGCTCCATTTGGAGCCTTCGGGCACCGGAACCCTAAAAAAACGAACTTTACCCGACTGAGACGGAAAAGTGCCAAATGTCAAACTCCAATTAACCGTGTTATAACGCGAGTGACAAAATTGCGTAAGAAATAATTTTCTATTGAGAATATAATCTACTAGAAAATATTCGATTAGATAAAAAGGCTGGTGCGATATTTTGCGACAAGTAACATATACGCATAAGAAATTGTACTGTAGAAAATTAAGTGGCAGGAAAAATAAGCGATCGGAAATTTTTATACAGAAAACAAAAATACTGGAAAAAAGGCTATCGGAAATTTTTATACAAGAAAATACAAATACTGGAAAGAAAGGCGATCGGAATTTTTTATACAAGAAATTAAAAATATCGGAAAATCCATCTAACAAATCCATTTGAAGTACGAGTATAACATACTCATTAGTGATTTTTATATGACCTATCTTGTCACATAGTGAAAGAATACAGGTCATATAATACAATATAAATTTTACAGTGATCACA
This sequence comes from Notocelia uddmanniana, assembly GCA_905163555.1. Classification (NCBI taxonomy): domain Eukaryota; kingdom Metazoa; phylum Arthropoda; class Insecta; order Lepidoptera; family Tortricidae; genus Notocelia; species Notocelia uddmanniana. Next base: position 2,761,450 of record LR991074.1, on the reverse strand, counting down.
GATTCAAGCTTTATGCAAAATTTCTGCAGATTATTTCCCGATAAAAACCACACGAAAAAAAAACACTTTGAAATTACAGTCACTCTTCCGTATCAAGTTAACATTGTGCTCCCCATCCCCGAAGAAACGGCGAAGCCTTTTTGATGTAAAACTTCTGAAAGACCCAATAAATTACCTTTGGGAACTTTGTTTTCTTATTCTACCTAACTTAGGTAATTGCACGTCCGAATTTCCCTTTTGACAACTTAATGTACTTAGGTTAAATCTGGCTTTAAAAATGCAGAGTAAGTCCCGGGGGATAGAAATAATTTGATGGGTTAAATTTTTTATTGTCGCTGGAAATTGCGTGGTTTGAATTGCTGGGTTTGTTGAGTTTATTGGCAAGATTGCTTTATCCTTCATAAAGCTTGGAGGCCGATTTTTGTCTGTCGCTTCCGATTTGGATCACGGTTCAGTCTGTTTTTATCATCATTATCATCAGCCTATTTTATTATTGCGAGTTAAGGCTCCGATGAGCCTTCTGGGCTTGAAGCAATAGAGGAGTTTCCTCGTGTTAGTTTATAACGTAATATTGCCTATATATAATAATAATAATAATATTGGGGGACAATCTTACACAAATCGACCTAGTCCCAAACTAAGCAAAGCTTGTACTATGGGTACTAGACGACGATATACATACTTATTATAGATAAATACATACTTAAATACATAGAAAACATCCAAGACCCAAGAACAAATATCCGTGAAATATGCACAAATAAATGCCCTGGCCGGGATTCGAACCCGGGACAGCTTCGGAGGCAGAGTCACTACCAACTAGGCTAAACAGGCCGTAATATGCCTATTATACCATCAGAGTAAAACAATAACATAAAAAAATATATAAAAAACGGAATAATAATAAAGAACCAGACTTGAAAGTTCCTAATTTTTTTTTATCGTTTAAAGTTAATTAAGGCTACTAATTGAACCTACATGATTTAATAAAAAAGAAATTGTACAAAAACTACGAGTATGTATTTAAACGCAGTATTTTACGTTTAAAACCTGCCCGTTGTGACGTCATAATTTTCTGTCAATTAATGTGGAGCGTTTTTGGTGTCGGGCAACAATATCCACCTTTGACACTCATTTGCGACTTTTTTGTGCTTTAATCGTAATTGTTCCCATACAAACATTGAATCCCCTTTTAAAAACTGGTTCGAATGGTATCGTATTTTTTTTTTGGAAGCTAGCCTATTAATGCTTACACACGTTTTATACCATGCTAAGAAGACTCGTGTTAGGGACGCTCGTCGTCGTCTTCGTATGTAAGGCTAAGCTAAGCTCTAACTCACAGGTTCTCAACCTTTTTTTGGCCACCGCAATATAATAAAAGTAAAAAGATCTCAAATCTTTTTGCTTTTATTCATGGGAAAAGTGGTTTAATACGACCATCTACATCACAATTTCTTATTCGGGATCACGACCCCGAAATCAATCAGTAAAATTAATACGTATATATTAAATATTCCTTAGGCTATTATTATTAATAACGTATTATAATAAATTACTGCTACCAGTATTCTACCAAAACGATTTCCAGCTAATAAATAATTCCAGTGTCATAAAATAACAATCACGCCATATTTTCCAGAACCACTTGGAATTCAATCCTGTAATATAAACAAGAATCCTTCATTTTAACCTGGCCGCGGCCGTATTCCGAGTCAGTTGTGACGTTAAATTAACGTTAATAAGGCGTTGGAGAGACGTGCAGACGGCTTGAGAATAGGCTTGGGTTTTATTGAGTTAAATGTGGAAACGAGATGCGGTGACTGGCGACCGCAATATTTTTACAACATTATGATATTTGTCAATTATACGGAGTTTGAGATTATTATAGTAGTGTAGTATACATCTCTATTTTTTCTTAATTTGTAATGGCAATCATCATGTAATTTTGTATTAATTTAATTAAATAATTTTAGTTGGCATTAAAAAAATGAAAAATATTCATATTACCGTAAGTTTTTATTGTGTAAATTACTGCTTGACACGTGAAAGCGCCATTGTAAATTGAAGAATATATGTTTGACTAGATTATAGATTTTGAGGTTTGGTGTTTAAATGTATTCTCATAAAACCAGAAAAAGAACCACATTCAGAAATACGAATCTACGACGCAGGCTTGTAGGCGAGCATATTACAACTATGAATCAGAAACAGGCGTCTTCACATACACACACAATGACTAAACACCTCACGGTGATTTTTCCAAAATATTCAAAATCTGCGTCGCAAAATAAATTAACTATCGACCTGCTCGCAATTTTTCACGAGAATCAAAGAGAACAGGACCATCTGGACATATGAAAACATTTTTTCTCAAACTCCAGCAGTGGACGATCTTTGGCTGATATGGTGGTGGTGGTGGAAACGGTGACGCTTCGCTCTCTCGGTCAATAAATACGCAACAGGCTTCATTATTAATGAATTTTATGATAAGTATAATAAGCGTCGAATTAAAATTAATAAGGTATATTATTCATAATAATATCTTGTAAAATGTTAGGATGTTCAAGTGTCGGATCACGCACAAAGAAGGGTTCCGTACCGACACCTACTATTCCACATTTAAAACCACTATACAATACATCCGGTCATCAAGAACTGCCTGCTCAGCAAATACGATGGAAACCCAGCAGACTTGCTCACCCTCAAAAGTGACGCGATCCAGTGGATGCAGTATTTGAAAATCTTACTCTAGTATCTAAACGACTGCTGCAAATTGAATGTCATACGAATAAATAAATAATATAAGCATGGATCTTACACCTCACAGTCACCTCACATATTAGAGCGCTCGTGGCCCAGCGGCGCTCGCGTACCGCGTGCGGTATGCGAGGTTAAGCAATGTGGGCGCAGGTCAGTTCTTGGATGGGTGACCGCTTTAAGTGGTTACTAACTGAGCGCTCTCGTGCTTTGGAAGGCACGTTAAGCCGTTGATCCCGGCTGCTGTGTACGACAGCAGTCGTTAAGCCAAGTTAGAGGCTTTGGGGCGGCTTGAGAACTTCTAACAGTCAAGTTGCCCACTCACTTGACAAAGGGGGGTCGAAGTTGCACCACGTCCGTAGGGAGTACCCACCGTTACCCTACACGTGACCCCTGGGTGGTGCTAAAAGTGCAACAAAATAATGGCAACCGTACTTGTCTTCTCGAAGATCTCACGGTTCGTAAATAAATGCCATACGATTAAAAAAAACCTCACACGTCGTCTTCTACGTCTCACATTCCAGAATACCCCCTTACACGACTCCGTACGCACACGCCTACGTTTTTAATTTCACAAGACAAACATTAATTTCCCCCAAGAAATGAGCTTTGCACCGAGGCGGCAGTTTTAAAAAACTTACAAATTGAAAGTTTGCGTTACATTCTCCCCCGGTCTCACTTGGTAATTAAAAACAGAAGTTTCTGAGTGACTTCAGAATTTACTGGGAAAATTAAACGGTCGAGAAAAAAGTAAAGTTGGAGTACTTGATGAAGTACAGTCAGTTTCAATGTAGCTACGTATAAAGCATCAAGTCTTTATTATAAGGGAAGTAGAATTATACTCGAAAGAGCTGTTGACTTCAGCCGCTTAGCTTCTGTTGCTCGCTGTACGTGGAAGATAGGGAATTAGGAAAAGAGATTTTCACTTCACAGTTTCACTTCTATATTCTAAACCTGCCGTCCCTATACACATTTGAAATAATAATCTGCGTTAGGAAGAATTTGTGCAATTTCCCAACGAACCAGAAACACTGGGAAACTCAAAATAACGTTCTTTAGACTAGTAAATGCGAAAAAGCCGTTCTTGGGAATTTTTTCAAATTCTACAATAAAATTCCTAAACACATTTCTGAACTTAGTAATTCCAAATTCAAATCTGTAGTAAAACAAACACTATGAGGCGCCTTCCTGACTTGTCGATGCGGGGGCGGTACGATATGAGAAAACTGTCAGCTGTCAGTGTCAACCGATACTAATGCAGTACTGCCCCACTTCTGCGCATGGTATTACTACTGCGCAAACGTATTACTGACAGTATTTTGTCAAGTGAGGAAATCTCACATCGGTAAATTCACGTCAAAGAGCAAAATACCTATGACATATCGTTCCCGCCCCGCCAAATCAAGAAGTCGCCTAATATGTATGAATACCGACCTAGCCCGCTGACAGACAGGCGGATCAACAGACGGCGGAGTCTCTGTAATAAGGATCCTACTCGCAACCTCAATCATCTGGCATCATGCTAGAAAAGTATCGCCATGAATTTCTGAATATATCTGCATAAAATCAAGGAGTCGTCTACCTTTTATAAAGTATATCAGCTCAATACAGCATGAAGCTACATCAGCTTTAAAACGCTCCAGCTAACAAGACATAGTTCTCCCGCCAATCTAATTATGTAACAACCTCGGTACCAATGGTGTAGGCAATTCAATTATTTTTTACGAGCAGGTGCGGCTATCTCGGTTCAGATTTTGCGGATTATTTTTAGAAAGCTTTCAGATGACGTAGGAGAAATTCTCTCAGATTTGTTGCGGATTTTGCTGTTTTTAAGATCTTAGACTTAAGATCAAAGTGTTTATGTAGGTGCTTACAAATTGATTATAATTAAGTGCCTATTTACGGTTACGTAGCCAAATGGCAAAAAACGGAACCCTTATGGATTCGTCATGTCTGTCTGTCTGTCCGTCCGTATGTCACAGCCGATTTACTCGGAGAATATGACCACTACAATTATGAAATTTGGTGTGTGTGAAGGTGTATGTTATGAACCGCTACATGACATAGAGGCTTCTAAAAATGTTTTTCATTTAAGTCAACTGTTGGTGAGATATTAGCTGTCAAAGTCATAAAAAGTATGTCCCCCTCTAATTTCCAAACTATGAAGTTTAAAATTCTGAAAAAAAAAACATGATTATGAACATTAATAAATCGTTTCAACGAATTTTGGTTTGAATAGGATAGGTTTAACGGTTTTTGAGTTATTGCTGAAAAAATGTCTAGCCAAAACAAAAGGGCGTAAGTGTCGTAAGTTTCCTATGAAGAAACGATCATTTGTGATTAAATGTATTGTATAGTGGTTTTAAATGTAGATTTTTTAATACTACGTCGGTGGCAAACAAGCGCACGGCCCGCCTGATGGTAAGCGGTCACCGCAGCCTATGGACACACCATGCGCGTTACCGACCCTTTAAAAATTTATAAACTCCTTTCTAGAAGAACCCCATACTGTAGTCCGACGGGAAAACCTCGGCAGGGAGCTCATTCCACAATCGGAGCGTCCCACCACCACCATATCAGCCCTAGGACGTCCACTGCTGGACATAGGCCTCCCCCAATTTCATGGGGGGTAAATGCTATAATCGCCACGCTTGGCATGCGGGTTGGCGATCGCAGTATCTCCACCGCATTTAAGGAATGCTGCTGCCCATTCCCCGGTGGTCTTGGTCGTAGTTTTAGGACATACCCGGAGCGTCCGAGGGAGGTAATTCCTCTGAAACCGTACCGTACGCGACCATTTAGGTTCTAAGGTGTGAGGATGAATGCCCTGCCGACGGCGAGCGGTGTGATGGTAGAAAGCGGCCGTAGGCATAATGTCGAACAGTTCTTCGGAGCACAACCCATTATATAAGCGATAGAACACGCACAAGGAGGCAAAATTTCTCCTTAAACTCAACGGCTCAATATCGCTCGTGAACTTGGGATCGTCCACGATTCGCACAGATTAGGAGGTGTTAACCCTTATTGTGCGTGGTCCGACACGCACTTGGCCGGTTTTTTTGTTTTTATAAGTAAACAAATAATTGTTATTTGTAAAAGAATGAGAAAAATAAAAAAATACATTGTACACTTTTAATTAAACCTGCCAAACTGTGACGTTTGATGGCGATATACGTTCATTTTTTATGCTCAGCTTATAATTATAGCTTAACCTATTTACTCAAATCTAACAACTAAGTATGCTGGTTAAGTGTTAGGCATGCTAAAAATAATAATAACTACTCACATATCCTTAAGGTTTTATTTTAGTTAGCCATTTGACGGTGACTTTTTATCAACTTTGATTGCAATTCAGTTCAGCTTACTTTGGGACTTTGCCTTAGTATATTAATTTTGATGAATATTTTTGGTACTATACAGAGCGTCCCACGGCTATGCCACGTGGAGGGAAAGTACCTTGAATATTGTAGATGGAACATTTAACTGAAAGAAGACATTATTTTAATTCAAAAAACAAATTAAACAGCATTCATAGATTTTTAAATAATCACATGTTTGAACCGGGAATCGAACCCGCTACACGAAAAAAACGTCCAGTTATTCGGGTCGATGCCAAAGTCAGTTATCAATGGTACCACATTCAGAAATACAGACCTCTTAGTTCACTAGAGCTCCCGAGGATACGCTGTGTTGTAACTTGGAGTCCTGCATTTGTCTTAAACTTAAGCTCATTCTTCATCATCATCATATCAGCCAAAAGACGTCCACTGCAGGACAAAGGCCTTCCCCAAGGATCTCCCCGATGAATGGTCCTGCGCCACCCTCATCCAACAGTTATCCGTGATCTTGACCAGTTCGTCAGCCCACCTCGTTGCGGGCCTTCCCACGTTGCGCCTTATGATACGTATTCACCACTCAAGAAACTTTCTATCCCAGCGACCATCGGTTCTACGAGCAATGTGCCCCACCCACTTCCAGTTGAGTCTTGCAACTCGACGACCCTGGTTCTCCTACAAACCCCCTCATTTCCGATTCGATTCTAATTAAATCTACTGTTTATTTCGAATTTAATGTTACAAAATATAACAAGGAAGTAATAAAACTGACCCTGTAACAGCTGTCTTTTCAACTCAAATGAAAGAAGTTCAACAGTGTATGATACCGTACATACAGATGTGCACATATGAATTATATGTGGGTAGATTTAAGGTCTTACGCTCATGTCATGTATGTGGGTAGAGATGTAAAAAAGGGGAGTTGGGCGTTAACCGCTACACGCAACGCATCCTTGTAAATTGAACTAGATTTGGAAAGTGGAAATACAGTTAATTATAATTCATGCAAGGCGTTTTCCTTATACAACACCTGCGCCTTTCAAACAGTGCGCTTATTTTTAGGCTATGGTGTGAACACCATCAAGTAGATCGTATGCTTGTTTGCCACCATCTTATAAAAAAGGTATGTAATGATAGTAATAACTAGATCAGACTTTGATACCACCACCACCATATCAGCCGAAGGATGTCCACTGATGTACTCAAGCCTTCCCCAATTGCATGGAGGGTAAATGGCATAATCACCACGCTTAGCATGCGGGGCATTTCCACCGCACTTCAGGGATGCTGCTGCCCATCCCCCGGTGGTCTTGGTCGTAGTTTTACGACATACCCGGGTCCCGCCCGCGGGTGTTGTTTGATACAGGTACTATTAGGGAAAATATAGATTTTAAAACATCGTTAGAAGATAAACTAACTTGTAACTTGTCGTAAATAAAACTAGAAAATCAAAGTTGAAACCCAAAAAAACTATTCCAACAGTTTTTGTAGTTTGTACTAAAATAACTGTTGTTTTATCGAGGCGTTTCGTGATTTTCGGCCGAGTTTGAGACAAAGTTGTATAGATTGATAACATTAAGTAAGTGGTACAAGTTAAAAGCTTATCGAGTTTCGTCCTGAGAGAAAACAATGTGGCGCTCTTTAGAAAAGCGCCTTCGATGTACAGGATCGGGGCGAGTGATTCCTCTAGAAGCAGCATCCATCCATATGCTACGGTAACTGCTTACTATCAGGGGTACGCTTATTAATCTTCTCTCGTTTACCGCCCCTCTCAATTCGCTCTCCAGCGGGCTGTTTGCCTATTCGCCCACTACCGCTTACTGTCTGTGTAAGTCACGGCTCTCCTCTGATCTCTAACCTACTCATAAAATAACCCACACGCAATTGTGTGCTCATTCAGAGCGTCACAAAAACAACGTCACTTCTTGCTATCGCTTCCCGCTCTTTTCAATACGCTCTCCTTTTTTTTGTTTGTTTTTATCCCAAAGCCCAAGCTTGAAACAGCCGACACGCAATAACGTGCTCTTTTAGGACGTTACAATAACAATGTCAATACTCGATGTCGCTTCCCGCTCTTCTCTTATCCCAAAACCCACTCATGAATGATGAAACAGCCTACACGTGATAGTGTGCTCACTCAGGACGTCACAATAACAATGTCACTTCTCGCTATCGGTACCTGCTCTTCTCAATCCGCTCTCCTCTTATCCCAAAGCCCACTCGTGAAACAAGCCACACGCAATAGTGTGCTCACTCAGGGCGTCACAAAAACAATGTCACTCTTCCCGCTCTTCTCAGTCCGCTCAGCTCTTTTCCCAAAGCTCCCACGTAATAGCACGCACACTCAGCACGTCACAAAAATTATGTCACTTCTTGCTATATATTAATCACTTTTCGCTATCGCTTTCCGCTCTTCTTTACCCGCTCTCCTCTTATCCCAAAGTCCACTTGTGAAACAAGCCACACGCAATAGTGTGCTCACTCAGGGCGTCACAACAATTACAAGGAAAGTCACTCAGCCGAATTTCCTCGGCGACGTTTCACACCAATTAGCGATTATTGGCGAGTTATGGCGTTTTCGAGGCCACTGTAGCCGAGCGGTAAGGAACGCGAGTTTTAATCTAGAGGTCGTGGGTTTGAACCTCGACCCGTACCACGTTAAAAAAACTTATGATCGAAATATAACTAATCTTTAACGGTAGCTTTTTGATGGAAGAAAGTACACTCAAAAGCAAATATAATGGGTACACTTTGTATTGAATTTCAAAAAGTGTACCTGTTTTTCTGATCCTCAGTGTATTGTGACGTAACCAGTCTAATCCCGATAAGATCTAGTTTCCCCTCTAGTTTGGAAGGTCTGATAGCAGTCGCTTTCGTAAAACTAAAGCCTACGCCAATCCTTGGGTAGGTCCCTATAAGTACTCTGTTTTCTTTAAAAGGGCTTCAATAGGTCCTCTAGCCACTCGTAAACTACTTAGTTAATACGTTACGATATTCTTTGATCTACGAGATCAAAAATAAAACTTCCGTTATTACTTTCGACGCATAGATTGACGTATCTACGTAATAAATGGTTTAACGTATTCAAAAGGTACTTAAATACAAAATACAGTTTAAAGCAGTCCCCTTTTTTTAAATATATATCGTTAAATTTAAATAATTCCAATTAATTACGATTAGCCCTAGTGGACCCGTTAAAACCCTCTTAACTAAAAAGTACAATACCATACAAGTTCTATGAAGAAACAAATAAGCGTTCCGTATATTTGACTATGGGCAGTATTATAAAAAAAAATCAGTATAGTGACTTTCGCATTTATAATATTATCGCAGACGTCCCCGCGGATCTGGAACCCCAAATTATTCGAAACGATGCAGCAGAAGCTCGCAGCTTTTTTTAAATTAGGTTTTTAGTTTAGGTTTTTGTTTTTATTAGCTTGAAATAGATTTTAGATTTGTTTTTGTTCTTCTGTTTGTTTGTGTATATGATATTATAGGTGAAATTTTACTTACATATCTTGGTATTTACTTAAGTATACTAAGTATAATAAATTTATATTAGATTAGTATATATGTAGTTCGAAGAAGCTTCAACATTGTACCATATACTCGTATTTATAAAACTCGGTTAAAAGTCCAACCTTATTTAAAACGTAAGTAGAAGTTACAGAGCACGTGCCACGTTTATTAGTCGCACAATGTGCACCGTGTGGGTACCTCCGTACGTGTTGGTTTAATGCAATTAATATTTATTGTTCCGATGCGTCTGCGGTGCGGGCATGGATAAATCGTGTGCTGGATGGCGTTATGCAGCAATTAGTACATTAAATACACAGTATATTGTTTTAGTAACTCTGGTTAGTAAGCCTCACTCAACCGTAAGCGAGGACGTCTATTATTACGAGGCAGACAATCCCTATCCCGGCCGAGTAGGTAGTGCTTTTCTCAAAAAATGCGAGGAAATTTTAACACTACTAGAAAAATCCTAATTATTTTTTAATAATTCAGTATTTCTTATATTTTTTTTCCTTTTTTTTTTTTTTTTTTTTTATATATTTATTTATTTACTACAATCTGTCACCTTCTGTGGGACATTCAGCAGTATGTTGGTTGGTGCAAGTTGGCGTGCTCGGCATGCGACCTGTGTCGCATCCTACTCATACAAACAGAGTAACTGGATATGTCTCTAAGGCCTGACTAAGTCCTGAGGTATTTTCCGCTTGAGTCTTCGCGCTCCTTTGTGGTCGTCCATTAGCGGCTGAGCCAGAGTGTTTGGGTGGTGTGCTATGCGTTCCTTATAGGATTTAGTGTGCCTTGCAATTTCTTGCTTCACTGTGGGAATCCTTAGGTCGTGGTGTAGTAGTTCGTTCGGTACGAACCAGGGAGCGGTGGTCAGCATGCGTAGTGTTTTATTTTGGAATCTCTGGATTATTTCAATGTTTGAATGGGATGCGGTACCCCATAGTTGGATCCCATACGTCCAGATGGGCTTCAGAATAGCCTTGTACAAGAGTATTTTATTCTCGAGTGATAGCTGAGACTTACGGCCGATGAGCCAGTAGAGCTTCCTTGTTTTGAGACTAAGTTGTTTTCTTTTAGTAAATATATGTTTTTGCCAAGTGAGTCTCTTGTCCAGGTGTAGTCCAAGGTACTTCACATGTTCAGCTTGTGGAATTACTATATTATTAAGAGTGACAGGAGGACAGGAGCCTCTTCTTAGTGTGAATGTAACATTGACTGATTTGGTTTCATTAGCTTTTAACCGCCACTTCTTGAGCCAATGTGATATGTCGTTCAGTCCTGTTTGCAGTATTTTTGAAGCTATGATGGGGTCACTGTGCGCAGCTAGGATGGCAGTATCATCGGCGAAAGTACCTGTGGTTATGTATTCAGATGTGGGTAGATCTGCAGTGAAAAGTAGGTAGAGTACCGGTGCCAATACGCTGCCCTGTGGGACTCCTGCTTTTATGGGACATAGATCGGACAGTGCATCGCCGTTTTGTACGATAAAGTGACGCTGTTGTAAAAAAGATTTTAGAACTCCGTACAAGTATCCCGGTAGAGCAGTTTTTATTTTGAAAAGTAGTCCATCATGCCATACGCGGTCAAACGCTTGTGATATGTCCAGGAATGCACTGGCACAGTAGCGTTTTGTCTCTAGGGACTCCATGATTTTTTTTGTCAATCTGTGCACTTGGTCAATAGTGGCGTGTTTGCTGCGAAATCCGAACTGGTGATCAGGGATGATTTGTTTTTCTTTGAGTATAGGTAGTATACGCTGGAGCAGCAAGGATTCATATATTTTTGATGGAATAGGTAGTAAACTTATGGGTCTGTATGAGGTTGCTTCTCCAGGTTGTTTATCAGGTTTCAAAAGCATTAGGATTTGTGCTACCTTCCATTCTATGGGGAAGAACCGAAGTTTAGTCATTGCGTTGAATAACGATGTGAGATATGTTATTCCAGATTCGGGTAGTTCCTGTAGAATACGATTTGTTATAAGGTCGTATCCTGGTGATTTTTTAGTATTTGAGTTCTTTATTATTCTGACTACTTCTGATTTCGTGAACTTGGCAGGCAACTCCTCTGTGTCTTTAGGACTGTCCAAAAAGTCAGTAATTTCTACGGCATGTTCTGGTGAACCTTCGTATGGGTGTGGTATAAATACTTTCGACAGGTGCTCTGAGAAGGTACTGGCCTTTTCCTGGTCTGTTCGTGCCCAGGTACCGTCCATTTTTCTTAGAGGGGGAGAGATGTTAACTGGTCGTTTCATTTTTCTGGTGGCTTTCCATAAGGAGTAATCTGAAGAAGCAGTCGAATCCAGGCCAGTGAGATAGTTGAGAAATTTCTTATATAAATCCCAATTTTCAACCTGTAAATTAGTATATTAGTTAAAACGTAAGTGACAGACAGAACATTTGCCTAGTTTATCATAGTACCTCCGTACTTAAGTACGTGTTGGTTTATTGCAATTAATATTTATGTTCCGATGCGTCTGTGTTGGGACAGAAAAATCGCATGGCGTAATGCAGTACCGAGAAATAGTGGGAGAAGGGATGGCAGAAACTCAAACCTCGATAAAAGTTTATTTTTACATGTGGCTCGTTGATTTTTGTACATTAAAAATATGCCGGTCGTATGAATTTTAGTACTTAGTAGCGATAGCAATGACATGAGTTGGGAATATTGCTGGGGTTGACACTTCCAGATGTCAAATCTCAAATAAAAACGAATTAAAATTCAGACATAAATCCTCCGATTTTTAATATTAACTTTGAAAGTGTTTATTATATTTTATGATTTGGCTAATGTTGCCAGAAGAAGAAAAAAGATAATAAAACATAATAAAATTACTTTTTTATATCATATTGGGGGACTATCTTACACAAATCCACCTAGTCACAAATTTATCAAAGTTTGTCCTATGAGTACTAGGCGGCGATATATTTACATACTTATATAGATAAATACATAGAAAACATCCAAGACCCAGGAACAAATAGCCGTGCTAAATGCACAAATAATTTCCTGGCTGGAATTCGAACCCGGGACGTAAACGTAACTTACAGGCCGTGCAAGAGCAATTTGAGACCGAAAATTAAAGTAGCAACTGAATGAATTCACATTCCAACTGCCTCCGCCATCCCTTCTCTCCTGTTTTACGGAAAATGACTGATCGCAGTATCTCCACCGCACTTCAAGGATGCTGCTGCCCACCTCCCGGTGGTCTTGGTCGTAGTTTTAGGACATACCCGGGTCAGGGGTCGGGGGACATACCCGCATGTCAAGCGCGGCGATTATGGCATTTACCCCCCATGAAATTGGGGAGTTCCATGTCCAGCAGTGGATGTTCTTCGGATGATATGGTGGACTATAATTGATCTTCATTGTAGCGTTTTTCCGGTTGTTCCTTTAAACAGCCCGGGCTCTGCTTTGACATCTACTGCCAAGGTTTGGAGCAAGTACCCGATTTACTAAAGCTGCCATCTTACCTTCCAGCCCACAGGGAACTAGACCTTGTTGCGATTGGACCGATTTTACACGATTTTTCAGTTCACCGAAAAACTACTGATAAATATCAAGCAATACGAGCCGCAGCTTGAACCCACGACTTCGTCTTCGCTTCTGTGGCTTCTTTTATGCAGTATTTGACTTGAAACTTTGATAACTATTACAAGCAAACATTAGGCGGACCGTGCCTCTTAACAGTGATGATTATGATGAGTCTTCCAATATCATTTGAACGCATTGAGTTGACTCATTTATTAATCAGTTGTTGTGATTCCACGTTATGACTTAACCCTTAAATGAATAATGATGTATATATGCATCGTATATTTGATGGTCCGTGGCTCAATATGCAGCTATCCAAAATCACATTTATTACTTTTATACAACATGACACATCTATTTCAATTTATTAAAAATTTATACAAAAAATCATGCATTTAAGGGTTAAGTTAATCCATTGTAAAATATGGACCCGGGTATGTCCTAAAACTACGACTAAGACCACCGGGAGATGAGCAGCAGCATCCCTGGAGTGCGATGGAGATACTGCGATCGCCAACCCGCATGCCAAGCGTGACGATTATGGCATATACCCCCCGTGAATTTGGGGAAGGCCTATCATCTTTGCCCCCTGGCTAGACGCTGGCCAAGAGAAATCCCATTTTTAATTAAAAAAAAATAGTCCAGCAGTGGACGTCCTTTGGCTGATATGGTGGTGGTGGTGGTGTAAAATATTGTATTTTATAGTACATAATTATAATTATAGTATCAATAGGATAGTAAAATTGCCTTAAGTAGTGTAACAAAGGGTAGATACACTTTTTCTGCCAACAAACGTTCATACAGTTTGGCGGCTAAGTTAGAGACAGTATGTTTATGTTACCTGTATTTTTGTAATAAAAATGAAAAAATACCTACACATTTTTTGCTGTAATTTCAAAAAAGGTGAAATTCCACTACCCGCTCTAGCAATAATGTTAACTAGCTTTGGACTTTTGGGTTTTTTTTTTATTTTACGATAAGAATGGTGGGCTACTACATAACCTCGGCCCAATAGCTGGTGTAATCAACTTTGTTTGTGTTTATTCGTCGAGTCTATGCCCGTGTCTGCGCAATATCTAGCTAATGTAGCAACGTACTACACTCAGTCGTGATTTACTCAGGGATAATGGAATCATTGAGTACGTATCAGGTGAGAAAACTGAGATCGAGATTTGAGAAGAGAAACTGTAAACAAGGATTTTTTAATTGGCGTCGCTTAAGAGTCCTTACAATCTTTTTGAACTAAATTGTGACAAACGGTTAAAGGATATTATGTTTGTAATTAAAGTTGTAGATTGTAAAGGAGCCATTTTTAGGGTTCCGTAGGTAAATGGCAGAAAACGGAACCCTTATGGATTCGTCATGTCTGCCTGTCCGTCCGTATGTCACAGCCGATTTACTCGGAGAATATGACCACTACAATTATGAAATTTGATGTGAAGGTGTATGTTATGAAACGCTATAGAAATATGATGTGAAATTATGAAAACAATATTAAACTGGGCACTGGGTGAAAGGGGGTCAAATATTTTTTTTCAATGTACATAGGCGTGTGGGTATCTATGGATAGGCCTTCAAAAATAACATAGAGGTATCCAAAAAAAATCATTTAAGTCAACCGTTAGTGAGATTTTAGCTGTCAAAGTCGTAAAAAGTGTGTCCCCCCCTCTAATTTCCAAACTATGACGTTTAAAATTCTGAAAAAAATCTAATTATGTAAATTCTTTCAACCATTTTTGGGTTGAACAAGATAGGTTGAACGGTTTTTGAGTTATTGCTGAAAAACTGTCTTGCCAAAACAAAAGGGCGTATTTGTCGTAAGTTTCCTATGAAGATACGACCTTATGTGATTAAATGTATTGTATAATGGTTTTAAACGTAGATTAGGAGCTAGGTGTCGGTACGGAACCCTTATTGTCGGTGGCCGGTTTTTTTGCTTTTATTGTGTAGTTAGAAATTTAAGCGGAAAAACAGTATTTAGCATTGAAGTTGTCGATTTGGGGTGATCTTTAAAATTATATTTAGTAATGGAAAATCAAAAAAATACATACGATAGGCTGCAATAATCCTGTGCTAGGTAGGAACCTCATTAGTGGGTATTATATTCTTTGGTAGTAACGAAGAGAACAACTGTCATGTAACATGTCAATTCTAACAAAAAAATAAAAAAATAAAAATGAAAATGTAAAATGTAAATGTAATGTAATGGAATGTGTGTGTAATGTAATGTGTAATGTGTATGCGTAGAAAATGTAATGTAAATGTGTGTTCATGAGCATTTTTTAATGGAAATAATTTATTACAAAAAATATATACAATAATACTATACCAAAATAACTTTAATACCGAAAGTAACGAAGTTGCTGAGGGCATTTCCTCGCTGTATTGCAATGCTGATACGTCGTGCGAGGAAGTCGCCAGCTCTTCGATCACCAGTTACGTCAACCAGACGCTTCGCAATTTCACTAAATAACTTGTGCTATATAAATTACGTGTGGAAAGACAAATAGAGCATAATGGAAAGAGAAAGAGAGCGACGGAGCTTCTTCACAAACAAGTTTCATATTTAATTTCGTCGGAAAATTAGACCTTCCTCAAACGTAAACCATTTTTTAATAAACGAGCACTTTGTCAGAAACTTTTCTGAATTCATAAGATTAAAAATAATGTACATACATACATACATACATATAATCACGCCTGTTTCCCATAGGGGTAGGCAGAGATCACGGATTTCCAAAAATAATTTTTTTAAAAATAATGTTCGCTCTTGGAAATTATTGGAGTTTAAGATTGCCAACAATTCTTTTCAAAATATAAGTTATATCAAGCGAGAAGGTATTGTTTACTTAACTGATAACTTTGGATGAAGGCAATCCCAAGAAATAAAATGACCAATTTTAGATTTTTTCTTTTCATACTGTAATACATATTATCAAAGGTTACTTGAATGAAAGAAATAAAAAGAAAGTTGAAGGATTGAACCCCTCTTTTGTACTTAAATAATCTCACTTTACAAGTCTTTTTCTTCAATGTAATATTGTATAAAGGGCCTTGCAATTGTAAGAGTCGTGTTGGACGGACAACATTTTTATTTAATTTAAATCTAAACGAATTCCAGCATCTTTCGAATTCAGTTATTTGAAAACAGAGAATTTGAAAAATAAAATATGGTAGAAGAAAATCTTTGGGCCCAACTGGCCCAAGTTATTTTTTTTGTGCTTGACCACGTAGCAGATGACCTCATCTATCCGTTATATACGTATGTCTATCCATCTGCCAAACACCCTGTATGCATCTTCATTCTTGCCACCAACTGGTTTTATAGTAGGAATTTATAAAAATCTTTCAGGAAGTTAAAAGTATTTATTCCATATTTCAATACACTTCTATTAATAAATTTAAAATGTCAGATCATTTAAAAAGCTATTCTAACCTGCCTTACCGACGACTAAAATATATTAAAGTTAGTTAGTCAAAAATAACATTATTGGCTGGTACTGCGCTTAGCGTATACCAAAACGTATAGCCTTGGCCATAAGGTTTGCCTGCAATGATCTCTCCTAACCCATAAATCGTATTGTCGACTGTGTACTGAAAAACGTTTCCCGTAAAAGTTAAGCCTATCCCTTAGAGCCGTGCTCAATTTGAACGTAGGCCCGGAGCTAGTTCACCAAAAAGTGTTCGCCATGAATTTATTATAAATAATTTTTACTTTAACTAGGGTGTTATAGTTTCGGCCAAAACTGTATTAACCTGTAGCACTTTCTCTGTTACACTTGAACCAGATGAACTAGAACCCAGAAACTGATCGTCATCATTATCAACCATATCAGCAGAATGACGTCCACTGCTGGACATAAGCCTCCTCGAATTTAATGACGGGTAAATACCATAATCGCCACGCTTCGCATGCGGGTTGGCGATCGTAGTATCTGCACCGCACTCCCCGGATGTTGCTGCCCATGGTGTTGGTCATAGTTTTCGGACATACCCGGAAGCATCATCGTCATATCAGCCGAAAGGAGTCTACTGTTGGATATAAGCCATCCCCAAGGATCTCCACGATGAGCTGTCTTGCGCCGCTTTCATTTAACGGTTTCCCGCGACATTGACAAGATCGTCGCACCACATTTTCGACTGTCCAGAAACAGATGTGGTGACCAAACTAGTGACAGCCCGCCTAGCGGGCGCTACCGAGCTGTTTAGCATCTGAGAAAAGTGGCGCCCGGTACGGGGGTTTCTGGCAGTGATGTTACCCTGCCAATACTCAAAGAGCTAAAGTAGATAACGACGTACAGTAAGCTGCAGAGAAAATTGCTACAAACTTCAAGGTATGGATCTAAATACAAAAATAAGAGTTTTGAAAATTGTTAGACCACTTTCATGGCTTAGACGCCTTCCTGATTTGTCGATACGGAGGCGGTACGATATGAGAAAACTGTCAGCTGTCAGTGTCAACCAATACTAAGTAATGCAGTACTGTCACACTTCTGCGCATGGTTTCACTATTGCACAAACGTTATACTGAAATTATTTTGTCAAGTGAAGTAATCTCACATAAGTAAGCTCACGTCAAAGAGCAAAATACCTACCAGGAAGTCACCTTAGGTAGGCGCATGCACAGATTTATTCTTTGCTCTGAGGGCACATGTGACTTTGATTGTGCTCTAAAAAACCTCAAGGACTCCCCATTATTGGTATAGGTACTAGATTTTTTTTGACATTTTCGAGTTAAAAAGCGCTCATATCTTCCAGTAGTTGATAATGAAAAAAAAAGTCGAGCTGTGTTTGGACTGTCGGTAATAGAAACCTCCTGAGACCTGGCATAAAAAAAATACAGTTAAATTTGAACTAGACAGTTCTGATAATGGATGTGAACTTTGTTCTAAAATCAAACGAAGCAAGGCAAAATGCAACTCACTTCAAAGTTGATTCATTCTTCATAGACTATTTTTGGTCCTCACGGTAAGTGAAATCAATTAAAATATTGTTATTTTGGGAAACGACCTCAACGTCATATATCGACTAATCTAGGTATTACACCATTTTTAACGGTAAAAACAAACAACTCAATAACTGTTAGAAAATCATGAAAACTCAAAAATTAGACCCATTTTCAACCTTGCTCCTTGCCTAATCGATTTTACGACTTAATTTACGATTCGGACATAGCTTAATTTACGATTAAAGTTTAGTAGTTTATTACGATTTACATTCGATTAATGGACCAGGCCGAATTGGTGTCGATTTTATTGCTCTCGTCTTAACTGCTTTATGTACACGCAGCTTAGGATAACTGGAATTATCTTCCTTTTAAGTAAAATATAAGTGGGTAAAACAAAAGAGCGCTTTATCCGCCAACAAACGAGGACAGTTTGCTGGTGGATAAATATGTCTTTACAGTTTGGCGGAAATTAATATGTACCTACCAATTAAGTTTTTGTGAGCTACATAAAAAAAATGTTCCTACCGTTGTTGTTGTTTATTTATTATTTATTTATTTAATTTATTCATATCAACAATTACAAAACACAGTACGATAAATGCGCCAAACCGGAGATAACCAGTTTGTTGGCAGTTTGTTATATCCCAAGAGTCCTCTTTGGAATCTAATCGCAATACTTGGCGTATGCCTTGGTTTTACAATAGGGACCTACCCTCTCAACTCAGAGGGAAAACTGGATCTTGTTGGAATTACACCGCTTTCCACGCGATGTCTTCCTTGACAAAAAAATTATAAGTTTAACATTATTAAATCATCATCACCATCATCCGAGCGCCTAGGAAGGAGCCTGGAAGAGCGCTAAAGTTGATTGAAGATGTTTATCCACCAGCAAACTGTCCTCGTTAACAGTTTATTCCACAAAAATGCTACAGCCAAATTAGTAATTTTGCTAGCGATTGTACGCAATAAAAACCGAGATAAAACATGGGCTTGTTAATGAAACCGCTAATGTTTTGGTTAAAACATTTGTATTCGACGATACATTCGGCCTATCCGGAGGTAGGAATAACTAGAATTTGAGCAATTTCCCAACGAACCCTGATAAACCAGAAATACTGGGAAACTCAAAATAACGTTTTATAGACAAGTAAAGGAAATAAAGTCGTTCTTGGGAAATTGTATTAATTCTATACCAATATAGGTAAAGCTGAAGAGTTTGTTTGTTTGAACGCGCTAATCACAGGAACTACTGGTTTGAATTGAAAAATTCTTTTTGTGTTGTATAGTCCATTTATCGAGGAAGGCTTTAGGCTATATAACATCACGCTGCGACCAATAGGAGCGACGACTCATGATGAAGTCGCGGGCAACAGCTAGTTCTACAATAAAATTCCTAAACATTACTGATCTCACCAATTCTAAATTCATATCTGTAGGAAAACAAACATCATACAAGTTATATGAAGTGGTCAAAAGCTCTTATTCCCTTTTTAACCTACTTCAAAAAAAGGAGGAGGTTCTCAATTCGTCGGAATATATTTTTATTTTTTTATGTATGTTCACCGATTACTCGGAGACTAGTGGACCGATTTCAAAAATTCTTTTTTTGTTTGAAAGGGTGTGTTTTCTATTTGGTCCCATTGTCACCAAGTCTGGATCTGATGACGGGATCTTGGAAAAATCGAAGGAATTCCTCAAACTATTAACCAAGAGGATGGGGTATGGCAAAAAATAAGGAACTCAAATTACCAAGAGCAAAGGCAAAGTTGGGGTCTGGCAAAGCTTGCAGTCGGTGTTTTTTTTTTGTTAAAAATTTAATTGTAATAAAGACTTTTTCTCAAACATGCAATAAAATATTGATGTTATGTTCCTTATAATAGGCTGCGAAATATGACGTTTCAGGTGCAGCGGCTAGGACAAGAGGTCATTAATGGAATTTTATACAAAGCTTGCAGGCCTAGGCCGGCAAAGTACTATTTGTTAATTTCCATTCCACATAAATTTGTGTCACAGGCATCATGACATTCTGCCACTATGCTTATTAAAAATAAAACTTTGATTTTTTTGTTGTTTATTTCATTGCATGTTTGAGAAAAGCACTATACATACCTCGGCGGGAAGATGGGGTTGCCCGCCTCAGACTTCGGCCGGCAACCCCTTTCGTCCCGGCCTCTGTAGTAATGTACTATTTACCGTTCGCTGTATGATGTACGCTGGCGAGATGAGCTGCAACAGTTCCAGAGCACAGAAGTCTCTTGGACGCGCCCCACTGCCTACCATCGAACATGGCAAACAATGGTCGAGGCCTTTGACCAGCTATGGTATGACCAGTAGGACTGTAATATCTTGAAAATTTATAACAATTCGTTCACTTTTCGAGCCGTTCGGCTATGGAATGCTTTACCGTCGTATGTAAGATGTGTCAAATCCCTTCCCATTTTTAAAAATCAGCTGAAACAATTAATATTACTTGGCGCTCCCTTAAGTTGCCTTTTATTATATATATTTATATAAGTATGTATTTATGTATATTTATAAAAAAATCGATGTATATTTATTATGTTATATAATAATATGTATATTTGCTGTAAGATATGTATGTGTGACACTTCCTCTTGTACTCTTGCACGACCTGATCATAATTTTAGTCAACTTTTCCTGCTACCCAAAGGTTGTCTGTAAGAGATCGCTTAAAGCGATAAGACCGCCTGTTGCTACCATTATTATATAAATTTTGTGTAATAATTTTTCTTTTTTGTGGTGCAGTAAAACATATTTATTATTATTATCTTGAATGCATTTATTAAAGACCTTTCTTATAAGCATTTTTTGTACTAGGCTTAGTCAATGGCTCACAGGAAAAACATTTTATAGTATTAAGGAATATCTAGACTGGACTCAAATTGATTAAGACGCCCTATTATGTATTTGTATGCTATGTTGTTGGCGAGATATGCTGTCCTTATATCGACATGTAAACACCTTTTAAACCATATCTTATGCAAATAAATTTCATTTCATTTCATTGAAAAGTATGTGTATATACCCTATACAGGAAAAGTTAAAAACCTGACTACACTGAAGAGCACAGATTATTATTTGACAGTAAATGTACAAAATTAATGTCCTCATACAACGCTTTGCTCTAAAGATGATAATGATGAAAATCCCATCAGTTTTGTTATGCAGATCAGAATCTAATGCCTGGATTCCCGTCATCGCTGGCATGATATTGCGAGGTTTCATAATTAATACAGTATATCAAGCGCTTTCTGAATAGGGAGTGTAGAGAGGTATATACAGAGGTATCACTTGATGTTACAAACACTCTCATCCTCATTTTTATTTAACCCCCTACGTGCAACGCAAATGAGGGGTGTTATTAGTGTAACAAGTATATCTGTATACTATAGGTAGTAGACCTAGCAAAACAATTTTTTTTTCAAATTTCCATATACTGATGCGACAAAAAAAACAATATAATTATCGAACTTACTCACAAAATTTCACGAGAATCGGTTGAGAAATGCGACCTGTGGAGGAAAACATCTGGACTTATCTACATACGATAAAAATTTGTATATTTAATCAAAACTTAAAATTTCCAAAAACTGATTTGACAAAGAGTTCTATATAACATTTCTGATGAGAGATGCGACCTGTAGAGGAGAACATACGGACAAACATACGAAAGAAAATGTTTTTGTTCACATTTCCTAATTTTAAAAAACAGACTCAACAAAATAAAATATATAATTATCGAACCTGCTCACAAAATTTCACGAGAATCGGTTGTGAAATGCGACCTGTAGCGGAGAACATCCGGACAGACATACGAAAGTATTTTTGTCGAAAACTGAAACTGAGACGCGTCGCTCTCTCGGTCTATATGTAAGTGTGACCTGGCGGTCCGGGTGGACACGGAGCCTCAATATAATGAGAGGGATGGAAGTGAGGGAGATTTGCAATCATTCGAGGATCGCTCCACGCTTGATATGGGTGCGGATGGGGGAGGCCTCCTCAGCGATCTACCGCAAATAGCCAACAGAGTGACTCTGTTGAACTGTCATGAATGACTGTCATGCAGGGGGCAAAAACCGCCGTCGAGCAGTCGGGCAACCTCAAGAGAGACATTAGGGAAACGTTCGTGGAATCGTTACAGCATCTCTACGAAATGGTGCTGAGACTTGCGGACTCCAGGACTCGGCATATCGCGGCGCTACATTCTGCTCGGGTGGCCTATGAGAGGAGACAGTCCGCAGGCCCAAGCTCAAAAAGGCGGTTACGGGGCCGCCTAACGGAGAGGACAGAGTCGAGAGGAATGAGCTGATCGTCGAAATTAGAAAACTCAGAGAGGACCTGAAAACGACGGTCAGCTCATCGATAGCTCTTCGGGATGATGTAAACAGGGCGGTTGCTTCCGGTGACAGAGCAGTGGAGGAAGGGGAAAGGACTGAGGATAGACTCGAGACACTGCAGACAACTCTCCATCTGCTGGCTGAAGGATTCAGTAGCATAGCAAGGGAGGATCAGGTAGCCGAGCTGACCCAGAAGCTGACCAATGTTGACGATTGTGTCAGGGGGGTGGCAGAGAAGCTCCACAATGTGGTAGTGGAGGGAATAGCTGTGCTGGGCGAGGAAGTCCAGGCGGCCGCAGTGATGCGACCCACTGGACAGACCCTACTGGGCGAAATAATGGGCCAGGAAGACAGGAGGCAAACTAGCGGCCCCCTTGCTGAGGAAATGAACCAGACGAGGAAAGGAACGTTGGAGGATGGTAGATGGATAGCCGCCCGCCCTAGCAAGGCGACAAGAAGGGCTTTGCGTAGGGCCGCCAAGGATAAAGAGGAAGAGGCCCCCGAACCTCCACCGAAGCCACAGTTTCCCCTCAGACTGGAATCAATTGACCCACGCCACACCAGTGCAGTCCTTATAAAAATGTTCAAGGACAAAGTAGACGTGGCCGAAATGGGAATAGGAGTCAAATACGTAAGGGCCCTTAGAAATCAGAAGGCGGCAATCGGACTGTCCACTGAAAACGACCGTCAGGCTCAGAGGGAGGCCATCAAAGAAAAATGCCCAGGCCTGATGGTATCCGCACAAGGACTGAGAAGACCACAGATATGACTGGTTGGCGTGGTAATAGATCTCTCGGACTGTCAGATTCCTGGAGCCATATGGAGGCAAAATTCGGCTTTATTCACTGATAAGACCGGACTGGATAAGGGTATGAAGGTTCTGAGAAGAACAAAAGGAAGAACAGCTGAGACCACTAACATCATGGAGCCGGAAACATGGAACGCCATGAGAAACCAGAAAATAAAATTAGGATACCAGGTAGTTCAGGCTTTGGACCAGTCCCTGGTGGTGCAGTGCTACAGGTGCCTTGGGTTTGGCCACTTTGCCACAACATGCGTTAAAGAGATGAGATGACACGAGGGAGTGTACCAAAAAGGACAGTAAACCCAAATGTGTGAACTGCGCAGCAAATGGTAGCGACGAAAACGGACATGTTCACCCGGCATACAGTAGTCAGTACCCGGAATGGGCAAAATGGGATCGGATAGCGAGATCACAAGTGAGATACTGCTAAGGACAACGATAAGGGGGATGCAAGACCAGGACCACAAACGGTTGCATATTCTACCAATAGGGACTCGACCCGTCGGAAGCCCACAGCCTTTATGCAGGTAAACCTAGGATGCGGCTTAGCCGCGACCAGAGAGTGCCTGGCGGTGGCTGAGGCCCAGGGTATTGGCATGCTAGTGCAAGATCCCTACGTGGGAGAAAAGGGTTGTCTCACTACGACGCACAGAGTGGTACAAATGGCTCAGGGAGATGGACCATTGAAGTCGGCCGTGGTCGTGCTCTATCCAACGGTGAGTTTGATCATCGATCCGACTTCTCTCTCAAAAAACATATCCGCAGCCACCATTAGACATGGGTCCTTGGAAGTATGCATGATAAGCGTGTACTTTGAAGTAGACCAGTCCCTCACCGGATACCTGGAGACAGTCGAGGCGTCCGGACCCCGGGGAGTCATAATAATGTCTTGTATGTCTTGAGTAATTGATGTTGTTAGCTCATATTGTGTCCATAATCTCAGTGTGGTTGCTCTCTTAATCCAGTAAAATCTTACATCAACTGGTTAAAGATATTTATATTCATTCACCATACGTTCAAATTACAACAGGAGAGGATCTCGTGGCGTGACCATGACCTCAATATCTTTATTATTTCTGTTAAAACATGTTGAATTGGTTTGCTGCAATTAATTACATTACATTACGTCAGTGTGTTTCGCGTAGTGGCCGCTGGCAGCGGCGCTAGTTGTCTCTGGCAGGCTGTTGGGCGAAACAAGCACTGACGTTTGTAAGGTCGCGTTCAAGAACCCATGCCACAGCCTATGCAAAACTGGTTTTTTTTAAATGTTTGTTATTGCTTTTTGTATTTCTTTATTTCAATGCGTGTTAATTAAGAGTTTAGTTTTATTTTTAAGTGTGTTATACGCCGTGATCTCACCAGTTGGCCCCGACGGAAGACCAGCGTTGACCGTAAGGTTGGCACTATGCTGAGTCGGGACCAATTCGTGGCGCTTTCTTATTTTTATTGTTTTATTTTTTTATCATCTATGTTTTTATGTGCTACGAATAAATGTATTTCTATTTCTATTTCTATAATAGGGGAGACATTAACACTACGAATCAATGGTGGGGTTGCCAAGATGAAGACAACCGTGGCGCGGAGTTTGTGGACCTCTGTTCAGAAATGGGACTCAGTTTCCTAAATAGAGGATCAACACCCACCTTTTACACCCACAGACGAGGGAGACTATACCAAATTATTGTCGACGTCACAGTGTGCACGGACGGGTGGCTCAATAAGATGCGTGCAACGAACGACACAGGTCTTACAGATCATAGGAGGATAAGGTTTGGCGTGATCAGGGACAATGACGCACCACCCATAAGTCGTCCATCAACGAGGAAATATAACACAGCAAAAGCGGACTAACCCTGGACAGAATATCTTCCGCAAACTCAAACAGGGACATAGAGGATATAGCCCGGGCAATTACCGAGGCCATCCAGGACGCCTGCATTAACACGATCCCGAAGACCACCTGGTGGACGGCGGAGCTGAAGGAGATGAAGCAAAAAGTTAGGACGCTACGGAGGCATGTCTCCACAGCCAACCCATCAAGAAGGCCCCTTGTCTATAGAGAATATGCTGAAGCCAGACCAGGGGCGTTTACAAGCAGCGTATAGAGAGCAAAATGACCGAAAGCTGGAAGACTTTCTGCTCCCAGCAAAAACTAGAGGACATATGGAAGATCTCTTACAGGGTAGTGAAAAAGTGCTTCACAAACAACACAAACTCTGAGTGCCTGCTCAAATCACCAGAGGATGGCACTATTACACCAATTGCTTGCCAATACCTTCTTTCCGAGGGACGACCCAGAAGACGACAACGGCTGGCACGTGGAAGTCAGGCGGGAGACTGCAGAGATTAGAGTGGCGGCGGCTCAGGTATCACTCCCAGAAGGGCGCTTCCTCCCTTTCACGTATGAGGAAGTGGATACACAGGGGTATGGATCCTAACAAGGCACCAGGTACAGACGGGATAACCTCCGATATTGCAACAAAAGCATTTAGAGCGGGACCAGAGATTCTTGCCCTCTTCAATCTCTGTCTAAGAAGGTCCTATTTCCCGGTATGTTGGAAAGAGGCTTACATAAAAGTTATTCCAAAGCCGGGCAACGGCGACTACAGTGTGCACAAAGCTAACAGACCAATAGGGGCTCCTCCCGGTCCTGGGTAAGATACTGGAGAAGCTCATTTTTAACCGACTTTCCTGGGAGATATCTAGACCGGGTTAAGCACTCAACCTGAGGTAGTATGGCTTTATGGCACAGAAGTCCACAGAAGATGCGCTATATGATGCAATGACTTTTGTAAGGGATAGCATTAAGAGAAAGGAACTAACGGCCCTGATCTCCCTTGACATTGAGGGCGCTTTTGATGGGGCCTGGTGGCCAATTATTCTCAAACAGCTCAGAGAACATTGTGATGACTTGTGGCTGGTCTACGTCATATGGAGGGAAGACGAGTAATCCTCAACTATCTGGGTGAGAGGGTCGAGTTGGAGACAGAACGAGGATGCATTCAGGGCTCAATAGGAGGTCCGTTTCTATGGAATCTTCAGTTGGACCCTCGCCTAGTCCGGTCTGAAGGTGGAAAAACCCTGATACCATTATGCGGGTAATTTGGATACATATGTGTTTGGCTGAAATTGTTGATGAAAATCCTTTTTTTTTTCACCAAGCTGATCTGATGATGACAACGAGAAGTTGGCCATATCAAGAGCTAATAAACTACACAAGATGAAACCGTCGTGTTTGAGCTCATTGGAACCGTCTTAACAAGTAGTTGATGACTGGTGGAAAAAAAGGTACCATGGTCGGTGTAAAGATAGTCCCGGGAAAGGACATAATGTATGTAGGATAGCTTTTATCCCGGAAATCATCCTTTCAGTTGGTATGGAGATACGATATAAACGAATTCCAAGCAAGCGAAGTCATGGGCAATAGATCGCATCCTGTATTTCTATCCAGATAGAAATATGAAAAATCAATTATATTATATATCCCAGTGACCCCGCTGTACTAAGCTGCATAGTTCCATAGGCGGACAGGCATTGTTTGCGTCACAATGCTTCGGTTAACGGCAAACATCCTAACTGAACACACTGGGTACCAAACGTTTTATCTAAGACATAGGTTTTGCATTCTAATTTGACATGAGGTAAGGTGGGATAAGATGACCACTTAGATACGAGTAGACCCTGAAAAAAATAAAAGACGGAGCAATACGAATAACCTAGTCATGCCAGTTTTTAACCCCCGACGCGGAACGGAAAAGAGGGTACATCACACTTGCTCGTAAATGGTCTTATTGTACACAAGTGTATAGAGCAGCTATAGCCAATTTACCTCCCCAGGAGTTATGGGTTTTCGTAACTCCCGAAGGAGTTATGAGTTTCTGTGTGATCTGATTGGTAAAAAAAAACTGGTTGGCCGCGCTCCACAAGAATACTCCTCTGTGATTGGTTGAAATATTGAAGCTGAGTAATCTACGCTGCAAGAATACTGATTTGTGATTGGTTGAAATATTGAAGTGGCGCGTTCCTCTCGCACGGAAGCCCCGGCGATCATGCACTGGTACTGGAGGTGAAGTTGTCGATTACGTCAATTTTGGATTTGGATTTATTTCCTCGCAAGTGCGATGAAAAACATTATGATTAACTCGGGCGTAAGATAATTGCAAACTCGAGCCATTCGAAGCCCTCCGCCTTCGGCGTCCAACTTCTGATAGACTCTCGTTCGCAATTTTCCGCTTACCCCCATCGTTAAACAATGTACTATGTGTATGTGTACCTCTTCCCCTGGATTTTCCCCAGGCAACTCTCCCACCGCGCATTCCTATCGCTTTAATGGGCACGGCCCTCAATTAGGTCCAAAAAAAGGTATGTGTCTGTCTGTGGCATAGTAGCTCTTAAAAGAGTCAACCGATTGGAATGCAATTTTTTTATTTTAAAGAATGTTTTCCGGTTATGGTTCTTAGATATGTTTATTAAAAATCTGTTTTTTAGATATTGAACTTTGAAATTAAAACGTCGGGGGTTTTGAAACGTTTCTAATTTGTCAGTTATGAACTATGCTCAAACGATGGTGCTGCACTTTGATGGATGTTGATTAATCCACAGAATAAAATAATAGTAACTTTGTATACAAAACTAACGTTCTGTATTTAGTAAGAACTAACCGCACGACCGCTGCATCTCTGTCACTTCAATATGCGAGTGCGATAGAGATAGCACCCAGTGACATCTGGTACACGGCTATGACTGATCTATAGGCCTGCGTACAATAAGAAAGACCCTTCACGAGTGTGATGAAAAAAAAATACTTTGAAGAGTAATTAATAAAACTTTTAATATGAAATTTTTGTTACCATTTTCAAAATAAAATAATTAAATTAAAATTTAGACCTAACATAATCACCCGTGCATTTACACGAGGATACTTTCTGTGGGATGTATCTAGGCCTTTATAACGCAATGAAAATAAGTGATATTATAACGATATATTTCGTTAGTGTTTAAAATTTCGTTGTAATCATAATCGATATTCCTGATAACGATATTTCATATTATAACAAAATGAAAATCATAACCTTATAAGATAATGTTATAATATCGTTTAAGATGGCGACATTAACGTGGTCGAGTTTGACGTACATGTCATAGCGCACGTAAGAGCGAGACTGTGTGCGAGACAGAGATAGCCCATAACGTTATTATAGCGCTTCACAAAATATCGCTATATATATTTTGCTTTTTATGTGTATCGATATAGTGGATACCGCTATAATTGCGCGCCAAATATCGTTTCTAGCAAAGCGATTTATTGACAAAGTAGCGTTATGAATCGTAACGAAATTCGTACTTCGATCTGGAAGGTCCCTTCTGTACCGCAAAACCGCCTCCGCCTAGGAATGACGCTGCACCGCGCTCCGTGCGTTTTTACTTTTAGTGATATAGTCATATCATTTATTTATTCATAGCATCATGTTGTATACATAAGGCCTTACATAGGTACATTAAAATCCAAGTCATGAACCCTGTCAGGGTTCAATGTTAATCTTACAGCTAACATGCAATAATAATCTTATCAAACTTCTATAAGAAAATACTAGGTTCCGAGACAATTAATTCAGGCTTAAACAGTACAAGTATTTTAATCATTTTAATTATATGTATAATAGTATCTTGTAATATTTATTGACTACTTACATTATTTTGATACTTCGATGGTTTACTATTCATATAGCCACACTATGTTAGGAACTCGTACCCGTATGTATATAACTTACGAGTAAACTAACCGGTATCAGTAGGTACTTAGCTTCGAATTTAATGATTGAATTTAATATTTATGCTAGACACGTTCCTTCAGCGATCTTTTAAAAATTCATCTCGGGAGTAGTAAGCTTATCAAATAATTTGAGGCAAATAAAAAGTGGCACTATGACAAGAACACTAAATGATATGTCCCTGTCTGTCGATCTTATTCAAATAAGTATATAACCAATATGACCATCTCAATCGATAGTCGTAGTGTTATTTGATGTTTATTCCGGTTAATCTAAGGTGCGGATTATAGTGGGGCGCTAGTCGGGTAACCTCCACGAGTGTCCGGGCTCTTCCAGTTCCTCTGGACCCTCGTGGGTCCGGGGGAAGGGGAAGGGTTCTGGCCGGAGCGCCCTGGAGGCAACGGTAAGTGATTCATCTTAGGACGGATCGCTTACCGGTGCTACCAATAACCCGGAGACGGGGTCGCTCTGGGTGTTCCTCTGTTTAGCGGAGGACACTCCAGATGCGAGCAATGGGTGGGATGGGGGGTTCCGCATCAGGGAGTCGCCAGACTCCCCAGGTGCGGCGAGACGGACAGGCCATGCCGTATGCCTATTTAAAGAATTACGGACCCGTAACCCTGACTTCGGCAGAGGGCCGCTATAGTCGGGAGCGGGGGCTGTCACCGTCAGGCCGGGGCCGGGTGGTGGCTGCGAGGGAGAAAACCTCTATAAAAAGTTACAAGGGGACCTGAGGGAGTGAATCCGGGGTTTTTCACTCTCTCCTGGCGTGGAGATCCTTTGGTCGGCAAGTGTGTGGTGTCGCTCTGCACGCTTGCCGTCGGGTGGAGGGCGCAAGCCTCTACCGAGAGGGGACAGCTTCGGCTGTCGCAGCAGGTGGTGTTCGCGGTTGTGTGCCTTGGCGATCCCATGTCACCGCCACTAATGCTGTGTAATGGGCAATGCTGTGTAATGCTGGTGGTTTTAGACGGTAGTCCGGGCGATTCCCGGGAGTCCGTCATACCTGTCCTAGTTCCCCGGCTAGGCGGGATGCGTAAAGGCTTTTCCCCAGAAAAAAAAAATAAAAAATAAGGAAAGGTGCGGATTATAGTACTGGTTATTATCCGGTGGTGTTAGCCGCGGTCTAGTGAATTTGCATCTTGCAGTAGCGCGAGTGCCGAGTTTTGCCTGTGGCAAAAAACAGGCCAGCTTAAGGCGCCTTCCTGACTTGTCGATGCGGAGGCGGTACGATATGAGAAAACTGTCAGCTGTCAGTGTGAACCGATATCGATGCAGTACTGCCCCAATTCTACGCATAGTATTACTACTGCGCATACATAATACTGACAGTATTTCGTCAATTGAGGAAATCTCACATCAGTAAGCTTACGACAAAGAGCAAAATACCTATGACATATCGATCCCGCCCCGCCAAGTCAGGAAGTTGCCTAAGTCGTCTTTTACAGATATCAAAGGCCCATAATTGACCGAGCGAGCGAAGCGTCTCCGTTTCAGCTTTTTCCTCTGTTTCAAATTCTTTCGTATGTCTGTCTGTCCGGATGTTCTCCGCTACAGGTCGCATTTCACAACCGATTCTCGTGAAATTTGGTGAGCAGATTCGATAATTATGTAGATTTTTTTTGTCGAGTCAGTTTTTGGATATTTTAAAATTTGAAAAACCTTAACCTACAGCTCACACAGCCACTAGTTATGTAGTTAACGAAAACGCAATAATTTGCAAACCACCTGCCTTTGTTACATTACAACAGTGCATTTTCGACTGAACAAAAAGCAATATTGAAAAGCATTGACTGTTTATGATGTCAAACAAAGACCGGGGCGTAATTGGAACCTGACAATGTCTTGTTTGCTGTGATGGTGCGAGGCAAAGGAGGGAGCGATTCCCTGCCCTATGCTTAGGGTGGGTTCCACCAACTTACGATTACAGACCGGTCAACTTTTAATATGGATCTGGCAGTTGTCATTTGCACCCCAAGCCTTTCTGTTTAGATTTACGGGTGACTGGTAGAGAATACCATAAGTCATAACGCATTTAGTCCGCTATTTGTACTTTAATTGTGCAACAAAGTTTAGTTAAGTGGAGCGCCCATGGCCCAGCGGCGCCCGAGTACCGGGTGCCGTATGCGAGGTTAAACAACGTGGGGGCAGGTCAGTTCTTGGATGGGTGACCGCTTTGAGGGAGGGTTACTAACTGAGCGCTCCCGTGCTTTGGAAGGCACGTTAAGCCGGTGATCCTGGTTGCTGTCTACGACAGCAGTCGTCAAGCCAGGTTAGAGGCCTTCGGGCGGCTTGAGAACTTCTAACAGTCAAGTTGCCCACTCGCTTGACAAGGGGGTCGAAGTTGCACTACGTCCGTAGGGAGTACCCACCGTTACCCTACCCGTGACCCCTGGGTGTTGCTAATAGTGCAACAAAAACTGGCAACCGTGCTTGTTTTCTCGAAGACCTCACGGTTCGATAATAAATGCCATACGCTTATTATTATTATTAGCTAATACTTTATGAGCCACGACCATGAAATAAACGTTAATAATTTTCTTTAAAGTACTTACTGTTTATCCCATCGAGTCGGTGTCGAATGCTTGGTACGTTTACTCGTTACAGGCCCCGGCACGGAACGGTCTTCTTAGAATCGTCCTTCATTAGTAACTCAATCTTTCCCGCTCGTATCTCTGTACTTAACCCGCTCGATCCCCGTGAGAGGAACGACATTGTTTACGATTGCCTTCCCCGAACACTGCACCATTTGGATGCATCGCGCTTTATTATTTAGACATTTCTCCGCCTTAAAATGTTAACTGTTTCAAATTCAAAAATAGCTTGTCGTTTATAAAGTAAAGATTTACAGGAAAGTTTTTGAGTTTATAAAATAGAAATTTAGAGTCAGGCTATAAGGCTCCATGTTACAGCTACACTCGCTAGTCGCTAAACATGTCATGCCTCACGACGTTTTTGAATTTTCTTCATATCTCTACTTACTTACTCCGTTGGCTCAGCGACCCAAAATGAGACTTGGCCTCCGACGCAAGACAGCGCCACTTTTCACGGTCCTGTGCAACCTCCCGCCAATTGGTGACTCAAAGTTCGGGCAGATCCGCCTCCACCATGTCGCACCAACGATACCTGGGGTGTCCGGCAGGACGTCTTCCTGTTGGGCGGCCCAAGTGTGCTCTTTTCACGTTCCGATCTTCATCCATTCTCTTAAGATGGCCCAACCAACGTCTAATATGAGCTTTAGTCTCCCCCATCATGTTCCCCCATCAGGTTCAGCCACTAGGTTTTCAATCTCACGGTTCCTAAGGACTGTCCAGCGATACTTGAGCATGGAATTCATCCGTGAAACTAGAGTATTACAATCGAGGCTCCTATGCAAGCTGAGGCATCTACTTATATTTGATTTTACCTTAGTAATTTACCCCCATGTTCCTCCCACTTCAATAAACCAATCAATTTCATAATCGACAAAGTGCAAACGTTGCATTTCCGGCAACCGGAAGTGCTCGCCACTTCCGCATTTGGAAATGGCGGCGTCAGCACATCCGGTGTTAATGTTGAATTACTTAATGGCTTTGGAATGGTTTAATTTGATTGTTAACTATTTTGGGATCAATTAAAATGGTATTAACGAGGCAGGGTACAGCGAAATTCGCGTTGATATATATCTGGAGCAGCCCAACTGGGGAAGTAACTCCACCTTACTTACACTACACCTACCACTACATTGTCTGTAGTTACGTGGTGTTGTGTTCCTGGCGGTGAGTATGGTCGCCAGAGTTCAGTGGATGCGCTGTGTTGAGAGTCATGGACCTGCATTGTCTGCCAGCAAGCTCTTGATTCATCTAGAGTTATAGGTAGAGATATGCTACGGTCTTGAACAGATGGTCAGTCCACCTTGTGAGGCGTCTGCCCACGCTGTGCCGTCCTGTTCATGCCACTAGAAAACCTTTCCGCCTCAACGGCCATCGGTTCTACGACCTAACCCACTTTACACACCACACACTGTTCAGCTACTTAAGTTTAGCGATTCGGAGGGCTAAATATACGGCTAATACTCGCACATACCGATATACTTAGCCCTCCGAATTGGTTCCGCTGCAGTTGGCCTCATTTTTGATTCGATCGCAAAGAAACTCGCAACATATTAGCCCACTCCATTTTTTTCTTTGGGATGATAATGTTAAAGAATAAAGTGCTTTCTACTTAATAATTCCATGAAAGTGAATATTGCAGTCAATTTTAAAACAAGCCTATTTATGTCAAAAAGACAAAGCCTTTGAAAAACGCGAGGCGCCAGCACGCCTCAAATCCAAAACGTTATAAGTATCAAAGGCTTTCATAGTTTTGTATTACGTTCTGGTTTTACGGCAGTTTGTATGGCCATTGTGATCTCGAGGGCTCTCAGCGTTCGAGCTGAGTGATATATAGAACCGTATCGCTGTAGCTACGAGAGATGAGAGAGAGTTTGAATAAGTGGAATAAAAGTGACATGGTTCAAGAATTTTTCAGTTTTCATTTAGTTTGAGAGATTTATTGAGAGATCAAATGTCCAAAACAAAATACTATT
This sequence comes from Notocelia uddmanniana, assembly GCA_905163555.1. Taxonomy (NCBI): domain Eukaryota; kingdom Metazoa; phylum Arthropoda; class Insecta; order Lepidoptera; family Tortricidae; genus Notocelia; species Notocelia uddmanniana. The sequence goes on along the minus strand of LR991074.1, from coordinate 2,727,859 downwards.
TGTTCTCTAAGTACGAGTACCTATCGAGGCATAGCGGCGAAAGAAGGTACCCTCAATGTGGTTGCAAATGAAAATGAAAAGGCTTGTCATTTTCCGACTCTATTTTACGAGTAATGTCGTTAAGGTCGAAAAAAAAAAGTTTTTTCATTAGGCGACTATTCAAAATTGGAGGTGACATCACATACTTTTATTTAGTCTCAACTGCCCTAGAGTTTGCAATCAAATACTGCAGAAACTTGACTTTATTCCCAGTGTCCGATTGAGCTGAAATTTGACGTACTTATTTGAATTCGGTCATCATCATCCTCCTAGCGTTAATCCCAGTACAGTTGCATCCTCAAGGATGCCTGGGTTCCGCTACCTAATCCCAAGAATTGGCGTAGGCACTAGTTTTTACGGAAGCGACTGCCATCTGACCTTCCAACCCGAGGGGGAAACTAGACCTTATTGGGATTAGGCTTGTCCAGTGAGTGGGCAACTTGACTGTTAGAAGTTCTCATGCCGCCCGGAGGCATCAAACTTGGCTTAACGACTGCTATCTTAGACAGCAACTGGGATCAACGGCTTAACGTGCCTTCCAAAGCACGGGAGCGCACAGTTAGTAACCACTCAAAGCGGTCACCCATCCAAGGACTGACCTCGCCCGACATTGCTTAACCTCGCATACAGCACGCGGTACGCGGGCGCCGCTGGGCCACGAACGCTCCTACTTATTTGAATTCGGTGACAATGCAATAATATGGCATCACCTAACTAATAATGATGAAGGTGACAAAAGGTGGCTATAGCAACTCCTAAACTACACAAGACAAACTGCTCGTGTTTGGACTCATCGGAACCCTCTCAGAGTAAATGATGCAAAAAAGTATAAATATCAGTCCAGGGACGTCCACTGCTGGACAAAGGCCTACCCCAATTTTATGGGAAGTATATGCCATAATCGCCACGCTTGGCTCGCAATTGACGACCTGTTTAGTCTAGTTGGTAGTGACTCTGCCTCCGAAGCTAGAGGTCCCGGGTTCGAATCCCGGCCAGGGCATTTATTTGTGCATTTTTCACGGATATTTGTTCTTGGGTCTTGGATGTTTTCTATGTATTTAAGTATGTATTTATCTATATAAGTATGTATATCGTCGTCTAGTACCCATAGTACAAGCTTTGCTTAGTTTGGGACTAGGTCGATTTGTGTAAGATTGTCCCCCAATATTATTATTATTATTATTATTAATATCTCCACCGCACTCCAAGGATGCTGCTGTCCATCCCACGGTAGTTTTTGGTCGTAGTTTTAGGCCATACCCGGGTCCAAAAAAGTACAGACAGTGATAAATTTATAATTTTTTTTTTGTTTGTGGGGCATAATTTATTGCAAACTACATAGGTACTCGTAGACATAGTTTCTCTAGAATTATTCAGATCAATGAATAATATTGGTGGCATGGCCAGCTCGATGTTCAAAGCAATCCATAGATATTGTTTACTTTCTATCACCGACGGTCGCCTGGGCCTTTGTGGCAACTAACGAGAACGACACAGTCTATGTAATCATTCAGTATTGTGGGTAAAATAGTATTTGAAGCAACTGTTACATATTAAGGGTTCTTAAAATTCGAGAGTCGCTGTAGACTCGAAAATTTTAGGACCTAAATAATTAGGTATTTAACGTTGCATACAATAATTTTTACACGTCAGCAATATTTTATTTTAATTTAAAAATCGAAATGATAGCAGAATACGGACATTGTCGCGTGCCTATTTTGAAAATAAAACATTATACGTAAGACTTAAGTAAGTCACCTGCCCGGCTAGTATGATAGCTTATACCGTCACGTTTTATGTGACGTTTCAGTACATTTTGGCCATATAACGTGACGGTATAAGCTATCATACTAGCCGGGCTGTTGTATGTAGTTGTAGCGTGTTCGCATAGACATTACATATTTAAAATGTGCAACACAAACAAAATAAACGCCTATTCGAACACGTCACAACTACATACAACAGGTGACTTACTTAAGTTTTTCACCTATAACAGTTGTATAATACTTTCTGGAAATCCATTATGATTCTCTCAACAGTCATTTAATAAATTTTCTATGCAGTAGACTTGCATTGGTATATAATTTCATTGTTTTAATACTAATGTAAGTTATTTGATTGACTGATTACAACGCTGGAGTAGGAGAAATATTTATTATATAAAAAAAAACAATGGGAAATGCATGGGTTGCATGAGACTCCTGTATTCACCTGAAAGTAGTATGTGTTTGTCTGAAGGAATTAAAAGTTTGAGTTATAACATAAAAGGGTGAAAATGGAGAAAATGCAAGGGATTTAAGAAAATCTAACCAGAGAGCTTAAGAGGGCGCAGTACGCTCGGTTCTCCGTACAAACGTATTTACCCTCTCATTTTAAAACGCCATGCTAGAATAACATGAAACTTTGTATACACAATGGGATCCGGCATATCTAGGTCGGAAATTAGTTTCTGTTGCTAGAAATTGTAAAAGAAAAAGAAATACAGCGGTTTTTTGAGTTTTTTACGGCTTGTATGAAAACCTTAATAATCGCTGTATTTTTTCTCAATTATAATTTCAAGTAACAGAAACTAATTTCCGACCTAGATATGCCGGATGCCGGATCCCATTGTGTATACAAAGTTTCATGTTATTCTAGCATGGCGTTTTAAAATGAGAGCGTAAATACGTTTGTATGGAGAACCGAGCGTACTGCGCACTCTTAAGACTGCTGCGCCCTATGGGTATATCATGTAACTTTTGTATGTACTGGCATGAACAAATGAATATGAACATAGATTCCTGTAGAATACGGGTCTCTCAGGTAACCCATGCGTATCCCATTTTAGCCCATTTGACGGTACTGTGTTTAAAATTGATTTCAATCTACTGGTTGCACAATATTAGCTGTGATACGGACTTAGTGCCTGGCTCACAGCTATCGGCAGCGACCGTGAATGGCCGCCTTATCCCTCGGTACGGCTTAGAGGCTGATCGAGCCAGTCTTAGACTAACGAAACACGGTTTCCTATAGGTCTGTTCGAGATACGTATTAAATTGGTTGAGATTTTGTGTTTCGTATACGCTGATGACTATTTACAAGCTTTCATTCAACTTGCAATGTTTGTATGTATGTTCGTGTCCCATCTTACAAAAGCAGTTGTTCTCAACTCAACCGATTGAGCTGAATTTTGCAATAAGCAGAAAAATCTACTAGTGAAAATGTAAAATTTCAATGCAAAGGGTAGCGCAAGGCATTCTCGATACAAACGTTGTGCAAGTTTTATTCGTTAGTTTTGGCACTAGCGCATTTAATTTAATTTTTTGCTTGTACATATTGGACATATATGAAGCTATCCGTGCCGTGATCGGCAACGACGAGCCTACCTAGTATAGGATATACGCAGAATTTGATGTAGTATTTTTTTATTATTAAAAAATTAACAAAAAAAATTAAAAACAAAAAAACATTAAGTCGTAGCTAACAGAAAAATAAGCATATTGACCAAAAATAATAACTGTATTGACCAAAAATAATAACTGTAGCGCAAACACAAACGAAGAAAAACGTGCACAAAGTTTGTATGGAACTTGCCCTACCCTTCGCCTTAAAGGACAAAAAAAGTGCTTTGAGCAGGATTTGAATCCGGGACTATCTGGTATAGGCGGCCAATCGCTCTTGCCAACTGAGCTAACGGACGATCAAACTAATGCACGAAATTTTCGTGCATACCACCACCAAAAACCACTTCACAACTGGCAGTTTAAAAAAAATACGATCACGCGAAGTTAACGTAACCCAATCTATACCGCAAGGAACCGTCCTTGGTTGTGTCCTTTTTTGCTATACATAAACGACCTGCCTACTGTAACAGATTTCCTTACCACCTTATTCGCGGATGATATATCACTTGGTATACCCTGTAAAGATGATGACAACCTAAAAAACCACTTAGACTCAGTACTAATTAATGTAACATGCTGGTTAGCCGATCATAACCAATACACAATAAAAGTGAACTTTACAAAAACTAAAATAATCCAATTTAGGCCATATATATATATATATATATATATATATATATATATAATACGGAATACAAAATATATGACAATTTACTAGATTCCGTCGAAACTTTTCCGCTGCTTGATTCTTCATTGAACTGGAAAGAGCACATAAATAAAGTTAAAACTAAGCAGATTTACTTATGCACTTTACAAACTAAAAACTTGTACAGACATTAAAACAGCCACAAGTGCATACTACGCCTATGCGCATGCTTGGCTGAAGTATGGTATAGTATTGTGGGGAAACAGTACGGCCTCGACACATTTGTTTATATTACAAAAACGCTGCCTCAGAATTCTAGTCAATATAGGGATGATGGAATGCTGCAAAAAACACTTTATTGAACTAACCATTCTCACCCTACCTTCAATATATATCATGGTGGTTTGTATTTTTGTTAAAAAAACATGAACCTGTTTCCCCAATATACGCGAGCGGATAATCTAAGACCACGCGATAAACTTGAAAGACCAAAGTCAAAATTGCAAATGGTACATTCTGGCCCATTTGCAATGTGTATAAAGATTTTCAATAAACTAGAGTCAGACCAGTATATCTCTTCCATGCAAATGAACTGTCAACCATTTAAAAATTACGTATGGCAATGTTTTATATTTGACGCAGATTTCAAATGTGAATGTGTCATACCAATTAAATTGAATTAATTTGTTTACGATTGTTAGCACTAATTATGGGCAAACCGTATAAAAGTGGCGAGCGAGAATTATTATTCCGAATGCTCAATAATTATGACACCGTGAGAGAACAACGAGAGGTGATTATCGCAGAAAAGCGGCAATGTTTACAACTCATCATGTCTTTGACCGGTGAGTTTATTAAACAATATTGATAGTTCTTCAATGTATGTATGAAATTCCATTAAAAACTTCTTGTCTACCAGAACCCGCAACGAGAATTATGTTGCAGCTAAGCTAAAAGTTATACAGGGTGTAATCCCTTTTTTGTAAAAGTTACTAAAATTGACGATTTTTACAACATATGCAGGATGTTTGGTAACTAGGTGCAAATACGTTCAGGGATGATAGAGGAGGTAATTTGAAATATTTTAGACACAACATGCGTTAGTACAAAGTCTCTTAGTTTCCAAGAAATGCACCATTTTATTTTGAAAATTGTATGTTTTCCATACTACCAGACATTTGGAAAATGTTTAGATTTTTTAAATGTTTATGTTGAACTAACTTACTAAAAGTAAATACTAAGTATAATTTTTATTCAAATACCAGTGTTTTACTGCTTGTACGTGAATTGACAGAAAAGGTCTCGAAGATATTAAGCAAGTACTTACTTCAAACTATCTTCACCCCCTACAGAAGAAAATCTCAATATCTTTGGTCACCAAAAGATAATTTTCGTCTACGAAAACCTGGTGTGTATTGGCTATGTGCGAAGTAGGTGGTGGGGGTAAGCTAGGCGATCGTAGCGCACACCATGGCAGACATGTGTACTTACCGGGGACAACTTTCAAATTTACTTTCACGTTTTCTATTGGTTTCTTAACGGTTTCCTACGATTCGTTTCGTTTGTATGTATTTATTTATTCTCTTATTTATTTCAGTAAAATTTCCAATACGGGGTCTTTCTCGTTTACTAAAGTAAATAAAATATTCATGTGTCATTATTTGACGTCTCTGAGTTTTGACATTGTCCCGGGACCTTTGACGTTTGACGTTTCAGACATGCACATAGCCAATTAGTAATAAAAGTAGTGGTGTGTAAGTTGAGTATAATTGTGGTAGTTTTGACATAGGGCAAACAAAACGCACAATAAAATGAAAATTATTTTTACTAACATAAAAATTACGTGGCCTAATCAGTAAAACTGCCATAAAATAGAAACAAAAATATCCTTTCAATGATGCATGAGAAAAAACGTACGATTCCAGCACACGAACATGCAATTTTCGGGAATGACAGGAGGCTTGTACAAAACAGTGGGGCGTAAGCATATAGGCTGACATACATTATTTATTTATTTATACATACATACATACTAATACTCAATACTACTACTATTATTTTCACTTGTTTAAATATTAAAGATCATACACAAGTATCAAGACTAATTAGTGGCCTATCTTCAGTGTTATCATATACCGATTTACAGACAATAAATTAAAATTGCTGGTGTTTGTTGTAAAATTTTTTAAAACCCACGCAACAATTTATTTCGTTCGTAAAATATTGGCGTTCACATGTAAATTTAGATGTGCGCTTTGTCATATTTGGTTTCGTAATTGCTTTATTTCAAATTCTGCTTGTTAATGCTTGTTCTAAAAAACACACTTCTTTTTTGGGCGTTTTTGAGCAGTCATGTAAAAATCGAAATCGAGCCGTCAGTTAGATGAAATTGGAAACTATAATAGTATTTTTTTGGTTTTAGCTTAGTCACAACGTGTGTGTAGGTCAAAGTAAGGTGTCAGGCAATTTATGTCGAAATTTGTTAACCATGTTTTTGCGAAAATATTTTTCTTGCAAGCAAAGCTGCTTGCAAGAAAAATATTTTCGCAAGAGTGAAATTATATGTTGCTCCAAAGTAAACCTTACGCTGGGATTTGGATTCTCTAGCTTTTTGGCAATTTAGCCGCTGCCCATATCTGCCTTTAGAGGTGTAATATCATCATCATCATCATATACTTAAGAGCCTAGATCTGTCGCTCGAGTAATCACAATTCTCGAAATATGTTGGTATACAGCGTGGCGATTATGGCATTTACCCACCATGAAATTGGGGGAGGCCTATGTCCAGCAGTGGACGTCCTAGGGCTGATATGGTGGTGGTGGTTGGTATACATGACAATTTAAAAAAAATACATAAACATCGCTACTGACTCAACTGACAGCTGACAGTTTTCTGGTATCCTACCGTCTCCGCATCGATAAGTCAGGAAGTCGCGGCCGCTGCCGCCGTCGCTCGCAGTCGCGGTCAGGCCTTTAGGGTTAAAACAAATGAAACAAGGGAATATATAAAAATGGCTTTTATTTTATTTTTATAGCACAATCAACATTTATTTGTAAAAAGTTTTACCTAGCAGACATTCCGATACTATGGAATATTAAAATAATGTCAAAATCAACGACAAAAGGGAACATTTAGCATGGCTGTTAAAACCTTTTTGACATACAGTTATGAATTCGGTACTTAGACATTGGGGCTTTTTACACTGTGATTATCACGCGATGTATGCAATATTGAAGCAATATCACGAGAATATTGATGCATACTGACACGAAAAATGAACAATTTTGAAATGAACAATTTTTAATATCAGTATCATTTCAGTGGCAAACTAGCGTACGGTTCATCTAATGGTAAGCGGTCAACACAGTCTATAAACGCCTGCAACTCCGGAGGTGTCACATACATACATACTGCTGAAACTTTAAAAATGTATACACTTCTTTCTTGAAGAATCCCATACTGTAGTCCTTCGGGAAAACCTCGGCAGGGAGCTGATTCCACGACCGGAGCATTTGATAATATAGTCATCCCAATATTGATTTAATATCACTGTATAAAATGCCCACATAACAAAAGTTTCCTGTACATTTGTTTCACACCGTTCGAGATTATTTTTTATGACAGCAGGATTTGGACAGATATAAACAATCCTAAAATAAACACCTCTCTACTCGAACACATTGTTTTAATTAGTGAGTATATTGTGCAGGATAGGACGTGGCCTGTAATAGGAGCAAAAATTAAACGGTACTGTCAGCGTGATATAGTACATAGCAGCCAAAGTGACCAAATATGTAGTTCGGTACACCATATATTTTGTATAATAATAATAATAAATATTAGGGGACATTTTTCACACAAATCGAACTAGTCCCACGGTAAGCTCAATAAAGCTTGTGTTATGGGTACTAGACGACGATATATTTAATAGATATATACTTAATTACATAAAAAACAGCCAAGTCTCAGGAACAAATGTCTATGCTCACCACAGAAACAAATGCCCTTACCGGGAATCGAACCCGGGACCTCTAGCTTCGGAGGCAATGACACTACCAACTAGGCTAAACAGGCTGATTGTATGGTGTACCGAACTATTTTGGCCACTTTGGATGCTACGTACTATATCACGCTGATTGTACACTTTTCAGTTATCTAGCAATTATTTCCTAGTGGTTTTAATTATTATTACTTTCAGTAAAAAAAAATAGCTTACGTATATCATTTTACTCTGCTGGAGTGATATTCGCGACTCTTAATTAAAAAAAAAATAGATAAAGTTGTAAAAAAAACTTATTAGATTTACCTGTGATCCAAGAGCTGGGGCGTTTCTCGGACAAAGGCTCAGTATTGCTGTGCAACGGGGAAACGCCGCCAGCATCTTGGGTTCTTTTCCGCCAATGAGTGACCTTGGTTAGCCGCGAGTATAGTTTATTTTTTATTTTTTAGTGTCTTTATGTTTTTATTATTACAATAAAATTATTTTAATTATAAAAAAAAAAAAAAAAAAAGTTGTCAAAATCTTAAAAATATCCTTACAACCAAAAATGCAGCAAGTAATGAGTAGTAAATTGATGATACCTCAAAATCAGCATTGACTGTTGCGCTATAATCTCGTGGTGTCAAGATCCATTAATTAGATGTTAAAACTTAGTATCAAAAATTCTCCACATTGAAAAACTGAGTTATTCGAACACAAGAGGTTACTGCAGATCCTCTAAGGAAGCGTCCTTTAAAATTGTTTGCTGCTATTGCAGGCCACACCTTGTATATTATGTATTGCCTTTATGCTACCTCAGCACACTGGAGAGCTGTGTTTAAAACTGGTTACTACCTAGTGGAACAATTAGGTTAATTATTATTAGATTAATCTCTAGTGGAACAATTGACCATGTTAGGTTATTAGCTATGTCTCCTTATTCTGTGGCTATGTGCGAAGTAGGTGGTGGGGGTAAGCTAGGCGATCGCAGCGCACACCATGACAGAAACGTGTAGCTACCGGGGACATCTGTCAAATTTACTTTAACGTTTCCTATTGGTTTCCTACATTTCGTTAGTACTTTTTTTTCTTTTCTTAAGTATTTCAGTAAAATTTCTAGTATGGAGTCTTTCTCGTTTACTAAAATAAATAAAATATACATGTGTCATTATTTGGCAGCTCTGAGTTTGACATAGTCCCGGAACCATTGACATTTGACGTTGCAGACGTGCACATAGCCAATAGGAATGATAATTTTACTAACACTTTCAGTACCGGCAGGCGCTCGTCTTTCCCCTACATTAAAGTATTCGTATGTTATCGGCTACCAGCGTAACGTACTAGTAAATAATGGATTTAAGATTCGGCAATTTATCTTTGCTGTCCTAATCTTAACCGTATTTTTAGTTGGGAGATAGGTGTCGATCTTATACGCAGAAATATATTAACTTTACGATTTAAAACACTATTAAGTGATGGCAGCAATTGATAATACGTCATTGATATTAAATTTATGCCTATTGAGTTACTTACAATAAATCATTATTTAGAATGAAACACACCCAGGTAATCAATAGAATCTGTCAAATTGAGTTTTAATGTATGCATGGAACCAAAAAGTTGTTTACAAAATGATCTTAATCCAAAAATTTCAATAAAATCGCAAGCAGAATGGGCAGAAAATTAATTAATAAAAGTATTACTTATAATCTATTTTTTTACTGTTACATAATACTTTACAATAAGTTCAGTCTCAATGAGAAACGAGCGTAGAATTTTATGACACCTTTGTCAGGCCTAGATAATTATACAATCGTTATAGTTTTTCCAAAGGGACTTTTCTTTACGTACATAATATAAATATTGAATAACTGACCCTTCTTTTTTATTAAAAATGGGATTTCTCTTGGCCAGCATCTAGGGGGGGGGGCAAATATGAGGCCGAAGATGAAGCAAGCTCACCCAGAAAATGTAGTCATCTTCCTTAATATCAAGTCTCAAAAATGATTGTATTCACATAGTTTCTGTAGATTATAAATTCAACGTCAAAAATATATACTTAATATGTTAAAACTTTCAACTTATTTCATTGAAATGAGGTTGAAAAACAAGTTCATAAAATAAGCCATTTTATCCGAGAAAATTTATCTATCCGAGCCGTAGGTGAGGGTCGATATAAAGTAGAGGATAAAATTGATTTTATTCTCTACTTTATATCGATCACTCTGCTTTTCACTTCGATTACGAGTAATTTTAAATAAATAATTATAATTATAAAATTATGTTATTAAATTTTTACTTTGTGTATACATATAGTTTTTACTTTATGCACCAGAGCACGAAAAGCCACTTTATGTCGCCTATGCACAACATAAAGACGAACTTTTTAGACAATGAGAACTGAAAATGTATATATATACATTTTTGACGTCAATTGGACATGCAAATTTAGGTATACCAAAAAGCGAATTTAATTTTCATTTATTTAAATTACGTTAAAATTTGGCATGAATATTTTTTTTTGTTATTTAAATTGTTTTATTTACTTACATGTTCAACAAAACAACATCTCCCTTTTGAAAAAAAATAATCATTTGATACAAAAGTACAATAACATTAATGCCCGGTAGAAGATAATTTTAAACTCTGGCCTTTACTTAAAATTAACACTTGAATAATAGTAATTTCTTATATACTAATATAATAAAATAGTCATTATATGAAATAATTAAAATTACATAAACTTATGTACTTAACTAATTTTTCTTTGACATTACACTTAAAGCTTTTAATTTTAGGCTTGCGAAGTTTCATTTTGATATTATAAAGCCATTAAAATTATCAATTGTACAAAAATTTTAATAGATTATTTTTTTATAAGTCTAGAATTCGACTAACAACAGTTTATGTAAGTATTTCTAATTCTTTCGAACTTCACAATCATTTTTAAAATCTTATAAAACGTACACCTCCTTTGGGCTTAAAATATGATAAATACAAAGTAATAAATGCCAGAAATTCATAACAATTTTCTTATACATAGTTATTTTTAGATCATTTTTTAATAAATTTAAAGACAAACCTAGAAAGTTATAATTTTACTTACATTGACTCAAATAAAGTTACCTCAGCTTTCGCTGTGTATAAGTGACAACCTTAATGTTACACGGGCGGTATACAGAGCAAATTTATTATACATGTAGTAAGGAAGGGATTGTTCTGTACACCACTGTTTTAACTTTTTTAATATTATCAATCACCTAACTACCTTTTACTGTTTCTAAACATGAGTGCCTGTTCCTTGGCCATTACCTGTAAAGAGAAAGAATATTAATGATTTTATGTTACGTACTAATAGTTTAACCTGAAAGGGAGAAAGTATTGAGTGAAGGGGTTAAATAAATGTGTTTGAGAGAGAGGGGTGATATGTGGCCACAGATGTACTTAGTTTGCGTGGTGCCAAAATAAAAGTAGTGTTTTTTGATGGAGTTGTAATTTTTATACCATTTAAGGCTTTTAATTATTGTTACAATGGAATTAATTATACAAAAAAACCTTCAAAAAGCCTTCTATGGGCCAAAAACATGAGCTCCATTCGTGTAGTGTGCAAATAACGTTTCATTCAAACTAAAGACACCTGTATCTCTACTTAGTATATATTTATTCGAAACATAAACACAGACGAATGCGTTTACGTTTACTCTCAATTCGTATGGCAACAGATAGTTACCACCAAACGCCCCCAGGGCCCAGTGTGTCTTCTTTTATAATGCTCACTTCTAAGGTTTGGGATTCTCTGCCGGCGTCTGTATTTCCGAGGTCATATAACCTAGACCTTTTTAAGGCACGAGTTAATAGGCATTTTCTGGGTGAGCTCGCTTCATCGTCGGCCTCATCTTTGCCCCCCGGCTAGATGCTGGCCAAGAGCAATCCCATTTATAATAAAAAAAAGATGCGCTGTTTTTCGCAATGCCATACAAATTGAGACTAAGGGATGATGCACAGTAGATCGTTCCGTGTCCGGGCCGGCCCGTTTTCTATGACAGCAAGCGCAACAGCCGGCGCATTTCTCTAGAACAAAACGGGCCGGCCCGGACACGGAACGGCCTACTGTGAATCATCCTTAAACCCAAACGCTTTAGTTTTTATTTATGTTTAGAAATATATATACACAGAATAAAAATATGTACAGAGCTATGTTACATAATAATATCATTATAACTAAACTATATCCCGCCCTTTGTTCTCAGACAAGTAAAAAATTCATAAGCACTGAAAATATTCACATTTTAGTGGTGTATAATATCCTTAAAAAAATCTTTATACTACATACAAAATGGTCTACAAATAAAGTTTTTTTTTCTATATCAGCCTGTGTCAGCTAATTAATATAAAAGTTCTTTAACTTTACCAGTAGGTAATATAATATATGATTAATGGCTGTCTCACAAAAAAAACCATATATTTTTTTCTTTTTCTTGCAAAAAGTCATGAGAACTCTTTGAGCCCGATAAGGAACATTTTTTCCCCGTTTTTTCCACTTTGTGACATTTTTCTCTTACATTTAAACAATGTACGGAAAACGGGGGACGAATTTATTTATATCAGTATCACGTAACACGATTCTAAGCAGGATAAAACACACAAAAATCAAAATACAAAGAAAAAATAACAGGTTCAATTTTGCGTAAACCGCCCGTATTGTTTTGGCACGCTCATCACAACAATGCCTGCATTGCATTAATAAAACGCATATTTTACTCATTGTGGCAAAGCTATAGAAATCAACAACATCAGGCTATTTACATCCCACAGCTGGGCACAGACTTATAATGAAAAAAAATATAGATTTATTGTCGCAAATAAGAAAAATACATATACACAGAGAAGGATCACAACTAAATTAAAACAAAATCGGTGCGCCAATAGGTTCGGGGTTCGGGGGGGTTATGAAGAGGGAACAGGCATTAATTATCCCCCACGCTGGCACCGTGCGGGTTGGGGACTTCACATTCATCGTCATTTTTTCGCAGATGTCAGTAGGTTTCCTCGCGATGTTTTCCTTCACCAAAAAGTTCACGATAAATATCAAATGACATTCCGAACATAAACTTTGAAAAACTCATTGGCTTTGCGAGTCGGGATGCGAACCCACGACCGCCGCTTGACTGCTGCAAGCTTGTATCACTAAGCTGCTCTCTCTAGGATACTTAAGCTTTCTCTGTTTAATACCTTTGGTAGTAATTTTATTCGACTGGAAATCCCCCTGACTTGTTGGAGGGAGGATGTACAAAGCACCGGCAGTCTGGGGCGACACTCGAGGTACCTGCACAAAAAATACTTTAAAATAAGAAGTTTAATGTGAAATAAAGAACTTTTTCTCAAACATGCAATGAAATATTGATGTTATGTTCCTTATAATAGGCTGCGAAGTATGACGTTTCAGGTGCGGCTAGGACAAGAGGTCGTTACTGGATTTTCATACAAATCTTGCAGGCCTAGGCCGGCAAAGTCCTCTTTTTTAATTCCATTCCACATAAATTTGTGGCACAGGCATCATGACATTCTGCCACTATGAGTATTAAAATTAATTATTGGTTCTTTTTTTGTTGTTTATTTCATTGCATGTTTTGAGAAAAGCACTATACATACCTCGGCGGGAAATTAGGGGTTGCCCGCCTTAGACCTATATATGTCTTCGGCCGGCAACCCCTTTCGTCCCGGCCTCTGTAGTAATGCACTATAAATCGAAGCAAGTGATAATAGTTGTTTCTACATGTCTATTTTACTTTACTTATCATTTGCGTACTATTTTTAGTCAGCAATAAAGATAATTTGAATTGCATTTTGTTGTAGTATGTTATAAAATGACCATTCTTTCACGGTGGTTTAGTAAAACTACCTTCTTAACAGTAATCGTCCTTCTATCGCTACCACACTCACTCTTGCAGCTGGAAGTATACTTTCACCTAACGTGGTATTTCGTTATTTTTTTAAACATAATAACATGAAGGCTAGTCTAGACAGGACAATATTTGCCCTGGTTCGAAAATAGAATCCTAAGAGAAGCTAGTGGTTCAAAAACAGAATCCTTAGCGTAGCGAGTGCTTCAATTCCACATTGGCTGTTAAAATACAACTTTGCACCCACAAATAGTTATCGTATTAAATTATTGACAAGTACATGTCTGTTGATATGAAACTTTATCGATCGGTTAGTGTAACCTGTGAACTTTAAAAACGTTGTAGGAGCCGTTAAATACAATACATGATACATACACTTGAAGGTATCCAAAATATATGAAAATGCACTCTACTGTGTTGACAATAAAGTTGTTTTGAGTTGTTTGTGAACACCTTTTTGCTCAGATGTTTCCGATAGCGTCTGGAAAAGGCATAAAAATATATATTTCTTTGCCTTATACCAATCTTAAATAAGCAAAAATGTAAGGTAAAGGGAGTTTCACTTTCATAAAACGTGTTTGTTCCAATTTATATTTTAAAAATGTATCAAAATGAAAGCTTGATAATTCACTTAAAACGGTTAAAACAAGCCAGTGAAGGAAAATAAGAATTAACGCTATTAAAAATACTGTTATAAGAAAATTAAGCTCAGACCCAACGTCAAAGGATCTTGAAAACAATGTTTCCGCGTTTTTCTTTTTCCTTATGATTTTAACTATATTCTTTTATAATTTAATGTAAGGGAAAATCTTGCGACACAGACTTGAGGTATAACGAACTCTATTGTGATAATAGTATGGTTTAGTTTGACTTAAACTGGGCAACGTTAAGGTTTATTTTGTATTGAAGTATTCTGTTTTTTTTTTGCATAAGATTTCGTCAAGGACAATAATCTTGAAACGGAAAAATATGCGCGGTGCTATCTTTGACACAATAAATTACTAAAAGAAGTGAAATATGTGAAAGAAAAAAAAACGTGGATGAAAACGATCGTTAAAATTATCGTAGATAGTATAAATAAGTAGTTTTTATTTTATTTTATTAAAAATGGGATTGCTCTTGGCCAGCATCTAGCCAGGAGGCAAAGATGAGGCCGACGATGAAGCGAGCTCACCCAGAAGATGCCTATTCACTCGTGCCTTAAAAAGGTCCAGGTTATATGAACTCGGAAATACAGACGCCGGCAGAGAATTCCAAACCTTTAATAGAAATCGTGTGAGTATACTCTTGAATGTAAGTTGAAACACAAAAATGCGAAGATGATGCCAGCAGTGACCGAAAACCAAGCACCCGCCACACGCACTAAGATTGCTGCTGGGAAATGAGGAAGTAGTGCCAGAAATCTATGTTTATGGTTTAGTTATAATTATAATGTAGGCTTTTGCACTTAGTTTTTATTTCATTTAGACTTTGGCCTTAGTAGTCTATAGTCTTAGTAGTCTATTTTGATATGTAGTGTGTTAATATCTGATTAATATCTATCAATATCTATAATTAAATTAAAAATCAATTATCGAAAAGTAATTTCGCTTCAATTAAAGCCGAGGCACACCGAATACGTGCGCAGCA
This sequence comes from Notocelia uddmanniana, assembly GCA_905163555.1. Lineage (NCBI taxonomy): Eukaryota > Metazoa > Arthropoda > Insecta > Lepidoptera > Tortricidae > Notocelia > Notocelia uddmanniana. The sequence goes on along the minus strand of LR991074.1, from coordinate 2,712,279 downwards.
CGTGCGCGTGCGCGTGTGCGTGGCGTGCGCGTTGTATCGTATCGTGCAAGCGGTGTGTCTATGACATTTCATACGATACAACGCGCACGCCATGCACACGCGTACGCGCACGTGTTGCGCACGCATTCGGTGTGTCTCGGCTTTAAACTTCAGAACGGCTCCACCGTCCGGTTCGTTCGTTGTAGTCCGGAAAAGGTTAGTGAAAAAAATATTTTTGAATATTTGTCAAAGAACAAAAAAACAAGTAGGTTATAAAACTCCATTTAAAAAGTGAGTGACTTCATTAGGAAATACTCCCGTGTAAGGCTAAGTAGTTTTTTTATATAATAAGAAACCCATTATAAGTAATAATTTAATAAATACCTGAGGCGGCGCAGAACTGTTCACTGATGATGAAGAAGTCAGCGGCTTCGACGATGATGATGATGACGGAGAGGTCACTGATGTCACTGTCAAGAGACATGCCATATCAAGAATATGCTTTCTATGCCTCGCTTGAAATATGTTTAGCATATAATCATAATACAGATAAAAGTGACGAAAGTGACGTAATCCAGTGGATGCAGAGTTTTTTTATTATTATTAAAAATGGGATTGCTCTTGGCCAGCATCTAGCCAGGGGGCAAAGATGAGACCGACGATGAAGCGAGCTCACCCAGAAGATGCCTATTCACTCGTGCCTTAAATAGGTCTTCGTTATATGAACTCGGAAATACAAACGCCGGCAGAGAATTCCAAACCTTAGAAGTGCGCATTATAAAAGAAGATGCAAAGCTTGGTTCGAATTAGAGGAATTTCGGCCAGGTAAGGATGGTAGCCAGCCGTTCGTCTGGATGTCCGATGGAATAAGGGGGAAGGCGGTATGAGCTTATTTTTTTTTTATTTTTTTTTTTTATTAAAAATGGGATTGCTCTTGGCCAGCATCTAGCCAGGGGGCAAAGATGAGGCCGACGATGAAGCGAGCTCACCCAGAAGATGCCTATTCACTCGTGCCTTAAAAAGGTCCAGGTTATATGAACTCCTATGCAGCTTATGGAGCTCCTGAGCACACTCACCGAAGTACAGTTTGTAGAAGACGCACAGACATGCTACTGTTGTTGGCTGTACATAGATGTATAATTTTAAAGCAAAGGGTCCTTCTTTAACGATGCAGACAACAGACGATCGTTACAAAAATGTATTTAGTAAATAATTATTTTTAGCAGATAAAATATAGCTTCCAGTTCCCTTCTAAGTGTTGCAGTACTACCAATTCAATCAGTCTTAAGTTTCATATATTTGACCATGGTCCCAACTAACCCTACTTATCCCAATTGACCCCAATATAACTCGCAAACTTACCAGGTAAGGGTAAATTAGCCCGGACGGAGTAATACGGCGGCGGCGCGGGCGTGGCGGCGGGATTCGCTGTGTTCACTTGCGGTACGTAAGCTGTTGGGTAAATGTTAATTATGTAGAAAACTGCCGTGGCTTATATACATAAGGTAAATGTCCCATAGTTGACACTTAGCGTCTATAGATACAATTAAATATACACAAACAAATAGTCAAATACAAGAACACAAACAAAACAAAATCTATTTAAACCTAATAAAAACAAAAACCTATACTAAAACCTAATTTAAAAAAAAGCTGCGTAAAATCGGGACCCCTTGGTAGGGTACCCGCGCTGGATAACGATTGCTACCCTTTGCGCGAGAAAGCTGCCTGCCCTCGGGTCACCTGTACATTCCCGCAGGCGCTTGCTCAGCGCCTTTTTCACCATAATCGGCCCCTATTTTACCAACTTGACTATTGGCATCTGACTAAGATAATTCGTTGTTAATTACTTTGCCAAGTAAAGTTTGTCGCTGTGTATATATATTTTTTATTAAGCCAACAACAAAATTACAAATCAATATAAGCCCAGAAAAGCTGTTTTGAACAGTTTGCCTGTAAAATCAAAACCAAATCATTTATTGTACTTATATAGGTACTAGCTTTTGCCCGCGACTTCGTCTGCGTAGAACTCATTCTTGCTTTAGAATTATTTGTTTTCCCATACATCTTTCACCCTTCGTTACATCCCTTAAGAAATGATTACATTCAATATGAAATGCTCTTTAACGCGCACGGAATTTTTTAATAGTAATCCTTTTTTCAAAACAAATCATCATCATCATCATATCAGCCGAAAGACGTCCACTGCTGGACATAAGCCTCCCCCAAAGAGTGACACAATGACCGTTCCTTTGCCATCCCCATCCAGCGGACACCTGCGACCTTCACCTGGTCATAAGTCTACCTTGTGGGGGATCTACCCACGCTGCGCCTTCTGGGACCCAGTCGCAACTCGAAAACCTTTCCTCCCCAACGGCCAACGGTTCTATGTGCAATATACCCCGCCCACTGCCACTTAAGTTTAGCGGTTCGGAGGGCTATGTTGGTTACTTTGGTTCTACTGCGGATGGCTTCACTTCTGATGCAATCACGCAGAGATACTCTCAGCATAGCCCTCTCCATTGCTCTTTGGGTGACTTTGAACCTTCTTATGAGGTCCATAGTAAGCGACCACGTTTCAGTGCCATATGTCATCACTGGCAACACACACTTGTCAAAGAGGCTCGTCTTGAGACACTGCGGAATATTGGACGAAAAGATGTGCCGTAGCTTCCCGAACGCTGCCCAGCCGAGTCGGATTCGACGATTTACCCCTTTCTCGAAGTTGGACCTACCTAACTGGACAGTCTGTCCTAGGTATATATAATCGTCTGACAACTTCAAGTAAAAGTGTCCGATTGTAACTGTCTTGGTGCTACGTGCTCGTGCTTTCAAAACGAATGATTAAGCTTATTTATATCAAATGTACCGATTCTAGACGAATGAAGCCCGTAAAATATTGCATGTACAATGATAAAAGTCTCGCTACGCAGTTCTTCCGTAAAACGTCCCAACAGAGCGGGTTCTTCATGTAAGTATGATGGCCGAAGGCCGTAAGCAGAGTGGCAAAACATGCAAGGCGGAAGGCCGAGTATTCACACAAAACGGGCTTCTTATGTAAGGTTGAGGGCCCAAGGCCTGAAGCAGGGAGGCGAAAAACGCGTGGCCGAAGGCCGAGCTTCTCAACAGAGTGGATTCTTCATGTAAAGTTGATGACTAACGGGCCGAAACGGAGTGGCAATGCATGCGAGGCCGAAGACCGAGCATTCAAATAGAGCGGGCTCCTTATATAAGGCTGAGGGCTGAAGGCTCGGAGCCGTGTGGCACGCACGCGAGGCCAAAGGCTGAGCGTCCCAACAGAGCGGTCTCCTTATGTAGGGCCGATGGCCTGAAGCATAGTGGCAATTCACGCAAGGCCGAAGGCCGACAATCCCAACAGAGCGGGCTCCTTATGTAGGGCCGAAGGACTGATGCAGAGGGGCAAGGCATGCGAACCAAAGGCAGATCATTCACACAGAGCGGGCTCCTCATGCCGATCATTCACACAGAGTATAGTGTAAGGCTGAGAGCCGAAGGCCCGAAGCAGAGCGGCAATGCACGTGAGGCTGAAGGCCGAGAGTCACAATGCCTAGACATATAAACCGATAGACAAACAGACACGAATTATTAAAACTGTTGAAATGTGTACTGTTTCGATGCCAAAGGCCCTCCAATCACTCCATTGATTTGGCCAATATCTTCAATGTACAGATTTTCGGCCTTCTACAGCTGTATTATATGTATACGGATAAGTATAAATCCAGGGGCCTTTCAGCTCGAAGTATGAATTTTTCTATGGAAATTTTAGTTCAACTTGTTTGTACCAGATGTCACTGGGTGCTATCTCTATCGCACTTGCATATTGAAGTGACAGCTTATAATGGCTTATGAGGATTTAAATCACCCCGTTTCATAGACCATATTTGCACCCCCGATTTCATCCCTTTGAGGGTGATTATCGGGACAAAAAGTATACTATAAGTGAATCCAGATTACATACTGTTAGTATACAAAAAATCATCCTGATCTGTTCAGCCGTTTTTGCGTGATTGAGCAACAAACATCCAAACATCCAAACATCTAAACTTTCGCATTTATAATATTAGTGGGATAAAGTTCTTAAATGAAAGATTATATTTCAACATGTACCCTGTAAGGGTACAACAACTAAATAAATTGTAGTTTTAAAAAGGTGCAATATCTAATTTAAAAAAAAGTTAGTTAAAATTATACAGAGTCTGTCTTATACAGAGAAATCTGACATTTGAAGCCCCATAACTTTTTTGGTTGTATGCTGTTATACGTAAGACAATTATGCATTTAAAATAATACAAATAACAAGTAAATTTTTAACAAAAAAAAACACTGACTCCATATTTTTCCATACTCACACTCGGCCCTTCCTGCTATATAACTTGAGGAGATCCCTCGATTTTTCCAAGACGAGATCATCAGATCCAGACTGTCAGGGTACAAGAAACGAGGACTCGACAATCAAACACAGGCGTTGGGCTGAGACTGGTTTATTTCCCAAGGTATCATGCTACCCACATTTTACGATATACCCGATTACCCACAAGTAAATGAGATACACCTACACATACTTGGTGACAATGGGACCAACTAGAAAACATACCCTTTCAAACAAAAAAAGAGTTTTTGAAATCGGTCTACTAGTCTCCGATTAATCGGTGAACATACATAAAAAAACCGACGATAATAATTTAATTTAATAAAACATAATTTACCTATTTAAGACGTGAACGTCTGTTTCATTATAATATGTATTACTTAACGACCAAGAAATGTACAGCAAAACGAGTATTATTCGTGAAATCGGGGCTATTAAAGGCTAATTTCACCGTTCTTTATTAGATTAATAGGCAATAAATACTTACAGATTGGTCCGCTCCCTCTCAAATAGGGATTGCCGTAGGTCGCGGCATATCGCACGTCTACTGCGCCACCCAACGCTCCTTGATTAGCCATTGGGATCACTGTCAATAAAAATACTTTCTCAGAATAATTACAAATAAAGCTTCTGCGATGCTACGTAATCCGTTTTTTGCGAAGGTTTTCGACATTATTTTACCCTCAGCTGTGGGCGACCCGATATATGTCTGTCTTCATTTGTTTTTTTTATACTTCTGACCGCCTGATGGTAAGCTTTAACCGCAGCCTATGGACGCCTGCAACTCCAGGGGTGTCACATGTACATTCAAAAATCACAAAAAAATGCCCTGACAAACCTGGTCAGGCAAAGGTAGCCAATATCTATGGTGTCTAAGTTCCAAGAGGTCTTACAAACTGGCTTTTTGGGGCAAATAGAGACGCATTCTCTAAAATAGCAAGTGCTCCTGAGAACGTGCCAGTCTGACTCTTAGGCTGAGTTGCACCAAACCGTCTGTAATCGTGAGCTGTGTTCGTTAAAATTTGAATGTATGGAAAGTTTGACAAGTTTCTATGGGATGACAGCTGCCGGCGCCATATTTAACGTTGATCAGTCTGTGATCGTATGTCGGTGCAACCCAGCCTTAATATGAGAAGTGGATGTAGTCTGGGAAGCAAAACTTACGGTCAGGTTCAGCCATTACACTCACCACAATAGGATAGCCAGTGAAAAGAAGCAACACTTACCTACAAAGATACGTGTATCTTGTTCTCTTAGAAAACAATCCAGTCCTAGGAAGATAAATGTCCTAGTTCTCGAGACTATCCTTATACATGGAACTTTCAATCTTATGTCATATAATGATAGAGGTGATCAATATGTGTGAACTATTGGGCATTAAAGTCTCATGCATAGGGAAGTTTACCGACTTAAAAGTAGAAAAAAAGTTTCAGGACAACTTACCATAAGCCTTCAACAAGCAGTGCAGCTCATTGTATCGACAAGCGATACAATGAGCTGCACTGACTTTGCAGACCACCCCCATGACAGTTTAAGGAACTTACCACCAGGCCCCACAGCAAGTCTCCTACAACTGGGTTGGCGATATAAGGATCCTCAATGAGCCGCCTGTGCTTCTAGAAAACGATCTTGATAAAAAAAATATGCTTCGGATTTCAAAAACATACCATCAGGCCCCACAAGACCTCCAAGCCTCCCATAACTGGATTGGTGATGTCAAGATGCTCAATGAGCCAGGTCTGTGCTTGTAGAGAGCGGTCTAAATAAAACTGTTCGGCTTAGGGTTTTAAGAACTTACCATCAGGCCCCATAAGACCTCCAAGTCTTCCACAACTACTTTGCCGATGTAAAGATCCACACTGAGCTGGATAGTCCGTGCTTCTGGGGAAAGACCCGGTTAGACTGTCAGGCTGAGGAGGGGCGTAGTCCCGGGAATAGTCCACGTATGGCACGTAGCCGTTGCTTTGACCGCCCTGGAAGGTAAATCCTGTTATAAACACAATAAACAATTGAGTATTAAGTACAGAAAGACTATTCCATTTACCTTAAAGTTCAAATGGCTGATGGCCTGGTTAAAGTCCCCGCTATATCTCTGGTATTTCATTAGCTCATTATCATGGCCTGCATCTGGGATGGACACTGGCCCCGCCAGCGGCAGACCCAAGTTTGTGGTCAGTTGAAGGTTCGAGTGGAACTCTGTGTCTGATCCGTTTGATGCGTCCTATAAAAGTATGAAAGTTTTGTAGGTACTTGGTTTGGTTTTAAAGGTTTTATATTAAACCTACATGTGGATATTTTTTATGCTGTAAAAAAATTAAATTTAGCTTAATTTTACACTGTCATAGTTTTAAAATAATGTTTCTTTTTTCTTCTCTTCTTTCAATAATTGTTGCATTTGCTGTGTCACTTTTATTTGAGTACCTATCATAGAATAAAATGTTAATGATTATAAGCTCCAAGATACAGAACATATGGTTCCAAGATACAGGCTCAGCTTAGTATGGAACTCACCGGATATTAATTCTTTATTATGTAACCGTGCTATTTGTTAAAATAAAGTTATTCTATTTAGAACACACCTATACAATATCTCAAAAATTGGCATAAGCAATATTAATATCCACCATACCACCATATCAGCCCAAGGACGTCCACTGCTGGACATAGGCCTCCCCCAATTTCATGTGGGGTAAATGCCATAATCGCCACGCTTGGCATGCGGGTTGGCGATCGCAGTGTCTCCACCGCACTCCAGGGATGCTGCTGCCCGTTCCACGGTGGTCTTGGTCGTAGTTTTAAGACATACCCGGGTCCATTAATTTCCATTTCGCCTAATATAGCAGAAGCTTTTATATAGGGATCATTTAACGATTTTAGAAGACTTAACTACTTTCATATAACTTTAACAATATGACTTCGACAAGCAACTTGCTTCTGTATTTCATATGATTCTTCTTTTTTAAGGTACTGTTTTACAAGATTTTCCGTTATATTCTACGATCTCATCTTTCATGTTTTTGTCCATATTAAATAGCAGGTCATTGTCACTTACCATTTCACAGCTACCCTCCACCTGTCTCAGTTCTAATTTCAAATCGCTAATATTCGAACTCCGATCGCTATCCTTGAACTGATCCATGCTTGCCTTCCCTACATTCGTTATATCAGGCTTCTTATCCACATCCGACCTGTTCTTGCGGTGACACAGCATTATAATAAGCATGATTATTAATATGACTATTATTGCTGAAGAACCGCTGCTGATTATGAGGATTAGGGGAAGGGATTCTGAAAAATAGAATAGTTTTTATACATCGAACTTATAGTTCAACCGTTTAAGTGAGCGCCGTTTCAGGTAAGTGGTAGACTTATGGGTCTTAGGTTCGAATGTTCGAGATCAACTTCCACGGTACTGATTTTCAGTCCTGTCTTGTAAAAATTCTAATATCTTTTCTATCTCAATTGTCGAGTCCCTCGCATGAAATAAAATAGTAAGGCTTGCCGCATATCAGATTATGCTATGAAGTTAATTAAAGTATTAACACTTCTCATTTAATTTATACTCAGATTTAGCGAATTCTCAAGTCAATAAAGGGTCGGCAGCGCGCTTTTGATTTTTCTAAAGTCACGAGTGTCCATAGGCTAGGGTGTCTGCTACAATCAGGCAGGCCGTAAGCTTGTTTCAAAAGATACAAGATCACAATTTAGTTGTGAACACGTCGAGTTTTTTTCAGCTATCCAAAGCCCGTCGCATTAGAGTTCAACAAAGGTGCATTTTATACGTTGCAGAATAAAGACTAAGCTCTAAGCAGTAAGTTCCTAAAGTCTGCAAACAAAATGATAAATTACATGTTTAATAAAGTAAAAGAAACAATAAGACGGAACTGGTTGAAATATTAATTGAATTTAGGGTACGAGTATAGGCTTCGTTAGTTCAGTTCGTTAAAAAGTGACTGACCGGGAATGCCTAAAGGGTCAAAATCAGCTCAATGCAATGTATTTTTCCCTTGAAACTGAAAATATTCTTCGCTCTGGTTATATGTTATTCTATTTTTATCAGTTATATTGAGGGCACAATAGTGTCTCCGCCAAGTCAAATGCGCGGCCTAATTTTTGGGTCATACACGGTTGCAAAAACAGATCTCGTCCCTCCACCATTCAACGATTTACGAGCATGTAAGTCATATTTCCATTACATAGATTTATAGAATTAGGGAGACCTATGCCCATACAGTTAAGCGGGATGTTAGCAATACATCACTAATGAAAAAGAGCTTTATAGGTATGGCGCCAAAATTATTTAATAAACTTCCAGAGACGCTTAAATTGGAAACCACTAATAGATTTAAATGTTTGCTACTGACATTGTTAACTAGAAAATGCTATTATAGTTTAGATGAGTATTTTAAAGACATTGACATTTAATTATTTCTATAGTTTAAGCTTTATTTTATTGTATAATTTTAAGAACTTGATTATGACATTTAATGAGATATCTTTATTGCTACATTTCCTTGACTAATTAATTTTTAATTTTATAATTTTATGTTATTTTATTTTTTTAACCAAACATTTGTACACCAACATTGGTAGAACACAGAGTGCTTTATTTTATCTTATGTTTCCATCTTGTATAACCTGTGATTCGCAAATAAAATTTTACTTACTTACTTACTTACTTACTTACTTACTTACTTACCAGGAGTGGAGGAAGGACCTAATATAATGATGATAAAAGACACGTAGGTGCAGTTAATGCGGATCATGTGTCCACCAAAAATAAGACTATAATAAATCATAATAATAATAAATTGTTCTTTATTTAGGTATAAACCCATCACTATACAAATATTAAAATTAAAATAGTTATACTAAACATCCAACTAAAAAACAAATAATAAAATATAAAACGTTTACAATAAAAAAACATAAATATATAGGCTTTAACTTTGGCAATGCCCACAGAAAAGCCACGTAGCAAAATCTCTGTATGACCACAGGGTCCTAAAGGGTCAAGAAGAAGAAGAGTGATTTATACTTACTGTCGGGTAAAAGTCGTATTTCTATACTATCCGAGCCGTAAAGATTTGAAACACTGCAGTTGTAAGTGCCGAAATGCCTCGCTTCGCTCTCTCTTATTATCAAAGTGGACTTCGTCTTTCCATCCGTTAAGGTTTCTTCTAGAAACGCGTACTCCTAAAAATGTGTAAATACTTTGATTAGAAATGATCGAAAAGACTATAAATCGTACTGGCAAGATTTGTTCATGTCTCCATTGTTCCTCAACCAGGATAGAAGGTTTATAATCATAAATATGTAAGAAACAATCATAGGTATGGTCCACCCATTTGATTTTTGGGCTACTTCATACCTTGTCGCAGTGATAATCAATATGAAAGCTGCTATTCTCTCATGTATTATTGTCACTGACAAGGTACGAAGTGCCCCAGAAATCAAATTAAATAAATAAACAAATATTAGGGCACAATTTTTACACAAATTGAACAAGTCCCATAGTAAGCTCAATAAGGCTTGTGTTATGGGGACTAGACGACGACATATTTAATAGCTATATACTTAAATACATAGATAACATCCGAGTCTCAGGAAAAAATGTTTCTGCTCCCCACGGAAACAAATGCCTTTACCGGGATTCGAACCCGGGACCTCTAGCTTCGGAGGCAGTAGCACTACCAACTAGGCTAAACAGGCCGACATACAGGCTTTTTGGTTGACAATTGGTTGACGTACCTACAAAATGGTATTAATATTTTATTGATTTTAATTATTTTATGTTATTTTTAAGACATGCTAGCCTAATACTTCAACCTTTTATTTTAATTCCATTACATCGACAGTTTAATTTATTTTTATAATGATCCTTGGTATAATTATTATAATTAATGTAACTGACAATGTATGATTAGTACAAATAAAGACATATCATATCACATCAAAGAAGCACAACAAGCTAGCCTAATCTATATTGACAAGAGCATCGTGTACAGATAGTTTTGAGCCCCTCATTTACCAGGACAATTCTGCAGCTAACTGTAACTCTAATCCTTTCTATTCCTATTAGCTCAGATCAAACCCACGTAACTGAATCTACCACAATTCAATATACCTTTGTCACATACCTGGTTATAGAAGGAGTTAATCTCGTTTCCTCCGAACGTCCACAGCACGTAATCGGGTTTAGGGACAGAGAAGGATATACACTCTATCCTCACGCTGTCTCCCTCTACGCCGTATTGTGTTTGGTTTGACATTATTTTGGGTGGACCTTTGGAAAACACAGTCGTAAAAATTTCAGTATCCGCATATCACAATATAATAATTTGAGAACATCACTATCTTTAAGAACCAACCTTACAGAAGCGTATATTATATAGGACCAGTATAGCAACCAGCTAATTGAGTGTGCTGGTTTGCAACGGCTTTGATGAGTTAGTGGACGGAAATTAAAGTTTCTTGAGTTTTTCCTTAATGGATTCCAACTCAATAACTATTAAATAAAACGCATATATTATGACTTACTGTTTTTTAAGGTCTGTCAAAATGTTTATGTAGGTATTTAGTTGGAATAGCTTTGTCCTTCAGGTGGTTGCAAACTGACCCTGTTTTTGTAGCTGGTGTAACTACCTTACTCGGTGATGGACCATATGCATCTCGGTTTCACCACATTTTTTATGTAAAATTAGGCTGTCTAGCTTCAGTGTGGTTAACCCTTTATTGAGCTATTGACACGTTGGTCAAAACATAATGAAAACTTAAAAGCAAGCATCATAACTCAGTTGTACTGTGTGTTTACATATTGTATATGTTTTCAAGTTGTCAAACGCATCATTTTGCACATAGGCCCCACAAGCAAGAACTATTTCCGGCCTTTGGTAACGAAACACCTATTCATTCTTACATGATCCGTCGAATACAACTCTTAATTTTGTCGTTGTATAGTTGCTATTCGTAAGGGCTAAAATGAATTTATTTCATCATTTATTCTAAAACCATCTAGAAACATACTTTAAAAACACTCTTATTATCCTACACGTTTAGTTTTGCCTACATGATCCATTAAACACTACTCTTAATTTGCTCGTTGCATAGTTACTATTTAAATAGGTAATGATTTAAAAGGATTATAATAAAATGTCGCTAAAATTCAAACATAAAAATATGTTTTAAACACTCTTATTACCCACTTCAATATTAAAACTAGTATGACAAACTTTTCCGAGTTTCAAACTGTTCGCCAAGTCTGAAACTCCATGCATGCTAACGCATACCCGAGGTCGTGTGGAATACTAAATTATGGCAAATTGATCGGTCGATACGCTCAAAGGAAACTTGAGAAGAGTTAGACAAGCTATTATAGTATTGGTTATGCACGTTGCGTCTTGTACATTGAGATTCAATTGCTCAAAAGACTGTTCAGATAGAGAACACAATACGTTATTATTGCTGTTCGAACTGTTTCTCTGCATCTGATACAGTGGTTATTTTTTATTACAGATACCTATTCAATTATTTATAATTATAAACCGTAACAAACCTCTATTTACTAAAATACATTTCGAACCTTTCTCACAAACACAAAATAATATCAAAGGGACAAAAAGACAATCTAATTTTTGGTAGAATTAGGCTTATTGAATGATTATTTATAAGGCCATTAGTATTTTTATAAGGTACCTCTGTCTTTTTCTTTCGTAAGGCCGAGATAATAAAACTTGATAAATTACTTGTTACCGTCACAACTTTGTAGGACGAAGTTATTGCTAAAACATTTGATCTTACAGTCAACGAACCAGGTAACATTTTTGTTAGTCATTTTTGCTCGGGCTTTAACCTGTAAAATACTTCAGAGAGTTTGTATCATCCATTCCTGTAGACTGTCCATAAACGGATACCAACTAAAATTACTATTATACTACTAACTACTATGAATATTTCATATAGCTACTCATTAATATAAATATTTCACCCGTTAACTATTCTTTATTTTTATTCCTAAAAGTAAAGATATTCAGTCGTTTCGATTAATTTTTTCTGACGTGTTCGTGAGAATCTAGGCTATATTTTTAAACACACGAAAAACTAAACTGATCGTAGCGGAGCCGCTATATCCTACCGACTGCGCCATGTTTTATATGTACAGGGCAAAGGGAACGTAAGTTAAAGACGAGCGCTCCATTAAGACAGATGTATTAAAACAGTCTCAAATCACCCACAACATACTAAACCTAAAGAGACTAAACCGAAAGAACTAAAAGTTTGCAATGCTGTAGCTGTTTAGACGGACCAATTTTTTGCCGTCCTCAAAAAACCTTGGAGTTTTAAGCGCGTCACTTCCTCGATTGCATCAAACTAAAGGGGGTGATCTGCCTCAGTTTCTCTTGCCCTCAATTAATACTCAAAATCAACTTACCTCTCACATAAACCATAGCAGGCGCCTCAATGGTTTGATACCCCTCCGTACTAGCCCGACACCAGTATTGGCCCGCTGTAGCAGAGTTCACTGTGACAGTGAGATTAGATGATTTACCCACGTCCTGCACGGAAAATACTATAGATTAAACACAAAACCCTCCTTTTGTTGATAGTTTAAGGAAGATAAGAGAAACTGTGCTTAAGTTTTCGAATGAAGTATTGTGTTGGTGTTAGACAAAAGTTGAGGATTTATGTGTTCTCTTAAGCAGTCTTATTAACAACGTGCAAAATTGCATGCAAGCTTCATTACATTGCGGGTTATCGAAATAAAATAGTTTAATTGATGTATCAAGCCCCGCGATTTCACACTAAGTATTTAACTTTTGGAAATATCTTTGCAGAATCTATGTCCGATCCGATTCCAATTTTGTCTGAACTGGTTTAGCCATGATGCCTCAAAATAAATGCCAAGCTACTTCTTAAAAGAAATGAGAAGACCGAAGGGATTCAAAATCGTAGTTTTGGCGTTGTTATTTGCACTCGATTTTTGTCTAATTATAGAGCTAGGTAGAACATGTTTCGAGCCCTTCGGCCGCCGACGAAACCATGCTACGTAACCGGTTACGTGAGAAGAATTGTTTTTATTGCTACGAAACCAGTTACGTACAAAGAGGTTTTTTTCTTCCTACGAAACTAGCTCGAATTGAATTAAATTTCATAAAGTTCAAAGTATAATATTTTTTCGTCATATAGGTTTACAAAAGTTTTAAAAACAAGTTATTCCGCTCGTTTATAAAAAAAATAACCTCGAAGACCAACCTAACCGTCCGAGTCTAACCTATCCGTGATCCGAGTCGGTTTCGCCATTACCAATTCCCCGTACCCTCTCATATCTACCGCATGCTGGCTATGCGTTAAAGGTATTCGGTTGTTTGCCACACATTACACTATCGAGTTTCAATTCAATTCAAACTAGTTTCGTAGGAAGAAAAAAACTTCTTTGTACGTAACTGGTTTCGTAGCAAGAAAAACAATTCTTCTCACATAACCGGTTACGTAGCATGGTTTCGTCGGCGGCCGAAGCCGTTTCGAGATGTTACAATGCAGGTAATTCTAAGATGGAAAAATAAATTATTAACATTGATGATTGCTCATTGGGACATGGATCTCTTACTCTCGCTCGTATTTAATTGCGGAATTGCTAAAACTACTTAGTATTGTATCTGTGTATTGTTTTTATATTTCGCTAAATAAAAAAGATTAAGTTACGTACTATGGAAGAGCGGGACTTCCTGACACAGGTATTGCATACTTACTATAGGAATTCCCAACCTTTATTATTGGTGTAAACTTTATCGGTGAATAATTTTGCTTTTTTTATTTGTTACAATATCCCGACGAGAAGAGTGCATGGGACTTCTTCAGTGGCAAATGTAACCAAATAAGTTGGATTACAATTACTTACTACAACACCCTCGCCACGGTACAGCACCCACTCGATATTCGGCGTCGGATAACCGTCCACCAGGCAAGTTAATGTGGCTGAGGATCCCGTCTCGGCTTCAACGTCTCTCGGCCTTTGGCGAAACGTGGGGCCGTCTGTGGAAAACAACCTCATTTAGATCCAGTTTCCACCTATAAAAGTTATCTTAATGGTACCTGAGCTAACCCATATATCAATACAAGATACAAGTTTCCCCCTTGGGTTAGGTCAGATGGCAGTCGCTTTCGTAAAAACTAGTGCCTACGCCAATTTTTCGGATTCAGGATGCAACTGTACTGGGAATAATGGTAGATTGATGATGATAAAATGAGTCGATCAAGGAATGTGTAAATTGTAAATGTGAAAATCAATAAATTATTATAAGATGCATAATCGTATTTTCCACAATAATAGAGTTGTGACACGCGGACACCATAAGAATTTCTTTTGTATCTTGGTATTGACCGACCTTAAATGTAGCATTAAAAAGTAAAAATGTTTAGTAATACCAGGAAGCGAAGGAATAATGACAAAATTGACAGCAAGTCACGCACTGTAACATTCGTGTTGGCCAAGTTAATAATGCACTAATGACTTAAAACTTTTATGTTTTCCCCCTTCGTTTACCTTACTTATGTTCAGCTAGTTGACTATGTAACCCATAACTTACGCTTAGTAGTTAGTAGGCTATCTGCCGTTGAGTATGAAGAAAACTTTTCATAATTATCCTTGAGGACAATGGTTTTAACGAAAATAGGGCACAGCGTGATGTCTCGCCATTTGGGAAGTATCCACACAGAATATTGCAGCCATAATAACACCACTACTTAATCATTAGACATATTTTTCTTATACTAAGTCTTTGTTTTTATTAAAAATAGGATTGCTCTTGGCCAGCATCTAGCCAGGGGGCAAAGATGAGGCCAACGATGAAGCGAGCTCACTCAGAAGATGCCTATTCACTCGTGCCTTAAAAAGGTCCAGGTTATATGAACTCGGACATACAGATGCTGGCAGAGAATTCCCAACCTCAGAACCTTAGAAGTCGGTGGCAAACAAGCTGACAGCCCACCTGATGGTAAGTGGTCACTGCTGCCTATGTTATGACTGTACGCAAGGTCGCCAGAGCTCCCGAGGATGCGATTTGTTGAGAGCTCTCAGTCCCCTAACAAACTGCGTATGCCTCCAGCTGATGAAAGCTAGACGCAGCCCGCTACCTAATCCCAAGAATTAGCATAGGCACTATTTTATACGGAAGCGACGGAAGATTTGCCCAAATAAACATTAAAACAAAGCATTGAAAAATCATCATCATCCTAGCGTTATTTCCAGTACAGTTGCATCCTGAAGGATGCCAGGGGTCCGCTACCGATTCCCAAAAATTGGCGTAGGCACTAGTTTTTACTAAAGCGACTCCCATCTGACCTTCCAACCTAACGGGAAAACTAGATTTCAATTGGGATTAGGCTTGGCGAGTGAGTTGCCCAACTTG
Organism: Notocelia uddmanniana; assembly: GCA_905163555.1. Classification (NCBI taxonomy): domain Eukaryota; kingdom Metazoa; phylum Arthropoda; class Insecta; order Lepidoptera; family Tortricidae; genus Notocelia; species Notocelia uddmanniana. Next base: position 2,696,502 of record LR991074.1, on the reverse strand, counting down.
ACTGTTACAAGTTCTCAAGCCGCTCGAAGACCTCCAACCTGGCTTAAAGACTGCTATCATAGACAGCAGCTGGGATCAACGGCTTAGCGTGCCTTCCAAAGCACGGGCTCGCTCAGTTAGTAACTACTTAAAGCGGTCACCCATCCAAGGGCTGACCCCGACCATCGACATTGCTTAACCTCGCACACAGCACGCTGTATGCGGGCATCGCTATGCCACGAACGTTCTTCCTCGCTACGATTTCACAATGCTAATCGCTAATTCTTAAATCAATCAGGGATCGGCAGCGCGCTTTTGATTGTTATGGAGTCGCAAGCATCCATAGGCTACGGACGCTACGGTGTATGCTTACCATTAGGCAGGTCATTGCCACCACGGCATCCTCACTATTTCACGAAAGCCCTATTTTAGATATAATTATATTATCCTTGTATTATCTGTAGCTACTCGTATAACCATTACGTAACTTGTAATTCTTGGCTAAATGCCTAGACAGTAAGCCCTAATGGCGTCAAAGCCTTATTAAGATTATTTTGGATTAATAGCAATATTCAAATGACGGCATCGTAGAAATCAATACATTTAAGCAAATTAGCATATTATTTTGAATTGTGTTTTATGATACCCTTTGAACGCCAAGAGCCTATAACATGGTCGTGTGTCGTCGTGCCCACCACGCCAACAACCACTAAAAAGGTCGGCGTGAAGGTGTACTTTGATCATGAAAAAAAAACAATTATGAATTGTATTTATTTGTTTAACCGTTACATAAATTTTTGACACCTTGGTGTCTGAGTAACCTAATTCAAATATGATGGCGTTCAAAGGGTTAAGACGCCATTTTGAACAGGCACGGCAATAATAAGAATTGATTCTCTGATATATGATTCTTAAGAGGGCGCAGTACGCTCGGTCTGACTCGGTTCTCCATACAAACGTATTTACCCTCTCATTTTAAAACCCCATGCTAGTATAACATGAAAATTTGTATACACAATGGGATCCGGCATATCTAGGTCGGACCATAGTTTCTGTTGCTAGAAATTGTAAAAGAAAAAAAATACAGCGGCTTTATGAGTTTTTTACGGCTTGTATGAAAACCTTAATAATCAATGTATTTTTTCTCCATTATAATTTCAAGTAACAGAAACTATGGTCCGACCTAGATATCCCATTGTGTATACAAAGTTTCATGTTATTCTAGCCTGGCGTTTTAAAGTGAGAGCATACATACGTTTGTATGGAGAACCGAATTAAGGAAAATAGATCAGATGAAGAGAGAAACTTGACTTTAATTAAAGAAAACTTTATTTAGCAAGAGTTTCGTTCCGCCATTGCACCAAAAAAAAAACAAATCCACAGACAAGCATACCGCTAGTGCTGCGACACATATAAAGGGATGTGACATTGTATCTATAACACCCTTCCTCAATGTAACATCCCGAACTTATAACTACACAAGAAAATAGATTTTAGAAGAGAATGTTCTCAAACAATAAATCTTAATTCTTAACATGCTTTCATTGAACATGGACTTACACTACATAACATACAAAAACATATTTCTACAATTTTCAAACTTTAACTTGCTTAAAGACTTGGTACACAAATCAGCAATTTGCTTTTTACTTTCTATGTATCTTAACATAACAGTTCCTTCTTGAACTTTCTGTCTTATAAAATGGTATTTCAAGTCAATATGTTTCAACCTCTTATGATGTTCTGGGTTCTTTGCAATATAAATGGCAGACTGATTATCCTCAAAAACAATAACTTGGTCACATTTAAGACCCACTTCAATTAGTAAATTTTTTTATCCAACACCCCTCTGAAATGCCTTCAGCCAGAGCTACATACTCAGCCTCGGTCGAAGATAACGCCACACACTGCTGCTTACTTGATGACCATGAGACTGTACAACCATATACCTGCATTATGTAGCCTGATGTAGACTTCCGATCTCTGCTATCTCCACCCCAGTCTGCATCCGTGTAGCCAACTAAAGGCTCAGCTACACCCTTCCTGTATACTAACTTAAGACCCAATGTGCCCTTAATATACCTTAAAATTCGTTTCAAGCCCTTCCATACATCCTCTTTCACACATCCCTGAAACCGGCTTAAATAACCTAGCGCATAACATATGTCAGGACGAGTCCCTAACATAGCATACATAAGGCTTCCAATGAGCTTCCTGCATCTTTGTGTCAACTCTTCATTTTGCACATTAGTCTTTTCAATTCTTGTTCCTGGCTCCATTGGCGTAGACACCGGTTTACATTCTTCCATATTGTATTTCCGTAGTATCTCTTTTAGATAATCTTCCTGATCAATAACTATTGTGGTCTCTCTCTTTCTTATGTTAATGCCCAGATATTTAGATACCCCATTCATATCTTTCATATCAAAATTTTGTTTTAGAGTATTTTTCAACTTTTTAATTTCTTCATTATTTTCTGAAATCAGTATGATATCATCCACGTACAGTAAAACATAGAATTTAATTCCTTCCTTGTAGTACAGGCAATGATCACATTTGCTACGTTGTAATCCTTCAGCAATCATCAACTTATCAAATCTTTCGTTCCAATATTTTGGAGATTTTCTTAATCCATACAGTGATTTCTTTAGCTTCAGGACCTTGCCATCCATCATTGTCTTCATTCCTTTTGGTTTCTCCAAGTATACTTCTTCGTCTCTGTTGCCATTCAGGAAGGCACTTTTCACATCCATTTGTTGCAAATTTAAATCACATTGGCTTGATATTGCCAGTAAAATCCGTAACGTCGTCAGCTTAGCGACTGGAGCATACACATCTGCATGATCGAACTTATCTTCCTGTTTAAAGCCCCGCGCCACCAGTCGTGCTTTATAAACCACTTTATTGTCATCACCATTTTTAACCTTAAACACCCACTTACTATCAATAGCCTTCTTCCCTTCAGGTAAGTTTGTCTCCTTCCATGTGTTATTTCTTTCTAACGCTTCTAACTCCTGCTATATAGCTGTCAACCATTCCTTTCCATCCTTTCCATTAATAGCCTCTTCATAAGTTAAATTCTCTTCTCCTTGCGCCAACAATCCCACTTCAAAATCATCCATCCACTTAGGTTTCTTCAAAGTTCTTCTATTTCGCGTCCTTATTTCCCCTTCCTCAGACTGACCCTTATCTGGACTAAACCACTCTTCAAGGTATTCTTCATCGAGATACTCATTTTCATCTTGGGACCTCTCTCTATTTTCTAATACTCCTTCCTCTTCTGTACCCTTTTCATCTTTCTCTATCTCTTCTGTTCCTTTTTCTTCCCTTTCAGCATCTTTGTCATTCTCATCTGTCTTGTGCTGTTCCACTTCTTCAGTAAGTTTGCTCTCTTCTTCTGTTTCAATTACATCATGATCTGTCTCTTCTTGCAGCATTTCACTTTTCTTCTTAGGTGTTTGACCTTCTTTATTTTCTTTATCTTCTGCTGCTGTTACTAATATAACATCCCTGTGAGTTTCCACTTCTCCTTCACTTTCAAACCACACTCTATATCCTTTTGTCGTTGTTCCATATCCTACAAATCTTCCCAACTTTCCCTTTGGATCCCACTTTCGTCTCCTCTGTTTCGGAACATGAGTGTAAACCTTAGCTCCAAATATTCTCAAAGTGCTAAGATCAAAGCTTTTGTTGTACATTAATTCATACGGTGTCTTATCCTTTTGACTGCTGGAGCCTGTTCTGTTAATTGTGTACACAGCATCGTTTACCGCCTCAGCCCACAGTTCCTTACCTACATTTGCGTTAATCATCATTGTCCTGGCAGCTTCCACAATAGTGCGCATTTCTCTCTCAATCCGGCCGTTCTGTTCAGGTGAATAAGCTACCGTGACCTCATGTACAATCCCTTTCCTTACAAGCATCCCTTTTACTTCCTTATTTTTAAATTCACCACCACCATCTGTACGCATCCTCTTTACCTTGCATTCAAACTCGTTCTCAAATCTTTCAATAAACTCTGACAATCTTTCTTTCGTCTCATACTTATTTTTAAGGAAATACACATACCGATAACTGCTGTAGTCGTCCTTCACTAGTAGGAAGTATGATGATCCACCGAGGGACTTGGTCTCCATAGGTCCACACAAATCTACATGGATCAGCTCTCCTGCGCACTCTGCACGACTATCACTGTTGGAAAACGGTAACCTATGCTGTTTGCCCTGTATGCAAGATGTACATTGATCAATCTGCCCTTCATATTGAACATTATTTCTGCTCAATATTGCTTTAATGTGCTTATAATTTTGATGAGCCATACGCTCATGCCATGAAGATAAACTCAGTAAAGCAATACTTTCATTTTGTTCAGAGTTACATTCAAGTTTAAAATCCATCACATATAAATTACCTTCTCGTTTGGCCAAAGCCATAACTGACCCATTTAAGAGGAATTTACAATAGTTTTCATTTGATAAGACTACATATCCACGATCAACTGCACTTACCAATGAAAATAAATTTGCATTTAAATCGGGGACATATAACACATCTTTCATTACAGACGGCACATATTCAGATCCATTAAAAGCTAGCAAATTTATATCACCTACCCCTTCGACATTTAATTCCATTCCGTCTCCCACAACAACCTTTTTACTTACTATGCGAAAATTAGACAGCAGGTTTTTATCATATATCATGTGGTCACTTGCTCCCGAATCCATAATGAAATTAAACTTGTTTTTAAGTACCGGCTGGACTATAAATGCATTCTTATTTACTGAAGCACAACTTTTGGCAATATGACCTGTCTTTCCACATTGGTAACATTTTACTTGCTGGCTGCACTGTGTAGCTATGTGACCGACCTTATTACACTTATAACACTTTCTTTGCTTACATTCACGCTTTAAATGACCGACCCTACCACACACAAAACACTTTTGAACACTATTGGTTTCCTGACCCGCTCCACCTTTGCTTCTCGATACGAACGCTGACGATGTGGTGACTTGTTCGGACTGTCCACCCCGCTCCTCTTCAATAAGTAGTCTTGATGTTAATTCTTTCAAATTTTGTTGATTATCTGGTACAGATTCCCAAGCGCTAACAAAATGTTTGAACTTATCAGGCAATGACATCAGTATTTTAGTTATAATCATCTTTTCGGATGGTGCTTCATTCAAGTTTCTTAGCTGGTTCGCTATCTCTTCTAAATTTGATATAAATTTCATCACAGGCTCTCTTTCGTCAAATTTTAGGTTAAAAAACCGCTGTTGCACCAAGTGTACGCTTACTTTTGTAGAAGGTTCGTATAACGTGGTTAACCTTTCCCACATGTCATGACTGGTCGTGCACGACGATAAATATGACAGGACCTGCTCGCCGACCCGCGTTACAATGATTTGTTGTGCCTTGCAGTCTTTATCTAACCATATTTCTTTCTTCTTTTCATCTGTTTCAGTGGGTTTCTCGCTGCCGTTTACGATTCCAAACAGCTTTTTCGCTCGTAAGATAACTGACATTTGAAACTTCCATGCCGCCCAATTTTTTCCGCTCAGTATTACAACCGACTTATCTTCGTCTTTCTCCATGTTTACTCTCACCAGAACACGTCGCAATATACCGCCGAACGTCGTTCTTTTATAGACAGGTACGCCGCTTTCCCGCCGGCCGTGCTGTGACGCCTTCACTTCACTTCAACACACCAAGTATGACGCTTTGCCGCCGACCATACTATCACGAAAACTTTAATTTAACTTCTCTAATCTGGGCCCATAACCAATTAAGGATCAGATGAAGAGAGAAACTTGACTTTAATTAAAGAAAACTTTATTTAGCAAGAGTTTCGTTCCGCCATTGCACCAAAAAAAAAACAAATCCACAGACAAGCATACCGCTAGTGCTGCGACACATATAAAGGGATGTGACATTGTATCTATAACAAACCGAACGTACTGCGCAGTCTTAACGAAGACCGATAACATATTTTTATTTACAAAACTTAGTGCTAATAATACAAAAAACCGGCAAAGTGCGAGTCGGACTCGCGCACCGAGGGTTCAGTAAAAATATTTTTACCCATCGTTACCCTACACGTGACGTGGTGGTGCTAAAAGTGCAGCAAAACTGGCAACCGTACTGTCTTCTCGAAGATCTCAAGGTTGAAAAATAAATGCCATACGATCATTAGTACAAAATTAGCCAATTACCATATAACAGACGTGTGAGTGAGCGATTCCCACATGAACATCTGTCAAATAATTGCACAGTACAGCGTTCCTCTCACCACCTCACATTATCCCACATGATGGCCATAAAAGTAATCGATAGTTCTTATACTTAGTCCACGCAAAGGTCAAACCGTTAACGCAAAGTTCACGCGTAACGTTACTAGTTAATTATACGACGTGCACACGGTCGCTGCAAAGTTAAAAAGCAGGGGTCGTCAACATTCGGCTCGCACAAGTTTCGCCTGTTTTCCGCCAGCTACCTTGAGGTCTTACAAATTGACAACATCGTTTTTTTTAGAGAGCTTTTTCCTTCAAACCTTCAAGAAAAGAGCGTACTCCCATCTTAAAGGCCGGCAACGCATTTACAACCCCTCTGGTGTTGCGAGTGTCCATGGGCGGCGCTAATCGCTTACCATCAGGCGAGTCGTCTACTCGTTTGCCACCTATGTCATAAAAAAAAATAGAGATTTTTTATAGCTATTCGTTTTCAAGGTATTCATGAAATTGTGAAGAAAGCTTACCACCGTCTGTATGACGTTATTAGGCTGAATTGTGACAGAGCGCACAAAAAACACAGCAGTACACTTCCTTTAGTAAATCAGCCTTACTAATAGTACCTACTTCTGTATGATTTTTTTTACTCTGTGATGCCTTATGACTTACTGTCTTTTAGAATGAGGAACTATTGAAATATTTTTTTGGTTATACTTAATTTTGTTATCCTCTATTTGATTTTATTGGAAAAACGCCCGCTTAAAAAATATATACGCAAATGCGTATGATGCGACCCGCGAAGCAAACGAAAAAATATTTTTTGCCTTTGACTTAAAAAAGGTTGGAGGCCTCTGGTTCATATGAAACTAGTGAGGAGTTGCAACTTAGTAGCTTAGTTGGGTAATACAGCTGTTTTAGATTAGAACAGCATTAAAGCTATAAAGATGGGGTAGAACGGGACGAAACGTTTTTTTTATACTGCGACGGTGGCGAACAAACACCATAATCCACCGGTCCACCGGATGACAAGTAAACACAGCAGCCTATGGACGCCCGTGACTCCAGAACGACAGCGCGCCGCTGACCCTTTTTAGATTGGACGATTTGTTGTAGACAGATAGAGACTGCAGGGTCCCACTCCCAATACAGTGCATCTTCGGGAGCAAACCACATACCTATAGAGGAAGTCAATTTAAAAGGGAACATATAGGGTGAGCTCTTCATCGCCGGCCTTAGCTTTGCCCCCTGGCTACATGATGGCCAAGAGCAATCCCATTTCTAGTAAAAAAAGTAAAAGTAGTTTATTCTTCAAATTAGGCATATTACATGCACCTATGAACGTCAATAAACTACCACCGGTTCGGAAAAATATACCTCTGCCACGAGAAGAACCGGCGTAAGAAACTCGGCGAGGTGTCATTTTTCCAAAACAATATACATTATATAGTTAAATATAAAATTACATTACTACAAAATAACTTAAATAACAATGCTACAGTAGAAAATATATTTTCGCGATAGTTTACCCGTGCAGGACGCTATCACTGCCAAACATCCCTATCCATGATGTAATCGTTCTAATCTTATAATATGCTCTTGAAATAAGTGTTTGTTTTACTACAGATTTGAATTTAGAATTGCTAAGTTCAGTAATGTGTTTAGGAATTTTATTGTAGAATTTGATACAATTTCCCAAGAACGACTTTTTCGCCTTTACTAGTCTATAGAAGGTTATTTTGAGTTTCCCAGTGTTTCTCGTGGCTATTGGTTTATCAGCGTTCGTTGGAAAATTGCCCAAATTCGTCCTAACATACATTATTATTTCAAATATGTATAGGGACGGCAGGGTTAGAAAATCTATTTCTTTGAAAAATTCTCTTAATGAATCACGCGACCCCAAGTTAAGGAAGACTTCAGCTAGGGTTCCGTCTAGGAACCCTTATGGTTTCGCCATGTTCGTCTGTCTGTCTGTCCGAGGCTTTGCCCAGTGGCTGTTAGTGCTAGAAAGCTGCAATTTGGTATGGATATAGAAATCAATAAAACTGACACGTCATAAAAAAATCTAAAAAATAATAATAAGGGAATGTGGGGATGCAATTTATTTCTTGCTTCAACCCTATGGTGTGGAGTATTGTTGGATAGGTCTTTCAAAATTAATAGATGTCTTCTTCAAACACTTTTCATAAAGTGAATATTTTCGAAAATTATCACTCCAATAGAAAAAAAAATTGTGTCCAGGAGGGACATTTTAGCTATTAAACTATGGGTCCAAAAATTATGAAAAAAATCATGAAAGTAAAGCTTAATAAAGTATTTAAATGAAAACTATAGCGGACATGATCAGTTGAGCTGTTTTTAAGTTATCATAAAAAGTCTTCCCTTCTTAGTAAAAAACGTATGAAACGCTGCGAAGGCATTCACTTTTGCTTGTTATTGTTTTTTTTGTAAGTTCATTAGGCAACTACGGAACCGTACACTGAGCAGGGCCCGACATGCTCTTGGCCAATTTTTAATAAAAAAAAATATATAACTTTTCTTTTTATTGCCTTGAATCTACCGACAGTAAAAGCTAATAATTGAATTCGTTGTGAATGAAAAAGGTAGTTCTTTCATATCCATCCACCTAGCGTTATTCCCAGTACAGTTGCATCCTGAAGGATGCCTGGGGTCCGCTACCTAATCCCAAGAATTGGCGTAGGCACTATTTTTTACGGAAGCGACTGCCATCTGACCTTCCAACCCGAGGGGGAAACCAGACCTTATTGGGATAAGGCTTGTCAAGTGAGTGGGCAACTTGACTGCTAGAAGTTCTCAAGCCACCCGGAGGCCTCTAACTTGGCTTAACGACTGCTATCATAGACAGCAACCGGGATCAACGGCTTAACGTGCCTTCCAAAGCACGGGAGCGCTCAGCTAGTAACCACTCAAAGCGGTCACCCATCTAAGGACTGACCTCGCCCGACATTGCTTAACCTTGCATACCGCACGCGGTACGCGATCGCCGCTGGGCCACGAGCGCGAAAAAGGTAGTTCTTTCATATAATAAGAGTGTTTTTAGTCATTAAGGAATCTGATTTTATCATAACCTTGGCTTCTTTGAAGAAGCAAAAAAAGGGTTCTGTGATTTACGAGTATAACAATATTAATACAAATTATAGTTGAGATAACGAATTCTTGGACCAAAAAAGGGTTTTTTTTTGGAATAGGGTTTATTCATTAGGATATTTTTTGCAAATTTTAACTGAAATGATTACTCGTCTATCATCAAAGGAACTCGTCTGCTTTTACAATTAAAAACCTTAATTAATTTCGAACTTTGCCCCCGGAGAAATGGCAATGTTGGCCAATAATAAGATTTTTTATAATGTTTTATTTCTTATTGAGAATATATATCATTCGTATGCTGGAAGCTTAGTTAAATAAGGTATACTCGTATGTGTATAATAAATATATAGACAACATATAACCTTATTGATAGTCCACTGGTACAGTCTGACATTTATATGTATAAATAAATGTTTTGGAAAGACGTATTATTATTATTGAGCATCTTTGGCGGCCGAGATTTAAGAGGCTGTAAGAGAGGGTCGATTTTTTAAACGAGTACATCGCGAGTTCACAGTTGGTATTATTTTACGACGTCGGTGGCAACAAGCTTCAGGCCCGCCTGATGGTAAGCAGGCACTGCAGCCTATGGACGCGTACAACTCCAGAGGTATCACATGATCGTTGCCGCACATTGAAAAAACCGGAGCGTCCGTAGGAGGAAATTTTTCTGAATTCGTACCGAACGCGACCATTTAGGTTCTAAGGGGTGAGGATGAATGCCGCCAACGACGAGCGGTGCGACGGTAGAAAGCGGCCGTGGCCATCATGTCAAAGAGTTCCATTTCAGTTTGGTGTTGAACCACTATTAATATATTGTCACTTACATGCGACTTCTAACGATTTCGTATCAGCGCTCTTCCCGACAGGGTTGTGTACCTCGCATTTGACAGTCGCTTCGTTAAATCTTTTGGATATATTCGGTAATATCTGAAACAAAAAACATGCAGTTAAAAAAAGAACATACAACGGAATTGAGAACCTCCTTATTTTCGGTCGAAGACTGTCAAAAATACATGACAACGCGCAGCGCCTATGAACACTTATGACACTTGAGGAGCAATCATACATATAGGTAAGTTACCACACACTCCATTTTAATCCAACCGCGCATAGTTAAAACAATTTCTCAAACGCTACATGGCAAGAATTTTAATATCAAAAAATATTTATATCCTGACATTGCAGCGTACGAGTCGTGCCTTATGTAAAATGCATATTGCAGGTTTTTGGAGTGCCAAGAAGGGAAATTTTTAAAGTTGTAGCTTTATGCTGGCCTTTAGTGCTATACGTGAGAATTTTTATTTAAAGTGGCACTTAGTTTTTATTACAATATGTTCATTAGTTTACCTACGTTATTTATTTTACGCTAGAGTAAGTGTTATTTATTTCAGGGAGAATGAGTGTGTATTTTGTCGCATTATGCATTTTATCGAGGTTTTTGTTTATAGTTAGTAGTGAAAAAGTATATTTATGACAATAAAAAAAAAATGAATTTAGGAGAAGGTTTTCGCCACACGTCAACCAAACGTAGTATTCGTTAAGTATCACTATAATATTTAATGAAATTATGTCATTTGATGGTAAGTGTAGTAGTTAGTAAGTGCGACTGGTGCAATTTTCGTAATCATGCAGTTTGACGAGCAAAGTCGCGAGCCGAATCTGTAGGTATATGATCTCAAACAACGTAAAAAGTTAAGTGGTTAATGTTCAGTTATGTTTGTGTGTAAAGTGTGTTTGCGCTCTCTTGAAAGGGTATCCAGGGAAGACCAGTGTCTAGGTACTCACAAGCCGACGGGATTAATACCTAGAGGTACATGCACTAATACTCTAAGTTTACCCACAGCGTTCAGAGTTCATAAAGCGCATATAAATATCTGACACGACTACTATAGAGTCCCTAGAAACGTTCAAGGGCCGTTATGAAATTTTAATATTGTGTGGCTTTGTATATTGACGCTGTTGATTTTACTACCTATTCAAAGTTTAACCTTAGAGATCATGATAAATCATATCGCAACCCACGACTAGTGTTTTCAACCAAGACTTACACAAATTGGAACCTAGTGTGCGTATTTCACCTTAAACTGACGTGCCTTGGTTAACAGATGAGATGCTGTGAGGTCTGGAAGCTGCATAAATTGTGGTTTATTTTAAACCACATATTTTCTTACGTCGTACCTAAAGTGACGTTTTATGAACGGTTATATAGTTTTAATCTTCATGAGAAAAACTAGAGAGAGATAGTATGTGTATGAAAGGTCGTCTTTCTGGAGCTTTCAATTTTATACTCTGACATTATATTAAAAACGTCCTGTTGCTATTTTTAAATACCGCTAAAATTGTACCATTATCTGTCACTTGTGTTTGTTAATTTGGACATCCGTATGCGTAAGGTGGTCAACTGAGGGTTGACTTATTAATCTTATTATACAAAGGTCATCAAGAACCTGAACAGTACATAACATTGCGGTTATATACTTTTCACTCAAAAGTGGCACTTTTGTTTTTTCCGAGCCCGATTTATGGTCACACTTGATTCTGAAAGGAAAAAAATCTTTAAATTCCAATTGGTCACATGCTTTTATTTACGAATAATTTGCCCTATTAATCGTAGTATGTCTGTGTAGTTCAAATCTTGCATCAGAATTTTAGACCAGTTATCCACAACCGATTGTGCTAACCCGGAAACCTGGACCCGGGTATGTCCTAAAACTACAACCACCGGGGGATGGGCAGCAGATTATGGCATTGTGACATTTACCCCTCATGAAATTGGGGGAAGCCTATGTCAAGCAGTGGACTTCCTTTGGCTGATATGGTGGTGATGAACCATCACAATATAGTGTACACATAGAAATAATATGAAATATTTTTCTACATAAAAATCAAATGCAGGAATAATCTGAGATTTTCAAATAATGCGAAAAAAAGTAAAAGACCGTCTGACATGTAAAACACCCAACTTACCAGTTCATTTCTCACGGCGCCAGCAATTTGCTCGTTGTTGAGAAACCACCTGTATGTCAGGTTGTTAGGGTTGGCACTCGCTTGGCAGCCTGGAACAAATTTTGGTATTAGACTTTTGCATATACGCTTATAATCCTGGCAACTAAACAGCTCAATTTTTCAAATTGAGTACCATTCGCACTGGAGTACAAAAATGCTTTAAACGCTGTCACATAAACTTCGGTATGGATTTACACTATAAACCCCAGGTAAGACGCCCGTGTGGTGCCGGGTTGGAATAATGATAAATAAAATAATAAAACCATTTATTTCAGACTCAAAGAATCCATATTTGTTAGTACATTACAGACTTAAGGATGATTCACAGTAGGCCGTTCCGTGTCCGGGTCGGCCCGTTTTCTTCTAGAGAAATACGCCGGCCGTTGCGTTTGCTCTCATAGAAAACGGGCCGGCTCGGACACGGAACGGTCTACTGTGAATCATCCTTAACAGAGAAACAATTAAGTAGTACGTGTTAGTATTATAAAATTATTAAAAATGTTCAAATTTTTAAAAAATGTCATTAGGATTTGAACCCTCTTGCTTAAACATTAAAGACGCTCTTTAACTGGACCATTTTAATACAATTTGGTTAAATCAAATGATTTTAAATATAGCCAATTCTACATCCTCCCCGTCACAATGCCAACCCAGTACCTCAACAATGGGCTGTCCAGCCGTCCAAAGTCAAAGTCAAAGTCAAAATATTCTTTATTCAAATAGGCCTAGCAACAAGCACTTTCGAATCGTCAGTTATAACATGTATTAACATATATATTAATTAATTATTTAGAGCAATTTATTGATGCTATTATTATTCTTTAAAATTATTTTGTAGTAAAATTCACAATAGGATCGTCAAAACATAAATAATAATAATAATAAAAAAATATATAAAAAATAGAAATCTAGACAGTTTCTAGAATAAAATTAAAATAAAAAAAAAGATCATATTAATATTTAATGCCATAATGATTAATTCATTAATATTTCAGTCACAATTAATCCCACGGTGTTTTATCATTCATGTAGTCATGTGTGCTATAATATGCTTTCGATATGAGTTGACGCTTTACATAATTTTTAAATTTATTAATAGATAATTCAGTTACGTTTCTTGGAAGCTTATTATAAAACTTCACACCATTACCCATGAATGATTTTCTAATTTTCTGGAGGCGAGTGGTGGGCACCGCGAGTTTGTGTTTATTTCGAGTATTAATATTATGTATGTCACAGTTCTTCCTGAAATTTACAATGTTTTTATGTACATACACAATATTATCATAGATGTATTGACAATGCAATGTCATTACATTAATGTTCTTGAACTTATCTCTAAGTGAGTCTCTATGGTTCATTTTATATATTGCTCGAATAGCCCTCTTCTGCAGAACAAAAATGGTATTAATATCTGAAGCACTGCCCCACAGTAAAATACCATACGACATAATACTGTGGAAGTAACTAAAATATACTAATCGAGCTGTCTTCACGTCTGTCAGTTGGCGGATCTTGCTCACGGCAAAAGCTGCAGAACTCAGTCTATTCGAGAGATTAGCAATATGGGGACCCCATTGGAGTTTGGAATCTAATGTTAATCCAAGAAAAACTGTACTATCCACTAGTTCCAATTCCTCATCTTTCACAATGACACTTGTTTGATTGTGCTTAACGTTAGTCGTGACAAACTTGATACATTTGGTCTTTTTCTCATTTAACAATAAATTGTTGACATTGAACCAATTAACTACTTTAGCAATAGCATTGTTTATATCATTATTAGCTTGTTGCTGTCGTTTGACTTTGAATATAAGAGAGGTATCGTCTGCAAACAATACTATATCATGGTGGGTCTTTACGAGGTATGGCAAGTCATTTATGTAGATAAGGAATAGGAAAGGTCCCAATATTGATCCCTGCGGTACACCCATCGAGACCACTGATCCCGGTGATCGCTGTCCATTCACATCGACCCTTTGTATTCTACCATATAGATAAGATTTTAGCAAATTCAGTGCCGATCCTCTAACTCCATAGTAGTGCAGTTTCCTGATTAATGTTTCATGACATACGCAGTCGAAGGCCTTGGACAAATCGCAAAAAATACCTAAGGCATCCTGTGACTCTTCCCAGGCATCGAATATATGTTTAGTTAGCTCAACAGCCGCGTCGGTTGTCGAGCGACCCCGCGTAAAACCAAATTGCTTATTATGCATTAAATTGTTTGTATTAAAATGTCTTATTAATTGGGACAAAACTAATTTTTCAAAAATTTTACTAAATGTTGGTAGCACAGATATTGGTCTAAAATTAGTAGGGTCAGAAGTGCTACCTGATTTAAATAAAGGAGTTATTTTACTATGTTTCATTAGATCAGGAAACTCACCGCAGTCAATACTGTTATTAAATACAACTACCAAGTCAGGCGCTATGACTTCTATTAGAGATTTGACAGCATGGACAGAGACTCCCCAGAGATCACCAGTTTTTTTGACATTAATTGATTTAAACGCCTTTATTACATCTGGGGTACTAACATATTCAAAATGAAGATTTCCACTACATTCTGAGGCGTTATCTTGTAACAATGTAACGGCAGACGAAGGTGAAGAATTTAATGTCTTTGTTGTGGATACTGGTATCTCAGTGAAAAATTTTTCAAATTCTGTTGCTACTTCTAAACTTGAATCTATAATTTTGCCATCAATTTTTAGTTTAAGATCATTCATTTTGTGCTTTGATCTACCAGTTTCCACATTAATTAATTTCCATGTTGTTTTGATAATGTCCGAACTATTTGTAATTTTCTGGCTTATAAAATTACGTTTAGCTATATGACAATCTATTTTAAATTTCTTAGAATATTGTTTGACATGTTCCTTAAATTCATCACTCATATTAAACCGGCGTTCCTCATATAAAGCATACAGTGCTTGTCTACGTTTATGTAAGTCCTCAGTAGCCCACTCACTAAAAACTGATCCTTCCAACATCCTCAGGATACTATTGTGACTGCCTCTCACTCATCTCAGCAGTGAGGCGACCCTCTTGCGTATGATGGCATGGAAGCCATCAGTGTGCGCTTCGGCAAACATGCCGGACGCACTGCAGTGCCGAGGCAGCTTGAACAGCATCCTGAAGATATTGTTGTACTGGACTCTCAACGAAAAGCACCACCCACTTTCTACCCTTTGTTGTCGTAAGAGTCGACTATGGGGACCGGGTTGATCTCGATTGTGGGCGATGGGCTAGCAACCTGTCACTGCAATACCACATTTTTTTCCATCTATAAATGTAGAATTGCTTAAAGTGGCATTGAAATTAATTTTCTTTTGCTCTGCATACCATTTTTGGAAATATAGGTGTGAGTTTATGACTGTATGTTATGTTTACACCAGAGATATAGCATTAAAAAAACCAATGTATAAATCTGTAAGTTTTCAAAATGAAAAAAATGCTCTTGGCTCTCCAAATAAATAAATAAATACAATACAATTACAATAAGTTATTGTTAACACCATAGTTACGAGTCAAGTATTAGGGATGATTCACAGTAGACCGTTCCGTGTCCGGGCCGGCCCGTTTTCTATGACAGCAAACGCAACGGCCGGCGTATTTCTCTAGAAGAAAACGGGCCGGCCCGGACACGGAACGGCCTACCGTGAATCATCCTTTATGCCATATTAAATCAATAATAATACGTAAGTACCCTTTTAAATTTATTGTATTTCTGTACGTATTTAATTTATGTATGCTTTTATGGACAGCTATACACGTCAACTAGCAGACCCGAAGTTAGTCTGGCGGAAGACCATAGAGCTAGATTAACCCGGCACTATACCGAAGATATCCAGGACATCAGCCTGTACGAGATTAGAATGGCTCTTAAGCAGCTGAGGAACAACAAGGCACCCGGTGAAGACGGAATTAAAGCTGAACTCCTGAAGGCGGGTGGAAAACCAGTCCTTAGGGCCCTTCGAAAGTTGTTCGACTCCGTCTTACTGAAAGGGAAAACCCCAAAGGCATGGAACAGAGGTGTGGTGGTGTTGTTCTTCAAAAAGGGTGACAACGCCTTACTGAAGAACTACCGACCCATCTCACTTCTGAGCCATGTCTATAAGCTGTTTTCAAGAGTCATTACGAACCGTCTCGCACGCAGGCTAGATGACTTCCAGCCTCCCGAACAAGCCGGATTCCGAAGAGGCTTTAGCACCGTAGACCACATCCATACGCTCCGTCAGGTTATAAAGAAGACTGAGGAGTATAACCTGCCCCTCTGTTTAGCGTTCGTGGACTACGAGAAAGCCTTCGATTCGATTGAAACGTGGGCTGTACTACAATCTCTCCAACGGTGCCAAGTGGACTACCGCTATATCGAAGTGCTGAAGCGTTTGTACGAGAACGCCACTATGTCAGTCCGACTCCAGGACCAGAGCTCAAATCCTATTCCGTTGCAACGGGGAGTCAGGCAAGGAGATGTTATTTCTCCTAAACTGTTCTCCGCTGCACTGGAGGATGTTTTCGAGACTCTGGACTGGAGAAGGCTAGGCATCAACATAAACGGCGACTATCTCACTCACCTTCGGTTTGCTGACGATAGAGTAGTCTTGGCTGAGACCATGGAGGATTTAAGTACAATGCTCAATGACCTCAGTAAAGCCTCCGAGCGAGTTGGTCTAAGGATGAACATGGACAAGAAGAAGATCATGTCAAATGTCCAAATCGATGTCCCAACTCCCTTAAAAATCGGACACTTTACGCTCGAAGTTGTAGACCATTACATATACCTAGGACAGACTGTCCAGTTAGGTAGGTCCAACTTCGAGAAAGAGGTTAATCGTCGAATCCGACTCGGCTGGGCAGCGTTCGGGAAGCTACGGCACATCTTTTCGTCCAATATTCCGCAGTGTCTCAAGACGAAAGTCTTTGACCAGTGTGTGTTGCCAGTAAAGACATATGGCACTGAAACGTGGTCGCTTACTATGGGCCTCATAAGAAGGCTCAAAGTCACCCAAAGGGCCAGCGCTATGATGGGAGAGAGCTATGTTGGGAGTTTCTCTGCGTGATCGCATCAGGAATGAGGCCATCCCCAGCAGAACCAAAGTGACCGATATAGCCCTCCGAATCGCTAAACTTAAGTGGCAGTGGGCGGGGCACATAGCACGTAGAACCGATGGCCGTTGGGGCTGAAAAGGTTCTCAAGTGGCGACCACGTACCGGAAGGCGTAGCGTGGGCAGGCTCCCCACACGGTGGACTGATGACCTTGTGAAGGTAGCGGGTGTCCGCTGGATGCGGGTGGCGCAGGACCGGTCATTGTGGAAGTCTTTGGGGGAAGCCTATGTCCAGCAGTGGACGTCTTTCGGCTGACATGATGATGATGATGATGATGATGACGTATTTAATAACTTCGTCTATCATTACAGGGTATATAAATATATAAATTATAATCTGAACAATAACGGATAAAAATTGTCGGGTGGGCAATGTAACCTGGTATTTTTTTTAAACCCGGTTTTCAAACATTGCCCAGCGCCAAAAAGAGCTCAGGATTGTTTTATTACTGTTGTTTTATTTCCTTTTGTTGAGTAATATATTGAGTAATAAAAAAAAAAAGAATATTTGTATTGTTTTGTATTGTTGCCACCTTATATTTTATCCGACTGCGCAAGAAAAAGAGAGTAAATGCTTTCAAGATAAATTATTTAAATAAAATAAATAAATATTATAGGACAATTTTTACACAAATCAGACTAGTGCCATAGTACCTAAGCTCAATAAGGCTTAAGATGAATGTTTTATAAATACGTAAAAAACATTAAAATTTAACTCCTCAACTCACCGACGGCTAAGGTATCCCCTTCCTGTATCCTTCCGCTTGCTGCGCCGGATTTGATGAAAACACGCACTTTAGGAGCATATTGAACCTGTAACAAATATGAAACATTAGTTTTTACGCATCCGCTTACGCTACGTTTAAGCTAGCCTGGTGGTTTAAGCATGATTTAAGGTAAAATACCAGGTTCTTGACAAAATCCTAATGGCCAATGGATGACACGTATTGATCATCTCTGTCATTATGACATAAGATTGAAAGTGCCATGTACCGGGTTAGTGTCAAATACTGGGAAATTTACTTTATTTATTTGAAATATATCTTATTTTTATATCTAGACATGGTAAACTCATCATCATATCTGCCGAAGGACGTCCACTGCTGGATATAGGTCTCCCCCAAAGAGTGCCACAGTGACCGATCCTGCGCCACCCGCATCCAGTGGACTCCTGCGACCTTTACCAGGGTACCAGACAGACATACAGACATGACAGACACGACAGATTATTATCTTTTTTTGTATCTGTCGAGAATAAATTATGCTTCTTCATTACTTATTTCTAAAAATAATTAGTCACACATCTAACAAAACAAAAAAAACAGTTACTATTTTAATAATAGGGCTGTAAGTGACAACTGAATGAGTTTTCGTAGTGACGCAGTTTCATTACAGTTCCATATTTCTGACGGCAACAACTGGCAAAATAGATGATACAAGCCTTACCCTAATAACCTATGTAAACCAGTAACTATGTAATATAGATCCCATCAAAAACATAAATGTGAAAATGGCAGCCAAGTTCACAGACAAAAGAATTGAGATCTACATGGGCGCCAAGTTCCGTAGATAATCTGAAAAGTTGCCAAGTTTGGCACTAGATTGTTTACAGTTAAACTAATTTACTGCGGCTTAATGAATTTTGAGCCTTAACTTGGCAGTTTTCTATGTAGTATGTTATAATACCATAAAATCTGTTGGATATTTAAGAAAACTGCCAAGTTAAAGCTCAAAATGCATTAAGCCGCAGTAAATTAGTTTTACTGTAAACAATCTACTGCCAAACTTGGCAACTTTTCAGATAATCTACGGAACTTGGCGCCCATTTTGATCTCAATTCTTTTGTCGGTGAACTTGGCTGCCATTTTCCAATTTATGTTTTTGATGGGATATCATTACTTTTTGTCAAACTTCATGAAATGGTGCTTTCCCAGAGCGAATGCACGAGTTACTATACAAAATATCCAAACCGCTATAGGTACACCTAAAATATTTGAAGAGTTCCCTCGATTTCACATTCATATTATCAGATTCTGACCTGATGACAATGGGACCACCCGGAAAGTATACCGTTTCAAACAAAAAAAGAATTTTCCAAATCGGTTAATAAATGACGGAGTTCTGAGGTAACTAGTATAAGTATAAATAACAATAATAATAAAACTAATAACAAAATTACTGTTTTCTGATTGTTTCTGGTGTATACACATAATTACCAAGCTGCATGCCAAATTTCAGCTTTTTAGGTCATCTGGAAGTGGGTTAGGTTTTTGATTACTAGTCAGTCAGTCAGTCAGTGGTAAAAATGCCGTTTTTGGAATTTAATATCTCAATAACTATTAAACCTATATCTATGAAATTTGGGATTCTAGTTGTTCTACAGGATTTAATATTTGTACTAAATTTCTTCTTTTTATGTTAGATAGATTTGAAGTTATAGGGGTGTCAAAAGTTGCTCCAAACGGTTCGTGTAATATAACACACGGCTGCTGTCCGCCAGTTCCTGGGGTGAACTTGGCTGGACACGCTACCGCGTGTCTAGATTTAAACTTGCTTAATTTTCGTACATTCCTTATTATTTATTAATAGACCACTAACCAATCAAATAAGCAACATAGAGATCCAAAACGGCATGTAAGCGTCAAAAAGGTGAATACTTGTAATTTTACGTGATTAAGTCATATTTACTAATATTAAATAATAAAATAAATATTTATGGACATTCTTACACAAATCGGCTTAGTGCCAAACTAAACAAAGCTTGTACTATGTATCCCAGGTGACGATAAAGATAGATAAATATATAGAAAACATGTAAAACTCAGGAACAATGATTCGTGTTCAGCGCACAAAAAAATGCTCTGACCAGGATTCGAACCCAGGACCTACAGCTTCGTAGATTCACTGCCAAATTAAGCTCAATAAGGCTTGTGTTATGGATACTAGACGACGATATATTTAATATATAAATACTTAAATACATAGAAAACATCCAAGTTTGAGGAACAAATGTCTCTGCTTATCACAGAAACAAATGCCTTTACCAGGATTCGAACCCGGGACCTCTAGCTTCGAAGGCAGTGCCACTACCAACTAGGCTAAACGTCCGACAAAATTAGTTAAATTGTTTGCATGTTAACAATATCATCATCATCATGTCAGCAGAAAGACGTCCACTGCTGGGCATAGGCCTCCCCCAAAGACTTCCACAATGACCGGTCCTGCACCGCCCGCATCCATCCGACACCCGCGACCATGTTAACAATAATAAAATTAAGTTAAAATTATTATGGTATATAGTAGATAAAACAATGTAAACCCACCAAAAATATGTAATTTATAGTTTCTCCTAAAACCAAAAAAATACCCCGAAATAAATTTTGGGCAAAGTTGCCAATATTAAAATAAAACTTTTTGATAAAACCCACACGAATTCCTATTGTAATATTCCGAAATAAATTTTGGGCAAAGTTGCCAATATTAAAAAAAATCTTTTTGATAATACCCACTACCCACACGAGTTCCTATTGTAAACTGTACGAGTTGCTAAAGTAACGCCGTATTAATCTAGTTACATAGTTCCGCCAGCTTCGCCTCGGCCCGGCGCTCCAAAATGGTCCCTCCACCCAGTTAAACCTAAACCGATTTTGCTGTGGCAAAGTTTAAAATTGAGTTACAACATAGCAGATTCAATGGATTCTGGGATAGTATTCAAATTTGCAGTATTTTTTGCAAAGTGGTTAAGTGGTTTTCGGCTCGAGTCGTTAATTGACTTTGTTTTACGAGTGAAACTAAGAGATAGAGAGATACAACTTTGCATAAGATTGGTATCAAGGGTCACAAAGAGCAATGGAGAGGGTTATGCTGGGAGTTTAACTTATTGATCGCAGCAAGAATGGAATGAGGCCATCAAAGGTAACTATAAGTATAGCCCTTCAAATAGCTAAACTTAATTGGCAGTGGGCGGATAACACAGCGCGTGGAACCGATGGCTGATAGGGCGGAAAGGTTCTCGACACCACGTACCGGAAGGCGTAGCGTAAGCAGACCCCCACAAGGTGGACTGGTGAGCTGTTAAAGGTCTGAAGACTGGTCACTGAGGCACTCTTTGAGGGAGGATTATGCCTATGTCCTTCGGCTGATATAATGATGATGATCAATCGGTCACATATTTATTGTTGTGTTATATTTTGAAGCCACTGTAGGTCAGTGGTATGTCTCGTGACTTTAAATCTACAGGCCGTTGGTTGAAACCCCGACTCATTCCACTGAGTCTTTCAAAAAACTTATGTACGAAATATTCTTTGATATTTAACAGTAGAGTTCGGTAAAGGAAAATATTGTGTGGAAACTTATCTCATACCAATAATCTAGATCTTCCTCTGGGTTGGAACTTGGAAGGTCAAAAGGCAGTCGGTTGCCTAAAACTATTATCTACCCCAAATCTTTTGACCCCGAGGTCCATGAGAATATAATCTGGAAAATGCTTAGAGAACGATGTATATTTTGTAGCAATATCGAAAAATTAAGTGTTATTTTTGTAAAAAAATGTATTTTGTGTCGTACTGTACATTATCTTTACAGACCCGTGCGAGTAATGATTGCATGTGTACATACATGCACATTGTCTATGTATGACTAGTATTAGTAAAGGTGGCACTTAGATGAATTTTGTACGCTGCCTACCCCTTTTGGGAATATAGGCGTGAGTTTATGTATGTAGTAATAGTAGTATCAGTTTATAGGTAGTCCACCAGATTCACGAATGTTGCGTGGTACGGTCAAGAGCAAATATAAGTTAATAATTTTATACCTTATTCCATTGCGTGGTAAAAACTGTTAACATACCTACTTCTGTTGCTGACCATACGAAGCATTTTTTCCAGACTAGCAACACGATTGACCGTGTGACAACTTTCATCCTGAAGCAAAACTCCAAAAGGATCAAAACATGTCTTCCGTACTGATAATACGTCATTTTGGTTTAAAACTTCACTCAGACGAAGAAATTAAAATTCTATCCATATATTCCAATGTACAGTCGAGGTCAAACATATCTTTACAATTGATTGTTACAAAAATATCTTTACATTTAAATAAGGTTACACACTACATGACAAAACCATACTTACATGGCACATGACAGTTTTATGTTTTCACTTAATGCACCAAAGTTCTGTTTACCATCTGTCTTCCACAGAAACATTTTCACACATTGTGACATTTTAGGTTTACATTGCATGTTACAAAATAAGATTTCATGTCAATGTGCCCTAAATATGTTTACATTAGCAGTGGAACTTGAAACTTTACGTTCAAGCGTACTTTTATTTTACTTACACCTATTGTTACATGTAGGAGCGGCGCAGGAAAACAATGAATAACTGTGAAAAATCTTCAATTTATTTACAGCTATATTAAAACATCGTTCACCGTCCAACGCTTCTTTCATACTCAATCCTACGTCAAATCATTCGCCATTCCAAAACAATTCAAACTACATTCGAACGTCCTTTATTCTTCATCTAGCAGCCAGCACCTTACACAGCTATCAAAAAGTACCAATCCCACACTCGGCCAATCCTGCAATCATGATCTGGTCCCTCAGTCATGCACCTTCAGACACCGCACTTACCCGTCACCAGCAGTCACATCTTACATACACAATCACTCACAACACACCCTATATACACCGTCATATAAAAAATACATCAAACCATCTAACTAATCATAAATACACCGTTCAAATAAAACCAATACTTCCAAACACATAAAAACACATGACACATTGTAATTGATGCCGTTGCTGCGTCGCGTCGTAGTAGCGCCGTTGTTACGTCGTAGGTCTTCGCCGTGCCCGTGTCAGTGTAACAGAAGCCTTCTTTACGAGAGCTGTCCTCCGTGAGTCGAATCTTGGGTCCAGCGGACTTTGAGAAAATGTGGCAGGCTACACGCGCACATAAATCTTTACACCTCTGCTGTCGAAATCCCCGCATATCCTGCATATTTTCGTCAGTTTTGCGAATGTAGTCCCACCGCTGCTCTTCAGGTACGTCTTGATTTCTGCTTTCGTCCATTCCTCCAAATTCTTTGATTTTGCTACGTTCGTCGACAGTTTGGCGTTTAAGTTCCATATGACACGCATTCGCATCGATTGACATTGACAAATTTTCTTCTTTTTTTGTTTCGAACTCTTTCGTCGAATTATCAAAACTTGTCACTTGCGCGGTCGGATGCGCGTCGTAGCGTATTAAACCGTCATCGTCATCGTGAATGTCATGATACTCATGATTTTCAAATCCGTCGCCATTGTCTTTGTTTCTTTCATGTATTTCAGACGTATCCTCGCAGAATTCACGCAGCAAGGCTAACTTCAAAACTTGCCAACTGTCGAGTGGTTCTTCCTCCGCAAGCTCCGCCCGTAGCCACAGCGCCGCCATGCCGAAGAACCTCTTCTTCGCTATCAGGAATTAATGCCTCGGCGTCAAGCCGTATAAACACGCTTTTTTCTCTACATCCTCTATAAACATTTGCACATCGTAATCGTTTTCTGCAGTAAAAACACGCAATGTCATAATTTCATGTAGCCTATTCATGTCTCGTCTTCCGTCTTCTCACGTACCTAATAAATTCGTCATAACTTCTTCGTCGTCCGTCTTCTTAATCTTTGTCGTCGTCTTGAATATTTTCTTCTTTCATCGCCGTATTTGTCTAGGGTTATATTTTCAGTATTCGTTCATCCTGGCGTCGGGATCCCGGACGAGCCCCCAAAATGTAGGAGCGGCGCAGGAAAACAATGAATAACTGTGAAAAATCTTCAATTTATTTACAGCTATATTAAAACATCGTTCACCGTCCAACGCTTCTTTCATACTCAATCCTACGTCAAATCATTCGCCATTCCAAAACAATTCAAACTACATTCGAACGTCCTTTATTCATCATCTAGCAGCCAGCACTTTAGAAAAATGACGATACGGAAAAATGAAAAAGTATTATAGGGTCGAGAAATAAAATTGTCGACATAGAATTTAGTAGAAGTATTGAAATGACTAATTTCACTCTGACTTAAAATTGACGTCTCCTATTTCTGCGCAGTTTGCCCTTCGGGCATCTGAAGATACCTAACGAACCTAACCTACCTAGACCTAGGGCCGTTGTAGATCACTTATAGTAGGACTTTTTTTTAACTACAAATTAGGACATTTTTGCTTTCGGAGCATGTCAGTTCATCTTTTCTACTTCTCGACATTTTTATAATCCGTCAATTTTCAATTTATTTTTTTTTGTTTTTTGACAATAAACATTATTTCGACATTTTTATACCTCCTCATTTTTCCTTACCGACAATAGTCGCTTATCTGGGTACCTCCCCTACACGAAAAGTGGAGATTTTTTTGATTCTACCCTATGGTGTGGGGTATATTGTTGGATAGTTCTTTCGAAATGAATCAAACATTTTTTGATAAAGAGAGTATTTTCGGACATAATCACTCCAAAAGCAAAAAAAGTCCCCCCCCGTCTAACCTTTGAACTACCTATGGGCCCAAAAAATATGAAGAAAATATAAAGTATTAAAGTCATGAAAGTAAATATGAAACGCTGCCAAGTATTTATTCCCTTATGCTCGTTATTTTTTTTAATAAGGTTCATTGGGCTACTACGGAACCCTACACCGAGCATGGCCCGACATGCTACTGGCCGATTTATTCTGTATGGGTCAGGTTTAAAACTCAACGCTTACTCTTACATAAATTTGCGATCTGTTTGAATAAGATACTTTGTCGCTTTTATTGCTTTATATATTTATGCCAAATTGCAGCTTTCCAGCACTAACAATCACAGAGCAAAGCCTCGGACAGACAGAGGGACTTGGCGAAACTATTAGGGTTCCAAGTTGACTACGGAACCCTAATAGGCTTTTATTCGTAAACACAAAAAACGGGAATAAAAAAATGTTTGTTGATTCTTTTCAAAATGCACTAAGAGGAAACTGCACTCCCGAAGAAATTACGTAAGTTGCATGATAACTAAGTGAAATTTAAGACTGCGCAGTACGTTCGGTTCTCCATACAAACGTATTTATGCTCTCATTTTAAAACGCCAGGCTAGAATAACATGAAACTTTGTATACACAATGGGATCCGGCATATCTAGGTCGGATCATAGTTTCTGCTGCTTGAAATTATAATGGAGAAAAAATACAGCGATTATTAAGGTTTTCATACAAGCCGTAAAAAACTCAAAAAGCCGCAGTATTTTTTTTCTTTTACAATTTCTAGCAACAGAAACTATGATCCGACCTAGATATGCCGGATCCCATTGTGTATACAAATTTTCATGTTATTCTAACATGGCGTTTTAAAATGAGAGCATAAATACGTTTGTATGGAGAACCGATCCACACCGATCGTACTGCGCCCTCTTAATGGTGCGTGAAAAGTCTGACAAATACTTCTTATTGATTAGAAATGAGTCGTAGAAAAAGTATTGTATGCAACGGTGTATAACGGATCTCAAAACGCTCGTGGCGTCTTTACTTGCGATGCTCACCGAGGCTCGCATCGCAACCCACGCCACTCGCGTTTTAAGACCCATAACAACAGATGCATAAAATACTATTTACGAATTCCTCCTTTTTTTGAAGTCGGTTATAGAGCCGAAATTGATAACAAATATAAGACGCAAATGATTGAATTAAGGGAGAACCATACCATATGACAATTTAATGTCATTATTCAAATTAAGAACAGTACAATCAACCCGTAAAGATATTTACAGTACATATGGTGCTACATTACCGCACGAGTGCGGTAATCAGCAGATTACGTGCATATGTCGAAACTTTAAAGAGCCATATGTACTGTAAAACGTTGTACAATACACGTGCGAACAGGTAATTCGCAACTCGTGTCGATTTAAAACACTCCCTTCGGTCGTGTTTCAATTTATCACCACTCGTTGCGAATTTCCTGTTCTCTGCACTTGTATCGTAATGTACTATTATGTAGCAATAGGTGTAAGTAAATTTTTATTACTTACTTTACTTTACTTTTGTACGCTTGAACGTAAATTTTCAAGTGCCACTGCTAATGTAAACATATTTAGGGCACTTTGACAGGAACCCCTATTTTGTAAAATGCAATGTAAACCTAATAACATGTCACAATGTGTGAAAATGTTTCTATGAAAGACAGACGGTAAACAGAACTTTGGTGCATTAAGTGAAAAGATGAAACTGTCATGTGCCATGTAAGTATGTTTTTGTCATGTAGTGTGTAAACTTATGTAAATGTAAAGATATTTTTATAAAACTCAATTGTAAACATATCTTTGACCTCGACACTTACTCGTATATCCCTTATCGGTTTTAGATATGTGTTAATAAATACCAGAACAGGACACTAATAGAATGAAAGTCTTGTTGGGACGCAGATGTTTGTTCCGCAGAGCGAGTGTTTATGTGTTTAAAAAGACTCGATTCGAATTCTGGCAGAATTTGTGAGAACGTTAAATGTATTGCGGTCGGCTTCGGTTAAGGGGGTTCCCTCTTAAACTCTCAATTTAAAAATATTGCACCTAAATTAAAATGATTCTGCTTTCTACCAAATGCTTTATTTCTATAAAATAAATTGAGCTTTATTATTTCGCTGTTGGCATCTTTTTGGTTATGTATTCGGTATTCGATCCGTCAAACAGTCCCGTCAGTAGTTATTACTTTGCCCAGTGTGTATTGGGGACTATACTTAATTTAAATTTCTTCGCAAATGTATGGAGGTTTCCGCTAAGCTAATAAAAAATAATAATAAATAAATAAATAAAATAAAAAAGCTTTTATTCTATTACCTTAACATTACAACAACCATAAACTATGTTTTCTTACTTAACTAGGTAAAAGTCGCCTCTGTGACGTAGGTTTCCCCCATTTTTTTCCATAGCCCTCTATCTTTAGCCTTTTCATCCAGTCTGGTCCAGCCCGTTTAGAAAATACATCGCGCCATCTTTTCCTTTGACGCCCACGTTTCCTTTTCAACCCTCTTGGTGTCCATTCTGTAACTTTTTTGGTCCATCTATTTGAATCCATTCTACAACTATGTCCAGCCCAGTTCCATCTCTTTCCACGATGTCGCTTAGTTTAGTTCTTTTTCTTATGCTTTTATTACTTTGCCTGTCGGAATTTCGAATTCCGAGCATACTTCTCTCCATAGGACTTAAAAGTCTACAAGTACTTAAAATAGACGGCGAATATCTTAGTCACCTCCGTTATGCGGACGATATAGTTGTTTTCGCTCACAATCCACAAGATTTAGAAATAATGTTTAACGAGTTAACATGCGGAAGCCGAAAAGTCGGATTATCAATTAACACTTCGATAACCCAAATTATAACAAATGAACCAATGCAAGACGTAATAATACAGGGTGAAAAAATAAGCTACGTAGATGAATACCCTTACTTGGTACAGCTGGTCTCATTTGATGACTGTACCGGAAGAGGTTAAAAGGAGGATCGCGTTAGGTTGGAAAAAATACTGGAGTTACAAAGAGGTCATGTAGAACAAGGAAATAAATATAAGTATAAAGAAAAAGTTATACGAAGTTGCTATTCTTCCATGTGTCACATACGGCTGCCAAACATGGGCTCTTAGGTGAGAGGAAGAAGAGAAACTAGCGGTTTGCCTACGAAAGAATAAAAAAAAAATAGGTAATAATAAATATCAAATGCCATTTTCTACGCACGCTTCAAAAAACTTATTGATTAAACCAATAGGATACTACCCACTTGACAGACTTTATAAAATATAGAATATGAAGCCCCTTAAATTATAGTTTCTCGTTTTAGCAGAATTAGTTAGAATGTTAAGTGGATTGTGGCTTCGGCTTAAGCAAGTTTAGGGTTAGTTTTAATCCTTTAATTTTATACGAGTGAGGCAGATGAAGGGTTAAGTGATTTGTTTTGGATATAAAGTTTTATTTGAGTTTTATTGGAATAACTACCATAGTAAAGACTGGTTTGCTATTGATTTGATTGTGTAATGAGTGTATTCATACATAGGTATAAAATAACGGACCGAATGTATAAAAACATAAAAGAATATAAAAAAAGTAAAAAGTAGGTAATATATTGAAGCAATGAATCAATAAAGTAATTTTTAGGGTTCCGTAGCCAAATAGCAAAAAACGGAACAATTATGGATTCGTCATGTCTGTCTGTCCGTCCGTATGTCACAGCTGATTTACTCGGAGACTATGAGCACACCACTTATGAAGTTTGGTAGGAAGGTGTATGCTATGAACCGCTATAGAATTATGATGTGAAATTACGAAAAATATATTAAACTGGGGTGGCACCCCATACATGTAACAGGGCGTCAAAATTGTTTTTTAAATGCACATAGGCGAGTGGAGTCTCTATCGATAGGCCTTCAAAAATGTCATATGTAGAGGTTCCTAAAAAACTTTTCCCTTTAAGTCAACCGTTGGCGAGATATTAGCTGTCAAATTGGTAAAAAGTGTGTCTCTAATTTCCAAACTATGAAGTTTAAAATTCTGAAAATAATCAACGTGATGTAAATTAATAAATTCTTTCAACGATAATTAGTTTGAACAAAATAGGTTTAACGGTTTTTAAGTTAATGCTGAAAAACTCTTTGCCAAACAAAAGGGCCTAAGTGCCGTAAGTTTCCTATGAAGATACAACCTTTTTTGATTAAATGTATAGTATAGTGGTTTTAAATGTAGATTAGGAGGTCTTGGTACGGAACCCTTCGTGCGCGAGTCCGACTCGCACTTGGCCGGTCTTTTTATACGGCATTAGCACATGTGTGTTGGCGAAACGGGACAATATCATACTTACACTATTTTGTAATATACAGATTTAATACTAAATAGTAATCCCTATCAGTCACCCATAGGCTCAGAAAGAGTTTAATGATGGGATCAGTGTATCAAATAAAGAGTATTTGCCATATGACTTACTGTTAAATCGGCTTATTTACCATGTATATTAGGTACTTAGGTTTTGAGAGTCCTTGAAAATGGTGCTTGCAACAGTGTGGAAATATCGGCAAATTACAAACAGTAATGTAAATGTAAATACATAATAAAATTAAATATCCCGTTTTAACAGTAATTCTATTGTTAATGACCATGTTAGCTTGAAATCTTATATGATATAATATAAAACTGGTTTCGATTCAAGATAAGTCACAGTTATGAGTCAGTTCAGTTATGATATTCAAAATTTAATTAAAAGAGTCAGCATCAAAAGTAGCTTCGCATTTGAACCGTTCAAAAGTCTTTATTACAAGGGAATAAGAGCTTTTGACACCTTCATATGCGTAACTACTTATCTAGATAGTAATAGGTACTAGTATTGTTCTTGTAAGACAGTTCCACTTGTGGCAACCACAAATGCTGTTGACTGTACTTATGTAACACAAATTTGTAACGCTTACTGTAATATATGTTGTTTGTTGTCCCTAAAATAAATAAAATAAAAATACTTTTGATACTGACTGTGCCACATTGAAAATCGGGCAAAGTTACATAGAATTTTAAAACAACGGACTACAGTAAAAGCGGGTGCAACGGCGAAAAACGCCGAAATTCTAAAGCGTAATAAATACAAGGGCCTCGGCAGAGAGTACATGTTTGTACCTTTTGGCGTCGAAACTCTAGGTCCATGGGGTCCCAGCGCGCATAAGTTATTTGCAGAAATTGCGAAGCGTCTGGTTGACGTAACTGGTGACCGAAGAGCTGGCGGTTTCCTCGCTCAACGTATCAGCATTGCGATACAGCGAGGAAATGCCGCCAGCATCCTCGGTACAATGCCTCAAGGGCCCGTTTTAGATTTAAGTTAGTTTTAATTTTCTTTATATTATTTTGGTTAAGTATTCTTGTATATATTTTCGTTGTACATAAATAAATGATTCTCTCAAAGTAGCTTTGGATTTGAAAAGTTCAAATGTCTCTTACAAGGGAATAAGAGATCTTGACCCTTTCATATGCGTAACTACTTTTGATGCTGACTGTGCCACATTTAAAATCGGGCAAAGTTACATAGAATTTTAAAAGTAGCTTTGCATTTGAAAATTTCATATGTCTCTTACAAGGGAATAAGAGATCTTGACCCCTTCATATGCGTAACTACTTTTGATGCTGACTGTGCCACATTGAAAATCGGGCAAAGTTACATAGAATTTTAAAAGTAGCCTCACATTTGAAAAGTTAAAAAGTCGTTATTACAAGGGAATAAGAGCTCTTGACCCCTTCATATGCGTAACTACTTTTGATGCTGACTGTACAACATTGAATATCGGGCAAAGTTACATAGAATTTTATGCATACAAAAACTCACGCCTATATTCCTAAAAGGGGTAGGCAGAGCACCCGAAAAGATTTTATGACTTAGAATTTTATAAGCATGCGAAAGTAAATAATTATAAAAAAGCGGGCATAGTTACCCAGCATTTTAGAAGCATATCTTGGAAAATTCGTTTCACTGAATTCCTCTTAAATATTCTAAGGATAAAAAATTCCAATAATTATGCCTGATATCTGAAACCATAATGCTGCCAAATTCCGATAATTTCCTCAGGAAAATAATAAATAGGAATACATTTTAAACTCCTTTGGGAGGAAAGGCTTTTCTTAGAAATTGTGATAGCTCTTTACGATGAGGGCGTCAGCCAGACAAAGAGTTTGTTTTTTTTTTAATAATTATGCATTTTCATTCAAGTACATACTTAGTCTAACTTCCGCAGTGCCCCAAGACGAGAGTCTTTGACCAGTGAGTGATGACAGATGGCACTGAAACGTGGTCGCTTACTATGGGCCTCATAAGAAGGCTCATAGTTACCCAAAGAGCAATGGAGAGGGCTATGCTGGGAGTATCTCTGCGTGATCGCATCAGGAATGAGGTCCTCCGCAGCAGAACCAAAGTAACCGATATAGCCCTCCGAATCGCTACTCTTAAGTGGCAGTGGGCGGGGCACATTACTCGGAGAACCAAGGCTGTTGGGGCGGAAATCTTCTCAAGTGGCGACAACGTACTGGAAGGCGTAGCGTGGATAGGCCCCCCACACGGTGGACTGATGACCTGGTAAGGGTCGCGGGTGTCCGCTGGATGCGGATGGCACAGGACCCATCATTGCAGAAGTCTTTGGGGGAGGCCTATGTTCAGCAGTGGACGTCCTTCGACTTATATGATGATGACATATTTAGAAATAGAAATAGAAAACATTTATTCGTTACAATACAACACAACAAAAGAAAAATAGTAAGAAGAGTAATAATAGGTATTGCAGGAAATGGTTCCATCTCAGCGGCGCGATTACTAGCGCTGATCTTCCGACGGAACCTTTAAGTGATTTCCCAGCAGGTAACAAATAAAAATAAAACAAAAGAAAAAGCAATGGGGTCTTTTACTAGATTATCATTATCACGTGATACACTCATCAAGATACGTATGACGTGAGTATAAATGAATTGACATGATGATTTATGATGATATGAATTTACATGGGGATGGGGCCTACCCACGCTGCGCCTTTCAGTACGTGGTCGCCACTCGAGAACCTTTCCGCTCCAACAGCCATCGATCGGTTCTACGTGCAATGTGCCCCGCCCCCTGCCACTTAAGTTTAGCGATTCTGAGGCTTTATCAGTTACTTTGGTTCTGCTACGGATAACCTCATTTCTGATGCAATCGCGCAGAGATACTTTCAGCCCCCTCCATTTCTTTTCGGGTGACTTTGAGCCTTCTTATGAGGCCCATAGTAAGCGACCACGTTTCAGTGCCACAGGTCATCAGTGGCGACACACACTGGCACACGCTGGCTGGTTCTAGCTGTACATTTAACTAACCTACATGTTTTAACGACTTAAATAGCGCCCCAGATTGTATCTCTAACGGCTATGTGGCAGCCGCCGTCGGAACGCGCTCTTAATATTCATAACGTTTCCCTTTCAAGGGAGAAAAGTGCCCGTAATCCTGACAAGGTACTGTCGGCAGCAAAATACAATATTGTACGACGTAATGTCTTCATATTCATATTTTAGATGGGATGATAGGGGGGGTATTTCAAAGTTTATGTCTAAAAGAGAGACCCTGGTGTTTAGGGTTAAAATGGTGTCTTTCTTTTCGTCGGTGTTGTAAGAGATACTGCATGGAGTGGGCTGATTGGTGGGCACATAATGAATCCTCAGTTCAATAATGGGACGGCTACGCGCTTGTGATAATTCTGGAATCGCGAGCGTGCAGTTCAGAACCGTAGTTTTATATCGGGCAGGTCGTAAGCTTGGTTGCATAAAAAAAGGCAATGCAATGTCTGCAATGTCTAAAAATTACCGTGTTATTAGATAAGTATGTCACAATAATGTATTTTTGCAATAAGTTAGAATTTTCCCTTACATTGTATTAAGAAAAGCACTA
The DNA here is from genome assembly GCA_905163555.1 of Notocelia uddmanniana. Classification (NCBI taxonomy): domain Eukaryota; kingdom Metazoa; phylum Arthropoda; class Insecta; order Lepidoptera; family Tortricidae; genus Notocelia; species Notocelia uddmanniana. The sequence continues at coordinate 2,663,629 of LR991074.1, read as the reverse complement.
ATCTACCTTGGCAAATTCCATGGTTAGCTGACTGGCAATACCTCACACATCAGGCAACCTCTTACTTTTTGCGCCTCAACAATAATATACTATTCCAATATAATTTATACGACATTAGCAGCTTTTTGTGACACCAGTATTCAGGCCAATTTTGAAATGCAACCTTCACATTTATTTAGCTTTTATGCAAACTGTACTTAACGTCGAACCAATGACTTGTATTTTGGATTCGACCAAACAATTAGAACGTGATACCCATTTTTAAATTTGGAAAGTAACTCGTGCAACGTTTTGGGATGGTGGAAATAAATATTTTCGTTTTTTTACATCAACAATATTTAAAAAAATATTAAGACACAAGTAGACTCACCCACAGACACAAGTACATATTATATACATATAATCACGCCTGGTTCCCAGAGGGGTATGCAAAGATCACGGATTTCCGTTTGCTACGATTCCTATATAACTTTTGCTTCATAAACAATAACATTCTTCATGCATGCGCACCGATTTAGGGTACTTTTGACCTGGCCTTTCTGCAGACTGTCTCCGATTTGGTCGGAGTACCTTCGCCGAGGTCATCCCCTATCAACTTTTCCTTCCACTCTTCCTTCATACACTCGTTTTGTCAATCTTCTTTCATCCATGCTCTCTACATGTCCAAACCATCTTAACATACCTTTCTCAATTTTCGTCACTTTATCTTCATTCACTACACACCTCCGCTTTACGACCTACCTACGTCACTAAAATATAAATATACCAAAGAGCCTTAAGCGTTTCAGAATGGGCTCAATCTTCAATGATGAATAACACGATCATGAAGAAAAACAAAGAGCCGTCACTAATTAATTCATCACGATCATCATCATCATCACCATCATTACGCAAACGGGGAACTGTTCAGCCGTAGTACTTATTTTTTTCCCAATTAAACATGTTAATATTTATAACAGTTATCAAGACACAGCCTGTTAATTTTTAGTCCAATATTTTGCAAGTTTCAATCCTCAGAAGTAGATCCAATAGCTGTTACATATAAGTAAAGTTAATGACAAGTGTCATTTTAACACATTCACTGCCAGCCACGGTCCCCAGGAACAAACTTACATAGAAGTGAACGCACATGTGCGTCGGTGACAGTAAATGGGTTAACAAGTTGACAGCGACAGGGTTTTCACTGATATTTTATTTTAGTGTTTTCCTTTTTTAATTTTAAATCTAGCTTTACAATGGTAATAAGTCGGTTGTAGATCACTTAGATAACACCTACTTTTTAGTAAATTCGCTCATTCTGTTCCACAGCTGAGCACATGCCCCTTCTGAGGGAGACAGACGACCGATATGGTTCACTTCACAGTAAATTAAACGTCCAGAAAGTCACATATACTTAGAATTATGTTTACACTAGCAAAAGTGGTAAGATTTCAGATTATCTCCATCTCCAAAGTATTCAAGAAAAAGGAAACTATGCAATAAAAAATATGAACTACTTCGAACTCATTCCAAGTGCTCAGTAAATTTACTGAACAAGTTCCTGTAAGTTGTCTTTTCCTTTGCAATAAACTCTCTAATCTCTTGTTCGCAATCGTATTGTTGGTCGTGAGTTGAGATCTTCGATAAGCTGCCGTTTTCAAACCTCTCCAGAAGAAATCTAGTTCAAATGATTGTTTTGTTTGTAAGACTTGTTGTGATAATAAAAGTGAACTGCAGTATTAAGTAGAAGAAATAATGAAAATAAATAATATTCATTGTACAAGCAGTGCAACTTTGCCCCAAGTGGGCAAAACTGCATCATACTCTAATGACATATATCCAATAATTTTACTATCAATTGAGATAGGCTACATGCAGATTTAATATACTAATCAAATGTAAAAGAACTTCTTACGTGTAGGACATCTGAATTTCAGAAAGCACAGATTTTGGGTAGGTATGAATTAAAATAACGCTACTTACTTAAATTATTCAAGGTCTCAGAATAGATATAAAAAAAATACTCAGTAGAATAAAAAATATTTAAATTTGGTATTGCTACGATTATGCTTTTTTCCGCCCTGCATTATTTTATATCGGTTAAGGTTTTGTCTTTTTATTAAATTTCCGATGTAACAAGTTCAAAATCAAAATCAAATTATTTATTGCATTCATGTTAGTATACAGTTGTTCTTCGATTATAGATTACAGTTCAAGACGAATCCTGTAAGGGCATAGCAATGAAATAGCTTATAATTTACATAATAATAATTGTTGTTATATAATATATTCTAGTATTTTATTTCTTACGCAAATAGTTATGTTCAAAATGTAACTGACAAAAAAAACAAATATTATTAAAAGATAAAAATTCTCATGATTTATTATTAAATTAAATGAAAAAATAAATAAATAACGTCTCAAAAATTTATTCAAAAAGAGTGTTGTGTTAGTATTAGACACCCTCCCGGGCCTTAAAAAGGCATAAATACTAAATTTTAACTTACTAAAACTTAACTGAGACTGACAGTTACAAAGTTGTGCAGTACATAGACGTATCCTAAAATAACTCTTTTCTTGTCTGAATCAGATTGAATGTAAGTAGTTTGCCATGAACTTGAAATTTACCAGTTATTTCAACTATCGAATTGAAAATGCTCGCAAGGCGAACTAATCCGCGTCCAATGGAGCTTGCTGTCTAGACGAAGCCATACTCGAATTAAGGAAAGCCGTCGATAAAGGGTCCGTGTTGTTTAAACAGTGTGGGTTTTTCATACATTGTACCGTGTTTTACAATTTTAACAGGTTTAGTAGTTAGGCACAAAGAACGTCTTTCCCACAACATTTGGTTTCCTTTTGTTTTTGTTATATGAAAAGTACACGGTTCTTTCAAAGCAAATAATTTTATTTCGCTTGAAATATGGTACAAAAGATGGTCAGACAATATTACAAATAACACATATTTGACCAGCATCTGGCACGCATAAATATCATAATTTACACCTAAAACTAAGTCGTGGTTTTTATAATAAACTACTTTATGGTCAAACTTTAGAGTGAACCATTGCGTTGCGTGAAAAATTAAATCATAGTATTGAAAACCAATACCTACTCGTAAGTTGTAAAATATTTATAGTCCTTAATGCCCAAATAATGGCATATTATCCAGGAATGGTGTCAATTTATATTATATCATGCTTTAGGTGCTCGTAATGATTATGTTACTACACTATAATCGTCATAAAATAATTAAATTAATGCCGAGAAGGGAAGACCAATTAAGAGACTTACAAATAAATAGTAGTCACGTCGTATAAGGAAATCAAAGTGGCGACTCTAGAAAGAATCAGATGGAGAGAGAGAAAGTAAAAGTAAGTAAGTAACTCTTCAAATTTGTGAAGTGATGAGCCGATAAAGCATACAGTGGAGAGCCATCTGGCCCTAAATATCGTTTCTTTGTTTAGCATACGACGTAAGTGCTAACTTTTCTTTAATTTGTATCATGTAACTTATAATAATAATAATAATAAATAAGTCGCCCTAACCACCGGTAGCTTAGGCTAGCCTCGCTGCCGGTGGCACCCTAGGTTAGGTTTTTTATAATGCTTTTATATTTTGTATGTATGTTTATATATTTTACTTTTATAAAGTTATTGTAAAAAACCTAGCTTAAGAGAAAGAAATAAATAAGGAGAATAATAAATATTATGGGACAATTTTTACACAAATCCAACTAGTCCCATAGTAAGCTCAATAAGGCTTGTGTTATGGGTACTAGACGACGATATATTTAATAGATATCGACGCTGGAAAGGAGAAATGGGATAAGCGACAATTTTGGAGATATTGAGTTATATACATCATTGGAATCGGCAGATTTTTCTGCATCGAATGGGCTAGGTCTCGTTTCCGTCTGACGACTTTGGTGTCGCTTATCCCATAGGTGATTTAGAGGATGACTGACATGTTTTTTTTACTAACCGACTGGGTATATGACTCTTTTGTGGAAAATGGAGATTAGATAAAATGTTATATTACTTAATGAAACTTAGATTTTTTTACTTATTTTGTCAGAACAGATTAAACTTAACTTGGATAGTTTTACTTCATTACAACTTACCTTTCACTTGTTGGTTATCTTTTTTTACCCGCCCGTATAAAATGTTTTAATGTCATTTGAGACATTTTACCTATATCTATATATAAAAATGTATGTGGTTAGATAAAATTACTTGGTTGTCATATCTAATCTATTGGCGTTTATCCACATTTACCTAATTGCAAATATAAAACTATTGTCGCTTATCCACTTTTACTTCAAACAACTTTGAAATACGACTGTCGTTTACCCCAAATTGCTTAAATGAAATTCCAGTCAATTTGTCGTTTATCCCAAATTGCTTTTACACACATTTGTCGTTTAGAATGAACTAAAAACACAGATCTGTTTTACAATTTGGTTGTTAGATAACTTTACCTTTTATGCTTTCTAAAATATAGCTCATTTAGTACTAACTTATTATATTTATAAAGGTGGTTAATACCACACACAGTGTAAAAAAGTGTCGCTTACGCATTACTTTCGGGCATGCCTGTTGCATCCAAATGCGGCAAACGCCATCTAACTTGAGCAGTGCCCTACGAGACGTCGCCTAGGGCACAAGTTGCCAACGCGTTTGTTCTTCAACATTGTAAGTAACTATATTTTAACATAAACAATTATGTGTTTTACTGAGTACCTAATGCAACATTGTTATCATGTTTTGCTAGTTATAGTTAAATTTAATTTTGTTTTTTAGGTAAAGATGAAAAGACAAGGGCGTATTTAAAACCTAAGACTTACTAAAAATAAAGATTCAAAAAATCCTACAACAGTGTTTTTGTTTATCACGCCTATGGTAAATCATTAACTTGGCATTCATTAGGTACCTACTTTATAATAATGAAGGCTTTCTCCTGATGAAAACATACATTATGGGGTTTCATTGTAGCTTAAGTAGTTTATCACGGTTGAAATTGTTGCTAAAAAAGGGACTTAGATGACTTTTCCTGATTAATTTCGTGGTTATTTATACACATAATATATTTTTACCCGACTATAAAAAAAGCATTTTTTTGCATTAAGATAATTTAAGCTCGAATAATTATTGTGTAAAAGTTAGATTGGACTCTTTTACCTGACAAGTTTTTCATTAATTCGTGTCGGTTAGATAATTTTACCTGAATCTATTTTTACGACCATTTTGCTCAAGCGACTCTAAATTCTAAAATAATCTATTAATAGGTAAAATACTAAAGCAATCATGTAGAAAACATCAATATTACCATGAAAAATGCTTCGTATAAGAAATTAACCGAAAGAAACATTTATAATGATTTTTTTTTCAAAAAAATTCGTTGTTTTTGGCCTCTCCTGTAAAGTTAGCTCTGTGTCGCTTATCCCATTTCTCCTTTCCAGCGTCGATATATACTTGAATACATAGAAAACATCCAAGTCTCAGGAACAAATGTCTCTGCTCACCACAGAAACAAATGCCCTTACCGGGATTCGAACCCGGGAACTCTAGCTTCGGAGGCAGTGACACTACCAACTAGGCTATATAGGCCGACAAAACTTGCCATCAATGATACCTCTTTTCATCTTAATCTTTCAGAAATAGGTAGGTACCTACTATTTTTAGTCTAGTATAAAACATGTTCTAATAGTATATAGAAAAAATTACGCATGTAGTACATCAATTATAAAGGTTAGCTGGAAGAGATACCTTGAAGGAATAAGCTCGCCTTTGTACGTCTACTTTTTGTTTACGTTTATTATTTTGTCGTGTTTTATGTACAATAAAGTAATACATACATACATACATCACTTACAAGGGCAATATTGTATCATTTTCTCCATTTCTTTTGTTACAAACCTTTACGCGCAATAATTACGAGCACATTTAATTTACACGCACGCCATAATTTATCCCTAAAAGCCCTAAGCCAACCAATAAACGAAAGAAAACGGCCGAAACAAAAAAACTACCCACAATTTTGCCCACCCGTAGAAACTCCCAGATTCGATTTTCTGGAGCGCCTTTTATAACTTGACCCGCCAAACGTATTCTATTACCCCTGATTTAAAGGTTAAATGTTGCACGATCAGGGCAGGGGAGGTCAAGCTAAAGTGGCCGTGTAAGTGGAAAAGTGAAAATAAGAGAAGTATAAAAAGCTTTAATTTTGTGACGCCGAAGTAGCGAAAATTCTGTATATCAGCAAATCATGGGGGAATTTCCGAATCGTACTTATATGTTTCTGCTGAGTTGTTTTTATTGAAAAGAGGTAATATATGTCTAATTATTTGTGATTTTTGGATAAATGTGACTAGATTGATGAGACATTGAAACAATTTGATTCGTAAAGCAACGGCCACAAAGCTTTTTATTAAATAAAAAATAAGAAGATAATTTTTATACCGATGACAACATTGATAACGACAATAACAATAAATATACCGGGTGTACAATCCAAATGGGTCAGTATGGAGAAGTCGGAAACTATGAGAGATAGCGAGATCTGTTCTTAGGAACCATGACGTCGATTTTAGATTTAATAATAATTACATTCAAACTTTTTTATTAACTCTCATACATAACCGGGAATCGAACCTGGTCAAAATCAATGTGTATAAATTCTGCAAATCGCAAGAAGCACAACACTAATGGAATCTTGTTTAAATAATTGAAAGAAAAACCCACCAATAAGATAATTATTTTATTTCATTAAATGTTCAAAATGGTAGGCATTCTGTTGAATACAAAGATTAATTTAAAAAATTGACAAGGTTTGATTCCCGGTTATGTATGAGAGTTAATAAAAAAGATTGAATGTAATTATTATTAAATCTAAAATCGACGTCATGGTTCCTAAGAACAGATCTCGCTATCTCTCATAGTTTCCGACTTCACCATACTGACCCATTTGGATTGTACACCCGGTATATATAATGTCGAAGCTTCGCCATTGAAAATAATCTTGTCGAACATGTATTGTGCTTTACACAGATTTAACCATGTGTACAATAAAGTGCTTACATAAATGACGGGGTCATTTCGGGTGTATTTTTCATCACAAATATGTAGCTGAATACATAGACAGTCACTTATTTTTGGTAATCGAAGTAAAATCGTTTGCTTAGTTTCTTTCAAGTTTCTTTGGGGGTTTCTTCTTGGCAGTGGTCTTCTTAATTTTACAGAAACGCTAGTAGATTTTGACTTGTAAATGTGCCATTGCGGCCTGCTTGCAGAAAAAGTTCACCTATTAAATTTTTTATTTAATAGATACACAAAACGAAGTATTATAGTTAAATAAAACAATTTAAACAGATTAATAGCGTATAATCAACAAACGTAATCCCAACGTTTCAGTTGGTAAAATTAATATTTGAACTATTGTTAGCATTCAAAAAATATTTTGAGAATTTTAGAGTTAGAAAACCTTTCTGGTCATGTGTTACCTGCCTTAAGTAACCTTCTTGTATGTATACATACATGCATGCATAAACTCACGCCCATTTTCCCGAAAGCGGTAGACAGAGCACATGAAATTTAATTTCAGTTGCACATTTAGCAATTGTAAGTTCAAAGATGATGATGATAGGTTACTAGCCCGTCACCCACAATACACTTCTATCTTATTTTGTTAGTCAACCAGCATGTAAAACCATCTTTATAATGCACATAAAATTGCATATGGGTAGTTTGCAAAATGTAATTTGACAAAGAAAAGTGCTAAAACAAAAGTGCGTGTGCTGTAATGGGCTCGACATGTCAAGATTTATAAAATACGTAATTTACGCGAATAAATCAGTTTAGTTTATTTTATTTAATTACAATTATTTACGGAAACAGAAAACAATATTAAAAAAGTTATTTTACACCACACCTTGCAAAAAGCGCGTTTTTCCGCACGCTGCGGGTCCGGAAAAACCCACTTATTGGCCAAGTGGTGACATAAAATTGTGTACAAAACACGGGTCGTAAAACAGAAAGCCCTCTCTCGCATATTTATGACCCTCGCCTGCGGCTCGGGCCCCAAACATCTGCGATATCGGCCTTTCTTTGTTTTACGACCCTTGTATCGTAATACACGTTAACGTTTATGAGCATACAGTTATATGTATATAACATCACATTCAATACGTTTAGTTAAACGGACGAGATTTTTAGACCGCATTAAATAATTACCTAAGAATTATTTACAAAATCCCTTAAAGTGTTGGATTATAATTTAGCATATCTTACCAATTAACAGTGAAATACTTACAACAGTTTCCCTCCAAAGTCTGTTTTAACCGTAAAAATAAAACAATATGAAGCAACTTCAAAACACCATAATAATTAAAGTCAGCCAAGCTCAATTCTTTACAATGATAAAAGCATTTTAAAAAACGCGGATGAAGTCATTTAGCGAACGTTATATGGCACAAATTTTCATTTTTCCTCACCTTTTATATAAAAATTATGCAAGCCAGATACGAAAACGTTAACTTTGCCCATAAAATCTAAAATAAACGTCGGGCTAATCTTCTTATCAAATTATCTCATTTTCGAGGGTGGAAGTGGTTATGGAAATAAAGATGCCGTGACGAGGAAGAGGGGGTTACTGGTTAATTAATTTAGTAATTAATAGCATTTGGACAGCGGTTTAAGGCATTTGACCGTGAACTGTGGCAACTTTGCCCTCACGTGGTACGTCAGTATCAGAAGTAGGGTCCGCATATCAAGAGGTCAAAAGCTTTTATTTCCTTACATAAAACATAGGTAGTAATAATTTTAATGAGTTCTCAAAGAAGTTCAAATGTTATTTATTAGACAGACCCTATTTATGGTAAACTTAGCCTAATATTATAATTTAGTGTAAGTTTTGCATGTCATATTGTAGCGGAACATACATACACGTAATTCTATTACCACTGACATGTCTATTGTACCAACTTTGTGTATGTTTTAGCAGAATAAATGATTTGATTTTGATTATAATAAAGACTTTTGACGTCTCGGACGTCCTACCTATGTCCTTATATTTTTATTGGAACTGTATATTTTGCCTGGATTTTAGGCGAGTAAGAAAAAATTATTGCAAACCGAGTATTTTAGCTGGCTATCGGGTGAGTCTTTAGGTGGACGCCATTACGAGATCATCCGTCAAAAAAGCGGCGTTTCTTTAGTCGCCCTGCTGTATCATAATAATTATGACTAACCTGTAGCCTGATGGAGACGGCTCTATAAGCTCTGTCAGCAGTGTTCTGGGCTTGGCAAGTGAACGTTTGGTTATGGTGGAACCTCCTCGGCCGAAGACGAAGCACTGATCTGAAAGAAATTTATGAAATGAGAAACTGTGCACAACATAAACAAAAAAGACTCACTTTAGAAGGTTAAGATAAGATTAGAAAGAGGAAAAAAGACGTACATAAAGAACTGCTAAGAATAGTGAGGAAGACAAGGAAACTGTTAAAAACTATAGCAAATAGGAGATCGAAAATGGTTAATCATCGTCAATCGTTATGATGACAAGACGCATTTATAAATAGCACGATAGAAGGCAAGATTGAAGGCAGGTGAGGAAGGGGTTGACCAAGGATAAGCTTCATTAACAAATAAAGGAAACATAAACAGTCTTGTCGCGTACGGAAATTAAGGAGCCGGCCCTAAATAGAGTCGGATAGAGATAACTACGCCGATACGAGTAATAGTCTAACACTTGAATTTGGTAATGATAATAAGATGATGTAAAGAAGATGAATGAAAGAAAATTTACAAAAAAAGTGAATGATGGATGAAACAATTAGTGGACTTTCTATGTACCTTGTCGAACTTTCTATGAGCAAATCAGAAAACTTATAGCTAAAAGCCAATTCAAAAAAAGTACCCTTAACCTACGAGTATATTAAAAGGATTTTATAAAAGTGTACATATACCGAAATAATTTTGTAAGGATCGTAACAAATGGAAGTTCGTGATCCCTGCCAGTCCCTCTAATAAACAAGCGTGATGATAATATATGTGTAGAACAACGTGCTTGTGACGTTGTTATTCCCACCCGTTACAACCTATTTGTACTAGTTCCAAAAAATCTGAGAAAACATTCTAGTTGTACCACCTGACGTAACCAATTCGTGGTAACAGGTGGAAATAACCCCTTTTAGAGCCGCAAACGCCATAGCCGCTGTCTGTTAATCATCCGACAGGCTATAGGTATTTGTAGGCAGTTTGAAATTTGTAATTTCCTTATTTACTTTATGTTTTTTTTTCTTATGGTGCTGTTATGTTTGTTTTTCAATAAATGTTTTTCTATTCTATTCAATATGCATGTTTACCACGGTCGTGACATTAAAAAAAAATACCTGGCTGTATGCCTGCTGCCATCAGACATCTGCTCCGTCGTGTAAGTCACCCCTTGCGCCAAGACGCCACCGTCATGATCCACCCACGTTATCTAGGGAAAATACAATTTCTAAATATAGATGTCATTATCGCCGCTGAGCTAACATGTTTTATAATAATAAACGTAAGGTCTGAATATGGCACGTATTATCATGTCACGAAAGTGGGCGGATGACAAAATTAGCTTTAACAATATACGAGGACATATTTAAGAGAGCGTCACAGCAAAATAAATAAGAAAACACACTTTGTAACACAATATACAGGGTGATTCAGGAGACGTGAGCAGGACCAACAGTCCAACACTACATACAAAGTAAATGGCAATTAATCGTTCACCATTGTATTTAAGTGAAACACCCACACCTTTTTCCTGTATTTTCATTTTTGTTAAGTTAAAGTTTAATTCTCTACAATCATGATCACCCTACAACAAGTGGTTTACAAAGATTAAACCTGTAACTGTTATGACAGAACTTTAATTACGAAGAAAGTAAATTGTCACATTGAGTGAGATAAGACATTTCAAAAGTAATCGGACTCGGATGACATTCAATTTGAAACATATCACTTGACTGAAGTATTCTGATTGTAGAGTGACTATGAATTTCGTAAATAATTTAAAACATTTTGTTTTCAACACCAAAGATAATTGAACGTTAATTTCACTAATAGCGGTACGAAGCAGTAGCTTATGATCTACTGCATCCGTAGTGTTGAGCTAGCTCACGTCTCCCGAATCACCCTGTATTTTCATAGTCAAGAGAAAACTACTTTTACGTTTCCAAACGGTTAATTTGAGTTCAAGTGTATGCCCTTTGGGTTATTCAAGTCACCATCTCCAACCTCCTAGTATTTTTCTGATTGTATGTACACAAAATAAGTTTTCTAAAAGCGACTGCCAACTGAGAATGCAACCCGAAGGGAAAATTTTGGGTTTCCAGATACCATGTTAGATCAGGATCAATTTATTTGTTGCATATTTAATTCAATACCACATTTTTTTTTTATTTTCTATGGAAATACTACGTTACGAAAATCTAGATGTTTTACCATCGCGATTTTCATATAGCTAAAAATTGAATACCTCCACTTCTTGTTTATTACAGGCACAAAGACATGCAACATGAAAAAAATATCAGCCTGGCGGAACTTAAACTTGTATCCCTATAGGATTCTTTTCTTTTAATTTGATCCCTGTTCCAGTGCCAGGGTAACGAATTTTTTACAGACTTCAAAAAAAAGAGAGGTTCTCAATTCGACAGATATTTTTTTTGTATGTTCACCGATTAATCGGAGTCTAGTGGGCCGATTTCAAAATTTTTTTTGTTCGTAAAGGTATGTTTTCTAGTTGTCCCTATTGTCCCCAAGTCTGGATCTGATGACGGGATCAGCATGCAGCAGGAAGGGCCGATTGTGAATATGAAAAAGTTAGGAGTCGATGTTTTTTTGTTAAAAATTTACTTGTGACATTTGTTTATCCCTGAGATAGAGCGCTCTAACTAGTGAGTTACTACGCTAACCTCAGCTGCAGGCTTCCCTCCAATCGACACACACTCCAGATTCACTTCTCTATCCTCGACAGCCAGTAGTGTGGAGCCCTGGAGTATCTTCGGAGGCTCTGGAGGCACGAGCACAACGAGACGGGCATAGCGCGAACGGATAGCCGGTTCACCTGTGGACAATTAAATAAATTAGTATTTCAGGACATAGGGTAGTTTTTACCCCGACGATCATACTCACTGTGGTGTAGGTCACACCCTAATAATCCAGCTGATTACAGCTGAGCACATAAACACCTGTTCACAGCTGATCCATAAACATCTGTTCTTAGCTGATACACATTAAGGATGATTCACAGTAGACCGTTCCGCGTCCGGGCCGGCCCGTTTTCTATGACAGCAAACGCAACAGCCGGTGTATTTCTCTAGAAGAAAACGGGCCGGTCCGGACACGGAACAGCCTACTGTGAATCATCCTTTATGATGTAACACACGTGCGTTTAGTATAAAATAAATGTATTTCTACTCAATAAAGGATTATTTCCTCGACTCCCGTTTTATCAATTATAACCCTCGAACGCCGTACACTTCATGGCGACCCTGCCAGACCAACCAGATATAACCAGATGATAACACGTTATACGCAGACTAAGTCGCGAGCAAAAGCTAGTATTCCAATATGTGCTAGATACTATACATAAATTATGTATGAATGAACATATGGTCCTTCGAACCGGATTTATTTGGTGAAGTGGTAAACGAAATATTTTTCTGATATCTACTAAATAGATGTGTGCCAAGACACTACTAAGAGCTGACTTCAGAGGCTTCTCTGTACTTTATTACGAACAGACGGACAGTGATAGGATTCCGTTTTGACCCTTCGGGTAAGGAACCCTAAATATCGCGACCAATTTATTGAACCATCCAGAATTATCCATCCATCCACTAAAAGTCTTTTTTGAATTAATAACACACCATTTCCATAGCTCTCCGTATTTTAAGTCATGGACAAAAATAGCCATAAAACGGAATTGCATTTTTCATTATTATTTCCCAGATAGTTCTGCGAGTGACATTAATGCGGATTGTCCAATTATTCGTCGCCGAAACCGGTTTAAACCGGTTTATTTACCCTCATTCCACCGGAAGAGGTGGAAATCGGAAATTTTATAGCGCAGCTTTTCGGAATAATGCGTGTTTAATTATTATTAACGTGACACTTTACTACGATATTTTTAGGTTATAATGGATTATGTCGTACAGGAAAATGTGTATCGGGACTCAGACATGGTGTTCAAAAATATGTGAACATGACTTTAACATTTATGTCACCACGTGCTTGTACAAGTACAAATTAACGATAGTACTTCAGACCTGGCATTTAAATTGCATAGCATAAATGACTGCCTAATGTCCTTCACCAAGTACAAATTCTGGATGCGCTAAATACTATAAGCATGCTGAATAAAACAAATAAACAAATAAGTTTATTTAATCGTATTGCATTTATTTACGAACCGTGAGATCTTCGAGAAGACAAGTACGGTTGCCAGTTTTTGTTGCACTTTTAGCACCACCCAGGGGTCACTTGTAGGGTAACGGTGGGTACTCCCTACGGACGTGGTGCAACTTCGACCCCCCTTTGTCAAGTGAGTGGGCAACTTGACTGTTAGAAGTTCTCAAGCCGCCCGAAGGCCTCTAACTTGGCTTAACGACTGCTGTCATACACAGCAGCCGGGATCAACGGCTTAACGTGCCTTCTAAAGCACGAGAGCGCTCAGTTAGTAACCACTCAAATCGGTCACCCATCCAAGAATTGACCTGCGCCCATATTGCTTTACCTCGCATACCGCACGCGGTAGGCGGGTGCCGCTGGGCCACGAGCGCTCTAACAAATAAGTAGTAAGAAATTATATAAAATCTAAAAAGTGACGTCTGGGTCTGAAGTGCTTCTCTTAGTTTGTACTTAATGTAGTACGCTGGGTATAAAGTTTCTCAGATTTTTTTAACCTTTGGGAACGTGAACAAAGTTGATAGATGACCACTTTGGCTTAGTTGGTAGTGACCCTGCCTACCAAGCCGGAGTTCCCGGGTTCGAATCCTGGTCAGGCCATTTTTTGTACATTTATCACGTATATTGTTTCTGAGTCTTGGATGTTTCCTATGTATTTATCTATATAAGTATGTATATCGTCGTGTAGTACCCATAATGCAAGCTTCGCTTAGTTTAGGACTAGGTCGATTTGTGTAAGATTGTCACCCCATATTTATTTATTTATTTTATTTATTTATTTATTTAACTGAGATACAATCTTAAATCATTATTTATTTATAATTTATTTATAATTAGGAGTAGGGATATCATCCTTCAGGTTGGAACTGTCCTGGAATATAATGAGAATGATTTTTCAGATATCAAATATTGGAACGTGTACCTTAGTTTATTTATTTATATCAGCTAACCAGACACATATTTTCATTAAAGACTAACATAATAATACTTGAATATATCAAAACCAAACCACATTATTCTTTACTAAAAAAATTCTAACTGTGGCCAACTTATCTATAGGAACGAAGTATAGTGAGACTCATTTATTATACTACAGTGCCGGATAAGGCACACTCAACCCAATATATTTTCTACAACGCAAATGTCTACCCAGAGACCACTACCCCGAAACTTCATAATTTTGCATTAAACCCCTATAATCCAATCCGTTAATCCCCAAAACCTTCGTAAAACTATTAGAACCCATCTGTATTTTAAAAACATAAGTTAATGAATCATAACTAAAGTTTAACGTATATCAGTTAAACCTGTTTTATCCGGTTTATACTGGTTTAAATCGAATTTTTCCTTTGAAGTTAGTTTTAGTTTGTTGTGGGATGTTTAGTTTAGTTTTGCGCGGGAATTATTTATGTTTGATGTAGTTTGAAGAGGGCTTTGTTTGTGTCGGGGTGGGGGGTCAGCCAAATCCTGCCTACTTGTAGTTTAAAGTTTAAATACGTCCATGAAGGCTCATTTTAGTCAAAATGGCGTCCGCTTGGTAGCTGTAGAAGGCGTTGCCTAGCACCAGATAATCCACCATCACCACCATATCAGCCGAAGAGTAGATAAGACTTTCATCACGTTCTGACAATTATACGAGTGCGAGAGTGACGGATGTCTTATCCCGACAAGAGATAAAATGGCAACTATCATAGGCCCGCTGATCAAGATCGTTGGAAGCCTTTGACGTCTTTCGGCTGATATGATGATAATGACTATTATATTGACACAGATATTATAAATATGCTTTTTATTTGCCCTAATAAAAATATCTCAACCTCGTCCATACTCATCAGTCTAGATTCGTCCCACTGCTGGACACAGGCTTCCTTTTAGAGATGAGATGGAATGGGCAGTAGCCCCACGCTGTCCAAGTATGGGCTCGGGATAGTATTTTTCAGATGTATGCATGCAGGTTTCTTCACTATGTTTTCCTTCACCGAGAGTTCCGAAAAACTCATTGGCACGAGAAGGGATTCAAACCCACGACCGCCACTTGACAGCCGCACACTTTAACCACTAGGCCACCGTAGTTAACTAACTTCGCTCACTTCATGAATAATCTCTGTGCTTACGAATCGATTTTAAACCTCCTAAACACCCACGTCAGTAAATCCTGCGCCATATTCCACTAAAGTGTAGTTTAGAAACTTGCCGCCTTAAATCTGTAGCAGTTGGAGCCAAATATTGGGGTTTCGCACCCTTGCCACAGAGGATACAAGGTACAGTAGGAGTGCATATGTTATGGGCAACTGATAAGTGCGGTCATTATTTATAATGAGCAGTCAGCAAACATAATACTTGCATCAAATGGGCAATGTGATCAACAGTGCATAAATCATCACTTTTCCCGGTCAGTATGAATAATGACCATCCTGTATTTTATTGATGACCTGTTTAGCCTAGTTGGTAGTGACTCTGCCTCCGAAGCTAGAGGTCCCGGGTTCGAATCCCGGCCAGGGCATTTATTTGTGCAGTTTTCATTGATATTTGTTCTTGGGTCTTGGATATTTTCTATGTATTAAGTATGTATTTATCTATATAAGTATGTATGTCGTCGTCTAGTACCCATGGTACAAGCTTTGCTTAGTTTGGGACTAGGTCGATATGTGTAAGATTGTCCCTCAATATTATATTATATTATATTATCCTGGGCAACTATCTGTCATATTGGTGAAAATTGGCAGCCTATCGACAGCGGGTCGACGGTATCCCGCTTTGCGGAGTGCCTATTTCCGCTCTGAGGGACGCAAGATGATCCAAACCTAACCCACCTATGACATAACGTTATCACATTACCCGTCTAGAAGTAGGGAATTATTCATACTGACCGGTCCAAAAGATGAATCCAAGCTCTCTCAAACCTTAATTTAAAACATGGACCACGGGCCATCGAGCATTATTAATATTTTATTTAATCGTATGGCATTTATTTTCGAACCGTGAGATCTTCGAGAAGACAAGTACGGTTGCCAGTTTTTGTTGCACTTTTAGCACCACCCAGGGGTCACGTGTAGGGTAACGGTGGGTACTCCCTACGGACGTGGTGCAACTTATTAATCTGGACCAGCCAGAGTAATACATTTATCACTTTGACCGGCCAGCTTGGTCATTATTCATAATGACCGATCAATATTCATACTGAACGGTTAATCAAGTTTCCCATTACATATGTAACGTGGGCGCTGTGGCGTCCACTAGCTACAGCGTCTTCGTCGTTAGAAGCATAACTGCAAAGTCCAGGAAAGGAACTACCTGACGAGTGTGTATAGGCTAAGCTGTCTTGTACGAGGCAGGCAATCCCTGTTACTGATAGTCAAAATAAAAATCAAAATCAAAAAATTTATTCTGCAAATAGGCCACAAGGGCACTTTTACAATTCAACACATGAATTATACAATTAAATAAATTGACAATGATAATTATAAGTATAATGTTTTCAAAACAGAATTGCAGATCTAAAAAAAAGGAGACAATAATAATAATGATTTTAAAACTATAGTGATTAACAAACTCACAATATTCAATTATTAACTTATAATATAAAAACATTATATAAAAAAAAATTAGTGACGTATATATACGGTCTCTGTCCGAATACACAAAAATACACAAAAGTATATATAATAAATTTAATATCTCAGAGATGTATATGGTCTCTGAGCGTCCATTATTCCTGAGTCCTTAGAGATGTACATGGTCTCTAAGCGTCTAAATTAAAATAAGTAGTAAATGAAAATAGCACTTAAGTAATTTAATATTCTCAGAGATGTATAAGGTCTCTAAGCGTCAATAACAATAAAATTAATCCAAAACAGGATGATGTCTCTCGTCAATCTCCAATAAAATAACACTAGTATTAAGGTATTAATCATGCCCTTGCAAGCATGAACAGACCGGACTCCACAAACAGCACCCGATCACGAGTATGACGCGTGTCTCAGCCATCGCCTCCCTCGACCATTTGTTAGGGAAGGTGGCGACGCGATCAACGACGCCACCGTAAGCAAAGCCTTTTAAGCGAGCATGACATATTCAGGCTGCCGGACATTAATAAATAATATAAAAGATTAAAGCAACTGTTCGGCAAGAAACCGCATCATGTTTCATAAAATGCAACGAAAGAGCTGTACAAGGAAATAGGCTAAGTGAAGCATAGGTATATATATTTTAACTAACAAGATTATACTATCACTGGCTTAAAAGCATTTTTATCATTTAAGAAATCGTTGACAGCATAATAGGCCTGGCTTAGCAAATAACGTTTAATATGAGACTTAAATTTACGTGATACGCGTATCCAACAAGCACTTGTGCGAGTATATAAGATACCGTATCGGCTACGGTGTGTTGCATGATCGCGTATCTTTTCGCGTCCTGAGGGCCTAAACCGAACTTCGAAAATCGAACTTCGTGTCGTGCCGTCCCTTTCGCTCTCGCGTTTTACACTATATGACGGAAAGGGACTGTACGATACGAACTTCGAATTTCGAAGTTCGGAGTAGGCCCTCTGAGTAATGATCATGATACGTGTGGGTGTTACGCGACGGAGATTTGACACGCTGAAATTATACAAATGTGGACCAAGTTTTACCTAATCACTCTTCAGTTCCGCTGGCAGCTGACACTATTAATTTTACTTCGGCCAGTTGTACCACGATGATGACGCGCAAGACAACCCTAACTAAACGAAAGACCACGTGTGATGCTTAAGAAATAGGATAGCGTGATTTGAGTTTTCTAGCTGTCAATCGGTTTTATTAGACAGTGAACCTTCTGTACGTACTATTACTTATTCTGAGCCCCTACATCGTAATCTATTTAAGATAACTGTTATGATATTTTAGACCACCGGACACGCTTTTAGTTCGGATTGAACATAGAAATGGAATTAAGTGCTAAGTTAGTTGTGTACATAAAAGGGTGGTAATTTTACAGTTGTCCTTTTGAGGTTTTTGTTGGTGAGTCGTGGTTTTTAGTTGATTTCGTAGTTTAGTGGGATTACTTTCAATACGGGTTTCAGTGTATTTGTCTTTTTATTTATTATTTATTTATTTACTGAGAGTTGATAATGTTGTGATCCTTGTTACAGGGGGAGCAGCCCAACTAAGTGGGTACCTCTATCTTTTTAAATATCGCTCCCATAATACTACTTGCTCTGTAGGTGTACGGTGTTTAGTTCCTGGTATTAAGAAGCAGCATTCAGATTCACGAGAATCGGTTGAGACATACGACCTGTTGAGAACAGCCGGATATCTGGAATCTGGACATAACAAGACATGTTTGCCCAAGCTGAAACTGGGGTGGATATAATATGCCTAAATTTAAGAATAAAAAACGATTCACACCTTATATGAGGAAACGAGTCATTGATACCCTCAAGCGAAGGAAGAAAAATAAGAATCAGAACCCTCATTCGAGGGCAACCATGATTCGTTTCCTCATAGAAGATGTGAAAAGCAGTATGTGCTACTTGGCAGCCAAATTATTTCCGTCTTAGGAGTAAACAATTGAATCCCTCGCTATGCTAAAGATTCTACTTTTGAATCCCTCGGTACGTTCAGGATTATTTTATAGATTTTTTCTGTGAATTTTTCATTTCACTCAGGATTCAATGTACCACCTTCGTATAAATATACCATTTTGCTCTCTTGACACACAATCTACTATTGGAGACGCTTCGTCCGCCATGTGCTCTGCGTACCTATTTTGCGAATATAGGTATGAATTTATGTAAGTTATGTTTCGCGGGACATATATGAAAGCATTTTTTAAATCAAGCTGAAACGGAGACGCTTCGCTCGCGCTTCACGCTTGCTCGGTCAAAGAATGGACCTAAGTAGACATTTTTTTATGCGTAAGTTTATGTTTATTGCACCAATATGCATATTACACATAATGTGTGGAGGGGCATCCATTTTAACATTGATTTTACTTCGAGACGTGGAGGTAAACTACTATAACACCACCACCACCACCACCATATCAGCCCATAGACGTCCACTGCAGGACATAAGCCTCCTCCACTTTCATGGGGGGTAAATGCCATAATCGCCACGCTTGGCATGCGGGTTGGCGATCGCAGTATCTCCACCGCATTCCAGGGATGCTGCTGCCCAACCCCCGGTGGCCTTGGTCGTAGTTTTAGGACATACCCGGGTCCAACTAATAACATGGGCCATGCTAAGAGTGAGACGACTAGTCGAACAAGTAATCCGAGTATTGGTTTTGTTTGACGGCTGTCTCAGCACGCTCAAATGGGTTAGGAGTCTTGGTGGTGCTTAAGAGGGCGCAGTACGCTCGGTTCTCCATAAAAACGTATGTATGCTCTCATTTTAAAACACCATGCTAGAATAACATGAAACTTTGTATAGACAATGGGATCTGGCATATCTAGCTCGGAAATAAGTTTCTGTTGCTAGAAATTGCAAAAGCAAAAAAAATACAGCGGTTTTTTGAGTTTTTTAGCGGCTTGTATGAAAACCTTAATAATCGTTGTATTTTTTCTTCATTATAATTTCAAGCAACAAAAACTAATTTCCGAGCTAGATATGCCGCCGGATGCCATTGTGCATAGAAAGTTTCATGTTATTCTAGCATGGTGTTTTAAAATGGACCCGGGTATGTCCTAAAACTACGACCAAGACCACCGGGGAATGGGCAGCAGCATTCCTTGAGTGCGGTGGAGATACTGCGATCGCCAACCCGCATGCCAAGCGTGGCGATTATGGCATTTACCCCCCATGAAATTGGGGGAGGCCTATGTCCAGCAGTGGACGTCCTAGGGCTGATATGGTGATGGTGGTGGTTTTAAAATGAGAGCGTAAATACGTTTGTATGGAGAACCGAACGTACTGCGCCCTCTTAATAAATAATTTCACAAATACATTGAAGTGTTTTGAATTTTGCAGGGACGGGCCATGTTAATCGTAGTTTATCTCTAAGAGGAATAGGAAAGGCCCAATGAGCACACTCCATGTTTTTACTCGAGTGTTTGTTCGGTTGATTGCCGAATGTTTGTCGTTATGGATTGTGTTCATTGTTTGTGTAAATAGTGTTTTGCTGGCGAAGTTTGTGCGTATCTGTGAAAAAAATAGTTCACGAGGCAGGTACAAATTTCTTTAGTCATTTCTTTACGGGCGATAACTTGTCAAATGCACCTTTGGCTAAGTTGTATTATAATGGTTGTGGTGTGTTTTCAATTTCTTAGTTGGCGGGGCGGGATCAATATGTCATAGGTATTTTGTTCTTTGACGTGAGCTTACTGATGTGAGATTTCCTCACTTGACGAAATACTGCCAGCATTACGTTTGCGCAGTAGTAATATGATGCGCAGAAGTGGGACAGTACTGCATTCGTATCGGTTGACACTGACAGCTGACCGTTTTCTCATATCACACCGCGTCCGCATCGACAAATCAGGAAGGCGCCTAAGTCCACACGTACTTTTACAAGTACTTCAGACCAGACATTTTAAAAGCATAGTAAAAGTAATAATGTATAACTGCCGAATGTACTTTACTAAGTACAAATTGAGGATGCGCGAAATACCCTATATGTAAATACTGAATAAAAACAAATAGCAAATATTGAATAAATTTTCACAAGCGGAATCGTCCGCTTAGAGAAATTATAATAATCATAATCATTAATTCGTTGCAACCATGTTGTTTACAAGATGTTCTTAATCTAAACAGTACGAACTAATAAGTAGAATATTTAATTTAACTACCGCATAAGACTTTGGTGTTAATACTGTAAACTTATGTGTGCGAAATAAAACAAATTGAATTGAATTGAATTGAATTGAATTGAATTGAATTGAACATGGACCCTACTAGGGCGTAGCAACATGAGTAACTTTAAATGTGAAATATAAACATATAATAAACACAGAAACATTAACAACCTACTTTATATCCACCATATCAGCCCTAGGACATCCACTGCTGGACATAGGCCTCCCCCAATTACATGGGGGGTAAATGCCATAATCGCCACGCTTAGCTGCGGGTTGGCGATCGCAGTATCTCCACCGCACTCTAGGAATGCTGCTGCCCATTCCCCGGTGGTCTTGGTCGTAGTTTTAGGACATACCCGGGTCCTACTTTATATCCAACATGTTATAATTTCCAATCAGAGTGAAAATTAAAAATGACTCACTCCGGTTGCAATTAGCAAAAAGTTGTGAGCAATTGAAAAAATAGCATCTGGGTCTAGAGCACTTCTCTTAGTATGTACTTCGTGTAGTACACAGGGTAGTTAGGACTACTAAGTTGAATAAACAAAGGACTAACGAGGTTGGACCTATTTGCCAACTGTAATGTTGTACCTATGCTATTTAAACAATATATTTCACTGCACTCTAGCTTCGCAAGAGCGTGTCAGTTCAAAGAGTTCAAACGCTTTGCATTCCAGTGACGACCTAGGTCCAAAAAATTGCCTCCCACAACACCAAACATTTAAAAATAGACGTCCCGTTAAATCCAGTGCCTTTTAGCAGCTGACACAACAGAAACGGTTGACAGTCGCGAGGCGCCACAACTTTTCCCCGTTGTTCTCGGTACCGTACAGTTTAAATTCGACTTTTTGTGTGGTTCAAGTCACGAGCTGGCGTATAACGATGGTGTCTACCTGCGGGCGGAAGATGGTTGCATTTTTAACACTTATCGTCGTGGATAAGACATTCGTCACGTTCTGAAAAGTATGCGAGTGCGAGAGCGACGGGCGTCTTATCCACGACGACATAGAGGAATAAGTAAGATAGAGTTCTCACTCCATACATCAGTTTTTACTGGTTATTTCGTAGTTGACATCTAGCGTCAAATAGCGGAATTATCACTACTGCTATAAAGATACTACATGTCACGTATGTCGCTACTGACGAAAAGTGTATTTCTCAACAATTTACTACTAATATTTAAAGCAGAATGAGCTCAAAATAGAGTTCCGGTTAATCGGTTTATAATATTAGCTAAAAATTGTTAAGCATTCGATTGTTCGTTCGTCACGGCATCTATTATATTGTCGAGTAGAATTAAGTACTGATAATTCCGCTATTTGACGCTAGATGCCGACTACAAAATAACCCGTAGTTTTGATAACGAAACTGATGTATGGAGTGAGAACTCTATCTTATTTATTTCTCTATGACGACGATAAGTGATAAAATGGCAACCATCCTACGCCCGCTAATGGTAAACAGACAACGTAGACTACAAGTTTTGGCGACTCCGGAAGAATTAGAAGCCTAATTCGCGAAATCGCGGACGTCCTGTTTGCAGCCAAAACAATAAAGTTGAGTGGAACTAAGGAGAAAGATGTCGATGCGACTTATGAAACACCTTTACACCTCTGGGGTGCCCCAGAACTACATAAATAATGGTTATTAAGTTATTACGAATAATAAGGAAAACTCGTTGTAAGTTAAAAGATTCCGCTGGCTTGACCACTGGGTTAATCGTGTAATCGTGTCATGGGTGAAAAATCAAGGGAACTAAGCCCCTGCAGACGTACAGCGAGAAGACCCGATAACCCCCGAGAAGCGAGAATGATGAGTCTTTTCATTTTCATGCTCGGGTGTTCTCCGACTGGTGTCTGTTTTTTAGTCCGCTTCAAAGATATTTAACAACTCACGGCGAGTAGTGCCGGTGAGAACGAGAAGGTGCTCTGAGACTTGAAACTCAGTGAACTATCTACATTCATGGTGATTTCTGACTCATGTTATATCGCCTTCAGGGGCTTTTGTATTTTATTTCTTTACCAACAACACTAACTAATCGCCCTTATATTGTACCATTCCTTGCCCCGAACAGAGCAGTAGTGGCTGAACAATTTGTGGGTTTGTTTGCTTTGACCGCGGGGCGCGTTCTTCACTCCGACTTTATTACTTTGAGTTCATTTGGGAGCCGGGAATTTGCCTTAAACTAATAGGCACGTTAGCTCACTGAGAAATGGTTGTTCGCGTGTATGTTTAGGCCGTGCCGATGTAGGTTCAAATTTCTCTTTTTTGTTCCTAAATAGACAATGAAATGACAGAACTTAGTACAGACCGAAATAACGTTTATCAAATTTGATCATCCTCCTAATGTTTTCCTGGTTAATTCCCTGGTAGTTTGACGAAAGCAGGGGTGGTTTACTATCGTGACGTCATCGCGCCGCGCAAAGTACATGCGGCCGCCGGCTCACACGTCGTGTGACTATTCAATGGTTGCGGCGCAGCGTTATGGATCGCACGCGCACGCGCGACGATATTACCACTGTACGATATTAAAATAATCCGTTTCGTGTTAAATAATAATGTCAAAACCACAGCATTATTGTATAAAAAATATATTTATATAGTTACCCAAATTCTATGTCTTTCTTTATCTTAAAATGTTGAAAAAACTGACAGTCTTTATCTTAAATTGTTGAAAAAACTGACATGTCATGGAGTTTGGTATTCACCAACGTTTGACATAAAAGAAAACGAAGAAACTTATATTTAAAGCCTTTAAAAAATTATATACATTTTTGTATCCCCTGGTTACATGTATGGAGTGTCCCCTACTTTAATATTTTTGCGTCATTTCACATCACTTTTACGTAGCTGTTTATACGAGTAGAACACACCTTCCTGATAAATCTTTTAATTGTATTTGTAGTGCTTATAGTCTCCGAGTAAGTACATCGGCTGTCACATACAGACGAAAAGACGGACGGGTTCCGTTTTCACCATTTTGGCTACGGAAGCTTAAAAGTACTATTCGTAATTGTACGTATTGTAAACAGCACTACTAATAATAAAGTACATATATTAAAATAGGTTCTCCCTGGTGGTAACCCTAGCGCTGCGGGCGGGGCCTCGAAAGAGCGCGTTGCGTGCGATAGAAAGAGATGGCCTCGTTTAGGCACGTTTGGCATACCTAAACAATTTGTTAACAGAGAAACTTCTGTACTTGTACTATTACTTATTCTGTGACGAAAGTGACTGCCCTTTGACCATCCAAGTCAGAGGGAAAACTAGACCTCCTTGGGAGATAAACCGGTTTTCCCGCAGTTTCCTTCACCGAAAACCTACATGAGATAATTCGATATCAATGAATATTTCGTTGTAGGTAACTTTTCTAATAATCCAGTGTTATACAGTGTGTAAATTTTATACGGGCGTATATTCTAATGGAGATTAAGATTAGACCTAGGAAACCTATTTAGGTTAATTTCTTTAGGAAATTAAGATTCTTTTTTTTTCATACATAATAAATAAGCATTGTATTAGCACGCAATGTATTGCATCCATAATAATTAACGTACCGATGCATCATGTCAGTATTTAAATTAGTTTGCTTTATTAATTAAGTCAAGTTGCTAAGTCCTGATTGTTCCTATCAATCGAAAACATCATGGGAAAAAGACTGTTATGTCAAAATAAGTTGGACTGCGCACATTGCTGCTCGGTCGGATTTAAAAAAATCGTTACACCTCATTAATAACACTATTTAACAAAATTATTATCCTATACGAGTCGTATTAAATGATACTATAGGTGGAAAAAGTACAAGCCCGTAAAAAAATTACACGCTGGATACGAACCATGGTTTGAGGTATAAAGTGCCCCTTACCACAAAAATCTCGAATCCACAAGTTCACAACAAAAACTCGACTAAATCTAAATAACCCATTATCTCCCAGATAAGGAATCGAAACTTTTTACCTCGGAATTTGAACCTGCATTCATAATTCCGAAGTTCTTCGTCGAGATTAAATACGGTAATAAAGTTTCACAAAGTTCTTATCGGGGTAATTTGCGGGCGGGGGTGAAAAACATCCGAGGGGAACGCTTGGGGACAATTGAGTGTGAAAGATGTAGGTAGTGAGAAGTGGCAGTGGTTTTTAGCCGACTTCAATAGAAGGAAAGATGTTCACAGATCGTCTTCATGTTTTTATGTATGCTCACGGTAATTCTTTACCACCACCGTATCAGCCGAAGGACGTCCACTGGTGGACATAGGCCTCCCCCAAATCCAAGGTGGGTAAATGCCATAATTCCCTCGCTTGGCAGGTTGGCGATCGCAGTATCTCGACCACACTCCAGGGATGCTGCTGCCCATCCCCCGGTGGTCTTGGTCGTAGTTTTAGGACATACCCGGGTCTCAATTATTTACCATTTTATCAGATTTAGATTTTTTTTAGTTCGAAAACAGGTACAGTTAAAATGCTCGCATGCAAAATGGGAGAAGGTCAGACCTTCCTGGGATTCAGGAGAATCCAGGAGAGATCAAGGAAACTCCTCAAATGTGTTAGAGACACATAGCAACTCAAGTTTTCGGTAACCGATAGTTTGGTGAAATGACGATGTTGGTCATCCTAAGATCCAGTAGGAATCTAGGAAACTTTTCAAATATGATAGGCACACATATTGTGATTTCTGTATTTTCTATAGCAAACCAAGCATTCTCGGTAACCACTAGTTTAGTGAAATGGAACCAATGATGGTGACCATGTACCCACATCTAAAATTTCGCTGTGATTTTGCTGACGTAGAAACTAATACTCATCACATCTTTGGAGAGGGGACGAGGAGTGGAGTGGAGCTGGAGCTAATGGTAAGGTACTGAGTACTGAAGGTAAACATAGGATTTTTGAAGTATCGAGGGAACTCCTCAAATAAAACGCTCACTGTCGTAAAACTGCGCCGTACCAGCGCCAATTCTTAAGATTAATTGTCAAAGAGGAGCCCTGGCTCGATCAGGATGCAACTGGGAAAAATTTGAAGGATGATTTTTGTTGGACATCCTTAAACGTAAATTGACCAACTGGTTACTGGACAAGTGCTATTATAGTGTTAATGAATTTCTCGAGAGCAATAGGATTTAATGACATTATGTTTTTATCTATTTTTATTGTTTTATTATTGAATTTTGACTATTTTATTAAATATTGACTACATTAATTCTAAAATGCTATTAATTAATTATTTATTATTATATTACAATAACATTTTGAAAATTTGCACGCCTGCATTGTAGGCTGAATACACGGTATAACAAAAATGTATTTTACCACCTAAGCTAAACTGTATTCTAGCAAATAAATTATTTGATTGATTGATTGATTGATTGATTGGTTTTTATACAACGAGGGTGACAAACAAGGTTGCAGACTTCTTAATAGTAAGCAGATACCGTCGCCTATGGACATTGGAGAGTGCAGAATCACAAGCGCGTTACTAACCTTTTATTGATTTAAGGATTAGTTGGCTTGACGGCTAGATACATATTTTGCAGGTCTCTCACTCTCGACACAGCGCATCCTCGGGAGCTCTGGCGACTTTAGTCACTACCAGGAACACAACACCACATACCTACAGAACAAGTAGGGGAGTCACATCCAGTAATTTCTATATCAGTCATATTTTTTGAATAATTTACAGTGGTACCGCCGCCGTGATTTCCCCCTTGAGTTATTTCGACCTAAATGATGACCTAGATATTGAACGGGAGCGCAGGGCATTGGCAGTAAGGTCAAATATGCTCGCCCGCAGGTTTTCTCGATGCTCCACTGATGTGAAGATCACTTTATTTAAGGCCTTTAGCCAGTCTTTTTATTCGAGTAGCCTGTGGGTGAAGTATACCAAAAGAGCCTATAATGCCCTGCGTGTACAATACAATGATGCATTCAGAATGTTGTTGGGACTACCCCGCTGGTGTAGCGCCTCGCGTATTTTCGCTGAGGCCCGAACGGACGATTTTCATGCGATTATACGCAAGAAAATCGTCTCGATGTTGAGGCGGCTAAGGGATAGTTCCAATTGCATTTTGAGTATCATTGCAGATAGGTACGACTCCCCAATTTTTTGTCACTGGGTCGGACAAATAAAGGCAGTCGCTAAATTTAGATTTAAATAAATTAAGAATATTTTATACTAATATACCTAGATTAAGTCTTACTAACAATATATGGATGTACAAAAAAAAAAGTGTCCGAAATAAAAGTATTATTATTATTATTATTATTTCAGTGAGGCTTCTCATTATGTCTTGCGGCTTCACTATTTCATCAACAAAATCCTTGTAAAGAAATTTGAAACCTCTTTCTGGTTCTTTCTAACCTTTTGCCCGACAATTGGGGTGAAAGGGACGGGGAAGGTGTCATGTTACGTTTTTGACTCGGGTTCGATCGAGGGGTGAAGCGTCTAATTAACCTTTTGACAGCTGAGAATTGTTCAAACGATTTTCAACTTTATTTTCATATAAGATGCATTGAAAACGTTAAATTACTGGAGCTTAATCAGTATTGACAATAAGTGAGTCATGGTTCACGGTTGTTTATATAGGGTAGTAAGTTTTTTAAATGCTTTCCTATTTCCAGCATATTTATTGATGTTCTCCTCTACAGGTCACATTTGTCAACCGATATCCGTGAAATTTTGTGAGCAAAGTTTCGATAATTGTATAGATTTTTTGTCATATCAGTTTTCGGAAATATAGTAATTGGGAAAAAATCGCCAGGTCTACAGAGCGACTACTTTTATTTTGTGCACGAAACGAAACTTACAGAAAACCACAGCTATAATACACTACATTGGTTATGGAGGTTACAGCGTGGCCATAACACATCGTTACGGGGTTCCACCGCAAAAATCACCGTAGCCACACTGCTGCGTTGCGTTGAACTGCGTTAATGAATAGAATCAGGCTGAGGACTTGGGGTGATTCCATTCAAAAACGCAACGCATCAGTGTGCCCCGGCTGTATATCGTCGTTTTTGCGGTGCGCCGCCGCAAAGCAGTGTTGCTGCCGCGCACTTAGTGATATACATTATACAATTGACAACATTTCAAATTTTCAAGTAGTATGAAATCGTAACTCAAATCGTTAATTTGTTAACAAGAAACCCAATTTTTTAAAATATTTTATAGCTATTAGTTTTCAAGATATTCATGAAAATGTGAACAAAGCGTACCACCGTCCATACGAGTATCAAATCACAAAACTGTGGAATGAACTGTCGCCGGCGGTATTTCCGGACCGATTCGACCTTCAAACCTTCAAGAAAAGAGCGTACTCCCATCTTAAAGGTCGGCAACGCACTTACAACCCCTCTGGTGTTGCGAGTGTCCATGGGCGACGCTAATCGCTTACCATCAGGCGACTCGTCTGCTCGTTTGCCACGTATGTCATAAAAAAAAAAAACTATATTGTGACAGACACAAAAAGAACAGCAGTACGCTCTTCTTTAGTAAATCCGCCATATTAATAGTACTTCTGTATGATTTTTTTAGGTGTGAAGCCTCACTTGTCACTTACTCTCTTTTAGAATGAGGAACTATTAAAATTGATTTATTTATATGAAATTGGGACATTTTGGAGATTTAAAAAATGTGGTTAAATATATCTTTTATCCTCTGTTTAATTTCACCGGAGAAAATCCCGCTTAAAAAAATAAAATGTCGCCAATTGCCGAGAACATTACATCCGCCAAGAGCTTATTTATTTAATCGTATGGCATTTATTTCCGAACCGTGAGATCTTCGAGAAGACAAGTACGGTTGCCAGTTTTTGTTGCACTTTTAGCACCACCCAGGGGTCACGTGTAGGGTAACGGTGGGTACTCCCTACGGACGTGGTGCAACTTCGACCCCCCTTTGTCAAGCCGCCCGAAGGCCTCTAACTTGGCTTAACGACTGCTGTCAAGAGCTGTGTTTCCGGGAATCATACAGCGAGCTAACGGATCAAATTAATCGAAAACTGGTTTGAAAATCAATGTCAAATTATGACAAAATTATTGATAGTCCTTATAAGCAGATTAATTTATTTTTATTTATTTATTTTTTATTTTTTAGATTAAAATATACGATTTTTAAACAAAGGGTTAGGTAGTGATGGAGCTTTTTTTTGCATCTGTTGTGTACTAAAATTTAGAGAGATGTTGGAAACGCGGAAAAATAAAATTCCAAAATTTTCATATAAAATCTATGATACTAACTGCAAAAGTCCTGCATTCCAATAGAGAAATTATCATAATAAGTGTCAATTTACACAGAAACCAATTTACATTGCTAAGCGTTTTTAACTACTTAATAAGAACCCTTAACTTTTACAAAAAGTTCGCCATCGAGATTTTAAGAATGCGTAGTACGTTCGGTTCTCCATACAAACATATTTATGCTCTCATTTTAAAACGCCATGCTAGAATAACATTAAACTTTGTATACACAATGGATTCCGGCATATCTAGGTCGGAAATTAGTTTCTGTTGCTTGAAATAATAATGGAGAAAAAATACAGCGATTATTAAAGTTTTCATACAAGCCGTTTTTTTTCTTTTACAATTTCTAGCAACAGAAACTAACTTCATTTTATTCTAGCATGGCGTTTTAAAATGAGAGCGTAAATACGTTTGTATGGAGAACCGAGCGTACTGCGCCCTCCTTAACTTTTACAAAAAGTTCGCCATCGAGATCTTAAGGTTTGTGGTGTTGCGAGATGATTACAGATGCCCTGTGTTAAAAGTGGGGTCGGCGTGGTCATATTTAGAACATATGACATGTTACTTCTGATACCTAATGTACATATAAATAAATGTTCAAAAAATAATGTAGATATCTAAGGTCAACGACCAACTGTTTGCCACCTCAATACTCCGTAGTTGATTTTTGAGGTGGCAAACCTTCTATTAAGGGCCTTATCACACTTGTAATTTGCGGGCGAGTTGAAAGCGAAGCGATCGCGCAGCTAGTTTGCTGCGAGCGCGTAACGAATACGCCGCGAATGCGTCACGATTTCTCTGCGAGCGCGCAACGTATTCGCTGCGTACTCGCAGTAAAATCGCGGCGAGTGATCCGTGTCTTGGACAGTCAGTTACATAATGGATTCTGCCGAGGAAATACTTCTGATAGCTTTCTTGCTTCGGAGACGTACATAAAAAACAAAACCAAAGGCAGAAAAGCCGAATTTGGGAGGATCCGTTTATAGTTAATCACACATCGTAGATAATACTACTGAAAGTAATAGATAATAAACTAGCAAAAAAAGCTAGCTAGTTGGTAGAAATGAATTTTGCTGACGTATGTACAGCTACAGCTACAGCATGGTCATCCCAACTCTAGACGCGGCGAACTTTTAGTTGAATGTACATACCAATGAATCCATTATCTCTTAAATTAGTTATAGGACTCACTAGTCACTACCAATTGCTGTGCCCTATCAGGGTCCATGTGAAACTAATACTAATGTAACACCTATATGTAAAGACCATGGATGCAATAAATGATGATTAAATGATTGAATGAACTTGCTGCGCGCTCGCCTCGCTTTCAACTCGCCCGCAAATCGCAAGTTGATAAGGCCCTATGTCCTATCAACCTATAGTCACCTTTATCAATATGACATAAGATTGAAATTGTCATTGGATTGGGTTCTCATAGTATCATGTCAACCTAAGTTCAAAATACTTAGTTGTCCAATAGAATATTTCATCTAGTTCCTTTTGAGTAGAAATAAATGGAATACATAAAACATTACGAGTATACATCTTTAAACGAAAAAGTTTGTGTTTGACGTTTGACATCCAAGTGACATTTATTAAGACCGAGTAGGTACTAAAGTCTCAACATTTTCGAAGGCCTAAATCCACCTAATCTTGAATCTCAAGGGTTTTCAGAGATCCTTCCGATCCGCAACTGAAGACAATAATACCTTAACTCGAACTTTTGCGTTATCTAAATCTAAACCTTACACCTTAACAAATAGAGCTTATCTTCGTTTGACTGTACATTCTACAAGTATTTTCGTACATAATGTAGCGCATCTGTATAGTTTTTTGTGACAACCCTGACACATTGTATTAAATGACAGGGAGACGAACAATGTCTGTTGATTGAATAGGATTGTCAAATTACAGCATTCTTTAAGGAGATCGTTAGGGTTGACACATTTCTTAGTTTACTTTGAGTAAATTTCGTAATAACTTTTTTTTAGCACTCAGAAGCTAGCGAAGTTCTCGAAGTCCACTGGAACCGTCGTGAAACTTGGTAGGCTAAATGATAAGAAAAAAAAATAAAGTTCTACTTCTATACGGAACTTTCACATACCATGTGTTCTTTCCATCCATATCCATATCAGCCCTAGGACGTCCACTGCTAGACATAGGCCTCCCCCAATTTCATGGGGGGTAAATGCCATAATCGCCACGCTTGGCATGCGGGTTGGCATGTGTTCTTTATGGCATATTTTTAATCCTGAGTCTCCCTGCTATCTACAGGAGCGTTTCAACTGTCTTTTTTCTACAAGGTGCACCCAAAATTTGCTTCTAGCTGTTCCATCTTCTAGATCCAAATTTTACATTAATTATTTTATATTTCAGGTGGTTCGCTGTGGCATTCTCTGCCTGCAGATATAAGACGCGCTAAGTCCCTTTTAATCTCTAAAAATTAGTGTAAATTTGTTCTACAATCACTAGTTTCATATTTTCCCCTCTCAGTGTGTGTTGTTTAAACAGTTTGAGAACTTTAGTCTACCTAGGTTTGACTGTGTTGTTACTGTAACTTTCTAATTGCTTTTGCGTATGTTTATTCACGTTTACATATCCATGTATTTTATTTATTTATTTGTTTATTTCAACTAATTACACAGCATTACAGTATTACACTAAGTCACTGTGGAATTTAGGACACACTATAGATATAAAAGTTACACATAAAAATTATAATAACAATAACTATATTAACGAACATATGTACACAATTTTGACATGAAACATAAACAGAAGAGGGGCGGTCATCCATCGCTTCACAGTACGTCAGACATTCACCACATACATCCATCCACTTACTCACTAAAACATCACAGTCTGGTGTTGATGCGAGAAGGGCATTAAGGTAGTTCAGAGCGCGCACAAGCGGTGAGTTGGCGCGAGACACAGTGCGCGCCTCTGGTTCTGCCAGCAAAAAGAGGTGCTTGCGCGGTAGAAGGTTGAATTTCGATTTCAACAGAGAGGGAATGTGTAGGCGCACCAGTTGCTCAACCAATTCGGGATAGTCTGAATCTCCTCGCAGGACGCTACACGCAATAGTCAAAAGCCCATACTTACGCCTCACCTCCAGAAAATTAAATCCTAAGACGCCCAGAAGAAATTTCGAGGGGACAAAAAAGGATAATACCCGTACATTTTTTTATAAAGGAACCTCAAGAACGCCTTTTGGATTTTCTCCAGAAGCGAGGCATAAGTGACCTCGTGAGGATTTCAAATAACGGACGCGGCCTGAAGT
This sequence comes from Notocelia uddmanniana, assembly GCA_905163555.1. Taxonomy (NCBI): domain Eukaryota; kingdom Metazoa; phylum Arthropoda; class Insecta; order Lepidoptera; family Tortricidae; genus Notocelia; species Notocelia uddmanniana. The sequence continues at coordinate 2,630,914 of LR991074.1, read as the reverse complement.
TTGCTTCTGACTAGAGCAGTATAAATAAGTTTGATGGCACAGGGATTGCTAAATTCCTTGGCGTTGCGGATGACAAAACCCAACCTTCGATAGCACTGAACCCCAAGATTTTTCATGTGCTCGTGAAAATTCATGTGCGCATCAAAAATTACTCCTAGGTCGGGTCTATCCTTCAGGGGATAGTGGCCACGGCCAAACGTCATAACCGAACATTTGTCGATATTGAAGTGAAGCTTATTATCAGTGCTCCGATTGTAAATCCGGTTGACGTCTTCCTGAAGGGATTCAGCATCCGAAAAGTGTTGCACACCATAAATAAGCTTCAGGTCATCCGCGTAGAGGAGACATCTAGCATGTCTAAGGTTCGAAACAATGTCGTTAATCATGATTCCAAACAGCAAAGGACCCAGAATTGAACCCTGGCTAACTCCTGAGCGTGTGTGGTAGGAATAGGAAACAAAACTTCCTTGTTGCATATACTGCCGTCTGTCACGCAGATAGCTGGCAAAAAACCGGAGCAGTTTAGGGGAGAAGCCGATGTAACATAATTTATTAAGTAGTGTGTCGTTATCCACGCGGTCAAAAGCTTTTTTGAAATCTAAGTACAACACGTCCACCTGTGTTCCAACATCCAAGTGCTCCGAGATAATGTCAACCAGGGTTAAAAGATTTGTGTTGACCGATCGCCTTGGTCTAAAACCGTGTTGTGAGTCGGTAAGGTGGGGTTTTATTTAAGGAACTAGAAGCTTATTTATGATTTATATATTAAGTATATACGTATGAGTATAATCCTTGGTCGTTATAATTATATCTATCTATTTAAAATATTATTATGAATGTCTGATGTTTTTTTGTTTGCCTACTCGATTTTATTTTTATTTTTGTTGTCTGGAAGAGATCCCGCGCCTTACCGATAAGACAGCCAATTGCCTACCGTTATTCTATATTATTTTATTAACTTTGTTTTATTTACTTTTGGTGAACAATAATGAATATTTGTTTTGCATTGCAGTAGAGTGCCAAACAAGATAAGATAAGACAACATTTTATGAAATAAATAAAAATAAATAAATAAATATTGAGGGACAATCTTACACAAATTGACCTAGTCCCAAACTAAGCAAAGCTTGTACTATGGGTACTAGGCGATGATATACATACTTATATAGATAAATATTTACTTAAAATATATAGAGAACATCTAAGACCCAAGAACAAAATCCGTGCTAAATGCACAAATAATGCCCTGGCCGGGATTCGAACCCGGGACTTCTAGCTTCGGAGGCAGTGTCACTACCAACTAGGCTAAACAGGTCGTCCTGGCAGGAATAAATACATACCTGTCTAGTGTCTAATCTAATATAAATCTATGGGAAATTGTATTTACTTAATAAAATATTAAAGTTGCTAGGAACAAATTTTCCTTATCTAGACGAAAAATAATGGTTTGGATGGATGATAGCCATCCACTTAATATACTTGTATTACGAGTACGAATGCCATTTAGCACAGCATCTAAAATTTAGTTTAAAATTATTTTGGTTTTGTGTAGTAAGCTATAAAAAATATAAACTAACGGTCTGTAGACCGAGTATCGAGTTATATTATCTAGATTTGCTTCTCTTGTGACTTTTTTTTTTATAATTGAATCAGCTTACAAAATTTCAGGAGAATCGGTTGCGAAATGGGAGGATAACGGTCGGAAATACGGAAGAATTTTAGCTCAAGCTGAAACGATGGCGCTTCGCTCGCTGGGTCAATGTAAAAGGGTGGTTTTCACGGCATAAAGAAGGTGCCATTTCTTTACTGATACAATTAGAAATCGACCTTAATTACATCGACACAGAGGACCCTTTTACTTAAGAGTTATACGATCACTAAAATTACTCACAAAACGACACAATATATTCATATTTAATTCCTAAGTCTGTCGAAAACACTTTCGTTTGAAGCTGTAAAGTTATTGTGACAACCCTAATAATAAAAGAATTTCACATTCTCGAACGACAATGAACTCTAACACGTGATGATACAGTTCAAATTATCACTTAATTGTTACATATTCGTCAACAGAAAGGACACACATGTTTCATTAAAAACAAAAAAGCATCAACTTACCGTAAAATAACACCAATTGCGACTCTATTACGTGGAGATAAGTCTTATTTCGGAATGATGTGATTTGAGTTAGTGCATTTTTTTGTATTATGGTATCCAAATATAGACAACATAAGAAAATTACCATTGTAGGGACAAACGATGATTCACGATTGTAAGAAGTGGTAAATGCTTCCACAATTTAGACATTTCACCTTAATGTGACAAGGTTTTAAGTGCCATTGAAATTGTATCGAAACTAGACTTTTTACTTGTGAAACGTGGTGAGGTAAATGTCTTACTTTGAATTCGTGGTAAATTATTGTACTGCACGACTTTGTGTAGTTATGCAACACTTAAAACAGTAAGTAAATGTGAAAATGAAATTCTAGAAATTAACACTTGGGGCGTTCATGTAGGTAGTACGTAACGCAATTTTTGAAGATTTTTGACTCTCCCTCCCCCTCCCCCATGTTACGCGTCGTAACGTTTTCGTAAACCCATGCCATTTTATTTGACATTGTATGTAATAAACATGTAAATAAATAAAAAATAACAAAAAAAAGCAAAATAAATAAATATTATGGATAAATAAGTATTAGTGGTATAAATAGTATGATTTAATGTATTATATTGAAATTATTTTGACATGTGTGTTTATAAAATCATTGCAAATAAATGAATATCAGTATGTATACCTTTAAATATACCGCAAGGTATTGCAGACCATCTTAAATAAATCATCCAAGTTTTAGATCAAGAAAAGTAAAATAAAAAGCTCCCGTTCCCCGACCAAAAACCTTAGTATTGCAATAAATTAAACTACATTATCGTTCATCGTATTAAAACTTTAAAAACAGCACAAGGCATTAAAAATCTCATTTCACAAATGTTGACAGTATCTCACGCCGTTCTGTGAAATATTATGATTGAATGCGCACGCCATATTTAACTGCAGTTTATAAAGATACGGAATCCAACTGGATTATAAATATGGTTGAGATATCATTACACCATCGTTAATCTAAATACTACTTTGTTCTCTACTAAATAAGGTTCAATTTTTCATAATACCACGCTGAGACGATGCATCTGTAAAGAATAAGCGCTACACCGTCGTTAAGCTAATTAGAACTCAGTTCAGTACTACAGAAGGTTTCATTTTAAACAAAAACATGCGACGGTTGAGACTCAATTTACGGATAACCGCATTGGTATCGGTCCTGAAAATTCCACTCCTGTTTGGTGAAACGCGTAGGAAATCGCCAAGCGATAATGAACCTTTTACCAATAACGTTATAATTTGTGTTCAAATATCATATTGCTAAAAGGAATGAAATAATGATACCCGGAAGAGTTATGATTATGAAATGCGTTATATATCCAAGTATGTTGTCATATTAAGACTTACGTATGTAATGATAGGAGCAAAAAACGCAGCTTGTCTTAGTTCGCATTTGAAACAATTTGGCACGAGATCAGGTAGCCACTTGGGGAGGTGGTAGGTATGCGCACTTCTAAGGTTTGGAATTCTCTGCCGGCGTTTGTATTTTCGAATTCATATAACCTAGACATTTTTAAGGCACGAGTGAATAGGCATCTTCTGGGAGAGCTCGCTTCGTCGTCAGCCTCATCTTTGCCCCCTGGCTAGATGTTGGCCAAGAGCAATCCTATTTTTAATAAAAAAAAAGCCCATAAAAGTGATCATTAACATGTATCTCTTGCGAATTAAAGAAAATCTCAGGTTGTTTTTTCCTACGTGTACTGTATGTACTAATAAATTTGGATTTTCCTGAACATCAATTATCACCTTCCTATAGTCTTCCCGGTTGTATTGTAGAGAGTCCCGGGGTCCACTTTGGCACCTCAAGATGTGACGTATGCACTAATTATACAAAAGTGAGTACCATCTGACTTCTAAACCCAGAGAGAACATTAGACTTTCTTGCGATTAGACCGGTTTTCTCTCGATGTTTTCTTGACCGAAGCTTCTGTTAAATTTAGTTGTATGTCGTACATAAGTTGGATGGTTTTTCCTGTTATATAACTCAATAGTATTTTTATTAAATTGAGGTTTTATAAAACATACTGTTTTGGTTATCGTTTTCATAACGGATATATATATTTCCTTTTGTTTTTTTTAATGCCAGGTGTAAGACATTTTCATCCTCAATAGCCCTCCTCTTTTTTAAGTTGGCGTACGTATTAACCTTAGCCTACCTCTTTCGGAAACATAATAATATGTACGTAAACATGTACCAAAGGTGTACGAGGCTAAAGGCGTTAAATCACATTATTTCAGTATTTCTGCTTATCTTTAGTAATGCTATTGATCGAGCTAAAGCTATCAATACTGTCAAACACACTATAGCCTCAAGCGAGGCAAAACAAAGACTCGCTCATACTAGCCCCCTTTGTGTGATTCAAAATAGGTGCTGAGCGATCGGTCACTCACGTATCGCATACCAAGTTGATAAATGCATTTCATTCCTCGTAATTGGAACGGCCAACTTGGGAAGTTCCTCCACGTTACTGAAGTCCGCAGCTATAGAAATATCACTATGTACTCTGTCGGTACAGAGTACATAGTATGTGGTGTTGTGATCCTCGAAGTGAGTAACATCGCCAGAGCTCTTGAAGATGTGTTGTATTAAGAGTGAGGGAACTCTCTAGTTGTTGATACAACATATTCTCAAATCAACTATAACGCTTGTAACGGCTTAGAGCTACTACCGCGAAACAAAATCGAACGAAGTTCGTGTATCTCCCTCTCTGTCACACTTGCATATTCGAGCGACAGACAGGGAGATATTTGATCTTCGTTCGTTTTTGTTTCGCGGCAGCTGCTCTAGCATTGCAAGCGATTACAAGCTACGGTGTCTGCTTACGGTCAGGCAAGCTGTCTGCTTATTTCCAACCGTTATAATACGTGTTACACTAGAGGTTCGTCTCGAACTGCGAACTCGCTATGTACTCATAGATCCGTCCAGTGTACAGATTAAGGAGCCACCACTGGCTGGACTGTTTTCAAAATATTTCAATCCCATTATATACAGGATGTTCGACATACGTATATAAGCGACAGATGAGGTCTAGCACAAAAAAAAATTGCACCCAAAGATTTTTCTAAGAAATTTTTATTTTTGTTTTTAATTTCTTGGTTTTCAAATAACTGAATTCGTATGATTCTGGAATTAGTCTAGATTTAAATGACATAAAAATGTTAATTCGGATAACTTAGCTCACTTCGCTCATTTGAATATTTTTCGCACGGTTATTTCTACACTCGTCGAGCCAGCGAGTCAAAATACGCTCGTAACTAGTATCAAATTTAAGTGTAAAATGTAAGTCACTGATCGGCCCCTCTCGTATCAACCCCTTTGTGTCCTGATTCAAAATGTACTGTATCGCGTTAGTCATCAATATTACGGGCCTATTGCACAATAAGCATCGAATTTGAATTTGTTAGTACCTGTGTGGTGGTGTATTCCTGGTAGTACCTAAGGATGCCAGAGCTTCAGAGGATGCACTGTGTTCAGAAGTACCTGCGTTTGTTTTTGCAGTGCTAGTGCAAGTGCAAATTCCGGCAGTGCTAGTGCAAGAAGGAGATGGTCGCGTTCAGAAATAGTGATAGTTTTAAGCCGCACACACATTGTACTTGTATTATTTATTATAATAATAACAGCAGCCGATGATTCACTAGCTTAGAAATAAAACTGACCCAAACAATGCAAAGTATATCTGATTGGTTTACCGCTAATGGGATGCTTTTGAATGTCGATAAGACAAACATAATGTACTTCCAATTAAAGAGAAATTTAAATGCCCGGGTTAAGATTGTTTTGAATAATATTCCAGTGCCACATGTACAAGAAGTCAAATACTTGGGTTTTTTGATCGACTCTGGACTAACGTGGGCACCTCAAATTGATGCAACGTGCAAACGTCTTGCCTCTGCGTGCTTCGCGTTGTCTAGGCTAACTCACAGTCTTTCTGAGGAGAACCTAAGGAAGGCCTACTATGGATACATCCACTCTATATTAATCTACGGTGTTGACCTATGGGGTACTGCTGCGGACCGTGAAAGATTATTTAAATTACAGAAGCGTGCCCTCCGCATTATGTCTAGAAAACCTCTCGACTATCCTGCTAAGGAACTGTTTAAAAATTGTAAAATACTTACGCTACCCAGTGTGTATATAATGGAAGCCTGCAAATACGTGAGACAAAATCTTGAGCAGATCCCTACCCATAGCCAACTCCGTGGTAGCGTAACGCGTAGGCGTAAGCAGCTGGTCGTGCCCACGTGCCGCCTGGCAAAAACTAGGAAGTCTATGCATGTAATGGGAATCAGACTGTACAATATACTGGACGATGAAATAAAGCTAGCTTCTAGCGAGGCAATATTTATCCGCAAGCTAAAAGCCAAGCTGCTGGAAATGGCTTGCTATAGTATAGATGAGTTTTTTGAGGGCCACAGGTCATTGGCTCAATCTGGTACCTACTAATATCATGCAATATGTTACTATGTAAAATTGTAAATAATTAATAATACATGAACTAAGTACAATGTAATGAAATTGACATTCGATGTAAAATTTATCTTTTCTGTGACAAGATGATATATGTAAATGACTTGTAAATGTGGAGATTTTACCAATAAATATATCAATATCAATATCAATAATAATAATAATCTGTGAACGGTCTAATAGCGAAGAGTCTCGACCAACATCTCAAGAGACTCTCGTTAGATGGCTGGGTCAAGGGTCAAATACAGAAGGCGGTACTCCTGGACAGGGCGCGGATAGTCCGGAGGTTCCTCTCTCTGTCGCCCTAACCACCGGTAGCTTAGGCCCGCCTCGCTGCCGGCGGCACTCTAGGTTAGGTTTTTTATAATGCTTTTATACTTTATACGTGTATTTTTATATTTTACATTTGATAAATTTATTGTAAAAAATCTAACCTAAGAAAAAGAAATAAATAAGGTGAATAATAATAAATCTTTATTTATTTAAAGTAAACATGTTTAACGATGATGTGGAGGCCTCCTAGTAGGTGTTTATTCACCTGTGTCAGGAGGTCTCGCTCTTCCCGACTTGGTACATATCTTGTTTACCCTATATACATATTTCTCATGATAAGTTATTACATTTATTTCTTATATACTAACATACGTTTGTGTGGTTTTGTGTGTGTGTGTGTATTTCTGAGTGTTTTACAAACCATTTATATACATGATTTTATAGTTCTCATTTCAGTTAAATACTATGTTTACATGTTAGTAGTTAGTTAGCACCCTGGAACAGTAGCTCTTCAGTTTCATTGTAACCTAATCCAGTTAACCATTATGTAACACATTTTAGCTGCAAAATTATTGTCATTTGTTATTTATGTTAATAATTATTGTTCTATTTTCTATTATATTCAGTGTCTATATGTTAAATGTGTGCAATGCCCGTGATCTCACTGATGGTCCCAACGGAAGAGTGAGTTGGGACCATTTCGTGACATATTTTTGTTGTTGCTTTATTTTTCTTTTATGTTTGTTTTATGTCATGAATAAATGTTTTTTCTTTCTTTTTTTCTTTGATTCAGTATGATCGTACGTGTCAGAGCGCCACAGGTATAGGTGAATTAGAAATCGTATTAAATGTATGAAGCAGCAAGCCAGGCCAAGCGTGGCGATTATGGCATTTACCCGCCATGAAATTGGGGGAGGCCTATGTCCAGCAGTGGATGTCCTTGGGCTGATATTATTATGGTGGTGGTAGTGGTAGTGGCATGAAACAGACGTCGCGCACGGCACGTCACTTCAGAGTTCAGACAAAAAGATACTGAGTCAATGGATTCAAATTAAGTTCTAGCATAATAAGTATATTGTATACTTAGTGGTTTGTACTTATTGTTATATTTTTTCAATTTGTTAATTGTATACATATATCTATTACATATAATAGTATTATTGAGAGCTGTAAAGGGAATAAGTCAAATGTATATATCGCATGTTAGAAACCTTACCTCTTTCTCACTTATTTATATTCGCTATCAAAATAAACAAATCAATATGAATGCGACTTAACAGAAGAAAGTTAAATGGAGGAATATGGATGATGGTGTGATGACGTGGAATGGTGGGTATGAGACGATAGATGGGGAGAACAGCTTGCAAGAGTAGTAAAAAAAAATTACTGACCTCTGGGTCCTGAGCTGACTTGGCACTGGTACAACGCATCATCTTCTAATGTCACTTCTCTGATATCCAGTGAGTAGTCCCCTGAAACAAATGCCAACATGAATTATGTTTTAGGCAGAATTATTCATGATCTAAAAGCTGAGTGGCAGTGGGCGGGGCATATTGCACTTAGAACCGATAGCCGTTTGGACGTAAAGATTCTCGAGTGGCGACCACGTACCGGAAGGCGCTGCGGGGGTAGACCCCTTACAAGGTGGACTGATGGCCGGGTGAAAGTCCTAGCATTAAGTTGCATGTCTTTATTGTATGTACATGGTTGCAAATAAACTGAATTGAATTGAATTGAAGGTCGCATGAGTCCACTGGATGCGGGTGGCGCAGGACCGGTCATTGTGACATGTTTCTTATTTTATTTTCATTTAATTTTATCATGTAATTTAATTTAATATCTAATTATGAAAATTTTATATTAATGTTCAATTGTTATGTAATGTTAAATTATGGGCTTTTTGTTGCCTGAAGCAAATAAATAAATAAATAAATTGTGGCACTCTTTGGGGAAGGCCTATGTCCAGCAGTGGACGTCCTTCGGCTAATATGATGATGATGACTGCATCAGATGGGTGTGGCTCTAACCGTACTATATGTATGCCACCGATGTCGTTTTGTCAGATCAGCCAAATATGAGTCTGGCTTTAAACGGGCTGAGCTGTCCTCTTCTTTTCCTCCATCTAAGACATCTATACTTATTTTTTTCAATTGTAAGTAGCGTTGCGTTTGACCCTAGCCTAAGGTCTAAGATGAAGGTCACATGATACCTGTTCACTCTTACCTGGAAGACATCGAGTAAAAGGAGGAAAAGGATTTGAGGCATCGAGTTGTTTCCGTAAAAACAGACGCCGGAAAAGAATTCCAGATTGCAGTGCGAATCAGAAAGGTTTTCCTTAATCGCGAAGTGCGGCAAGGAGGGAACTTGACTACATGTGGGTGGAATTCCATTCGACCAGTGCCGTGAAAGGTAGAACAGACACCAAAACTTACCTTCCTCGTCGCTCCCCACCATCTTGTATCTCTCGTAGCCAGCGAGATGGCGGTGCGTGCCAAGTCCGAAGTCGTCCTTCGTCCACTGGAGCTGCCCCGCCTTGTTCACAACCCGACACGGTAGCGTCACTCGCGATCCCACTACCGCGCTCTGGGAAAAGGGATAATAGAATATTATTGAACAATACTAATTAATTAATAATTAAAACACCTGACTGCGTTTCTGTGTAATTTGGAATTTGGCGTCAAAAATACTCCTTTTCGTTTTTTTTGTATACCGAGTGTCACTCTCACAGTAAATACAAATCTAACGTCACCTCTCAAGTTAAAATCCATCGAGCCGTTTAGGCTGCAGAGCGTGCCAAACAATTATACATACATACATACACACAAACATTATATACATACAATACATACTCTCGAAAAACGTAAGCCTCCTTCTGGGGCAGTCGGGTAAAAAGGGGTAATTTTTTACACAAATCAAACTAGTCCCATAGTGAGCTCATTAAGGCTTGTGTTATGGGTACTAGACAACGATATTTTTAATAGATATATTTACTTAACTGCATAGAAAACATAAAGGTTTGAAATGGCGCTGTATATAGGTACTTCCTGATTCTATTAAGATGTTAACAATAAAACAATCAACTGACTGCCCCGTTAATTGAAAAATGTTATTATGAAATTAGTGATTTTTTAATGTAAATATCCTCGTTGATGTAGATTGATTATTGCTTCGTATTATTGATTCAATGATTGTGTCATAGAACTTATTTTCTACTATAATTAAAATGTAAATAATTTCCGTTCTTGATTAATTTTAGAATGTACCTCTAATTAATTTGAATGTACGTAATAGTGCATGTTTATTCTATAAAACGTATGCCGGTAAAAGTAACGGTAACATACGTGGTAAAATGTTCGTTAAGACTTACTACCGTTAATTTGGTCTAAGCTTTATAAAACCGCCTAGCGACTGGTTGTTGTAGGCACTTAATGTTTCATTAAAGTATGTGATCCGAGACGCACTTGGCCGCTTTTTACAATCGTTGTTACTTTGACAATTTCTGGGAGCGCTCGTGGCCCCGCGGCGCCCGCGTACGATATGCGTGGTTAAGCAATGTCGGGCGCGGTCAGTCCTTGGATGGGTGACCGTTTTGAGTGGTTACTAACAGAGCGCTCCCGTGCTTTGGAGGGCACGTTAAGCCGTTGATCCCGGCTGCTGTCTATGATATCAGTAGTGAAGCCAAGTTAGAGGCCTCCGGGCGGCTTGAGAACTTCTAACAGTCAAGTTGCCCACTCACTTGACAAGCCTAATCCCAATAAGGTCTAGTTTCCGCCTTGGGTTGGAGGTCAGATGGCAGTCGCTTTCGTAAAAATTAGTGCCTACGCCAATTCTTGGGATTAGGTAGCGGACCCCAGGCATCCTTCAGGATGCAACTGTACTGGGAATAACGCTAGGAGGATGATGACTTTGACAATTTCTGTTCTGAAGCCTAAAATGGAAATTCTACTGGAAAAATCCTTTTTAATACAGTTGCTCAAAAAGTGCTACTTTACGTAGCTGTTTAGCGTGCGGAAAGTTGGTTTTCGCGCACTAGTGCTTTTCACTTTTCCAATTTTTTTAAATTTATGCTTGTTCCAATGCATGACTCCTTATTGCTGGGTGTTACATATTAGTTTCCTTTAAACGTCGTAATCAACATAAAAACCTACTGTTAATATCAGAATACGAAAAATATACACATTTCATATTTTATTACTTACCTCTTCATCATTATAACACGTTTATTTTTTAATATTGAATATTGAAAAACCGTTCTTAATAAGTTGTCTGAGTGGAACGGAATAGCTGCCGAAACGCCTGTCAAAGAAGAGGCGTTTTTACTTACTGCAAGCATGTTTTAAGTTTCTAAAGGCAACATTCGATATTGTTTTATAAATATTACTTGTTGTTTTTCTTATTTTTTCGCAACTGTATTAAAAAACGTCGTTCAATACACGTGCGGAAATGTCATTCTTCACTCGTCCCGAGTGTTGTCACTCGCCTGCGGCTCGTGGCATCCCTCGGTACTCGTGAAGAAATGACATACTTTCCGCACTAGCATCGAAATGTACTATTGTGTTTTTATGAGGGCACTAATTACTCGTAGTTATTAAAATTATGTTTTTAGAAAAATTACATGAATGCTGGAGAAATCTTTTCAATTATAAACACATAATATTTAATGTTGAGAACGTCATTTTAATGTTAAGTTGAAGGTACTACGTATTAAAAACATGAAACTATTTAATTCTAAAAACCTTTTCAAAAGTAATGCTTGCGAGTGACGTTTTATCTGATTTACCCCAGTCAACGAAGAGCATTTTACTAACCAGATCAAATGATATTTACCGACAGACATAATGTTAAAAAATAGTTATAAGCACTTTTGCCATGTACCTACATGAACAACGAATTTCAATTATATTGTTCTGAATTGTGTGATTATATATTTCATGTGTTCGTTCTGCTTTCGTCTTTTGGGACAACAAGCGTAAATTTATGTATATTTCTTTTCAATGTCGGGTTTTTAAATATTGGCGAAAGTGGTTAATTTTCTTAGGGATCCTATCTTGGCTTAATTAATAGGCTTGCTATCCAAAGGGTGGCAAGCCTATTTCTAAGCCTCCGCTGTCTGTCCGTCTGTCAGTGAACTGTGTATATTTCATGAACCGAAATTTAAAAATTTACAGAATAGGTATGTGTTACTGTTACCGCTGTAACAAATAATAATAACATATTTTTTTAAGGAATGTTATTACTTCGGTATATTTTTTACACGAATTTAACAATCGCTGCATATATTTTACCGTAATCGGTAGACAAATTAAATGCAATTGTCGGCCTGTTTAGCCTAGTTGGTAGTGCCACTGCCTCCGAAGCTAGAGGTCCCGAGTTCGATTCCCGGTAAGGGCATTTGTTTTTGTGGTGAGCAGAGACATTTGTTCCTGAGACTTGGATGTTTTTCTATGTATTTATGTATATATCTATTAAATATCTCGTCGTCTGGTACCCATAACACAAGCCTTATTGAGCTTACTGTGGGACTAGTTCGATTTGTGTAAAAAATTGTCCCAATATATTTATTTATTATTTATTTATTTATTAACAGTACACGTAATACCTTCTGAAGTAGTTATAACAACAAATAATGGAAACAAAATACAGTTAAAAGCTCACCACGTACCCGTATGTTGCCGGGTTAGAAAAGCACCACTCCCTTTGTTCCCCTGGGTGTCGTAAGAATCGACTATGTAAGTAGGTTGAAATGTGTTGTGGGCAATGGGCTAGCAACCTGTCACTGCAGTATCACATTTTCTCCATCTATAGACCTACAGTAGCTAAAAGCGGCACTGAATTTAATTTTTATGTTCTCTGCCTATCCCTTTTGGGAATATAGGCATGAGTATATGTATATATGTTAAAAATTTAATGAAGGTTTTTTTTTACCAAAGTATAAAAAAGTACATAGTATTGAATCTTGCACGAGTAAGATGTTTCAAAATCTAGCAGCAGTTATTTATAAAGTCGATCATTTTTTTTAAATAGCTATACTCTTCAGGTTGCTCAAAAAATCTGAACATGCACTTCAATTTCTTTACAATAAAATAGTATTCAGATTCAGATATTTGTGAGCAGCATGCCCGCTCTGATTTATTTGATGGCGACTTTACATATCATCATCATCGTCATCCTATCAGGCGAGAGACGTCCGTTATTGGACATAGGCTTCCTCCAAAGAGCGCATTAATGACCGGCGCTGCGCCACCTGCATCCAGCGGACTTCCGCGAACGACACCAGGTCATCAGTCCACCTTGTGAGGGGTCTACAGTCAGTTCGATATAGTGAACTGTACATATCCTACATACAAATTGTGGTGTTACTCCAAATCACTATTCATTTTAAGAGAGGCAGGGCACAGCTGAACGTCGCTCATAGTTGGGGCAGCCTAACTGAGGAAGCACCTCCACCTAACATTTGACAGCAGCTATAATAACACCACGACTTATTTTTTAGGTATAATAATATATTGTGTTTCTGATGGCGGGTAAATAAAAAAAGATTATCCTCCCAAAAAGAACAATAAATTCCACAGCGAACTTATGTGTAATTTAGCGGCAATGGCGGCATATTTTTTTTATAAACTACTACAACACACACTTGATAAAGACATTGAGTAGATAAAGACACCGCCTATAAACGCCATGAACCTGCATTAAAAAAAAAAAAAACAAAATGTTGCGCAAACGAATGAATCACATTTTTAATTATTGTGAGATAGGAGGTAAAAAATTTAAAGTTATAAGAAATTATTTATGGTTCGTTATTGGTTGATTTTATTGCAGCTGTATTCTGGTTGGTTCATATCAAATATTTTTTTAAAGAGTTATATTCGTGTTTTGTGATTGGTGGATTTAATATGGTGAAGTGTTTTGATTGGTCAAATTAAAACGTTTACGTAGCCCCGCTTGATAAGTCTAATATGACGACACATTTTTCAAGGTCTTATGTTTAACGGATCACCAGATATGTGTTTTTTTGGCGTTGTATTTTACTGGGTAATGGCAAACTTCAAGCATGGGAAATGACACATGCCTTTATACTTTATATATATAAAATCGACTCATCATCATCCTCCTAGCGTTATTCCCAGTACAGTTGCATCCTGAAGGATGCCTGGGATCCGCTACCTAATCCCAAGAATTGGCGTAGGCACTATTTTTTACAGAAACGACTGCCATCTGACCTTCCAACCCGAGAGGGAAACTAGACCTTATTGGGATTAGGCTTGTCAAGTGACTGCGCAACTTGACTGTTAGAAGTTCTCAAGCTGCCCGGAGGCCTCTAACTTGGCTTAACGACTGGTATCATAGACAGCAACCGGGATCAACGGCTTAACGTGCCTTCCAAAGCACGGGAGCGCTCAGTTAGTAACCACTCAAAGCGGTCACACATCTAAGGACTGACCTCGCCCGACATTGCTTAACCTCGCATACCACACTCCGTACGCGGGTGCCGCTGGGCCACGAACGCTCCAATATATAAACTCGACTGTAGGTATATATTATGCTACAAACAAATTGTGTAATTATTCTCAAACCGAGCGCCCTCATCAACTGGACTACCAATCGCCGGCGGCATCGTCTGTCCACTGAATTCAGTATTGTTTATTTTTCGTCTCATTAGTTTTTATTTCCAAAATAAAATGAGCATTATCCATGGTTCACCGTGATCGCTTTTTGGACGAGGTTTGAATACAAATTGTATACAGTAAAGTAAACGGTTTATAGCTTTTTGCTTATACTTACAATACATATTCAAAATACAAATTTTAACGATGTAGAACTAGTTTTTAGAGACGGTTAAATGTCATTATGGAACCAACTACAATTAGAGCACAATAAAGGTTTGTTCCTAATTTTTGCCCTTTAGGGTCAGTCGGTAACTTAAGTGGCAGTGGGCGGGGCACATAGCACTTAGAACCGATGACCGTTGGGGCGGAAAGGTTCTCGCGTGCCGGAAGGCGTAGCGTGGGCAGGCCTCCAACACGGTGGACTGATGACCTGGTAAGGGTCGCGGGTGTCTGCTTGATGCGGGTGGCGCAGGACCGGTCATTGTGGTATTCTTTGGACCTATGGACAGCAGTGGGCGTCTTTCGACTGACATTATGATGAAGGGCAAGAGTTAGGAGCAAACCTAATTCGACGCTAGCGACCCACGAAGTCTCCTACAAATTGACACTAGCTTGACAGTCACGACTTTAGGCGCCTTCCTGATTTATCGATGCGGAGGCGGTACGATATGAGAAAACTGTCAGCTGTCAGTGTCAACCGATATCAATGCAGTACTGCCCCGCTTCTGCGCATGATATTAGTACTGCGCAAACGTAACGTAATACTGGCAGTGTTTCGTCATGTGACAAAATCTCACACCAGTAAACTCACGTCAAATAACAAAATACATATCACATATCGCACCCGCCGCGCCAAGTCAGGAAGTCGCCTTACGCGCAAATCCGTAGTGTTAAGAAAGATAATTTATTAAATTCGAATTCTGAGCTTAATCGGCCAAGTGGTTTTATAGGAACCCTTTAGCTACGGGACCACGGCAACCAAATTCAATTCAACTATGTAATAATAAAAGGAATGCGCGAAAATCTATTATTCAAGCGAAAATCCTTAGCAAAATACACCAATATTATCGTTGAATAACATCACTAACATGTAGTTGACAGCGTATCGAAAATCCAACATATTAAAAATTCCTCCCTAGGGACGGAAAAGGATATTGTGAATGGTGAAACGATTTATGTGAAATATTCCGCTTTGGGTATTGGGAAATGATTCTTTGATTGTTTTTGGGACATATGGAAGGGTTGGGTTGAATAAATTAAAGAATAGCCTCTTTAGGTGATCGGTAATGCACGCGAATTTCAATCTCGATTTGGTTTAAAACCCGGCTCCTAGAGACACAGAAATTAATTGTTGAGAGTCAGCTAAGCTGTGTCTTACGTAGGCGATTCAAAGCGAACAGAATTGCGAAGCGATCCGATGCGGTGACACGCGAATGCCATGCGATGCGGTGCGACGCGTCCGACTTATCTTGTGCGCCCGAGTCGCCCCGCCTCGGACACAAACTACACTCGGACAACCGACGCCGCTTCGCATACGCGCGAAAATATCAAACGTATCAAACTGACTCGCTTCGCTTCGCGCCGTGCCGCCCGCACCCCGCGCATGGGGGGGTCTTCTCCGAAATTCGAAATACGAACTTCGTTTGGTGCTGTCCCTGTCACTTTCCTGTCATACACTATATGAGTGAAGGGGACGGCACTATACGAAGTTCGAATTTCGGAGTAGACCCCCTGGATTGGTCACGTAGAACACTTCAATAGCTGTCGAATGTTTGTCTTTTTCGCACCACACCGTTTAGTATTCGCGTGCAATTCGCTCAACTAGGATATAGCCTTAGAGCTCACTTTAAACTGGACATTTCATACATAGCTGGTATGGCTTAGTTATGAATGCCCAGTATAAAGTGAGCTCTAAATGGCTCAAAAATTCCAAGTGACTGTACCGAGGGGTTTAAAATAAAACATCATCATAATCCTAGCGTTATCCCAGTACAGTTGCTTCCTGATGGATGCCACCTGGGGTCCTAATAAAGGATTGGCGTAGGCACTAGTTTTTACGAAAGCGACTGCCGTTTGACCTTCCAACCCAAGGGAAAGTAGACCTTATTGGGATTTGGTTTCTCGAGTGGGGCTGACTGTTAGAAGTTCTCAAGCCACCCGATGGCCCCTAACTTGGTTTAACGACAGCAGCCGGGATCATCGGCTTAACGTATTAACGTAATTTCCAAAGCGCAGGAGCGCTCAAATTGGCCACCTATCCAAGAGTTGACCTCGGACAATGTTGCTTAACGTCATATACCGGGCGCGGTATGCGGGTGTCTCGGGGCCGTAGCTCCATAAAACATATGTACGAAATATCATTTGTCATTTAAACGTAGCTTTTCGTTGAAGGAAAACATCGTTAAGAAGCTCTAATCCCAATAAGATCTAATTTTCTCCCTGGATTATATTTATAAAACAGTCGCTTCCGTAAAACTAGTGCCTATACCAAATCCTGGCCTTAGGTGATCGAAAAATAGCGGGGAAGAATAAAAATGCTTTTAACATTGGTTCTGACAAAATCGTTGTTATAAGAAACCGAAATAAAGATCTGAATAGCTGTGCGAACCAAACATGATATTTTGGATTGCTAGGCCCAACAATTTTGATAACGATTGTACGAACTACGAACAATAATATCCGAATCGACTTCAGAAATTACTAAACAACTGAAACCCCAATTGCTCTTGTCGCGCACCCTTCAAATGAACTCTTTAATGTTATTGTAAGTTTTCAGTTGCTCAATCAAAGACAACCCTTATATAACCAACTTTTGTAAGATTTCTCCCTTTTTTCGTGTTGCAATGAAGAATACCTATAATATTATTTTTAATTCTGCTTTATACTTTTTACTCAAGTAGTGTTTTAACACTCAGAAAGCATAATGTGAGCTGATCATTTAGCACGGATTTTGTTCTTGGGTCTTGGATGTTTTCTATGTATTTATGTATATAAGTATGTATACATCTCTAAGGACTTTTAAATAATTGTTATTAATCGTATTTGGACGCTCAGAGACCATATACATCTCTGAGATATTAAATTAATTTTATGTACTTTTTGTTTATTCGGACAGATCGTATTCAATACGTCCTTAATATTTGTAAATTTATTTTTATATAATAGTTAATCAGTATATTTTTTTAATCATTATTATTAAGTAAGATTGTCAGTTTTTTTTTAATTGTATAAATTCACGCTTTGACTTGTAAAAGTGCCCTTGTGGCCTATTTGCAGAATAAATATTTGATTTTGATTTTTTGATTTTGATATCGTCGTCTAGTACCCATAGTACAAGCTTTGCTTAGTTTGGGACTAGGTCGATTTGTGTAAGTTTCTCCCCCAATATCTATTTATTTATCATGATCGAAAAGGGTTAGCATTGGCAGAGGTTAATAATTTCTTTTCCCCTCACTAGCTCGGAAAGCCGTCTTTTATCCTTTGAAACAAGCGGGTAAAAACGCATTGTATCCACAAGTGGGGACAGTAATTTGACCTTGGAGCGTGCTTGAGTAGCTTTTGACAGATAACAAAACGTAAAACGCACATATTAATGGTTCGTTTGATATCAATTATCATTAAATAAATGGTATGAGAATTTAATAAAAAATACCAAATTTAGCTTTATTTAATGATTTAAGTCGTATACATTAAAATTCTATAAGTAACATTTTTTTTATAATGACTTTGAGTATAATTGTAAACGCACAATTTGAGTCGATGCAATTTCAAAACGCATCGTCAGAAATGTCATCATTGTCAATGTCAACTAAAATATACACAACTTATCACCGACTCCGACTCGCGTAAATAATACACAACTTTCAGAGAAATTATTGATGTATGTGGAAATGATTTTATATAGTAAGTAACTCGGTACGGAAGGCCTTTTCGATTTTGATATTGCTACTATAAATACATATCGGAGACAATCTTACACAAATCTACCAAGTCCCAAACTAAGCAAAGCTTGTAGAATAGGTGACCATATACCTATATATATAGATAAATAAATACTTAAATACGTAGAAAACATTGATGGCTCAGGAACAAATATTCATAGTCATCACACAAATAAATGCTCTGACCGGGATTCAAACCTGGGACCTCCGGCCTCGTAGGTAGGTAGGGTCACTACCAACTAAGCCAAAATGGTCGTCAAAATGCTACAAATGCTACTAATGTAACCATGTCTCAAGAAAGTTTTTGAGACATCAAAGTGACAAAGTGACTTCAGCAACTCAACGTCACTCGAAAAAAAATTATACTTATTTTAGGTGATATGTGTGTTCCTACAAATTACCACAAGAATCTTTTTTCTTTTTGCATAAATGGACCTAGGTTCATATAACACTTTCTACTTCTTATATCCTCAAAAATGCATGGCTAAAATCTTTTGGGTTATTCGGGCTCACGGCATGTAGGCTGATGATGATGATAATAGATAGAAGTCAACAATACTAACCTGATCCTGTGGCTCAATAGCAAACTTCTGCTCCCTCGCACAAACACAACTGAACAACAAACACAACAACGCCCATTGTCGCACGAAATCCTGTATCCTCAGCAGCAGGAACAAAGCATTGGCACATCTACTCGTCACCCTGCACTGTGACTTTACACTGACACTAACTTTCATGTTCACATCGTTCGCTATCTCATTGAAATTTTGTCCATATCTGTTTTTATATGTTCTGAATAACATACTTCAAACGTATCCATATGTTGCCATGTAGCTTTATATCTGTAACAAAGGAAAAATACACGAATGTTAGAATAATATTGTTTCACTTTTTGTTAAAGGATTGGGGTCGAGGATCTTGCCTTGGGGGATTGCCAGTATTTTCACAGAGTATTTTGTTGGTATGATTTAATTAATAATGGGCTACATTAAATTATATACGCTTGCGGCCACGAAACAGGCTGTATTCTTATACGTACTTCTTCCCATTCGATACGTCATCTCCAGTATAATCTCGACTCTAAATTCTTAACAATTATACACAATCACAGGCCAGAGTCAAACTGGCTAGATTACAACGCCATCAGTACCTTAAATTCTTATGTAATGAAACTAAAGCAGAATTCGTAATCCAAAGTTCAATATTCAACACACTTCAAATTAGTGTGTATTTTTGACCGACTCAAAAATGGAGGAATTCTCATTTCTTTTGTTTTTTTAAATGTTTTTCACCTCAGAACTAGTAATTTAATAATTCGATTCGACTTTTGTTTTTTTATGTAATTAAATAGTTTTTTTTTTTGTGTAATTGACGAAACGCTGTCAGTATTATGTTTTCACATTAGTAATACCATGCGCAGAAGCGGGGCAGTACTGCATTCGTATCAGTAGACACTGACAGTTTTCTCATATCGTACAGCCTCTTGCAACGATAAATCAGGAAGGCTTCTAATACACATTATCGCAAGCAATATTCGATGCAAAACTTACATTCACTTTACTTCAATACTCACATTTGTCCAAACTTAAGTCCATAAAGTGAAATATTTGAAAACTTCCAAGGAGAAACTTGCTCAAAATTCACGTTTTAAAGGGGATAAACATGTCTTAGCTCGTATTATATACGGTCGGGTAAAAATAAATCATATGAAGCTATTGCAAAAGACGGCAAACTCACTGCACCGTTTTATGGTCTTGGGAAGGAAGGAGTATAACTGAGGTACTACCATCGTCTTCAACAATTAAGAATAAATGCCATTTTTGTCATTACCACGCCACTTCCATTTTCAGGCAGTAAAGCAGTGGACGTCGTTCGTCTGAAATGGTGGTGGTGGTGGACATTTTCATAGCTTTTATTCAGAAAAAAGTAATTGTTGCTTTCAAATGAGGGATCAAAATTGTAATTTTCGTCCCTCATTTGAGGGCAACAATTACTATTTTCTGAATACCTAGTAGATGTGTATACAGTATGCGCTTCTCGGTAGCAACATTAGAAAAAGAATAAGAATGTATTTATTCGTAAAACATAGGTATACATTGTTGAAATCTTATGAAATAGAATTGAGAATCACTAAGTTTGGCCAGGTAGGCGTGCGAACATGATTCATGTTTATATTAATTTCCAATTATCATGCAGTTTTATAACTTATCATGCATTAATTATTTAAATAAAGTACATCATAAAATAAGATAATGCAAGATTTATAGACAATAAGCAGTAAGAGCATAGTGTTCTGACGTTGAGAAAAATACTTAAAATAATAATCAATAATAAATTAATAACATATCATAATTCTTAATTATAAGTCAGCATCATTCAAAACTTGATGAACATTATAATAACATTTTTATTAATAATAATTTCAATGTCTCTTTAAATTTTACAGTGTTTAATTATTTAATAGGGTTTGGCATTCTATTACATATTAAAGGTGCCTAATTGTTTTTTCGAGTAGATGATGATAATGAATAATGATATCATTATTATCAGCCGAAAGACGCCCATTGCTGGACTTGAGCCTACCCCAAAGAGTATCACAATGACCGGTCCTGCGCCACCCGCATCCAGCGGACTACCGCGACCCTTACCAGGTCATACCCTCTTGGGTCAGGTCACGAATCATATACTTTGTAATATGTACAATACTTGAAACAACTCGCTTAGAACTCGATCCCTATAACACCGTTAGTAGAGCTTCCAAGTGGGATCGAAATTCTTTATGTCGTTTCGTTTTCTCTTTTCAGATTTCTATGGAGTAGGAAAAGGTAAGCCAGAAAAGATATAACGAATTTTTCGTTCTAAATACACTTCTTTTTTCTCTCGTTCTTGGGCGATTATAGGCAACTTATATAGGCTAGCTTTTGCCCGCGACTTTGTCCGCGTGCAACTCGTTATTTTTATTTATTTTTTATTTTTCTCATATAGGTATACAGAGATACACTTATGTCCGCCAGTAATTACAATTTTTCTTATCGCTAATCATTACCATTAATTAATACTAGTCAGTTACACAATTTTCCAAACATCCTTATCAGCTAAATAATCTGAGACTTTGTAGTAGGATTTCTGAATTAGTTTATCTTTAACAATCTTTTTAAATTTAAAGTCTGGTAAGTCAGTTACGTGTCTGGGAATTCTATTGTAAAAATGTATTGACTGCCCAATAAATGATTTCCTGGCTTTTGCTAATCTTAACCGACGCACTGCGAGTTTTTCTTTATTTCTAGTATTGAATTTGTGAAAATCACAATTTTTTGGGAGATCTGCGTAATGGTTTCTAGCGTACTTAATAACTTCGTAAATGTATAATGATGGCAGTGTTATGGTATTCGCCTTTCTAAATATATTCTTCAAAGATGTACGTGGCTTTAAATTATAAATTTGTTACATTATAGAAATAAGTACTATAAAATTGTTGTAGGTGCAGGCTTAAATTTACTTCTACCCTCCTTTTCACTCCCTAAGGAATAATTTTCGTAATAAAAAATATCCTATGTCCTTTCCCGGGAATCAAACTCAAATCTCTATACTAAATTTCGCCTAAATCGGTTACGTGGTTTAAGCGTGAAGAGGTAACAAACAGACAGACGGAGTTACTTTCGCATTTGTAATATTAGTATGGATTGTAGCTCAGTATGCCTGCTTATCGTGACACCGTTTATGATCAAGTGTGATAAAAAGTATACACTCCAATCTAGAAGAGCCCCACACTTAGTAAGACCACCACCATATCAGCCGAAAGACGTCCACTGCTGGACATAGGCCTCCCCCAATTTCTAATAGAAAGAAATAATCGCCACGCTTGGCATGCGGGTTGGCGATCGCAGTATCTCCACCGCACTTCAGGGATGCTGCTGCCCATCCCCCGGTGGTCTTGGCCGTAGTTTTAGGACATACCCGGGTCCGGGTCTTAGTAAGACAATAGCTGCTTATTCATTAAAAGAGAGATTTACGACTGATGAAGGTTAAAGGATGATTCACAGTAGGCCGTTCCGTGTCCGGGCCGGCCCGTTTTCTTCTAGAGAAATACGCCGGCCGTTGCGTTTGCTGTCATAGAAAACGGGCCGGACCGGACACGGAACGGTCTACTGTGAATCATCCTTTAATAATTATTAAGGTTAAAAGACCATTATATTTACAACGAAAATATATACAAGAATACTTAACCTAAATAATATAAAGAAAATTAAAACTAACTTAAATCTAAAAAGGGCCCTTGAGGCATTGTACCGAGGATGCTGGCGGCATTTCCTCGCTGTATCGCAATGCTGATACGTTGAGCGAGGAAACCGCCAGCTCTTCGGTCACCAGTTACGTCAACCAGACGCTTCGCAATTTCTGCAAATAACTTATGCGCGCTGGGACCCCATGGACCTAGAGTTTCGACGCCAAAAGGTACAAACATGTACTCTCTGCCGAGGCCCTTGTATAATAAATAATGCTGAGAGAGCGGAATTGTAGCGGCAGGGAAGAAGTTTTCGACGTTTTGTATTAAATGGAGATAATACACGTGAAATAGGAGCGACTGTTTTGAGACATACGGATGCAATGACTTGCTACGAGTAACTGGAAAGATTAAACTAGCAGCTCTGTGAGCTGAAGACCTCGCAAAAAAATTGTTTTTTTTTTTCTATTTTCTAAATTTCCAAAAACTGACTCGACAAAAAATCTATATAATTATCATACCTGCTCAAAAAATTTCACGAGAATCGGTTGGGAAATGCGACCTGTAGAGGAGAACATCCGGACAGAAATACGAAAAATTTCATTCTTCGTCTATGTACACCCCCTAATTTAATATTTTTTCGTAATTTCATATCACTTTTCTGTAGCGGTTCATAGAATACACCTTTCTATCAAATTTCATAACTGTAAGTGCTTGTAGTCTCCAAGTACGGACGGACGGACGTAAATATATGAAGAAACTATAAGGGTACCTTTTTCGCCATTTTGGCTACGGAACCCTAAAAAAGGATAGTGACACGTGTTGATTATTTTATTACGGCGCGATTTCTGGACAATATTTTGATGATACAAGTTTAATGTGTATTTAAATTTGCTAAGTTTTGGTCGTTCTAACTGACTATGTGTCGTTTTAAATTATATAGCT
Organism: Notocelia uddmanniana; assembly: GCA_905163555.1. Taxonomy (NCBI): domain Eukaryota; kingdom Metazoa; phylum Arthropoda; class Insecta; order Lepidoptera; family Tortricidae; genus Notocelia; species Notocelia uddmanniana. The sequence goes on along the minus strand of LR991074.1, from coordinate 2,607,291 downwards.
TTGCCTGGAGTTGCCCCGTAATCCAGGATTCTTCGAATAGCTGCTTTTAAAATTAACTAGAATAGCAGGTATCGCACATTTAATCTTGCATTTGCATATAGGCCATTAGCTGTGTGAGATATTAAATGAACGTGTGTAATCCTGTTTAAGCTTGCAAACAAGTTAATAAGCTAGCTTTAAGTACGTGGTGTTGTGTTCCTGGTGGAGAGTGAGGTTGGCAGAGCTCTCGGGGATGCGCTGTCTTGAGTCAGTGAGGGACCCATATAAGTATAATTATGTCTGTGGCCTGTAACAGGAGCAAAAAATTAAAAGGTCGCTTCTTTAGAGCATCTGCAATAATTTCTAGTATCCAAAAAAATTATATCTTTCATCAATTTGGAGAAATATTGATCTAAAGCTATGATGACGAGTAATGGATCTTGACACCACGGTATAGCGCGGTAGTCAATGCCGATTAAGAGGTAGCATCAGTGACTCATAACATAATAGTGTTGCAAATTTCGATTGAAAGAATATGGTTTTTATTTAAAAAATGTGTTTATCAAGTTATTAATATTAGTCCAGTACAGTAAAAAATAGACGTATTTAAGCAATATTTTAATAAAAAATAAAATAATAAAAAACTTTTTTTTTATAAAAACCACTTGGAAATAATAGCTGGAGAGCTCAATACATAGTGTACCGTTTAATTTTCGCTCATATTTCAGGCTACATCCTGTATAAGCTTGTTTGAGGTCGTTCATCATCCCCCTAGCATGTTTTCAGTCGTATCCCAAAGGAGTCGGGGGTCCGCTTTGGTACCTAATCCCAGGGTTGGCGTAGGCACTATTTTTACGAAAACGGCTGCCATCTGACCTTCCAAACTATAGTCAAAACTAGACCTTGTGTGATTTAGACCAGTTTTCTAACCCTGTCTTCCTTCACCAAAGACTACTACCAAGTCATCATCCTCCCAGCGTTATTCCCAGTACAGTTGCATCCTGAAGGATGCACGGGGTCCACTATCTAATCCCAATTGGCGTACGCACTAAAGACTACTATCAAGTATCAAAGGATATTCCGTACCATCGCCGACATAGTTAACCGACCATTTTGTGCACTTCATTCCCATTGAATTCCTAAAATACAGGTTTATTCCTAGCTTAGGATTCAGGGATTCATTTCATTAGATACCGTCTGCAAAAAAAAATTGACCGAGCGAGCGAAGCGTCTCCGTTTCAGCTTTCGACAAAAAATCTTTCGTATGTCTGTCTGTCCGGATATTATCCTCTACAGGTCGCATTTCTCAAAAATTTTGAGAGCAGGTTCGATAATTATATAGAGTTTTTTTGTAGAGCCAGTTTTTCAAAATTTTGATATAAAAAAAAAATTGCGAGGTCCAGAGCTGACAGAGCCACTAGCTATAATAAGGGTCACGTATGGTCAGTTGACTGTGTTGTCGTTTGTACTCGTTTTTTTAGGGTTCCGTACCCAATGTGCAAAACGGGGCCCTATTACTAAGACTCCGCTGTCCGTCCGTCTGTCTGTCTGTCTTTCTCTCCATCTGTCAACAAGCTGTATCTCAAAAACTCAAAAAAATATGAATATGAATAAAACGTGGTAGTTAGACAGTTGAAATTTTCACACATGATGTATTTCTGTTGGCGCTATAACACCAAAAACTAAAAACAAATCGGTATACGGTCCGGAAATATCTGTACTAGCTACTCGTGTTCAACAATAAATAATTTCATTCGTTTCATTCATTCATTCAACCCTCATGCACGTATCATTTCCATGCGTGGCAGTAGACTCCCGGTTTAATTGTCAAAAGACGAGAATGACCGGCAATTGCAACGGGAATCGGCCTATCTACAAAGTGCGGCGGATTGCAGTTAGAACCATTGCCATTTACAAACTGTTTCAACTCGTTTACTTGACACTAGTATATCTTGACGCCTTACATACATATGTGGGTACACTTCTTTGAACGACGATAAATCAGAGAAAACAATCTTTTACTTAATATATTGAAGATATTTAACTATAAAATTCACCACACAATAATATAAATACCAGAATAATATCACCCAGCATACAACCTCTGTCATCTATTCCTGTGATATTCAGCCAGTGAGATCAGCGGCTAACATCTACGGAGGTTTCATACCGTTGTTGAAAAAATAGAGGAGAAAAAACTGTGCGCTCAATCGCCTAACCGCTGGTGCGACCAGATAAACAATCTCACGGGGCTTTCTGTATCAGCCGCCATTAACGAAGCCGGCAAACACTGTAATAAAATACACGCAGTTCGTTCAGAAAACTGTGGAAAGCTGTCATGAATACGACTCAGAAGAAAGATCTTTTCTTATCTCGATGAAGGCTCAGGCACTTCAAGTCGCATGCCGGATTACTTGTGAGCTAAAACAACCAGCAATTGGATCCCACAGAACTGAATCCAGTGTCGCGGTAGACTCCAACGATGGCGGGACGTGCTCTATGCTTTTGTAAAGGACTGGGCGGGAGGCTGGTCGGGATCGAGACACGTGGAGGATCAAATCCTTTGCACAGCAGTAGGACATTTAAGACACTCCAAAAAATAGTAGTTTTTCGGTGAATGAAACAGCTAACAGAGACCGGTGTAATACCAACAAATGTGTAATACCAGTTTTCCCTCTGGGCTGAAAAGTCAGACGCAATTATATTTAAAAATAAAATAAAAAATAATTTATTCATAAGCTCAAAAAATGCAGCAGTTGCTGTCGTAAAACAAGTGCCAACGCTAAATTTTGAGATTAGATGCCAAAGCGAAGCCTAGGCCCTTTAGGTTACAACCATGAAAACCTGGAAATGATGACGATTGAAACTCCAGTCCACCCACTCCAGTCGACTCCAGTCTTGCATCAACAACTATCCGAAATTGACAACATTTCAAACTCCCAAGGAGGTGTAATCTATATGAGCTATTAAATCTTTACTCATTTCGTTAATTTCTTGACAAGAATCCTGAAAAAAGATGTTTCTACATTTTTATAGCTTTTCAAGATATTCACGAAAATGTTAAGACTACAATCGTCTTTACGACGGCACAAGGCTGAATTGTGACAGTCACAACGCACAAAAAGAAAAACAGTACACTTTCTCTAGTAAATCCGCTGTAATCATAGTATTGTGTATGATTTTTTACGCTGTGACGTTTAGACATGAGGAACTTTTGAAATATATTTTATTAATATATTTTTTTGGGATTTAAATAATGTGGTTATATTTAACTTTTTATGCTCTATTTGACTAAATCGAAAAAAGCCAGCTTAAAAAAATGTTGTCCATTTGAGATCAGACTTAGACTGGTTAGCCTGGTTATCTTTGCGAATAAACCCAGTTAGAAGTGGTCCGTTTATTGGCTAATTTCCTCAGAGACCAGCCGAGCCGGTGGTTGCATCTAATTACGACCAGTAAATAGGCGACGTAAATACTGGGGGCTTGTATAGTGGTTGGCGGTTAACTGTGCACCGAACGGGCGCAGGGAGATGGCATGATACTTCGGTGGCGATTTACTGATACTGATAAGAATAGAATGAACATGATATGGCTAAAATATGGTCAAAATCAAAAATTGTTTCTTTGCTCGAACACTTTTACCACCTTATCACCCGAAGGACGTCCACTGCTGGCATAGGCCTCTCCCAATTTTATGGGGCGTAAATGCAATAATCGCCACGCTTGGGATGCGGGTTGGCGATAGCAGTATCTTCACCTACACGGTTACAAAGATCTTAAATCTAGAGCAGTTCATCTGTATTCAACCTGCAGGTAAGCAAAAAATTCTGTTATTTTTAAAAAAACTTGTGTACTCGTATCAATAATGTTTCTAATTCAATAGAAGTCAAAAGTAATTACAACATCAATTATAAATTTAATAATTTATATTGCGATTAAGCTTTTATCGTGTTATGTATTCTTTAACATTATAAAACGATTTCCCTGAAGCCATTTCGTCAATTTTCTGTCACTGCCTCCGAAGCTAGAGGTCCCGGGTTCGAATCCCGGCATTTGTTTCTGTGGTGAGCAGAAACATTTGCTCCTGAGACTTGGATGTTTTCTATGTATTTATGTATACATACATATCTATTAAATATATCGTCGTCTAGTACCCATAACACAAGCCTTACTGAGCTTACTATGGGACTAGTTCGATTTGTGTAAAAAAAATGTCCCCTAATATTTATTTATTATATTTATATGTGTGGGAATGAGGCTAGAATAAAAGGTCCCCTTGTGAAACCACGGATATAGTAAATCAATTCTCTAAATGATTGTCATTCATTAAAAAAATTAAAGCGAAGCTATGCGAAGACGCGTTGTACTCGATTGATGAGTTGCTTAAGAGGGCTCAGTACGTGGCAGTACGCTCGGTTCGCCATACAAACGTATTTATGCTCTCATTTTAAAACGCCATGCTAGAATAACATGAAACTTTTGCATATGCAATGGGATCCGGCATATCTAAGTCGGAAATTAAATCTGTTGCTAGAAATTGTAAAAGAAACAAAATATAGCGGTTTTTTGAGTTTATACGATTTGTATGAAAACCTTAATAGTCGTTGTATTTTTTCTCCATTATAATTTAAAGCAACAGAAACTGATTTCTGACCTAGATATGCCGGATCCCATGGTGTATACAAAGTTTCATGTTATTCTAGCATGGCGTTTTAAAATGAGAGCGTAAATACGTTTGTATGGAGAACCGAACGTACTGCGCACTCTTAAGGGTTCGCATTCAACGACTTAACGTATTTAAGAAAATAAATAAGTATGTATTTATCTATATACGAATGTATATCATCGTCAAGTACCCATAGAACAAGCTTTGCTTAGTTTGGGACTAGGTCGATTTGTGTAAGATTTTTTTTAAACCACGACGGTGGCAAATAAACGTACGGCCTGATGGTAAGCGGTCACCGCAGCCTATGGACGCCTGCAACTCCTAGGGGCGTCACATGCGCGTTACCGACCCTTTAAGAATTTATACACTCCTTTCTTGAAGAACCCCATACCGTAGTGCGTCGGGAAAACCCCAACTTGTGTAAGATGGTCCCCCAATATTTATTTTATTTTTATTCAGAATTTGTATTACATAGCTTCGTTAATGACGTGTAAAAAAAAAACAATGAATAAATTATTGTATTGTATTGATTCTGCAACCAATACAACGGTCTAGTAAGAGGGGCATCCATTATAAAAAAATGGTATTAGGTACTCTGCTTGCCCGGCACGATGATGGCATAAAAATATCAATGATAATTGGGCATCTCTATATGTTAAAACTAGCTGTTGCCCGCGACTACGTCCGCGTCTTCGCTCCTATTGGTCGCAGCGTGACGTTATATAGCCTAAAGCCTAGCTCGATAAATGGACTATCCAACACAAAAAGAATTTTTCAATTCGAATCAATTGTTCCTGAGATTAGCGCGTTCAAACAACATACTCTTCAGTTTTATAATATTAGTATAGATTTACAACATCTTAAAAGATTGTAGTGTACATTACATACTCGTAATCATTTGGGACATTTTTATATTTAAATATCGTTTTGAACTTACCTTTTGTAACGATAATGATGATAGACATGTAATTGATACCGCCAAGGTATGTTTATAAAAACTGACAATCTACTGACATCCTGTCATTTAGACACGTATGACAAGATAATTGATAAGTCGGACACATCACTTATTATTTGTTGTTTTCTAAGTTGATTCTGCGCTCCTATAGTTAATGGGCTATAATAATTTATTTATAATAATTCCGAAGATGGTAACATTGGTAACTGTTGTTTGAAATCACCGAATTGGCATAGATTGAGTCCCAAATAAGTTTCTCTAAAAAACAGTCATTTTTGGGATAGGTCTAAGGCGGGCAACCCCATATTTCCCGCCGAGGTATGTATAGTGCTTTCCTCAAACATGCAATGAAATAAACAACAAAAAAATCAAAGTTTTATTTTTAATACGCATAGTGGCAGAATGTCATGATGCTTGTGCCACAAATTTAAGTGGAATGGAAATTCAAAAAGAGGACTTTGCCGGGCTAGGCCTGCATGATTTGTATGAAATCCCATTAACGACCTCTTGTCCTAGCCGCACCTGAAACGTCATACTTCGCAGCCTATTATAAGGAACATAACATCAATATTTCATTGCATGTTTGAGAAAATTATATTTCATTATTAGTAACACTAAAAGATACATATGTTTAGGTTTGTAACTAGTATATCCGCGGTGAGCCTCTGTCTGCCGAACTAGGAGTAAACCTGTGACTCGGAAGCCAGTGATTCCTCCGAAGTATTAGCTTACAAGATGAAACAATATTATATGCAACTAGCATTTGCCCGCGGCGTCGCCCGCGTACTAAGCGGAATTTTTAACCGTCTACAAAAAAGAGGTTCTCCGTTTGACCCGTATGTATGTATGTATGTACGTATGTAGGTGTGTATGTATGTTTGTCCACGATTATCTCGCGTTTGTCTGAACCGATTTAGATGCGGTTTCCAGAAAAGTATTTGTTACATTCTGGGGGTTTCGGTATACGAAGTTTAGTGATTGTGATTCATTAACAGATGAACAGATGACAGTCAGTATACATTCTGAGAACCGGCAAACTGTTGAATTTCATTTGATTTTGGCAAAAATAAGGATCGAAAACTATTATCATACATTTCCGAGAGCCCGAAGAGGAAAGGGAAGATGAAATAAAAGCATATCTTAAATAACAAAAATAATAATAATAATAAGAAAAACGGAGAAGAAAAACAAAGGACAAATGTTAAAAAATATAAAAATATAAGCCAGCGAGCAATCCACCACCACCACCACCATATCAGCCAAAGAACGTCCACTGCTGGACATAGGCCTCCCCCATATTCACGGGGGGTATATGCCATAATCGCCACGCTTGGCATGCGGGTTGGCGATCGCAGTATCTCCACCGCACTCCAGGGATGCTGCTGCCCATCCCCCGGTGGTCTTGGTCGTAGTTTTAGGACATACCCGGATCCCAGCGACCAATACCAGCGACAGCGAGCAATACAATTAGATAAATGTAAGGCAATGTATATGTATTATATTATTATTATCTTATCTTATTTATATGAGGGCCCTTGCGGATGCACTTCGACCCAATGTATATGTATTAGTACGTGTGGGTGTATGGTGTATGGTGTGTGCGCGCTCTTGAGTGTGGGAGCAAGAGAGAGTGTATTTGTGAATTATGATCGTATAATATTATAGTATTGGAAAGGTAAAATATGCACTAGTTATTTTAAGCATGACAGTTAAATAGGCTTTCCGTTTCCTGAATGAGATGAAAGATGAATAATATGGTATTGTCACCGAACTTACATCCTCCACCACCATATCAGCCAAAGGACGTCCACTCCTGGACATAGGCCTCCCCCATATTCACGGGGGGTATATGCCATAACCGCCACCCTTGGCATGCGGGTTGGCGATCGCAGTATCTCCACCGCACTCCAGGGATGCTGCTGCCCATCCCCCGGTGGTCTTGGTCGTAGTTTTAGGACATACCCGGGTCCCTAACTTAAGTATGCCAAATTACGAACTTACGTAAGTATGCCAAATTACGAAATTACATAAGTATGCCAAATTACGAACTTACATAAGTATGCCAAATTACGAACTTACATAAGTATGCCAAATTACGAACTTACATAAGTATGCCAAATTACGAACTTACATAAGTATGCCAAATTACGAACTTACATAAGTATGCCAAATTACGAACTTACATAAGTATGCCAAATTACGAACTTACATAAGTATGCCAAATTTCAGCTCAATCGCATAACGGTCAGTGGCTGAAAAAAGGATTACAACTTTTGATGACAACTTGAATACTTACTTACATACGAACAATATAAGATTCCAATCTATAATGGTCATTAATCTTAGAGCGTTCGTGGCCCAGCGGCGCCCGCGTACCGCGTTCGGTACCTATGCGAGGTTAAGCAATGTGGGCGCTGGTCAGCTCTTGGATAGGTAACCGCTTTGAGTGGTTACTAACTGAGCGCTCCCGTGCTTTGGAATGCACGCTAAGCCGTTGATCCCGGCTGCTGTCTACGACAGCAGTCGTTAAGCCAAGTTAGAGGCCTTCGGGCGGCTTGAAAACTTCTAACAGTCAAGTTGCCCACTCACTTGACAAAGGGGGGTCGAAGTTGCACCACGTTCGTAGGGAGTCCCACCCGTTACCCTACACGTGACCTCTGGGTGGTGCTAAAAGTGCAACAAAAACTGGCAACCGTACTTGTCTTCTCGAAGATCTCAGAAAAAAAAACTTAGAATTACTGTTCTAAACTGTTGTTGTGTCGTTGTTGTAATAACATACATGCCCCTTTTTAACCGACTTCAAGATTTCAAAAGAGGAGGTTATCAATTCGGTTGTATGTTTTTTTTTTTTTTTTTTTTCATGTTTGTTAGTCCATAACTCCGTCATTTCTTAACCGATTTGGAAAATTATTTTTTTGATTGTAATTATATATATCCAAGTTAGTCCCGTTTTTGTCAAAACGCACTTCTGATGATGGGATCCACGAGGAATTGAGGGAACTCCTCAAATCTTTAAGGCAAACATATAGTGATTTTTGTGTTTTTATCAACAAATCAAGCATTTGCATCCAAAAATATGACATTGGATGAGGTGGAACTGCTGATGATGATCAGAACAGAACTCTTCAACGACGAAAAGTTCACGTTTGGCGATTTGTCCTCCTAGCTGTGTTAGTTAAGCAAGTTCTATTTTCACGATTAATTTTTGTCATGCTTGATTTCTGATGATGGGATCCATGAGGAGTTGAGGGTACTCCTCAAATCTTTCAGGCAAACATAGTGATTTTTGTGTTTTTATCAACAAGTCAAGCATTTGCATTCAAAAATGTGACATTGGATGAAGTGGAACTGCTGATGATGATCAGAACAGAACTCTTCAACGACGAAAAGTTCACGTTTGGTGATTGTCCTCCTAGCTGTGTTTGTTAAGCAAGTTCTATTTTCTCGATTGATTTTTGTCATGCTCGAGTTCTGACTTCTCAAATGTGAAACGCACACAAATAGTGATTTTAGTATTTTCATGAACTAATCAAGCATTTTCATTCATAAAAGTGACATTTGATGAAGTGGAACTGCTGATGATGATCAGAACGGAACTCTTCAACGACGCGTAGGTAGTTCACGTTTGGCGATTTGTTCTCTTCGTTTTGTTTGTCAAGCAAGCAAGGTTTTTCCATGATTCCATGAGGAATTGAGGGTACTTAGTCTTCTACCATTATAAACATACTTATAGCCATTTTTATTTTATTGTATGGAATCTAAGAGTGCACCATCTAAGTATAATAATCTTTCACTGGCCTCTCCCATTGAAGTCGGTTTTTTTTCTTAAAAATTATTGAACAACAATTACATACGAACAGTTGTAAAAACGAAAAAACGTAAGGCCTAGGGCGCGATCCAGTGTCATATCTCCGACATGTCTGCGATATTACCGCTTTCATGTACGTCTTTCAAAATCAGAATGACACGACACGAGTTATTAAACATACAGCGATACCTTTCTGTCAAGAAAGACACGTGGAATCGCGGCCTTTTATTCACGGAAATAGAAGGTGGATTTTTTTTACGGGAATTATTAACGATTCCTTTGAGAGCAAGGCCACGGAGTACCTACAGCTAGTTTATAGATATACATCAGTTCCTAGAACTATATTAACAATATTGTAACAGGAAAACATAACATACCAGGGATACGTCCGCGATACGTATCAAAACATAAAATCCATTACAAATGAATCGAAAAGGTAAAGAAAAAATCAAACTCCCACGATAAGACCTGTATCAGTCAAACTGATGCGGAAGAACGGCGTAAGCATCAACGAAATCTCAATAACATACGCTCTTTCATAAAAAGAAGAGCAGCATATAAATATTTTCAGGGAAGCAACGTTGCGTAGGCGTTGGAAAATAAGCCGTATCACAAGGGGATAGGGTAGTGGGGCTACGGTTGTTCGAGCAGGTACCGATAACACCTGCTATTTTGGAATGTGCGCTGTGATTGAGTTATGGTGTTGGGGATGAACGGGGAGCGGGTAGCATTAGCGATAAGCGATTGTAATGTTAGTGTGTAACGTGCACATTTGTAACTTGTGTCTTTATTTATTTGTTTAAACTTCACTGCATAGTTCAAAATAATTACAAATGGCGGCCTTATTACCATAGGGCATTCTCTACAAGTCAATTATTGGGCTCAAGAGAAACTTTCGAGGAAAACTGAATTCAACATTTACTTATATCAAATAATATCAATTGTAATTCCACACAAACGCATATTTATAAATTAAAATATAAAAATAGAATGATTTTACTGAAATGGGACCTACTTCATTTTTTTTGCATAGTATTATATTGTATAGTATTATTATACTTGTTTATTGGTGTCTTTGGTCTTTTGATGTCATGGTGGATTCCGGTCTGTTCATGCTTGCAAGGGCATATTAAATACCTTAATACTAGTGTTATTTTATTGTGGGTTAACCAGAGACATCATCCCGTTCTGGATTATTTTTATTGTTATTGACGCTAAGAGACCTTATACATCTCTAACAATATTAAAATAGTGTTATTTTCTATACTTATCTTAATTTTGACGCATATAGACCATGTACATCTCTAAGAACTTAAGAATAATAATTATTAATTGTATTTGGACCCTCAGAGACCATATTCATCACTGAGGTATGAAATAAATTTTATATAATATTAATTTTTTGAGGATGCAACTGTACTGGGAATAACGCTAGGAGGATGATGATGATCTTCAATTTTCCGTAAGTTTTTTTTTTCTTTTAATGACATAGTTTGACATTAGTTTGTTAATCATTGTAGTTTTGAAACCACTATTATTATTGTCAGTTATTTTTAAATTGTATAACCAAATTTCATTATTATTGACTGGTAAAAGTGCCCTTGTGGCTTATTTGCAGAATAAATTTTTGAATTTTGAATTTTTTGAATTTTGAATTTTAGTGTAAACAAAATAATCTAAGGGACGACGGCGGCAATCAAAGTTACGGCCTGCCTCTTACACAGCAATAAGCAGACGACGTAGTGAGAAGGTCAGAGAAGAAGCAGAGAGGGAATTTATGAACCCGGAACCAGTACACTCAACCTTAGCTACCGTCACAGAAGGAGTAATTGGAAAGATAAAGAAGAAAGAGGCAGAAATCCTGAGGAAACAAGCAACTGGACGCACACAGTCATAGATGATATAAAGTGGGATAAACAGCTTACTTAATCTTAAATGATTAAATTTTCCTTAAACAAGAAGGGTTTATGTGTGAGCATCATAATTTTTAATTTGTGATAAATACCCGTGCGAAGTCGGTGCGGGCCGCTAGTATCTAATAAATCAATACTATATTCAACCAATATACAGTCAAGGGAAATACACAGCTTCTTTAAATTATTCTTGACGCAACAGACTGCGACTGCCTTAGGGACAACGACAGCGTTCCACAACTTCACAGCGCGCGCCGTAAATGATCTAGAATATGTACGCGTCTTATAAGACGGCAGAGCAAGAGTGAGGTCAGCACTTGACCGCAAGCTACTAAGGTTTGGAATTCTCTGCCGGCGTCTGTGTTTGCAAGTTCATATAACCTAGACCTTTTTAAGGCACGAGTGAATAGGCATCTTCTGGGTGAACTCGCTTCATCGTGGGCCTCATCTTTGCCCCCTGGCTAGATGCTGGCCAAGAGAAATCCCATTTTTAATTTTTAAAAAAAGCGGTGACCACCATTACCACCACCATATCAGCCAAAGGACGTCCACTGCTGGACTTAGGCCTCCCCAAAATTCACGGGGGGTATATGCCATAATCGCCTCGCTTGGCATGCTGGTTGGCGATCGCAGAATCTCCACCGCACTCCAGGGATGCTGCTGCCCATCCCCCGGTGGTCTTGGTCGTAGTTTTAGGACATACCCGGGTCCCAAGCGGTGACCAGTGGCGCAAAATTTTTAAGTTTAATATTTCATCTAATAGGGAATTTCTCCTGTAACTTGGGCCACTTCCTGGTTGCTCTTGATTACTACGTTCACGATTTACTAGACCAGTTACTGGCTTATGAGTTTATTTACCTACCAGAGGAAGTGTACAGAGAAATGCTATATTTATTTGTAACATATATAAGTATTTGAAATGTTGGATGTAATAACATTTTAATATATTGCATTAAGCGGATTTATACCAGTAGAGATAAACTATTGGCTGTTTGGGAATTCGATCTATAAATAAATTTCCAAAAACTGCCTCGACAAAGAATTCTGTATAATTATCAAATCTGCTCACAATTTTTTTATCGCAGAAATGCAACCTGTAGAGGAGAACAGCTAGAAATCCGCTGGACATACAAAAGCATTTTTGCCGAAGCTGAAATATAGACCTTCAGTTCACTCGGTCAATTAATCGCTATCAATAAAAATGAATAATAGGTTTGGTAATTCTATGTTAAACTTATATTCATTCTATAAATATTCAGTGTGCCCCGATTCCATTTGTCTAAACTTAACAGAATGTGATGTCCTTGCGATATCACTTTTTATTCAGAACTGACAAAATGTGACGTCTCCGTCTAGAGGTATATCTTCAGATTTCTCTATCTTACCAAAATAGAATGACGGAGATATGAAATAAAAGCGATATCCAATGTCCTCTCTTCTGTCAATAAACTGCCAATAAATATTGAAAAACTTGACGGCACAAAATTTAAGACATCCCTCAAAAATTGGCTGCTTGAAAAAGTATTTTATGACACTAAGGAGTTCTTCGCCAATTAAAGATAATTTTATTTGAGTGCACGAACTTGTAATTTAGGATAAGTTATTTTTGTATTGTACGTCCGAGAAGGGCAAACTGTTGATACTGAATTTGATTGTCTTCACCTTTGTACACACACAGTTATACAATAAAGTTTATTTCTATTTCTATTTCTAAAGACGAATGGGATCGTGGGACATCCATGACATGACAAAAGCCGACTACTGAATCGTGCAAACTTCTACAAATGATAATAAACCGATGCCCGAGGTATAGAACCAAGGTCAGTTTCTTAACGTCTCCATACGACAGTCTTCGTCTTCCTCTTTTCCCATTTATTTTCCCCTTCTATAATGTTTCTCATGAAGTTATCGTGCGGCAGGTGGCCGATCACTTTTCTCTTCTGATTTTTATTTACATTTAATTTTTTTATCGGCCTTTTTTTCCGATGAAATTGAAAAAGAGAATAAAAAATTAAATAGAACTCCATTTTTAAATACTCGGAAATATCCCAATTTCACATAAATACTTACATCCATTTCAAAAGTTCCTCAAGTAAGGCGTCACACAGTAAAAAGTCATACAGTAGTAATTAATAAAGCGTGTTTAATAAATAAAGTGTACTGCTGTTCTTTTTGTGCGTTGTGACGTCATATAGACGACGGTAGGCTTGCTTCACATTTTCTCAGATATCTTAAATTTCGTGGCACGGCCCTATTTTGTTTGTCTTTCCTTCTTTTTATTATTATTATTATGTACCGTGTGTGTCACGAATAAACGTTTTTGAATTGAATTTGAATTGAATTTTTTGAATTGAATTAAAAACAAATAGCCATAAAAATAAAAATAAAATATTTTTGGGTTTCTTGTTAACAACTTAAGAGGGCGCAGTACGTGGCAGTACGCTCGGTTCTCCATAAAAACGTATTTATGCTCTCATTTTTAAACGCCATGCTAGAATAACATGAAACTTTGTATATACAATGGGATCCGGCATATCTAGGTCGGAAATTAGTTTCTGTTGCTAGAAATTGTAAAAGAAAAAAAATACAGCGGTTTTTTGAGTTTTTTACGGCTTGTATGAAAACCTTAATAGTCGTTGTATTTTTTCTCCATTATAATTTAAAGCAACAGAAACTAATTTCCGAAAAAATTTGTACACACAATTTCATGTTATTCTAGCATGGCGTTTTAAAATGAGAGCATAAATACGTTTGTATGGAGAACCGAACGTACTGCGCACTCTTAACGAAATTAGTTAAGATTTCATAGCACTTGAAAATTAGAAATGCGGTCAATTGCTCTCATCAATCTTCTCTTTTCCTTACATCTATTCATTCACTCGTTTCATTCTATTAAATTCTGTACGTAGACTTTAATGCAAAACTTCCCGTCGACATAGGGTAGTAAAATAAGCCAATAATAAAATAATAAAAAAAGTACTATACAAGGTGTGGCCTGTAATAGGAGCAAAAAATTAAACGGTAAATTATTGAGCTCTCCAGCAATAATTTTTATGTGGTTTCAATTGCAATTTTTTGTTATGCAAATATATCTTACTTTCTTGCATTTACCCCCTTGAAATTGGGGGAGGCTTATGTCCAGCAGTAAACGTCCTTCGGCTGATATGGTGGTGGTGGTGGAAAGCTTACAAGTATTTTTCACTGGAGTGATAATTTGAAAAACAGCCAAGTGCGAGTCGGAATCGCGCACCTAGGGTTCTGTAAAAAATATTTTTACTATATTATGTAAAAAAAAATACGGTTCTCGCAATTTTTCCTTTATCTGTGCTAACTCAGACGTTGCTTCGTACCAAATTTCATGATTCTGAGTTCATGGGAAGTACCCTGTAGGTTTTGATTTCCTTACGAGTGTCAAAAATTTGCGGCATAATCAGCTGTATGTTTTGATTGCGTTGGCTTAGAAGTTTGATTTTTTCACAGCTCCAAGGGACAGTAGACTTGAGTATGAGTATTTGATATAAATTCCAGCTTGATACCTCCACGAGTTCCTGAGAAAAAGGGTCTTGATAGACAGACAGACGGTCGGACGTACGGACAACAAAGTGATCCTACCTATATAAGGGTTCCGATTTTTCCTTTCAAGGTCCAGAACTCTAAATACTAAAAAATAATAAATAAAATTTAAAATATCCAAAATATCCTTTTAACCCAAAAAACAACAATCATTTTGAGTCATAATTCAAAATCAGCATTGACTGCAGCGCTATAATCTCGTAGTGTCAAGATACATTACTTATAGGTCGTGAGTTTAGATCAAAAATTCTCAAAAACGGAAAGATATATTATTTTTGGACCCAAGAGGTTACTGCAGATGCTCTAAGGAGGCCTGTATAACATTAAAAAAGTATTACCACCCAAACATGTTTTAAATTGATTACAGCCAGTAATAAAATAAGCTTACAAATTTTAACGCTCGTAAAATATGTTTTACGGGCGCGTCCGCGATAAAGTTGCTAAATAGATATATCACTTGACACGGCTTTAAAATGAAAGTTCTATGACTTTTTTTACGGCAAATACGCTAAATAGTGTCTACTAGTGCGAGGCTAGTGTAGAATATCTTTGTTTATGTGCAGAAAATGTATAGCTAGGTAAGTCAACAAATTTTTTGTAGAAACAGGCATTCTGGAAGAAAACATTATCCCGGTGACTAATCATTATTATCATACGAATTTGGCGGACGCTTACGTCCGCTGTACAACCGGTATTAATGAAGGTAAATGAATATTTTTTAGTACCGTTGTGATGTAATTTCATGCTATAATGTATTAGCTAATGAATGCAACAACAATTAGCAGCAGCTGAGATCGTGTTTTCTTGTAATTTCCCTTTAAACTGCAAATAGTACTAAACATGAGGACTCTAAAAGTTGATACACCCAGGTTTTAGCATAAAAGTCATTTTGTTTCCTACCATATTCTTTTATACTATAAAGGGATAGATGCAAGTTCGTGACTTATTATCGCGATAAATTGTCTCTGAAAAAAAAAAACTTGTTTTATGCACTTGTTGTACAATCTACCATTTTAAGTCTCGTACCTTAATTAGGCCACTCGGCGAGCCTCGTGGCCTAAACATGGTACTCGGCTAAAAAGCATTCATTATAATAACGATTTTATAAAATTCAATATTAGCAATTATTTCTCTAAGGCGAGAATAATTTTTAATAATAATAATCTTTATTTAAGGCAGTGCCCATATTAAAAACACAATACAACTCATAAAACTACAATTAACACTGACAGATATAAAATAAAAAAATAAGTAGCAATAATAATAATTAAACATGTCAGGAATCTACAAAAATAATAATAAGACGAACGAACAAAGTAGGTCACATTTAAAATAATAATAATTTAAAATACTAATTCAATTAACTATCCCACATGCAGTCCCACCGCATGCCGCAAAACGGGACAGTCAACACGACTTGCAATTAATTCTAGGATGCTGTTGTTGGGCTCCCTCGAACGCAGCGCAGTATCGATGCCGCTTTCTTTCTCATGATGGCGTGAAAGCCATCTGTCCGAGCTCCCGCGAACATGCTCGACGCGCTGCACCACCTGAACGCATTATTGTATTGCACTCGTAGGGCGTTGGTTGTCTTCGGTGCATAGTTAACCCATAGATTGCATGTATAAAAAGATTGACAGTAGGCCTTAAAAAGAGTTATCTTTACCTCCTTACTGCGTCGTGCAAATCTACGGGCCAACATATTGCTCCTGACCGCCAACGCCTTACGCTCCCTCTCAATGTCGTTGCCGTCAGAAAGATCCTCCGAAACCCAGTGGCCCAGATACTTAAAACGATCCACTCTACTCAAGGCGACGCCGTACAGTAGCATTGGCGGCACCACGTCAGCCTTGTGCGCGCTACTCCGTGGTTGGAATACTAAGAGCTTTTATTACTCGTATACTCATTTTTGACTCTGCCATTGCCAATACTCTAAAGTAATGGTCAATTTAATTTCAAGCGGTTTTATTTTCGTCCATCGTTATAATAAATAAACAAACTAGAGTCAAGTTTCCGGTCGCCATTAAAAATTTATTCTCTAATAGCCAGGGACTTGGTTAACGATATAATATTGAATAATAGTTCATAAAAAACTAATTATCGAAGTACTAACACGCAAGAATTGATATAATTTACTGTTTTGATGTGAAATAGACTGCTTCACAAATAGTTTTTGTCACTTTTTAATAATTTTATGTTGTTATTGTTGACACTGAAAGTCCTTAAGACTTTACGGTGCTATGAATATCTCCGAATGATAAATTTATGTTATTTAATATGTGGTAAACGGAGTGGGTCATACATATTGTAAGCATAGATTTAAAACGATACGTATAAGAACCATTTGTAGTGACTGTTAGTTTACCTAAATAAATAAATAATAAAAAGAATATTTAATTGAAATATCAGATTTTATTGCCTATTTGATTTCGCTATAAACCCCAATGGATAATATCCTTTTATTGGCATATTGTAGCGGATACATTGAATTTATAACATTTACACAGTGTTGCGGCTTGCAACACCGAGACATCGACTACGGCCAATAAGAAGACACCTTCCCGCGCATGCGTACAGCGGCGCGAGGACTCGCCTATATAACCACATACACGACGCCATTTTGTCCCTTTTTTCTCTAATCACTCCGACCTCACACACGCGCGTCGCTTATATATATTAAATAAGACTTGTAATCTTTGGATTAAATCAAAGAATGGTAAAAAAACCTTTTTTATTTAATCGTTTATGTTTCCAAACACACAGTAATTTTAAACTGTAAAATGATAACTAGAGAGTTGATATCAATAATATGCTTATTTCAAGCGGGGAAGACCTCGGCGAACGTACTCCGACCAAATCGGAGACATTCTGTAGAATGGCCAGTCAAGAGTACCCTAAATTGGCGCGCAGGCATGGACAATGTTATGAGAGTCCATGAAGCGAAAGTTGTATGTCAGGATCGTAGCAACTGGAAATCCGTGATCTCTGCCTACCCCTCCGGGAAACAGGCGTGATTATATGTATGTATTATCGCAAGATTATGGCTGCCATTTTATTTGCTTTTTTGATATTATTATGCCACAAGTATGTAGTATTCGGATAGGAATCACAATATTGTCGTGACTGAATAATATATTTTTTATGACATAGGTGGCAAACGAGCAGACGAATCGCCTGATGGTAAGCGATTATAGCGCCGCCCATGGACACTCGCAACACCAGAGGGGTTGTAAGTGCGTTGCCGGCCTTTAAGATGGGAGTACGCTCTTTTCTTGACTGAATAATTATACCAATATTAATATTTTGAACCGATTGAGATTAAATTTGGTAGGATCTCCCTACTACTAACTAGATAGTTTGCGACCTTGGAAAGGACAAAGGATAGATTTATCCCGGAAATCACTCTTGACGTGGAAGTTTGTATGGGAGAGCGATAATTAAACTTGCGTGATTTATTGTCAGTTAGAGTAATTATGTATATCCAACCAGGATTTATTACTAGCCAACCAGCCGGTAGAGAATGCAATTTGTCATTAAGCCCGCCATCTGTACATTTCTGTGTTTTGTGCAATAAAATATTATTTAGGTCGAAAACGAGCTTATTTGGGCATAGTAGCAGGCAAAAGCTAATGCTCCATATTTCCGGTATTAAATACCAACACATTAAAAATTATCCCACTCCAGTACAAAAAGTGCTCAAGTTTAAACGTGCGAAACAAATTGAAAAGATAATCTCTAATTCAGCCTTTGATGGAATTATTGCAAGTGAGTGAATCTTGGAGATCAGCCAAAAGAGCACCAAAGGAACGACAACTTAAAACCAACCCAATCATGAACCACACAAAGCCTAAATCCCATTGTTCGTAACCTACGTCGTTTTACAAAAGAAAATAAACTTTTTTGGCAGGATACTAAAGTTTATATTTTCGTGGAGGAGTAATTAGTAGAAAAACGTTTGCAGTCTGAAATAAGCAAGGAAAATAAGAGATACTCCAGGCTATTATTAAACTTACTAAAGTTGCAATGAGCAAAATGACAAGTTTCTGCCCGCGTGCATGAAATGAATTCTTAAAGCAACACAGAAAGTAATGTGAACTTTAATGTTTATGTTACAGAGTCGAAATGTGGACTTTTCCGTGTAGTAAGGTGCTTGTAAAACATTATTTGAAGCAGTAAATTGTCTTGTAAGCTGTCTGTGCAGAATGCTTGAAGCCGTGTTTGTACACTTCACCAATAAATAACTATGTTATTTATCCACAAATACTAATATTAAAAATGTGGAAGTAATTCTGTCTATCTGTTATCTCTTCACCCTTGAACCTCTGAACCAATTTAGATGAAATTCGGTATGGAGATATTTTGATAGTCTGGAATGAATATAGGATATTTTTTCTCCTCGTTTTAATGCTATTAGGGTATTTGCTACATATTAAAATGTATAACATACCACTCTATAAATAATAAACCATCAAAATATCACATAAAAAAATAAATACAAAAATACATACTTCAAAAATCCGAATATTATGTTTTCTTCATCCAAAGATTAAATAAAAGGAACCAATAGAGTCCTTATGAAAAAATGAAGAAAAAATTGTATGATTAGTACGAGTATGTAACTGACTAAAACAGCAAAACATTTATTTTCTCATCAACGGTTGGCTCAAGAACTTGTCTGTGACGTCATAACCAATTATCAATTTGTGGGAGCCATTTTTCGTAGGCCGCTAGCGTCGAGTTAGGTACGTCCCCATTTTTTGCCCTTTACCACCACCAACATGTCAGCCGAAGGACGTCCACTGCTGGACATCCGCCTCCCCTCAATTTCATGGGGTGGTTAAAGCCATAATCGCCACGCTTGGCATGCGGGTTGGCGATCGCAGTATCTCCACCGCACTCCAGGGATGCTGCTGCCCATTCCCCGGTGGTCTTGGTGTAGTTTTAGGACATACCCGAGACCTATTTTGCCCTCTGTCCTCTAATGTAGCTGGTCGCATATAGACATTTGACCGTCTCTAAAAACTGTTTTGAATGGCACTATAAAAATAGTCTAATGGCGTATTACCGTAATAATTTGAAATGGATCTAACTGCCACTTTTAGTATAAAAAATGACATTTGCAATCAACACTTGGCTTTTAAAGCCCTATCTACACTCGCGGTGTACAAGGTACAATAGTATAAGGTTGTACAGTTTTTTAATCCTGTCATACTTCTCTTACCTGTATTACTTCATTCAATTTTACATTTAAACTACGAAAATAACAGTTAAATAATAACGTTACCAGATTTTAATCGGGCTCGTAAAAACCCATGCAAAAAACAATGTTAACAGAGCGACATTAATCGCATAAAACATCTTTTTTGGATATTGATATTTTGATGATAGGATTCCGGAAATAACTTTTACAGTACATATGGTGCTACTTTACCGCACGAGTGCGGTAATCAGCAGATTACGTGCATATGTCGAAACTTTAAAGAGCCATATGTACTGTAAAACGTTGTACGGTACACGTTCGAACAGGTAATTCGCAACTCGTGTCGATTTAAAACACTCCCTTCGGTCGTGTTTCAATTTATCACCACTCATTGCGAATTTCCTGTTATCTGCACTTATATCGTAATGTAATTAATAGTTGGGTAGTGTGGTGGTCGGTAGTAGTTTTATGTAACTATAAATAAAATTACCTGTAATTTTTACCACGACTGTAGTATAACTGTTTACATTGACAGTCTTAAAATTTACTAGTCCCAGGTACCTATTGTGAAACAAAAGACAAACAACGCCCGTAAAATAATTTGATGATTAAAAAAGAGTAAATAAAAGAATAAACAGGAGTATGCTAGGAGCTGAGCTCGCTATTGGCGGCGCGCGGCAGGTGCGTTTGCGGATATGGACCGCTGCCCGTTCACAGGCTGCTCCACATTATTTTATTTTATTGTATGTTTGTGATACTCTGTGTGATTTGAGCATACCCCCACCTTAAAGGTCGGCAACGCACTTACAACCCCTCAGGTGTTGCAAGTGTCCTCAAGCGCTTACCATCAGGCGATTCGTCTATGATGTCTATGATATATTAATACTAATGAATGAAAGGCGGACTTATAAAAACATGAATGAGGACAAATATAGTGAAACAGATAGAATAATTAACAGGGAAATCACAAGTGCAAGAGAACAGTGGTTGACAAGTAAATGTAATAGAAAAATTTCAACAGATACTCGTATATGATAGTTTTAATCTGCATAAACAGGTAAAAGAGTTCACAAACATAAACAATAAGAGAATTCAGAGTACACTCCTAAATAAAAATGGAAACATTGTTGTTGATAAAGAAGAAGCCTGCGAAGTCTGGCAAGATTATGTTCTAAATCTTTTTAAAGATAACAGCACACGGACTGAGCCTCTAAGCGATCTCAACTTAGAGAGTCCAGCAATACTGAAATCAGAAGTTATATCAGCCTTGGAACATATGAAGGGTAGAAAGGCGTTGGGTCCCGATGGAAGTATTAAAATTGATACATGATCATAATATACGTGATTTAGTTTCATTATTTAACAAATTTTATCAATCACACAATATGATCCCTGAAGACTGGTTCTTGTCAATATTAAAAGGCCAATGCCAAAAGCTGCAGCGATCATCGGATGATCAGCATTATGAGGCACTTCCTGAAGGTATTTCAAAATATCATACAAAGAAGAATCTACAAGAAAATTTAAGAAAACATAAGTGACACAGAATTTGGGTTTAGAGCCGGACTAGGTACTAGAGATGCCTTAGTAGCAGTCCAGGTTATGGTACAAAGATGTCTAGATGTTAATGTAGATGTTCACATGTGCTTTATTGACTTCGAAAAAGCATTTGACAACGTTAATCGTGCTAAATTGGTCAATATATTAAAATCCATTGGAACAGATGGCGACGACATTAAATTTATAGAAAACTTATACAATACTTGCAATCATTACTCAAAGAGTACATCTCAACGTCTGTCAAATTTAACCAGTTTGACAGAACTGGTTTACCACGAGGCAGCCTGACCCAATACTGGAAATAAAAAGCTAAAATCAAAATTAATAACGTTTTGAGTGAAGAAGTCCAAATAGAGAAAGGCGTAAGGCAGGGCTGTATCCTGTCACCTTGTTTATTCAACTTGTACTCGGAGGTGATTTTTAAGAATGTTTTTGACGAACTTTATCTTATGATCCGTGTGAACGGCAAACTGATACAGAGCATTTGCTACGCTGATGGTACCGTCTTATTTGGTGCTAACCATGAAGACCTTCAAATAATGCTGCAAAGATTGAATAACACACTTTTGAAATATGGACTTAGGATAAACACAAATAAAACAAAACAAATGATTGTTAGTTAAACGCCAATTTCAGAAACACTAAGGACACTATTCTTAAATAACAAAATAATAGACAGAGTAAAAAGTTATAAGTACCTGGGTTGTTGGTTAAATGAAGACTGGGGATCAAATAAGGAAATACGGACGAGAATTAAAATACCCAGAAACACTTTTCAGAAAATGAGGAAACTTTTGACTAACAGAAAAATAAACCTAAAACTGAGGTAGCGATTGGTTAAATGTTGCATCATCTCAATTTTTATGTATGGTTCCGAAAGCTGGACCCTGAAAAAGAATCTGGTCAACCAACTAAGGGCTTTTGAAATGTGGATTTATCGAAGGATGCTCAAAATTAAATGTGCAGATAGAATAACTAATGTCAGTTTTGGAAATCGTGAAAAAAGGCTTAGAAGTAATAAAGAAAAGGAACGCAGCATATATTGGGCATATACATGTATAGAAACAATAAATACAACCTACTGAAATTAATAATTGAAGAAAAAATTTAAGGGAAGCGTGGTCGCGGCAGAAGGCGCACATCATGGACTGGAAAAATAAGAGACTGGTTGAAAGTGAAGAGCATCGATGAACTAATGCGCATGACTGAAGATAGAGAGACATATAGATATATGGTCGCCGACCTCCTGGACGGAGATGGCACGTGAAGAAGATTCATTTTGTCTTGTACTTTATCTGTGCGTTATTAACTCACATAAAATCATCGTGCAAAATAAATATAATTTATCATTTACACGTGAACGTGTCTATCTAGTTGTACCATTCCACTCAATTGCTCAAAGGTTAGCTGGAAGATATCTCCTATAGGGATAAGTTCACCTTTCTTCTTCGATCTTGTGTAACATGTAATTGTGCATAATAAAGTGCGTACACACACATACATACAAATACTCTTCATTGCACACCTTAATAAAAAAAAAAACTAATATTTAGATAATATAAAATTAAAACAAGACGTAAACAAAAAGCGATCTTCGAAATAACCTTTGGGTAGCGGCAAACTAGCGACAAATGTACTAAAGCCGTTTAGCCTAGTTGGTGGTGACACTACCTCCGAAGCTAAAGGTCCCGGGTTCGAATCCCGGCCAAAAAACTTTTTTTTTCGAGGTCTACAGTTCACAGAACGACTCGTTGGTCCCATGTTAACATTTTACCCCCTCTAAAAACTAATTTTTGGACCATTAAAATATAGGTGAGCATTAATTGACCCCTATGTTGTGTATTTGAAAACATTACAACAACTTTGTAACTAAAACTAACTATTAACAACTCGTGATTGCATCGTGCCTCACGAATAATTTGCTTCAAAATCTCGACATATTCTAACATTAAACAAACTTACAACAACCTGTATCTCAAGCAGCGCCATATTCCATCGATAATTGATAAGGTCGTCTCGCTCACACTAGTTTATTGACCTCTAGAAAAAATCTCACACACGTCCACAGTAACCTGACCTTTCACCACGCACACTCCTTTCTGCACCACATCTCAAGTTACACTAGCTATGTCTCAAACTCGACTTGTTTAGATAGACCCCTAATTTCATACACAAGTGTCGTAAATTTATTGCGTAGGACAGCTCCCACTACGCTAGCCGATGCATCAAAACAAATCCAGTTTAGAGAGACCTCTGTTCTGATAGACTTAAGTAGTTACGTAAGGATCATAGTTATTTCATAGCGGAAGGCGGGACAAGTTTTTTAGCCGATTGCGGGTATGTTGAACTTTGATTACCAGTTGATTTCCTCCGGAGATATGTTTTAACTCGGTAAATGAGATCTGCTGTATGGTTTGAGTTTTTGTAGTTTGTCCCGTAGAGAGAATTAAACTTTGGATTTTTCTAAAATAGAGTTGGAACCTCGCCAACTTAGGAAAAGTTTTCTCTGCATTTTTTTCGAAATAAAAGTAAATAACTCTTAAGCGACCTCTTTTCTGTCTTGGATATTTAATAGGTTTTTTATACAGATGGAGGCATGGTACGTTAAGCCTTTGATCCCGGCTGCTGTCTATGACAGAAGTGAGAGGCCTCTGGGCGGCATGAGAACTTCTAACAGTCAAGTTGCCCACTCACTAGACAAGCCTAATCCCATTAAGGTCTAGTTTTCCACTTGGGTTGGAAGGTCAGATGTTCTCAAGCCGCCCGTAAATGTGTGTCTGTCAGTGCCTTTGTCAATTCTTGGGATTAGGTAACGGACCCCGGGCGTCCTTTAGGATTCAACTGTACTGGGATAATGCTAATAATGATGGACGCATCCAAAAACTGTACTGAACATTACATTTTATAATGCAGAACTTTACTTTTTTGATTTTATGTACTTAGGTACCGGACCCGGGTATGTCCTTAAACTACGACCAAGACCACCGGGGAATGGGCAGCAGCATTCCTAAAGTGCGGTGGAGATACTGCGATCGCCAACCCGCATGCCAAGCGTGGCGATTATGGCATTTACCCCCCATGAAATTGGGGGAGGCCTATGTCCAGCAGTGGACGTCCTAGGGCTGATATGGTGGTGGCGGTGGTACTTAGGTTTTTTTACAAAAAAAAAAAACTTTGTATTTCTATTATATAACAGGACTGTCAATACTCAAACGGGTCCCAAATCAAAGCAAATACGTATTTTTTTTTTAATGGGATTGCCTTTGGCCAGCATATAGCCAGGGGGCAAAGATGAGGCCGACGATGAAGCGAGCTCACCCAGAAGATGCCTATTCACTCGCGCCTTTACGGCTATTTTATTGTAATATAAGATTTCAATTATAATATTGATTTTATTGTATTGTAAACTCACCTGTCAAAAATATGTTCAATAAAGACAACGTTGATTCCGCTCTTACCTACTCTAACTATGGACATTCCTAATTAAATAAATTAGATAAAATCACAGTGACCCAGTGAAACCATTATAATAATACAAAAGAGACGTCCAGTAGGTCAACCGCCACATAAATGGAATGCAGTTGTTAATCTGCCATTTAGATCACTAGTCACAGGAAGTTCGCACCATTTTTAACGCAACCGAAATGGTTAAATTGTGATTTGAAATGAAAGGTATAAATGAAAGAAATAAATTAAATATAAATGAATTTTGCTGCCGTAGCTTCCAGAACGCTGCCCAGCCGAGTCGGATTCGACGATTCTCTTTCTAAAAGTTGGACTTATCTATCAGGACAGTTCTGTCCTAGATATAGATATATAATTGTCTGCAACTTCGAGCGTAAAGGCATATGGCATATGGTACTGAAACGTGGTCGCTTACTACTCGTATGGGCCTCATAAGAAGACTCAAAGTCACCCAAAGAGCAATGGAGACGGCTATGCTGGGACAATCACATCAGAAAAGAAGCCATCCACAGCAGAACCAAAGTGACCGATATAGCCCTTCGAATCGCTAAACTTAAGTGGCAGTGGGAAGGCGCAGTGTGGGCAGGCCCCACACGGTGGACTGATGACCTGATAAGGGTCGCGGGTGTCCGCTGGATGCGGGTGGCGCAGCACCGGTCATTGTGGAAGTCTTTGGGGGAGGCCTATGTCCAGCAGTTCGGCTGAAATAATGATGATGATGAATTTTGCTGGTTTGTCGCTTGATTTGGCGGCGAACCCCAGTAGTAGTAACACGAGTACCTAGTAAGCCCAATATAGAATCTGCAGTCTGTACTACTTGACCACATGATGATTTTTATTGAAACAAGATAAGATTGATTCGAACTCATTTGGTTACAGAACACCAAAAGTATAGATCAAACAATTAAGTTCCAAAAGCTGTTGCAATAATAACATTTCCACTCATAAATTGGTAACTGCACCGAAAACCGTACCGAAATTTTTAACATTTGTGCATCAATTATACGGTTATTAAAACTAAAGGTTTTAGTAACGGTCAATTTAAAATAACGACCAAAGTATATGCGAAGGTTCAAACCATTTTAGCATGTAAAGCCTTAGCGATACGTGATATATTTGGGAATAAAATATGGGCTAAGTAAGCTCTCTTTACGTTTGTTTACACCCAAACTGAAAATTTTAGTAACGGTTAATTCAATTGAATCATAACGACCAAAGACTAGGCCAATTGCTGGTCAGTCTATCTTAAAAAATCTATACGAAGGTTCTAACGATTTCAGCAAGTAAGCCGTAGCAATAAGTGATATATTTGGGAACAAAATATCGGCTAAGCAAGCTCTCTTTATTTATTTAATTAATCTTTATTGCACAAAAGTAAAACTTATAGTACAAAAGGCGGACTTAATGCAACAAAGCATTCTCTACCAGTCAACCTTAAGGCAAAGCAGAAAAATTACGTTACGTTTGTTTACACCCAAATAATAACAGTCTTTGTACATATAATGCAGTGACAAAGCATTAAAAAAAAATTTATAGTTATTTTTTTTATTATTTATTTTATATATTATTTTATTTATTTATTTTATGTCTTTTCCGCTCTCGGGACAATGGTGTCCCGGACCTTTGGAAGGCGTGCGCGGAGCCGAAGTACCGAGGTACCGAAGTACCAACCGAGTACCACATAGCCAACACGTAGAGGCCCTTTTGACAATTTAATGAAATGCAAGGGGTACACCGAGCGGATGCTGTCCCTGCCCGTGTCATGGGACGCACACAGAGACAGCACCCGCCAGGGTGTACAGGAATTATATATTATTTTATTTATTTTATTATTAAAGTTGGTAAGCATACACCATAGACCGTACCAAACACCAACACCACACTAAACTTATATTTAATAGTACATTACAATAGAGGCCGGGAAACTAAGGGTAGCAGGCTAAGTAGATATAGACGGATAGGGATACGCGGCCTGCAACCCAGCAATTATATTATTTATTATTTATTTATTTATCCTGAAGGATGCCTGGGGTCCGCTACCTAATCCCAAGAATTGGCGTAGGCAATAGTTTTTACGGAAGCGACTGCCATCTGACCTTCCAACCCGAGGGGAAAACTAGACCTTATTGGGATTAGGGGTATACTCCGAAATTCGAAATCCGAACTTCGTATGGTGCCATCCCTTTCACTCTGCTGTCATACACTGTATGAGTGAAAGGGACGGCACCATACGAAGTTCGGATTTCGAATTTCGGAGTAGACCACTAGGCTTGTCAAGTGAGTGGGCAACTTGACTGTTAGAAGTTCTCAAGCCGCCCGGAGGTCCATATCTTGGCTTAATGACTGCTATCGTAGACAGCAACCGGGATCAACGGCTTAACGTGCCTTCCAAAGCACGGGAGCGCTCAGTTAGTAACCACTAAAAGCGGTCACCCATCCAAGGACTGACCTCGCTTTTCTCAAACATATGCAATGAAATAAAAAATAGACCACTAAAAAAACAAATTTAACAGACGCCATGTCATTAAAATTAAAAAAAGGCAAACTTCCCGGCCTAGGCTTTCAATTATGTATGGAATTCATTTACAGTTCTCCCGAGTGGTTCTGCCAGCAACGTGATCCTTAGAAGCCTGTTTATTACACGTAATGATGAAATTTCATTGCATGTTTGGGAAAAAACATCGTTTTTTTATTATTTATTTATTAAAATAAACTAAATAAATTAGCGAAACAATTGACTACATTAACAAAAACTTGTTTTACTGCTATTCAAAATATAAATTTATATTAATCTGTTTAGTATAATTTTCACGTCACATATATCTATACTCGTTAAGCTTGTTAATTACGAGTAGCCTTATTTCAGGTAATGTATGGCGTTTTATACATTCATAATACATACATACACATACATAATTCGTAATACATTCATATACATTCATACATTGTGTAAGATTGTCCCCCAATATACTTATTATATTATATTATTATAATGCTGTCGATGCTTATCTACTTCAGCAAATTTAGCTTATAAGCAAAACAAGAATTTTGCTTGTATATGTACAGCGTGTGGCCTGTAATAGGAGCAATAAATTTAAAGGACGCTTCCTTAGAGCATCTGCAGTAACCTCTTGTGTCCAAAAAAAATATCTTTTTTCAATTGGGAGAAATTTTTATCTAAAGTTATGACCTCCAAGTAATGGATCTTGGCATCCAGAGATTATAGCGCGGCAGTCAATGCTGATTTTGAGGTTGCTTCAAGTTATGACTCATAATCGTTGTCGCATTTTTGGTATTTGGGGATTTTTTAATTTTTTTTATAAATTACTAGTGTTTTTTGAATAAATTGTTATTAATATATGGACCCGGGTACATACCCGAGGACATCCTAATGGACCCGGGTATGTCCTAAAACTACGACCAAGACCACCGGGGAACGGGCAGCAGCATTCCTTGAGTGCGGTGGAGATACTGCGATCGCCAACCCGCATGCCAAGCGTGGCATTTACCCCCCATGAAATTGGGGGAGGCCTATGTCCGGCAGTGGACGTCCTAGGGCTGATATGGTTATTAATATCACTCCAGTCGAGTAAAACAGTACATTCAAAGCTACATTTGCGAAAAAAAAAACTTTTTTTTTTTCAATTAAAACCATTAGGAAATAATTGCAGGAGAGCTCAATAGTGTACCGTTAAATTTTTTGCTCCTATTAAATACAGGCCACACCCTGTATAAATATAACAGAAGGTTAGAAAACGTTACACGTTACGTAATATTCTGTTCGAAGAAATATCTTAGCAAAGGAAAACCATTCACCCTCGCTAGAACTTCAACTTAAACAATCGCAAATAAATACATGCCATGTAAAAATGTAGAAAAGTGGCTCAAGTCGCGTTTTAACTGCTTTAATGATAGTGATTCGCAAATAACCAGTTGTGAGTCGAAGAGAAAAATATTGGTAATAAGGCGGAATTATACTTAATAGGTCGGCGGTTCGTAACTCGGACAATTCTGACAGACTCGGCGGTAGCACTACAAAGCACATTGTAAGACTAACAAAATAAAACCGGCCAAGTGCGAGTCGGACTCGCACACGAAGTGTTCCGTACTATTATCTATATTATTAATATTCAAAATTAGACGCTTTATTATAACCTTTTTAATTTAATTTAAATAATAATATCTTTAAAAAATATAATATATCAATAATAAGAACGTTAAAAATATCAAGTAGAATTTTGGTCAAATGCGAGTCGGATTTTAGTTTTCCCATACATCTTGAGACCCAGCGCCTGATGAACACAACGAGCAACTTTTTTCTTTTTTGTATGGGAGCTCCTTTAAATATTTATTTTATTTTGTTTTTACTATTTGTTGTTATAGCGGCAACAGAAATTCATCATCTGTGTAAATTTCAACTGTCTAACTATCACGGTTTATGAGATACATGCTGGTGACAGACGGACAGACATACAGACAGACAGACGGACTGACAGCAGAGTCTTAGTAATAGGGTCCCGTTTTACCCTATGGGTACGGAACCCTCAAAACTGACATAGGTACTCTTTTTCACACTATTTTGATGTTATTCAGACAGTATACAGACTAGTTATTTTAATCAGATTAAGTCTAGGCAAGGCTGTAACTTCCATAGTTTAATTTACATATTTGAGACTAGGTTGTACTTAGTACTTTGAACTCAAGTAGTTAAAAGATCGAAATACGGCTCTGACGTAATTAAAGTGTGTTAACCTTCTTTACTATTTCAGTGGAACTTGTCTTTGACTGTCTGTCTATTATTAATATGTTTGTTTGTTTTATTTAAACACTTTATTGCACAAAACAAGTACATAAAAGAAAAATAAACTTAATTTTAGACTTTTGTACAAAGGCGAACTTATCCCTTTAAGGGATCTCTTCCAGCTAACCTTTGAGTAACTGAGACGACATTTTATATGGCAGATATACTGAACAACATGTACAAGTGGCAAGATGGTATGAGAAAAAGCAATCGAACAAGCAACTATATTTAACACAACAAACATCGTCATAAATAAATACATAGATAGATACATACAAATATCGTGTAAATGAGTTTATACTTATATAATATATGTCAAGGAAGCCTGAAAGTAGCACCCATAGATAATAAGTAGAGAGCTAATCGTCTACAGTGGTATGGGCATATAATGCGGAGGGATGAAAGTCATGTGACAAGAAAGGCATAATGCGCCTTCCTGACTTGTCGATGCGGGGGCGGTACGATATGGGAAAACTGTCAGCTGTCAGTGTCAACCGACGCTAATGCAGTACTGCCCCACTTCTGCGCATGGTATTACTACTGCGCAAACGTATTACTGACAGTATTTCGTCAAGTGAGGAAATCTCACATCGGTAAATTCACGTCAAATAGCAAAATACCTATGACATATCGCACCCGCCCCGCCAAGGTAGGAAGTCGCCTTAGGTATGAATGTCGAGGGATGTAAGAGGAGGGGTAGGCCAAGGAAAACGATAGATTGCCTGAGAGACGATATGAAGAGGAAGGATGTGAGTGACGAGATGACGGGCGATAAAGAGGTATGAAGAAAAAACATGCTGCACCGACCTGGGAAATAGGAATCCCATCAAAAACATAAATGTGAAAAAGGGAGCCAAGTTCAATATTCACCGACAAAAGAATTGAGATCTGAATGGGTGTCAAGTTCCGTAGATTCTCTGAAATGGTGCCAAGTCCGGCACTACATTGTTTACAGTAAAACTAATTTACTGCAGCTTAATGCATTTTGAGCTTTAACTTGGCAGTTTTCTTAAATAACCAACAGCTTTTATGGTATTATAACATACTGCATAGAAAACTCAGAATACGGAGATTTTCTCATCATTGTCAAATTGTTAATATTATGCATCGTAATAGTCAACAGCAAAAGTAGATAATCATTTTAGTACCCTGTCACTTTCACTACTTTGACGCATTTCAACTGTCGCAGTATTGTTACGTTAGTGCGAGAAAGTACTAAAATGATCATCTTCATTTGCTGTTGACTGTACATTAAATTAAAGTTCATATAAGTATATGTAGCAATATAATTCCTTTATCAAATATTCAAATGGTGGATATATCTGACTACGCGCGGGATAATTTCATAACTATGGAATTCCAACTGGAATTTCAGGGTTTCGCGAAAGGAGCCTTATTTATTATTTGAAACAATTAAAATTGTTCTTAATAATAAAATTGTTACAATATGCTGTGAATGTAATATGTGATATGCCGAAATGAATGGAAATGATTTAATCCAAGAGATACTCGTATTAAAGCTTGTTAATTACGTGTAGCCTTATTTCATATAATATATATATATATATATATCATCATCCTCCTAGCGTTATTCCCAGTACAGTTGCATCCTGAAGATAATATATATTACATAATGTATCGCGTTTTATACAGTCATAATGCTGTCGATGCTTAATCTACTTCAGCAAATTTAGCTTAAGTATAAGCAAAACAAGAATTTTGCTTGTATATGTACAGCGTGTGGCCTGTAATAGGAGCAATAAATTTCAAGGACGCTTCCTTAGAGCATCTGCAGTAACCTCTTGTGTCCAAAAAAAATTATCTTTTTTCAATTGGGAGAAATTTTGATTTAAAGTTATGACCTCCAAGTAATGGATCTTGGCACCCAGAGATTAGAGCGCGGCAGCCGATGCTGGTTTTGAGGTTGCTTCAAGTTATGACTCATAATCGTTGTCGCATTTTTGGTATTTGGGGATTTTTTTATTTTTTTTATAAATTACTAGTGTTTTTGAATAAATTGTTATTAATATCACTCCAGTAGAGTAAAACAGTACCTACATCCAAAGCTACATTTGCGAAAAAAAAAAACAAAAAATACTAAAATATATAATAATTTTAGAAATACGCTAAATTCAATGTGATTTTAAGGACCTACGTATACTCGTAAGTCTTTTGTATACATAGTAGTGGGACAAACCAACTGTTTAAATTATTTATGCAATTTACATCATATATCACGTAAGTGTTAAATATTTTTTTTATTTTTATTTAATCGTAGGTATGGAATTTATTTAGGAACCGTGAGATCTTCGAGAAGACAAGTACGGTTGCCAGTTTTTGTTGCACTTTTAGCACCACCCAGGGGTCACGTGTAGGGTAACGGTGGGTAATCCCTACGGACGTGGTGCAACTTCGACCCCCCTTTGTCAAGTGAGTAGGCAACTTGACTGTTAGACGTTCTCAGGCCGCCCGAAGGCCTCTAACTTGGCTTAACGACTGCTCAAAGTGCCATATCAACGGCTTAAAGTGCCTTCCAAATCACGAGAGCGCTCAGTTAGTAACCACTCAAAGCGGTCACCCATCTAAGAACTGACCTGCGCCCACATTGCTTAACCTCGCATACCGCACGCGGTACGCGGGCGCCGCTGGGCCACGAGCGCTCTGAAAATAATAAACACAGTAGGTACATAGCATATTATTACTATATGTGCATCCCAAAGAGAGACCGTGTAGTCCTTGTGTCTTCTTAAATAAATACTCACGTACACACCACATACTTGAACTATTTGTAGTAAGTACATTATACATGGTGCTCTCAAACCAGCTCGATAGAAAGATGGCTGCTATAAATAATTAAGAAAACTTGTACTGACCGCAATGAGACGGTCTGGGCGCATTACAGCCCGCTGCCGCTAGAGCAATACCGCAATGTTAAAAGGGTCCTCAGCTGCTACCGCGAAACGAAAACGTACGAAGTTCGTGTATCTTCCTTCTGTCGCAAAACGTACAAAGTTCGTGTGTCTCGTCGCACTTGCGAGCGACAGGGAGAGAAATATTCGAAATTCGTTTGATTTTATTTCGCAGTGGCAGCTGTGTACAGTTAAAACATTCATCTATTTAGGCTATTTTCTATGTGGATATGTATCTTGACATATTCTCTTGGTAATTATTTTGTAGAGGATTAACTGCTTCCGCCTTATAGGTGTAAATATTGTTTTAAAAAAAGTTCCAAATCGACCAATTTCCGGTTACAACATTTTATTCGCTTAAATTGTACTACACACAATAAAAGTAATAAATAGCCATGTTCCTATCTAATACTTTGCTTTGTATCCTTTAATCAGTGTAATGAAATTATCGATATTTGACGTCATCATAACTTGAATTATAGGCCTCTTAAAAATAAAAATCTCTGATCATCATCAGCTGTTCCACTTTATCAGATATCACATACTTAAAAGTAAATGCTTGATTTGTTTATGAAAATACTAAAATCACTATATGTATGCCTTATACATTTTAGGAGTTCCCTGGATTCCTCATGGATCCCATCATCAGAACTACGTTTTGACAATCTGACTTTAAGTCGGACCAACTTATCTATTTATAATAAAAAAACAATATTTTTTTATGTAGACAATCGCTCTTCAGGATGATAGTCAATATCTGAAAATGCACTCTATTGCCATTACAATAAAGTCATCTTCAGATTTTTGTGACCACCGTTCGCTTCGATACATCTGATAGCGGCGACATATTTAACAAAATAGAGTCTCTATCCCCAAACTCTTCCTTTTAATAAATACCGAAATTGCCATAGATGTCCCTATAATATTTGAGGAGTTCATTCGATTCTTCATGGTTCTCGTCATCAGATCTTCATCAAAATTATATGGGATTAAAGAAGGTCAAACAAAATAATATTTTTCACATCAGTTTATAAATAACTGAGTTCTGAATTAAAAAAACATGATAAAAGTAAAACCGAATTCAAAACCTCCTCCTCTTTTCACGTCACTTGAAAATAACTTTTATCACGCTATGACCGTAAGCGACTTAAAAATATAATCAGACCTTAACAGTGTATTGACAACTGGTTCCTATACTCCCAATTAGGTGACTCGCCCCGGGCGCAACAGCATATCTTTACGCACTAGGGCAGAAACTATTATTTCGTCATTATGGACAGTTTAAGCTGTAGGCTAGTCCTGATTAGGTTATTAATAAGAAATAAATTAAATGTGATGGCTGAATACACATATCTTGACCAAATCTGGAGACCACCTTCGTGTTATTCAATATGGAATTGGTAATAATTTTACACACTGTCTAAAGGTATTTATCTTGTATTTATATATTATCTTTTTGACGTGATAACGTCTTTAAAATCGTTTTAGTCGGGTGACATGTTCAGAAACTTGTGTCACACCAAAACCTCACGAGCGCGATCGCAGGTATAAGTGAAGTGCAAGTGAAGTAAGACGTTATCACGTAAACATCTCGATCGTAAACCTACTTTACAAACAACCAATTTTTTTTATGTTGTATTTTCTTGAGAGAAATAATAAACCAGTACACAGAAAAAGTAAACGTGCGACTAAAATACTAACTCTCCGAATTATTAGCTCGTGGCGTATTCGCACAGTTAGGCGACTTCCTGACTTGGCGGGGCGGGAGCGATATGTCATAGGTATTTTGCTATTTGACGTGAATTTACCGATGTGTGCTTTCCTTACTTGACGAAATACTGTCAGTAATACGTTTGCGCAGTAGTAATACTATGCGCAGAACTGGGGCAGTACTGCATTAGTATCGGTTGACAGTTTTCTCATATCGTACCGTACCCGCATCGACAAGTCAGGAAGGCGCCTAATCAGTGTCAACCGATACTGATGCAGTACTGCCCCACTTCTGCGCATGGTATTACTACTGCGCAAACGTATTACTGACAGTATTTCGTCAAGTGAGGAAATCTCACATCGGTAAATTCACGTCAAAGAGCAAAATACTTATGACATATCGCACCCGCCCCGCCAAGTCAGGAAGTCGCCTTAGTATTTCAGTCAGTACGTTTCAGTTTTTTTAGATTAGGTTAGGTTAGTTTAGTTGGGTGCTTTTCTTGACGGTAATTTCTGTTTTATATCTTAGAACTCACTTGATTTATATTTTGACATCTAAAGGTATAAGATATTTATGATCGTGTCAAGAATTATGTACTTATATACGTATGCGAGTTATACTGCGATCGCCAACCCGCATGCCAAGCGTGGCGATTATGGCATTTACCCTCCATGAAATTGGGGGAGGCCTATGTCTGGTAAAAAGGTGTTATTTAAGGTCCTAAAGCTTTGAAACTAAATTCAGTACCTAATAAAAAAACAATCGCAATATAATATTCTCTATCAGTTAACCACTGGACTTAAAAGGCGACACTATAGCTTTTTATACTAAACTGGTGGCAAACAAGCATATCTTCCATATAATGGTAAGAAGACACCGCAGCCAATAAGCTTAAGAGGGCGCAGTACGATCGGTGTAGATCGGTTCTCCATACAAACGTATTTATGCTCTCATTTTAAAACGCCATGCTAGAATAACATGAAAATTTGTATACACAATGGGATCCGGCATATCTAGGTCGGATCATAGTTTCTGTTGCTAGAAATTGTAAAAGAAAAAAAATACAGCGGCTTTTTGAGTTTCTTACGGCTTGTATGAAAACCTTAATAATCGCTGTATTTTTTCTCCATTACAATTTCAAGCAACATAAACTATGATCCGACCTAGATATGCCGGATCCCATTGTGTATACAAAGTTTCATATTATTCTAGCCTGGCGTTTTAAAATGAGAGCATAAATACGTTTGTATGGAGAACCGAACGTACTGCGCAGTCTTAAGCTTGTAAAATCTCTTACAAATAGTTAAACTCAATTTTAAAATGTTTCTTTTTTTCTCTTGGTTGAAAGGTCAGATGGCGGACCTTTTCGTTAAAAGAAATCTTGTGATTAAGTGCCAAAGCTGCCCTGGGCTTCTTTAGGAAACGACCGGGATAACGCTAGTATGATGATGATAAAAAACCGGCCAAGTGCGTGACGGATCACGCACAAAAAGGTTAGGGTTCCGTACCGACACCTACTAGTCTACATATAAAAACCACAATACATCGTAAAATCAAAAAAGGTGGTATCTTCATAGGGAACTTACGGCGCCCTTTTGCTTGGGCAAGACAGCATTAGAGATAACTCAAAAACCGTTACACCTATCTTGTTCAAATCAAAAATCATTGAAAGTATTTATTAATGTTCACCACTCCATTTCTTTTAGAATTTTAAACTTCATAGTTTGGCAATTAAAAGGGAGGGACACTATACGGCTAATATCTCACCAACGGCTGGCTTAAGAGGGCGCAGTACGCTCGGTTCTCCATACAAACGTATTTATGCTCTCATTTTAAAACGCCATGCTAGAATAATATTAAACTTTGTATACACAATGGGATCTGGCATATCTAGGTCGGAAATTAGTTTCTGTTGCTAGAAATTGTAAAAGAAAAAAAATACAGCGGTTTTTTGAGTTTTTTACGGCTTGTATGAAAACCTTAATATAATCGTTGTATTTTTTCTCCATTATAATTTCAAGCAACATAAACTAATTTCCGACCTAGAAAAGCCGGAACCCAATGTGTATACAAAGTTTCATGTTATTCTAACATGGCGTTTTAAAATGAGAGCGTAAATACGTATATATGGAGAACCGAACGTACTGCGCACTCTTAAATGTAAGTTTTTTAGAAACCTCTATATATTTTTACAGGCCTATCCATAGATACCCGACACGCCTATGTGCATTGAATATTTTTTGTTCCCGCGGTTACATGTATGGGGTGCCCCCATAATTTAATATTTTTTTCAAATATCACATCATTTTTCTGTAGCGGTTCTTGGAATACACCTTCCCACCAAATTTCATAACTGTAGAGCTTATAGTCTCCGAGTAAATCGGCTGTGACATACGGACGCGACGGACAGACAAAACTATAAGGGTTCCGTTTTCACCATACGGAACCCTAAAAAAGAAAACTGCAACATCTAAGATTGCGCCTCTGCGCTCTAAAGTTTATTTTTAACCATTGTTTACAGTCAATAAAGCTTGATTCCACTGTAAACACCATTAAGGTTCCCACACGGCCATTCGTATCCATTAGGGCTAAACCTAGGTATTACGTCACGTATCT
Organism: Notocelia uddmanniana; assembly: GCA_905163555.1. Taxonomy (NCBI): domain Eukaryota; kingdom Metazoa; phylum Arthropoda; class Insecta; order Lepidoptera; family Tortricidae; genus Notocelia; species Notocelia uddmanniana. Next base: position 2,570,132 of record LR991074.1, on the reverse strand, counting down.
GGGACCTGGACGATTGCTACATTGTGTCCTATTAAGCATGGATGCACAAAACATTGTTGCGAACTTTCGAATTAGGGGAAAAAACCGGCCAAGAGCGAGTCGGACTCGCGCACGAAGGGTTCCGTAGCAGAAAAAAAGAAAATACTTTTGTCGTATGGAAGCCCCCCTTAAATATTATTTATATTATATTTTTAGTATTTGTTACTATTGTGGCAATAAAAATACAACATCTGTGAAAACTTAAACCTCCTTGCTATTACGGTTCTTGAGATACAGCCTGGTGACAGACGGACGGACGGACGGACAGCGAAGTCTTAGTAATAGAAGTAATAGGGTCCCGTTTGGGCAAAACAGCATTCAGCAATAACTCAAAAACCGTTAGACCTATCTTGTTGAAACCAAAAATTGTTCATAGGATTTATTAATGTACATTATCTTGATTTTTTTCTGAATTTTATAGTTTGGGGGCGGGGTGGGGGGGAGGCACACTTTTTACGACTTTGACAGCTATTATCTCGCCAAGGGTTGACTTAAATGGATTTTTTTAGTATCCTCTGTCGTTTTTGAAGACCTATCCATAGATACCCCACACGCCTATGGTAAAATATTGCTATATCCTATATGCAAAAAAATATTTGACCCTGTTACATGCATGGGGTGCCCCCTAACTCACCTCAGTTTAATATTTTTTTCGTAATTTCACATCATATTTCTATAGCGGTTTATAGCATATAGCATACACCTTCCTGCAAAATTTTATAATTGTAGTGCTCATAGTCTCCGAGTAAATCGGCTGTGACATACGGACGGACGGACAGACATGAAGAAGATATTATATAAGGTTCGCCATTTTGGCTACGGAACCCTAAAACATCCTGTATATAATTTTATATAGAAAACTCCCGTGAGTTTGAGACATATTAAATATAATGAAATGGGTCACTCACGTCTTTAAGGTCGAATATCGCTCGACATGTTTCAGACCGGTTCGCGGTCCTTAATCATGAGCACCTATCGCGATTTGTAAGGTTGTGCTAAGAAAACCGCCGCCACAATAGGTGCTCATGATTAAGGACCGCGAACCGGTCTGAAACATGTCGAGCGATATTCGACCTTAAAGACGTGAGTGACCCGTTTCATTATATTTAATACATTCTGTATATAGTTGCCAAACTTGCTAGTCTCTGACGCTAACGCCTCATTTCCAAAATCGATAGAATTAGTTATAAACTCCTATTCACTGACAATGGTTCATTCTCTGATCCGTTTAGAGAGGGCAAGATTGGCTTCAATCTTCAATTAGATGCAGAAATTGCGATACAGATCTCTTTGAGCTTGAAATAACATAGTCCAGTCATTTGTTTTCATTTTTATGGAAAAACTAGCTGGTGCCCGCGACTTCGTCTGCGCAGGATTACTATTTGGACAATTCACACAATATCTTTATAAATTGTAGTCTTTATGTTATTCTGATGTATAAGCTATATTATTGTAAAGTTTCATTAAAATCCATTCAGTAGTTTTTACCTGAAAGAATAACAAACATCCATCCATACTTACAAACTTTCGCATTTATAATATTAGTAGGATATAGCAATATTTTACCATAGCAGATTTTTTCTGCGTGACAGATATAAGGTCATTTTAGAAATTATGTAGAGACATTCCTAAAAAATATGTCATTAATAATCACAAATTATAAAAATTCCTCAAATGTCAGAAACATAGATAGTATGTGAATGTTTTATTTTACCCGCCCACGGCAACTACTGCGTAATATAGATGTTATGTTATGTAGGTATATATATTGTATAGTTCAAATTATTTAAAATGCCCGACTTTTTATACACCGTGACCGTTAATAACCCGAAAGATTTAAACCACATATTTTTGACGACTGTACGAGTAAATAATGTTATATCAACATGGGTCTAATTATGTGTCTTAATTAAATTACTATTTCAGTACGAATTAAATCTGATTAATTGCCCGCTTCTTTGTGAACAAGCCTTTAGGTGGGAACCCAATGTTATTTTATCTTGCGTGACAATTAGTTATCATTTGTAATGTGTCATTTTAGTGACAATCAATTTCAAACTAGCCAGTTATAAGAGGTTGTAGATAGATACCAACTTCTTTATGAAACTGGCTAACAACCATACAGTTAGTGTATCTACGTGTAAAAGAAATAGGTGGCTACGACATGCTCACGCCCTTAAGGTGTGTTACACTGGAGATTTTTTAACTTTTGATTTGTTGTAAATAATTAATATCTCCTTAATTATGACTTTTTGGACTATATGTTACATAACTTTATATACTCTAATTAGGCTCTAATATCGTTAGCTTAAATCTTTCGGGTTATTAACGGTCACGGTGTATAAAACCAGCTTTAGATTTTGAACTTCCTTGGTTAGACAGTAAAGTCGCTTTTTTGAATGGGCTAATTTGATACAATTCGATGAATTGAAATTATTTTACTTATACACAATGCTCATTATAGAGGTAATATACAGGAAAATCTACACATTATACAATAGATGGCAAACTCAGGAAAAAACGACAAGAGAAAGACTAATTTTGTAATAAGCAGTAACGCTGCTAACCGCAATTCTTCTTTTGCTTTTTCAATTTTTCCCTTTAATTTCAAATGGGGAGATATCTCTTATGGACCGAAGTCCAATAGGAGTTGTTTAGAAGTTATATTCACAGTACATATGGTGCTATATTACCGCACTTTAAAGAGCTATATGTACTGTAAAAGTTGTACGATACACGTGCGAATAGGTAATTCGCAACTCGTGTCGATTTAAAACACTCCCTTCGGTCGTGTTTTAATTTATCACCGCTCGTTACGAATTCCTGTTCTCTGCACTTGTATCCTGTGTTGTGTTGTTGTACTTGTATTGTCTTGTATTGTGTTGTCGTAATGTACTATTATGCAACTGATTTAAGAAACTTCGATAGCGCGATGCACAGCATGTCAGATTCGGCAGTTGACAGGAGTGAAGCCACAATATTCTGTAAGCACAGTAATGAAGATGTATTGCAATATATTTGGGTACAAAAAAAATGTGACAAGCGAAAACTTATGCAGATATAATATGGTTACAATGCAACAACCACTTTCAACCACTGTTGACAATTAAACCTTCACAAGCGAATAAAACAGGTGTGAGTTACCTTGTAGTATCCAATGACGCAAGGATCAGGTTTGCCTCAAATATACGAGTAAGCAAAATTTTTTTCTCAATAACCAAACGTCTTAACTGTCATATCAACACCAAATATATTTGACATTTTGCCAACGCAGGCATGCTGTATTGAAAAGGCATTTTATCATTGCAGTTTTGTAGCGAAGTGACTTGAGTACATTTAACTTTATACGTAATTATATACCTTATTGTTGAATCATAAATGCGACATTGGCGTATACGTTCTCGTGGTTCTAGGAGCGTTGTAATTGCGAATTAAGTCCGTATTCTAATATGCAATTATGCTCCTTATTCCAGATACTTTAAATGCTGGAATGGCGTCTACATTTTAGTAGACTAAGAGAATGAATATAAAGTGCAGAATTATAATTGTACTTGCAATTTTGACAAAGGAGTGGTAGTGACGATGGGAGGCAGTTTTGCAAGCACTGATAAGCACCTGGCTTTGGTATTAAGTTTCTTGTTTTTAATATGACTACTGTAATTACTTACTATGCGTAAGGTAAATGTGCCGGAGCTTGAAACTGCGCCAATAGTGACTGTAGTTACCTTAGTTATAGAAATATCGTGATTAGTGTATACTTAGCTTTTATTCCGTTTCTATGTATTTATCTATCTGGAGAGACGACATCGAGCAGGTCACCGGCTGTACCTGGACTAGACTCGCGCAAGACAGGAAATCATGGGCGTGCATGGAGGAGGCCTTAGCCCAATTATGGGTCCCCAAAAACTAATTTTACATACAACACACGAATTGTTAATTTAGTTTAGTTTTAGTCACTTATTGTTTTTGTGGGAATAAATGGCTTTATTATTATTTATTATTTATCGATCTAAGTATGTATATCGTCGCCTAGTACCCATAGTACAAGCTTTGCTTACTTTGGGACTAGGTCGATTTGTGTAAGATTGTCCCCCAATATTTATTTATTAATTTTATTTAGACTTATCATTAAATTAACATATTATAATAGAGGCTTTTGGCATAAGGCGAATATTTATTTATTTATGCTATAATATTAATAATTTATAGCCGAACTACACGTGTTAACTTGATAGAACAAGTCAGACAATATTAACAATGTAACACTATGGGAATAATTCTGACTAATATTAATATTTTGAAAATTTGGATGTTGAGATGTTTGCTACTCAATCACGCAAAAACGGCTGAACGATTTTAAATGAAATTTGACACATAAATTCATGTAAAAACTGAATTAAAACATAATATACTTTTCATCACAAAATACCCCAGAGGGATGAATTTAGGCATAAAAGTGTATATGAGAGTTCATGCAGACGAAGCCACAGGCTAAAGCTAGTAAATAAAGCTTTTTTTTATAGTTTCGGAGAATAATCCCGGTGATGGGATTGTGATAGGGAGCCACCGCAATAATGATGGGATTGGGTTTTTTCTCGCCAGCCTCGATTAGGGTTCCGCAAAAGAAAGCTATTTAGATTAAAACCACGACCACTTTGACTTAGCCTAGTTGCTAGGGACTCTGCCTGCGAAGCCGATGGTCCCGGTAATAATTATTATGGACGGATTCCAGAGGCCGCGGGTTCAAACCCGCCTGGGGTGATCAATTTTTCATTTTGGTTGGAAATTAAGAATTATTATTACGAATTATTTGAACAACGAGCATGAATATTTGTTCCCGATTTGACTCTATTTTAATGCTGCTGTGTTCTGGTCGAAAAGTGACGAGGATTTCCATTCCTCGACTATACTTTAAGTATTTAGCTTAGCTTAGTTTGAAACTACATCGACTTTTATGAGACTGTGCTTGGCTTAGTTTGAAACTACATTGGCTTTTATGAGACTGTGCTTGGCTTAGTTTGAAACTACATCGACTTTTATGAGACTGTGCCCAGTTTCTTGTTTTACAGCATTGGAACTTACCTGGTCACTGAATATATTCCAATATAATTAAACCGAGGCAGACGCAAACCAACTTGTCGTACGTTGCATTTGAAAATTTGTTTAAAAAATTGCAATCATCCATAGGCTACGGTGATTACTAACTATCAGTCAATTACAGACAGAATATTTATTTCTTCTACCCTTAAGTTTACCACAATCGCTCTTCCATCAGTACCTACGTGTCTATATTAATTTTGGGCCGAACAATCTGTTGGTACCGTAAATCTTTCACATATTTTTTTATTTAAGTAGTGAAATGTTTTCACCCCTTCATAAACCACATATGTCACCCATCTGATGACGGGTTGAGACGCTACCCTAATTCTTTCCACGGACCATGTGTACTATTTACCCTTTTTGTAGCGTGAAGAAGCGTGATTGCAATAATAATAAAGCCATTTATTCCCACAAAAACAATAAGTGGCTAAAACTAAACTAAATTAACAATTCGTGTGTTGTATGTAAAATTAGTTTTTGGGGACCAATAATTGGGCTAAGGCCTCCTCCATGCACGTCCATGATTTCCTGTCTTGCGCGAGTCTAGTCCAGGTACAGCCGGCGACCTGCTCGATGTCGCCTCTCCAGCGACGGCGCGGGCGGCCGCGGCGGCGCGGCCCGTCGCGCACGAACCAGTGCAGCACGCGTTCGCTCCAGCGACCGTCTTTCGCGCGGGCCACGTGACCGCCCCAGCGCCATTTTAACCTACAGGCTAGATCATTGATCAAGTGATTGCAATGCAAAACCAAAATAAATCGTTCTAACTTAAGACGCTGATAGGACCATGGCTTTTTAACTATTTTTTAACAGATGCAACTTAATTTAGTAAAGTGAAAAAAATATATATGTTAAAATTCATTGTACCTATAATGAAAAAGTTTGCTGTCCCTAACTACAGTTTGATAAAATCGGTTTCATAGAAAAAAAAACACGAAGTTAGGTCTTCCAATGTTTTTAGAAGTTCTTAGTTATATACATTTTTAACAATAAATGTATATAACTAAGAACGCAACTACTCGTATATCACAAAAATACTTTTAAATTAAAAATGTTGCTGTTATAGATTTTACGTATCGTGCGTATTTTTTTAAATTATTTAATTTCTGATTATATGCTTGTATAGCAGGTATATAGTTTCCCTTTCACTCCAAGGTTATTGGCCGTTGTCAGCATCTTATACTGTAGTCTACATATACTCCACTCCTTCATCATCATCATCATGTCAGCCGAAAGACGTCCACTGCTGGACATAGGCCTCCCCTAAAGACTTCCACAATGACCGGTCCTGCGCCGCCCGCATCCAGCGGACACCCGCGACCCTTACCAGGTCATCAGTCCACCGTGTGGGGAGCTTGCCCACGCTACGCCTTCCAGTACGTGGTCGCCACTAGAGAACCTTTCCGCCCCAACGGCTATCGGTTCTACGCATAGCACGTAGAACCGATGGCTGCCCACTGCCACTTAAGTTTAGCGATTCGAAGGGCTATATCGGTCACCTTGGTTCTGCTGCGGATAGATTCATTCCTGATGCGATCACGCAGATATACTCCCAACATAGCCCTCTCCATTGCTCTTTGGGTGACTTTGAGCCTTCTTATGACGCCCATAGTAAGCGACCACGTTTCAGTACCATATGTCATCACTGGCAACACACACTGGTCAAAGACTTTCGTCTTGAGACACTGCGGAATATTGGACGAAAAGATGTGCCGTAGCTTCCCGAACGCTGCCCAGCTGAGTCGAATTCGACGATTAACCTCTTTCTCGAAGTTGGACCTACCTAACTGGATAGTCTGTCCTAGGTAAATGTAATCGTCTACAACTTCGAGCGTAAAGTGTCCGATTGTTACGGGGGTTGGTGCTACATGGGCATTTGACATGATCTTCGTTTTATCCATGTTCATCCTTAGACGAACTCGCTCGGAGGCTTTACTGAGGTCATTGAGCGTTGTACTTAAATCCTCCATGGTCTCAGCCAAGACTACTATATCGTCAGCAAACCGAAGGTGAGTGAGGTACTCGCCGTTTATGTTGATGCCTAGCCTTCTCCAGTCCAGAGTATTGAAAATATCCTCCAGTGCACTCCACTCCTTGTTAGAGTCTAAACGGCCCGCGTGCGGTACGCGAGTTAAACAACGTGGGCCCCTGAGTGGTTCCTAACGGAGCGCTCTCGTGTTTTGGAAGGCACGTCAAGCCGTAGATCCCAGCTGCAGTTTACGACAGCAGTCGCTAAGCCAAGTTAGAACCCTTCGGGCGGCTTGAGAACTTCTAACAGTCAAAACGCCCACTCACTTGACAAGGGTTGTCGAAGTTGCACCACGTCCGTAGGGAGTACAGTACCCACCGTTACCCTACACGTGACCCTTGAGTGGTGCTAAAAGTGCTACAAAACTGGCATCGCAGCCTTAATAACACCACTACTTGCGCTGTCGGTCTGTGATATTGTGTTCGTGGCGGTGAGTAAGGTCGCCAGAGGTCCTGCTCTGAGGGCCTACTCCGAAGTTCGAAAATCGAACTTCGTGTTGTGCCGTTCCTTTCACTCTCGTGTCATACGCAATATGACGGAAAGGGACGGCACAATACGAAGTTCGATTTTCGAAGTTCGGAGTAGGCCCTCTGATGCGCTGTGTTGTGAGTGGAGGACATGCAACCTTTGAGAGTCCGCAGTAAGCTCGGTTCTCCATACAAAAGTAGTTTCGCTCTCATATTAAAACGCCATGCTAGAATAACTTGAAATTTTGTATACACAATGGAATCTGTCATATCTAGGTCGGAAATTAGTTTCTGTTGCTTGAAATCATAATGGAGAAAAAATACAGCGATTATTAAGGTTTTCATACAAGACGTAAAAAACTCACAAACTCGCTGTTTTTTTTTTCTATTACATTTTCTAGCAACAGAAACTAATTTCCGACCTAGATATTGCGGCTCCCATTGTATATACAAAGATTCGTGCTATTTCAGCAAGGCGTTTTAAAATGAGAACGAAACTACTTTTTGTATGGAGAATCGAGTTCAACCGAGCGTACTAAACGCACAGAGCGGGCGCGGAGCGGTTCGGGGCGGGGGTGGTTTTGCATTTTGCGAAACTGTCGACTGTCGATTACTGCTTCATATGTCACACACGCCGCCTCCGCTCTACCGCGCCACCGAATACCGCGCGGGATACTGTCGACTGTCGACTACTGCTTCATATGTCACACACGCCGCCTCCGCTCTACCGCGCCACCGAATACCGCGCGGGATACTGTCGACTGTCGATTACTGCTTCATATGTCACACACGCCGCCTCCGCTCTACCGCGCCACCGAATACCGCGCGGGATACTGTCGACTGTCGATTACTGCTTCATATGTCACACACGCCGCCTCCGCTCTACCGCGCCACCGAATACCGCGCGGGATACTGTCGACTGTCGATTACTGCTTCATATGTCACACACGCCGCCTCCGCTCTACCGCGCCACCGAATACCGCGCGGGATACTGTCGACTGTCGATTACTGCTTCATATGTCACACACGCCGTCTCCGCTCTACCGCGCCACCGAATACCGCGCGGGATACTGTCGACTGTCGATTACTGCTTCATATGTCACACACGCCGCCTCCGCTCTACCGCGCCACCGAATACCGCGCGGGATACTGTCGACTGTCGATTACTGCTTCATATGTCACACACGCCGCCTCCGCTCTACCGCGCCACCGAATACCGCGCGGGATACTGTCGACTGTCGATTACTGCTTCATATGTCACACACGCCGCCTCCGCTCTACCGCGCCACCGAATACCGCGCGGGATACTGTCGACTGTCGACTACTGCTTCATATGTCACACACGCCGCCTCCGCTCTACCGCGCCACCGAATACCGCGCGGGATACTGTCGATTGTCGACTACTGCTTCATATGTCACACACGCCGCCTCCGCTCTACCGCGCCACCGAATACCGCGCGGGATACTGTCGACTGTCGATTACTGCTTCATATGTCACACACGCCGCCTCCGCTCTACCGCGCCACCGAATACCGCGCGGGATACTGTCGACTGTCGATTACTGCTTCATATGTCACACACGCCGTCTCCGCTCTACCGCGCCACCGAATACCGCGCGGGATACTGTCGACTGTCGATTACTGCTTCATATGTCACACACGCCGCCTCCGCTCTACCGCGCCACCGAATACCGCGCGGGATACTGTCGACTGTCGATTACTGCTTCATATGTCACACACGCCGCCTCCGCTCTACCGCGCTACCGAATACCGCGCGGGATACTGTCGACTGTCGATTACTGCTTCATATGTCACACACGCCGCCTCCGCTCTACCGCGCCACCGAATACCGCGCGGGATACTGTCGACTGTCGACTACTGCTTCATATGTCACACACGCCGCCTCCGCTCTACCGCGCCACCGAATACCGCGCGGGATACTGTCGACTGTCGACTACTGCTTCATATGTCACACACGCCGCCTCCGCTCTACCGCGCCACCGAATACCGCGCGGGATACTGTCGACTGTCGATTACTGCTTCATATGTCACACACGCCGCCTCCGCTCTACCGCGCCACCGAATACCGCGCGGGATACTGTCGACTGTCGATTACTGCTTCATATGTCACACACGCCGTCTCCGCTCTACCGCGCCACCGAATACCGCGCGGGATACTGTCGACTGTCGATTACTGCTTCATATGTCACACACGCCGCCTCCGCTCTACCGCGCCACCGAATACCGCGCGGGATACTGTCGACTGTCGATTACTGCTTCATATGTCACACACGCCGCCTCCGCTCTACCGCGCTACCGAATACCGCGCGGGATACTGTCGACTGTCGATTACTGCTTCATATGTCACACACGCCGCCTCCGCTCTACCGCGCCACCGAATACCGCGCGGGATACTGTCGACTGTCGATTACTGCTTCATATGTCACACACGCCGCCTCCGCTCTACCGCGCTACCGAATACCGCGCGGGATACTGTCGACTGTCGATTACTGCTTCATATGTCACACACGCCGCCTCCGCTCTACCGCGCCACCGAATACCGCGCAGGATACTGTCGACTGTCGATTACTGCTTCATATGTCACACACGCCGCCTCCGCTCTACCGCGCTACCGAATACCGCGCGGGATACTGTCGACTGTCGATTACTGCTTCATATGTCACACACGCCGCCTCCGCTCTACCGCGCCACCGAATACCGCGCGGGATACTGTCGACTGTCGATTACTGCTTCACATGTCACACACGCCGCCTCCGCTCTACCGCGCTACCGAATACCGCGCGGGATACTGTCGACTGTCGATTACTGCTTCATATGTCACACACGCCGTCTCCGCTCTACCGCGCCACCGAATACCGCGCGGGATACTGTCGACTGTCGATTACTGCTTCATATGTCACACACGCCGTCTCCGCTCTACCGCGCCACCAAATACCGCGCGGGATACTGTCGACTGTCGATTACTGCTTCATATGTCACACACGCCGTCTCCGCTCTACCGCGCCACCGAATACCGCGCGGGATACTGTCGACTGTCGATTACTGCTTCATATGTCACACACGCCGTCTCCGCTCTACCGCGCCACCGAATACCGCGCGGGATACTGTCGACTGTCGATTATTGCTTCATATGTCACACACGCTGCCTCCGCTCTACCGCGCCACCGAATACCGCGCGGGATACTGTCGACTGTCGATTACTGCTTCATATGTCACACACGCCGCCTCCGCTCTACCGCGCTACCGAATACCGCGCGGTTTCTACTACCACGTGCCCTAGACCGCGTTCGCTTTACCGCAAAACCGCCTCCGACCCGCAACAACGCTGCGCCGCGCTCTTTGCGTTTCAAGCTTTAGTTAACTCAATAAAGGCTCACGGCAACGAGCCTGTGACTCCTCTGAAGTAGCAAGCGTCCATTGGCACCGGGTTCTGCTCACTATCAGACAGACACCTTTTTTCCACCAACCATAGTCGTATAAAAAAACTGTGGATTAAAAAAATGTTGGGATTTTAAACGTTTTAAGCCATTCACGGAACCCTTTAGTAATAAATCAACTCACACTTACCTTAACGTCTCGCTTCACTTACGCTACTGGTTTTTACTCTCCTTGATTCATATCGTTTTTATTGATATCGCAGGAATGCTCCGACACAATCAAAACAAGATCCTAAATTCGGAACGATTTGGTATGTTTAGTGTCTAGAATTCTTATTCGATGTCCTTCTGAGAAGCAGTAGATCAGGAGCTTATCTTAATACCATCATCATCGAAATAATCTATAACTAAATACAGTCAACAGAAAATGTAGATCATCATTTTTGTACTTTGTTGCACTAACCTAACAATACTTTTTTGTATAGCGGTTGGCCTCACAAGGGGCTGCACACCTTTGCAACAGTTAAAAGGGACAAAGTCCCAAAGTGTCCAGCTACTTATTAGGCCGACTGTACTAATTGTATAAAATGTCTTTTTTTTAATTTGTGACCTCTCTTGTACCCTAGACTAGATCTGTCTCAGAGCATTATATGATCCCTGGTGGAAATGATCGATTGGCATCAATTGACATGAATGAATTTTTGACAAAAATGTCCAAAAAATTGCTTTTTTTTGTATCTGTACAATTTTCAAAGAGTCTGTGAATGCAGATTTATTGCTTAGGAGAAGTAAAATAATGTTACCTTTCAACTAATTGAGTTACCTCAACGTTTTAAGATTCCTACCCGGGGCCCATAAATAATTTCCACTCTGTATAGGCATTTTGACGTTCCATTCAACATAAAGACAGCACAATAGATAGATAACCATTGATTATCCATGGTAACTTTCTAAAAAACTAACTAACTAACTAGGCTGGCACGACGACCCAAAATAAGTCTTTGCCTCCGAGACAAGAGCACGCCACTTTGCTCGGTCCTACGCTAATTCTCGCCAGCTTGCTCCGGCTCCGAGCTCACGCAGGTCCGCGTCCACCAAATCCTTCCAGCGATACTCAGGGCGACCCACAGGACGCCCGTCGGTCAGCCCAAATATGCTCTCTTCACCTGACGATCTAGTCCCATCCTCACGAGGCAGCCAAGCCAGCGAAGACGATACGCTTTGGTTTCAATTAAAATACACTCGCGGAAGTCGCGGACAAAGAATTCGGGTTGGTAAAATACCGTTATATATTCCTTAGTGTACAAGGTTGTACAGTTTTTTTTAATCCTGTCATAATCTTAATTTAATTTTGCATTTAAACTGCAAAAATAAGAGTTCAGAAAAATAACGTTACCAGGTTTAAATTGGGCTCGTAAAAACCCATGAAAAAACAACGTTAACGGAGCGAGATATCGCTCAGAACTTCATTTTTGGATATTGATATTTTTATGATAGGATCGCGGAAATTCTTATATAGTTGGGTATACCCAATACTTAGTTGGGTTGGGTGGTTGGTAATATGTAGTACTATGTAATAGTATATTGTGTAAGTATAAAAAACCTTATGGCGGTTATTAAATTCTGGTTGACCCGGAATTGTTGACCAGATTTCAGATTTCAGATATTTATTGGTAAATCATAACAATAATTTACAAGTCATAAAATGTACATAATAATTTCAATATTATACTATATGCTATGCAATAATAATAATTTAGTAAGTAGAGGGTTCAACGATTTCTTTGCATAAATTCTTTCATGTTATAACATGCCCGTTCAATGAGCATATTTTTCAATTTATTTTTAAAAACAGCGTTGCTGGTAGCATTTTTAATTTTTAATTTCAAGTGGCACACAGTTATACAGGTTTGCTCCGACAACGCTGAGTGCCGCACGTGTCTTCGCTAGTCGTCGGAGAGGGGGCACCAGGAGGTGCCGCCTGCGCGATGGTCTCTGGTTACCTTCACCATAGGTTTTATATTCATGGAGATGAGGTCGAACATATTCACATGCTGTTTGTACATATACACAAGGCAAAGTCAAGATACGGTGCTTTCTAAATATGTCTTGAGCTGGACCGCGAGTTTATTTAACTTTTTAACTTTAGATCAAATACAGGGTTCCAAAATTAAAATAAACACGAAAATACAAAGCACCAATTGCGCTTAACTCGTTCACCCCAAACAAAATGGCCCCCAATATAAAATCGAACCGACTATTTTCGAACACCAGATCATCAACAAGTAAACTCCAAGTTATTCCTGAACACATCTGTTCGTATTACTTAGAATGGTATTGATTTAACCATTTTAAAACCAGAATGTCTGAAGTACTTGTGTATCCACGCTAATCTAAGTCGAAAGTTGCAGTAATAAGGGGTAGAATCGCGTGTGTAATAAAGTGGATATAGGACTGAAGGTTTGAAGTATCTATTGCTACAATGTTGTAAAATCAGTCAATCGACGTGTGATATATACTGAGTTAGAGCTCATTATTTCTTCCGGTGAGCGGGTTTGAGATTTAGGTTAAGTTGTTATAGATGGAAAGCGCTAGCAATGTTTAAAAATAGCCAATTGATAGTTGAAAATAGCCTAATTTCAATATTTTTGACATATAGGTACTATTTTAGAGTTCCACAACATTTTCAATATTTTTTGACATACGTATTATTTTAGAGAACCATATTTTTTTTTACAAATTAATAACTAGTGGCTATATCTATGACCTGTAGACCTCGCAAAAAATTCAAACTATTTTTAAAAACTGACTCTAAAAAAATATAATTATCGAACCTGCTCACAAAATTTCACGAGAAGCGGTTGAGAGATGCGACCTGTAGAGGAGAACAACCGAAAATCCGGACATCCGAACATACGAAAGTATTGTTGCCGAAGGTAGAGCGGAGACCTTCGTTTCACACGGTCAATTAAATAAGTTGGTGTTTAGCTACACCCAAGGTGATATGGGGTTAACATATTATTATATTATTATATTTTTTTAACAATTTTCAGTTGGCTGATTTAGAGAGAGCCTTACTCAAAACTAGGTCTCCTTATAAATATTTTTTTTATACTACGTCGGTGGTAAACAAGCGTACGGCCCGCCTGATGGTAAGCGGTCACCGCAGCCTATGGACGCCTGCAACTCCTAGGGGTGTCACATGCGCGTTGCCGACCCTTTAAGAATTTATACACTCCTTTCTTGAAGAACCCCATACTGTAGTCCGTCGGGAAAACCTCGGCAGGGAGCTCATTCCACAATCGGAGCGTCCGAGGGAGGAAATTCCTCTGAAATCGTACCGTACGCGACCATTTAGGTTCTAAGGTGTGAGGATGAATGCCCTGCCGACGGCGAGCGGTGCGATGGTAGAAAGCGGCCGTAGGCATCATGTCGAACAGTTCTTCGGAGCACAACCCATTATATAAGCGATAGAACACGCACAAGGAGGCAAAATTTCTCCTTAAACTCAACGGCTCAATATCGCTCGTGAGCTTGGGATCGTCCACGATTCGCACAGCACGTCTCTGGAGCGAGTCAAAAGGCCCAATTATACATGATGATCAGTACGCTGGGTACCTACTTGCCACATGTTAATTATGAAAATTTATCTAAATTATAAACAATATACATACTTAGAAGAGACTTCACTTCAACTGGCTGCGGTGACCGCTTACCATCAGGCGGGCCGTACGCTTGTTTGCCACCGACGTGGTATAAAAAAATAATCGAAACACTGTGATTTTTTTATCCGACTGGTCGATTAAAAGATACCAAAAGAATCCTTATGAAAAAACAAACAAATAATTGTATGACACTACGTACCTAAACGCAGTATTTCACGACCATAACAGCAATTTACTTATTTTCCCATAAAACGGTGGGTTCTAGTATTACAACGTGACGTCACAATATAATATTCATTTGCATGAGCCGTCTGCAAGGCCGCTGGCCGCGAACCAAGTTTGTCCCAAATTTGTAAGCTTTGCTGTAATTGTAGCTGGTCCCATATAGACTTTTTGTCCACTCTAATAATTGGATTGAATGGCATTATAATTTTTTTTTGTCAATTAGCCAATTGTCAAAGCGTTATAACGTGCTCAGATACATATCATGTCGTGAGCACCTTAATGCAGGGTCCCCGCATGCTCGGCTGAACTCGATTCTACATAGAAACGTACTTTCAGTCTCATTTTAAAACGCCGTGCTGAAATAACATGAAACTTAGTATACACAATGGGAGCCGCCATATCTAGGTCGGAAATTAGTTTTTGTTGCTAGAAATTGTAAGGCTAGTATTTAAAGGCACATCAAAAAAAACCTAGCAACCTAAAAAATGCTGACTTGCACACCAAAAAACTAATCGCACATCAAACCTCGGTTTTGATGTGCGATTAGTTTTTTTGGCACGTATGCAATTTAGAGTGCAAGTTGCTTCCGTCATATTTTATTTTTCATAAACAATTAATAAATTCTCATATTGTTTGGAGTGGTACATAACGAGACCCCATCGTACCTTTTTAAAAAACTGCAATGGTCCAAGAGTGCGCGCAGGTTGAAGGCATTGGCTATCGTGCCTATGCACAGGACCGCGGCTTTCCGAGGCAGTTTCAGGTTTGCGGCGTCTAAGTGCTGGAATGACATCCCACCTCCTATCCAGGGGGCGCCTAGCAGGTATACCTTTAAGCGTAAGCTTAAAGGCTACTTGTTGACGCTTCAAAAATCCTAATTCTAATCCAGCACTAAGTACTAAACACATACCGTTCTTTTCTTATTTATTTTTTACCTAATTTGTTTTTATACGTAATCCAGATGCTGTAAGTAGTAAGTAGTTTCTTTGTCCTATTTATGTATTATATTCACCTGCTTCTTTTTCTATTATAGTCACTTATTTATTTTTTGTGTGATCTCTTTTATTATCATATTGAAGGTTTTTTTTATGTTATATATTTGTATGGCGTTCCGTGAGTCACCGACGGTACTGGCTGAAAATCAGCGCTGTAGGTGTCTGGCACCTCAGCATAATGCTGAGCCAGTGTCCGTTTCACTGCCGCGGGGACACACATTATATGTGATTTGTATGTAGGTATCAACATTTTTACTTTGTGTTCAAATTTTTGACATGTATGTGTGTCTTCTGTGTGTCTGTGAATAAATGTTTCTTTCTTTCTTTCTTTCTATATTGTAATAGAAAAAAAAATACAGCTAGTTATTGTGTTCTTTACGTCTTGGATGAAAACCTTAAAAATCGCTGTATTTTTTCTCCATTATAATTTCAAGCAACAGAAACTAATTTCATATGCAGGATCCCATTGTGTATACAAAGTTTCATGTTATTTTAGCATGGCGTTTTAAAATGAGAGCGAAACTACGTTTGTATGGGGAACTGAGCGTCTTGCGGACTCTTAATGTAAATCAAATCTTACCTTAACATGTCTTAATAATGATTTACTGTTCTTCCTCTGTGCTCGCAGCTCGTAAGCTACCGTATTGAAGCTTCTTTGTATTGGAATTGAAGCTGATACGGCCAGTCTCTCGAAGCGCCGTATCTCACTTCGTTCCCTAAATGACATATGACCTTTTAGGTTAAGATTCCAGTTTGGATAATAAAGCTAACGTCTCCTACTTTATATTCTGTCTAGATTTCAGGAAACTAAGTTTATCTTTGTTTAGTTTATTCATTGTGCGAATATATCTTAAGTTGTATCTCGCTTGAATGTGTATTTATGACTACATATTTATAGTCTGCGAGTCTGTGTGGAATGGGAATAATATGATATTGTTACTACAGACGCAATTTAATAAGCATTATGAATTGAAACAGATTTTGTATTTGCCGCTTAAGCCCCGTTTACTCACGTTTAAGGCGATTTCCTGACTTGGCGGGGTGAGAGCGATATGTGATAGTTATACAGGGTGTGGCCTGTAATAGGAGCAATAAATTTAAAGGACGCTTTCTTAGAGCATCTGCAGTAACCTCGTGTCCACATTTTTTTATCTTTTTTCAATTGGGAGAAAATTTTATCTAAAGCAACGACCTCCAAGTAATGGATCTTGGCACCCAGAGATTATAGCGCGGCAGTCAATGCTGATTTTGAGGTTGCTTCAAATTGTGACTCATAATCGTTGTCGCATTTTTGGTTTGAAAGAATATTTCTGGCATTTTTTAATTTTTTTTATAAATGTTTAGTCTTTTTTGAATAAATTGTTATTAATATCACTCCAGTAGAGTAAAAAAGTACAGATAAGCTACATTTGCGAAAAAAAAAACCGAAAAAAAAAACGTTTTTTTTTCAATTAAAATCATTTGGAAATAATTGCTGGAGAGCTCAATAGTGTACCGTTTAATTTTTTGCTCCTATTACAGGCCACACCCTGTATTGTTCTTTGACGTGAATTAACTGATGTGAGATTTCCTCACTTGACCAAGTACTGTCAGCATTAAGTTTGCGCAGTAGTAATACCATGCTCAGAAGTGGGTCAGTATTGCATCCGTATCGGTTGACACTGACAGCTGACAGTTTTGTTTTCCCTTTATTCCCACTGGTTCTATTGGGTTTTCATATCATACCGCCTCGCCTCCTCATCGACAAATCAGGAGGCGTCTAAGAATCGAATACATCTTTGAATTTTTATATCGCGTCGATGGCTAACAAGCGTACGTATCTCGTACCTGATAGTCAGCGGTCACTGCAGCCGTTATATGGACGCCTGCTCCAGGGGTGTCAAATACTCGTTGCCGACCTTTAAGATGTATACAATCCTTTCTTGAAGTACCCCATACTGCAGTCGCACGGGAAAAACCTCGGAAGAGAGCGCATTCCACGACCGGAGCGTCCGAGGGAGGAAATTCTTCTGAGGCCGTACCGTACGCGACCATTTAGGTTCTAAGGTATAAACAGCAGCCGTGGGCATAACATCGAACAGTTCTTAAGAACAGTACATTCGGCTTGCGATTCTCGTAAACGAAAGAGTGTACTCCCATCTTAAAGCTGGCAACGGAATCCTTCTGTCCATGGGCGTGTCTGCTCATTTGCTTCCTATTTCATAAAAAAATATGGCGATTTTCGTGCCATAAAGGGTATTTGTCATCATCATCATGTCAGTCGAAAGACGTCCACTGCTGGACATAGACATCCCCCAAAGACTTCCACAATTACTGGTCCTGCGCCACCCGCATCCAGCGGACACCCGCGATCACCCGTCGGGGGCCTGCCCACGCTACGCCTTCCGGTACGTGGTCGCCGCTCGAGAACCTTTCCGCCCCAACGGCCATCGGTTCTACGTGCTATGTGCCCCGCCCACTGCTACTTTGTTTCGGTTATTTTGGTTCTGCTGCGGACGGCCTCATTCCTGATGCGACCACATAGAGAAATTCCCAGCATAGCCTTCTCAATGGAGAAGATTCAAGAAAAGAAGAAGAAGGCTGAAGAAGGTTCAAGGTCACCTAAAGAGCAATGGCTCTTTAGGTGACCTTGAACCTTCTTATAAGGCTTATCATAGTAGGCGACCACGTTTCATTGCCATTATGTCAAGGGTATTTGTATTGTATTGTAAATGTGGCTTCACGCTCATAAAGTGTAGATACACGTCGGACTCTTTCTGCGATTGCTTCATAGATAGTGACGGCTCGCAAATGTTATATTTAAAGATTTTTCTCAAACATGCAATGAGATATCTTATTACGTGCGTTATAACAGGCTTCACAGTATCAAGTTGCAGGCGGAGCAAATTGGGGAACTGTAAAGGAATTTCACACACAAATGGAGGCCTAGACCGGGAAGCATTTTTTTTTAATTTTAATGTCAAACACGGTGTCTGTTAAATTAGTTTTTTGAGTGGTGTATTTTTTTATTTCATTGCATATGTTTGAGATAAGCACTATACAAATCTCGGCGAGAAATGTTGGGCTGCAGGGCGCGTATCCCGGCCTCTATAGTTATGTACTATTGCTACGTACCTATCTAGGGAACCCTTAAAACAATAACGTCCATCACAGTTAGTGTCAAACAACAAAGGCAGTCAATCACCGAGAGCTGTCACAGCATCCCACTAGTTTACCGATGGCGTCGGATCAGATTTGGAAGTTTATTGACTTATTCGTTATACAGAAACTTACTTTTTACCTTTTCGTATCATATACAGTGCGTGTCTTTCATGCGAACTTCTGTTTTAAAGGCTTTTTTTTATTAGAAATGGGATATTGCTCTAGGCCAGCATCTAGCCAGGGGGAAATGATGAGGCCGACGATGAAGCGAGCTCACCCCGAAGATGCCTATTCACTCGTGCCTTAAAAAGAATAAAGCCCTTGCAAGCATTTTTTCACTTCTCATGCTCGAAAAGTGCGTCATATAAGACGTATCAAGCGGAGCTAAAGCAATACATTTAATCCCTAGGGAAAATATCATCTTCATCATCATCATGTCAGCCGAAAGACGTCCACTGCTGGACATAAGCCTCCCCCAAAGACTTCCACAATGACCGGTCCTGCGCCACCCGCATCCAGCGAACACCCGCGACCTTCACCAGGTCATCGGTCCACCGTGTGAGGGGCCTGCCCACGCTACGCCTTCCGGTACGTAGTTGCCACTCGAGAACATTTCCGCCCCAACGGCCATCGGTTCTACGTGCTATGTGCCCCGCCCACTGCCACTTAAGTTTAGCGATTCGGAGGGCTATATCGGTCACTTTGGTTCTGCTGCGGATGGCCTCATTCCTGATACGATCACGCAGAGAAACTCCCAACATAGCTCTCTCCATTGCTCTTTGGGTGACTTTGAGCCTTCTTATGAGGCCCATAGTAAGCGACCACGTTTCAGTGCCATATGTCATCACTGGCAACACACACTGGTCAAAGGCTTTCGTCTTGAGACACTGCGGAATATTGGACGAAAAGATGTGCCGTAGCTTCCCGAAGGCTGCCCAGCCGAGTCGGATTCGACGATTAACCTCTTTCTCGAAGTTGGACTTACCTAACCGAACAGTCAGTTTGTAGGGCAAATATGTATACTTATTTATGATTGATAAAACTTTTAAATTGGCCCAATCATAACACTTCACCATATTAAATCCACCGATCACTATACACTAATTTAACTATTTATGAGTGTTATTTGTGTAAGATTGTTCCCCATTAATTTACTTATGCCAAGCGCATTGCGCATATGCGTGCTTATTAATTGTATTTATTTATGCCAAGCGTGGCGATTATGCCATACACCCCCCGTGAATTTGGGGGAGGCCTATGTCCAGCAGTGAACGACCTTTGGCTAATATGGTGGTGGTTCCCCATTCTTTTATATTATTATTTATTTTTTAAATAAGTTTGTATTGTATGGAATACACTCAGCAGAATATATCCATCGTTTTTGTCAATTACAGTAGGTACAGAAAATCAATACAAAGTTTTGCCATCAGGTGTGCCATAATTGAGTAGTTAGAATAAGCATATTATTTCTACATAGGTGGTCTCCACTCGATAGAATTCTCAGAACGCTAACACTTAGGTACTTACTTAGTGAATTATAAACGCGTGAACAATATTTGTTTCGTTTTTTTTTTTTTTTGTGGGACAATCTTACACAAATCGACCTAGTCCCAAACTAAGCAAAGCTTGTACTATGGGTACTAGACGATGATATACATACTTATATAGATAAATACATACTTAAATACATAGAAAACATCCAAGACCCAAGAACAAATATCCGTGAAAAATGCACAAATAAATGCCCTGGCCGGGATTCGAACCCGGGACCTCTAGCTTCGGAGGCAGAGTCACTACCAACTAGGCTAAACAGGTCGACTTGATTGTCAATTAATTGTTACGTAGGTACATACATGGCAGCCATATCACGATTTATTGGCACAACAAGTCGAATATCACCCCCGATATATTATGTGTTGAATTTATGTTAGCAGTTTGTTGTATTATGATACCACTGGCGACATCTAGGAATGAACTAGAAAAGCTCCAACATTTTATTTGCTTAATTTATTTCATTGAGCTTCCTGCCGAGGTTTTCCCGAGGAACTACAGTATGGGGTACTTCAAGAAAGGAGTGTATACATTTACAAAGGGTCGGCAACGCGCATGTGACACCCCTGGAGTTGCAGGCGTCCGTAGGCTGCGGTGACCGCTTATCATCAGGCCGTACGCTTGTTTGCCACCGACGTGGTATATAAAAAAATATTGCCAGTCACAACTTTCCATGTAAAAAACTGTGTTTTTTTCCTAACGTTCTTAAGTATATTTATTTTATTTATAGTTAGTAGCATTCAATGTATAATTTATTACTCATTACCATATGCCCGGATTTCAGGCCAATCGCTTGATAATAACTAGTCTAAAATTCAGTTTCAAGGTTTGCCCCACGCATACATCATCATGTCAGCCGAAGGACGTCCGCTGCTGGACATCGGCCTCCCCCAAAGAATGCCACCGAGACCGACCCTCCGACCCCGCGTCCAGCGGACACCCGCGACCCTTACCAGGTCATCAGTCCACCTTGTGGGGGGCCTGATCGCATACATATACACAATATATTATATTTCCATACTAACTAATAGGGCAATTAAATAAAAGCTTGTAAAAAGGAACAACACAATAAATTCGCACCACTAAAAATAATAATAATAATAATAATAAGGCGGAGATACAGAAGGCGGTACTCCTGGACACGGCGCGAATAGTCAGGAGGTTCCTCTCTCTGTCGCCCTAACCACCGGTAGCTTAGGCCCTGCCTCGCTGCCGGTGACACCCTAGGTTAGGTTTTTATAATGATTTTATGTTATGTAAATATTGTTTTATATTTTACTTTTTATAAAAATATTTTAAAAACCTAATCTAAGAGAAGAAAAAATGAATAAAGAGGAATAATAATAAGACATTTATTCAAATTTAGCTAGTATACCTATTACATAGTATTTCCATGAACTTAAATATAATGATGGCACAACAAAAAGTATAGGTACAGAAACAACAATTGAAATGGTAGGTGGCTCAGCTTGTGTCTGTACCAACTAATTACAGAAACCCCAATTGAACGCTTCCAAATAATTAAAAACAAATAAACTTGATTGCTTCTTCATATTTTCTCGATACACAAAACGATAACAAACCACCATTTATTACAAAAACAGGAAAGAATAAAGTAATAACATAATATTCATTCTGAAATCGTAAATCTATTTTAATATTAGTTAGTAGCATAATTCTGCCCTTGAGCTCCAGAATGCTCGAAATGCGTTCCGTTTTACGTGCAATTTTATGGCTTATCGCTAAGGCTTACGGCTTATAATGCCGTAGATATTATTATGTACGTGTTGTGGATGTTGTCTATAGAACTTCGGTAAATGTAGCCTCGGGTTAAGCTACCTTTTTGAAGATGGGCTTATGATTAAGCCATGCTGTAAGGCCATGTAAACATTTGTAAGAAATAAATAAATAAATAAATAAATGATGATTAACTACAAATTAAGTTTAAAGGTGAACCCATTGTTTTATCATTAGTAAACGGGACTGTTTTGCGTACAACTGAAATTTATTCACATTTTTTGTGACTTGCCCGACGTTTCGAATGTTTCACAATATCCGTGGTCACGAGCGGACTCGCAGGAAAAAAAATCGGTTGTACGCGATTAAGTCCTGTTTGCCAATAATAAAGTGTAAAAATCGTTCAATAAACCCATAGTAAAAATATTTAAATATTTCTATATCAGTAAAATAAAATTACTTCTAATATGTAAAAAATACTATTAATCTTTTCAGTACATCATACTCGAGTTCCGTTACACAATAAATACAGCAATAAATTCTCATCGAACAAAAACACTGGCAGCATACAACCGCCTCCTAAATCTTAAAAAACCACCTGTTTTCGAAATAAGAACCGATCCCAGCCTTGAGATGCGTTTTTTTTTATTCTTGACCGGTTTCGGAATCATGGGAAACGTTCCTTTACAACAGGTGTTGGCTACTGGTTCTTTTTTTTTAGGGACTGTGACTAAATTACGAAATTGGTTTCGGATTTTGAATCTGTGGTGGTTTTTTGGTGTTTATTTAGGTTGGTGGTGCAGGATGCGTAGTTTATTTTGTTAGTACGTGTTACTAGTTTTATGTTATTTTTACTTAGCTATTTTTATTTGAATTATTTATATATAAATTCTATATACATAGTTATTGGATGCCATACCTCAAGGACGAATGCAATAGTTGTCTGAAATAAGGCGGTATTTATTGAATCGTAACACGTAGGTTGAGTAAAAACACATTAAAAAGAACTACCATACCATATCAGGCCAAAGACGGCCACTGATGGACTTAGGCCTCCCCTAATTAAATGGAGGGTAAAGCCATAATCGCCACGCTTGGCATGCGGGTTGTCGATCGCAGTATTTCCACCGCACTCCAGAGGGCGTACCGCGAACTTCGAAAATCGAACTTCGCATCGTACCGTCCCTTTCTGTCATATAGTGTATAACACGAGAGTGAATGGGACAGCACGACACGAAGTTCGATTTTCAAAGTTCGCGGTACACCTTCAGGGTAGTAGTACTTACTAGATAGTCGTAAGCAGGGTGCGCCCAACGTAATAAATAGAGCAAAGCTAACACACACACACACAGTAACAGTCTAGACCTCGACGGTATGCATAGCTAAAGCGGCTTAAAAAACAATATTTTTTATGTTTTTTTTTTATATTTAATTACCTCCGCGGCGTCAGTGTCTATCACCGTGGTAAATTTGGTTATTCCATGTTGTATGGTTTAGGAGGTGTAAAACTTCAACGAAATACGTGAATCGCGGGTTGTGGAGTTTCGTTTTAATTATGTCAGATATTTATTAGTACAGAACTCACTGCACGAGCGCAACTCAAACTTGACCGTTTTGTCACTTACTGTCCTTACTGAAGTCATTCATCTAGTATAACCGGCCACTACTCTACACCTTGCCACGCGAACTTCCATCTCTTTCTAGTTATTACAATGCAAGAGAGACGTATGATCGCAACCAGCGCAAATATGGCAGTTGGTAAGGTAACCCTTTCGATGCGTTGCCTTTAAATAGTCTAATAACACGTACAGTCCGCCACATAGATGTCTAACTAGGCAACTAAGAAATAAAAATATCACATAAGACAAAATTAAAAATAACCTACTGAGAAATAATAAAAAAATTAAGTCAACTTTTAGCGTCCCAACCCGCATAAGATGTATATACTGGTAACCTTTCAATGACTACTCAATTATACAATTAATAATTCTGAAAATAATTACCGTGATATCGCGTATTTTACAAAATATATCCAGTCAAATTAATTGTCCGTTTAAAGTACGTTAAATTCTTATGACCGAAAATAAAACCGTAAAATTTAACCCGTTCAATTTTTCATCCACAAGCCAGCGGCCGGAAAGCCCATATTTTTATTTGCTTAATGCATTTTTATCATCCTGTTTTATACCTTTAATTTATCAAGTGCTTAATTTATCACGACATCATAAATTAACCCTACATGATAACAAACATCAGTTTTCCTCAACCTATTTTAAAAAAACAACTCACAATTGCCGGCATAAAAACAAGCATTTAAAAACACTCACCGTAAAACGAAACGTGAAATCCAATACGTGTCACTGAAAACACTGGCATAAAACAAAACAGTTCAATTAAAAACAAAGTCTTAAAGAAACACAATCGTCTTTCGAACGCGATTCCAAATTTGAATTCGTACGCACGTACGGTTCGCTCCGCGCGAGGAAAGGTACTGGCTGGATGGGACGATTTCCCGCCCTTTGCCATAGAGTATTTCAGACGAGGACTATGAATAAATTATTTTTAATTTTAATTTCTGTGTTGCGTGAAATTGGACTTTGAATGTTACGTACTGCCAAAGTCGGGGTGATGCTTTTAAAGCAGCAGGTTTTGGATACGAAATGTGTATCATAAATAATGTGTATACATCCTACATCCCAATGAGATTAATGATATTTTAATAATAAATTACCAATCTAATTTCAGACGTTAATGAAACCTGAGTCTTCATAGGTTGACGTCGCTGTACGCCTCCCTAAGGCGTTTATATAACAGGGAACTTGTCAAAGATTTCGTGCCCGAGCTCGATTGTTCCGATAGCTCAGTGGCTAGAGCGATTGGCCGCGAATGCCAGATATCACAGGGTCGAGTCCGGCTCGAACCAAAAAAAAAATCTAATTTAAATTTAAATTGTTTTTAATTAATTTGAAATTATTAAGAAATCAGTAGCCAAATTGCGGGCCGTAGCTATATTAATAACAAGCATGGATGTTATTACCAAGAAGACATTTTCATTTACCTTCAAAGTTAATTTATTCCTTAGATCTCGTCAAAATAATTTGTATTCAGCTAGACGCTAATAACTTAGATGTACAATCAACTCCGAAAATATATACGCGAAAGCTCTGACAAGTAAAACACATAGGTTATTACGCTGTCCGCCTGTTTAGCCTAGTTGGTAGTGACACTGCCTCGGAAGCTAGAGGTCCCGGGTTCGAATGCTAAGGGCATTTGTTTCTGTGGTGAGCAGTAACATTTATTCTTGAGACTTGAATGTTTTCTATGTTTTCTATTAAATATATCGTCGTCTAATACCCATAACACAAGCCTTATTGAGCTTACTATGGGACTAGTTCGATATGTGTAAATTTGTCCAATCATATTTACTTTTTTTTAATTCCGTGTTGTGGAGCCACTCTCGCAACTCTCAAGGAGGTCGCGTTCACTTAAAATACTAAAATATCTTAAATTATTATATTTTAGTAAAAAGCCTATCAAAGGTTTATTATTTACTAGCTGTTGCCCGCGACTTCGTCCGCGTCCTTGCTCCTATTGGTCGCAGCGTGATGTTATATAGCCCAGAGCCTTCCTCAATAAATGGACTTTCAAACACAAAAAAAAATTCAATTCGAACCAGTAGTTCCTGAGATTAGCGCGTTCAAACAAACAAACAAACTCTTCAGCTTTATAATATTAATGTGTTTAACATACTTATCTAATGTAATCTAATGTCTAATATAATTTAATGTATAATATAAAATAGGATGTAATAATGACTTAAATTTAGTAGTTATACTCAACATGACTCCTTTTTTTATGTAAAGCAATGAATTAATGAAAATGTGAATTTTGAATTAAATATAATTTGTATGTAATCCCAGCATAACTTAGAATTACGAAAATAATTTGCATGCCAATATCGGCTAAACATGTGGGAATCCTTATAATACTAATACCATCAATATACACCGTGTTTAAGCAAATAAATTATTCTATTCTATTCTATTCATCTTTTCTTCTAAAATGGCGGAGCGAAGAACAATTTGAAAATAGGCTTTTGATAAGACCTGGATAATGGTTCGAGTTTCGACCTCCAATAAATCATTCTTAATGAGATTTTATACATCCACCCTTTTCGTAGTTGTTAAGAACCTATGGAAGATTGTTACGAAATTCAGGCATTTTTCACTTTCAATATAACTTAATATTACGAGTAATATTAGAGTAAATGCAATATTGAACAGAACGGGAACGTATTTTTTTAAATTTCATTAATAATGTGTATGTATGTATAACACTTTAAACTCTCGCGCTTAGTACACATTTTTAAGATATTCGTACACGGGTCTAACACGAAATTTATTTATACCTACGAATATTTTAAGAATGTGTATGTATTGCTTTATTGTACATAAAACACGACAAAATGAGAAACGAACAAAAAGTAGATGTACAAAGGCGAGCTTCCCTTCAAGGGATCCCTTCCAGCTAAGCTTTGAGCAAATGAGTTCATTATAAACAAATAACAAATATTTCTCGAACGCGTGGGTAAAAGCACTACTTTCTGTGCCCATGTTCACCTGCCCGGCTAGTATGATAGCTTATACCGTCACGTTTTATGTTACGTTTTAGTACATTTTGGCCATATAACGTGACGGTATAAGTTATCATACTAGCCGGGCTGTAGTGGACGGCGTACGAGCCCAACTCCGAAGAAAAACTGCCGAAAGATTACTTTTTGAGCATAGGTGTTATAAGTAAAATTATGCATCTAATATTTTTTCTGTCACCCACAGGACTAACAAGTTACAAAATGTCACTTTAAACTTACTTATTAAAATAAATTAACAACCTTAACTTGCAGACATGTTATTAAAAAAAAACTCATCACCTATTATTAGACAAACTCTGCATTGGCAGAGCGAGATATCAGTCATTCCACACGAGTGTAAAAGGGATGGAATGTACACATGCCACGTAAATAAATGAGTGCAATGAATTTGTGCCACGGTTTGTCGCGGCTGCAATTATTTTTCCAAATGGCGGATATTTTTGTGCCGGTGTTGTGATTTTGGACCCGGATATGTATTACAGGATTTGATCCCGGTTGCTGTCTATGATAGCAATCGTTAAGCCAAGTTAGAGGCCTCAGGGCGGCTTGAGAACTTCTAACAGTCAAGTTGCCCACTCACTTGACAAGCCTATTCCGAATAAGGTCGGTTTCCCCCTCGGGTTGGAAGGTCAGATGGCAGTCGCTTCCGTAAAAACTAGTGCCTACGCCAATTCTTGGGATTAGGTAGCGGACCCCAGGCATTCTTCAGGATGCAACTGTACTGGGAATAACGCTAGGAGGATGATGATGATGAGTGTATTACACGGTAGTAATTTACTCTGAAGATTAACCAACACCATGAAAATTAAATCACAATCCACCACAACCATATCAGCCAAAGGACGTCCACTGCTGGCCTCCCCCAAATTCACGGGGGGTATATGCCATAAACGCCACGCTTGGCATGCGTGTTGGCGACCGCAGTATCTCCACCGGATGGTGCTGCCCAATCCCCAGTGGTCTTGCTCGTAATTTTAGGACATACTCGGGTCCATAGCGCGCGCTTTCGTTCGAGAAGAGCTCGTATGGACTCTGGCTAAAATATGAATATCTCAGTTCTGCAATGGAATAATGGAATTCAACTTGGCGCCCATAGAACGAAATGATTAGATATTATGATTATAGAAGGTGGGCCCTGTAACAAGAGCAAATATTTAAAAGGACGCTTACTCAGAGCATCTGCAGTAACACCTGGCGTACATAATTTAAATTTTTAAATTTTTGTTAAATTTTTGTTAAAAAGTTTCGTATCTGAAAAATTTTGATCTAAAGTTATGACCTCCGAGCAATGGATCTGACACCATGAGATTATAGCACTTCAGTCAATGCAGTGTTTGAGGTAGTATCAAGTCAAATTGTTTTTTCATTTTTTCATTTTAAGGATATTTTTGTTTTTTTTTCAAGTTTATTGATATTTTAAAATAAATTGACATTAATGTCACTTCGGAAAATTAATAAAAATACTCGTAAGCCATCTTTAAGGAGAAAAAAAATTCAAAAAAAAAATTTTTTTTTTTTCAATATATACCACTTGGAAATAACTGCTAGCCCGCTAAATAGTCCACCATTAAATTTTTTGCTCCTGTTACAGGCCACACCCTCTATAGTTGATTTAAAGACCTATCTAATAACCTAACTCTCAGCATTGCTGGTTTTAGGACCATCGATACAAAGTTGCCCATAGTCCTTTAAACTGCGCAAAAGCTGGTTTTATTTTACATTGTCTTATAAAATAAATGTAATGTATCGCCTAGTAATTAATCTACCCGTCTTCAATAGTTGGCCTTGATGCGTCCAGTTTTTGCCCCTTGTAGCATGACAGGTTCTGTTCTAGTACAGTCCGGGTAATGATGTAGGTTTGAACCTAGGGCTAATGGCGTGTGGTGTGTGACAAGTGAAATAAATTCGCATGTAAGGCTATGGGAGGTATTCCACTCATCCAATATCTTTGTCCAATTTTTTTGTCAAATCTTTGATCAAAGTTCTTTGACGTAGGCCCAATAGGCCCATTCCACTCATCCAATATCTTTGTCCAAGTTTTTTTTTTTTCATACGTAGCCATATTGATTTAACAGTCATCGGAATCTTTGATTAAATGTCGGGGTCCCATCCAAGTTTGATGAAATCATCCAATTTCTTTGGTCAAAGATATTGGATGAGTTTAATATGGGGTGGTATGCTACTCATCCAATATCTTTGTCCAATTTCTTTGTCAAATCTTTGATCAAAGTTCTTTGACGGAGGCCCATTCCACTCATCCAATATCTTTATCCAAGTTTTATTCTTTTTCATGCGTAGCCATATTGATTTAACTGTCATCAGAATCTTTGATCAAATGTCGGGGTCCCATCCAGGTTGGATGAAATCATCCAATTTCTTTGATCATATGTATATTGGACAAAGATATTGGATGAGTGGAATACCTCCCTAACGCTGGCTGTAAACTGATGATATTTTGAATAAAACCTATCTACAGAATGTATACCAATTTTTATGAGAAATTATAATTAAATATACCGGCAAAGTGCATGTCGGATCACGCACAATGAAGGGTTTCGTACCGACACCTACTAGTCCACATTTAAGACTACTATACAATAAACTACCCGTGACCAAATTAGCGATGTACAAAAATGGTCCTTATTACCGTTGCATAATGGTAGCAAATAAAATACCAATGTATATAAGAGAGGTAACAAATTACGAAATATTTAAACAAGAATT
The DNA here is from genome assembly GCA_905163555.1 of Notocelia uddmanniana. Classification (NCBI taxonomy): domain Eukaryota; kingdom Metazoa; phylum Arthropoda; class Insecta; order Lepidoptera; family Tortricidae; genus Notocelia; species Notocelia uddmanniana. Next base: position 2,540,414 of record LR991074.1, on the reverse strand, counting down.
AAAAAAAAAATTAATTGAAAGATGCTATTATTCAATAGAGGAGTTCATAAATGATACGTCACTGTCAAATTAAAACTGTATTATGTAACATTTCTATTAATTTTAATCTCGAATCTTGTATACTATATTAATGTTATATTATAAATACTACTTAAATTGTAAATTGCTGTGCCCTAACAGGGTTCATGTCTCGAACCAAATTTTTATTGTAAGACCTAATGTACGACATGATTATTATGCAATAAATGAATTATGAATTAAACTGAGTCAAAAAGGTCGTATCTTCATAAGGAACTCATTGCAATGAAGTGATTTCGTTTGGGCAAGAAAGTTTTTCAGCGACATCTCAAAAACTGTTTGACCTATATTGTTCAAACCAAACATCGTTGAAAGTATTTATTTATATACACCACTGCAATTTTTTCAGCATTTTATGACTTACACAGCATTTTTTAACGACCTATACATAGATACCCCAGACGCTTATGCATTGTTTTTTTTTTCATCCCCCGGTTACATGTATGGGTGCCCCCCTTCAATTTAATATTTTTTCGTAATTGTATATCTTTTTTTGCGTAGCGATTTATAGAATGCATCACTTTACAAAATTTCATAATTGTAGTGCTTATAGTTTCCGAGTCAACCAGCTGTGATGTACGGACGGACGAACAGACAAGACGAAATTATTAAGGGTTCCGTTTTCGCCAATTTGGCTACGGAACCCTAAAAAACAGTGGCTTGAAGCAACTTGCAGATGTGAAATGCTTTTACGCAGTTGTCATAGTCGTAGTGCCTCACGAATATTTTTTTTAAAATTATATACCGACTAGCTGGAGCAAAGAATAATGCTAAGTTTTGTTCCAATTTTTGACAATATTTTTCTGTGTGCGTGCGTTACTTTATGCACTTTTATATTTGCCTTTTCACTTCCAACGTAATCCAATGACAGGCAAAACAATAGGGTAAAACTTTATAGTATAAGTATATTTTACCAATTAACTATTTTTTTACAATTATAAAAATCAGCCAGATAGAGGACTGCTTCATAAGTAATGCAATTACAATTCAGCTGTGCGTGGAGTAAATAATATGGCGAACTGTACCGTTTAACCTATTTTGGACAAGGCATGTACAGCATACATTGTACAAACTAAAATAATTAAGGTTATTAATTAAATTGTCTATATTTGATCTGCTAAGTATTTATTAAGGAGCATCCTTCGTGCGGAAAAAGCTGATTTTTGAGGACCAAAGTTATGAAGCGACTAATAGTAGATTGTATTACAAGGGAGCAAAATGCAATATTTCATCGAGGGTTAGCGCGTTACATCCCGGACGAATCGAAGGATTCTAACAAGGAATCCTGAGCGTAGTGAAGGCTTCAAAGCGCCACCCCCAAGTTAGAAATAATTTTGCTACCGTGTAATACACTCATCATCATCATCCTCCTAGCGTTATTCCCAGTACAGTTGCATCCTGAAGAATGCCTGGGGTCCGCTACCTAATCCCAAGAATTGGCGTAGGCACTAGTTTTTACGGAAGCGACTGTCATCTGACCTTCCAACCCGAGGGGGAAACCGACCTTATTGGGAATAGGCTTGTCAAGTGAGTGGGCAACTTGACTGTTAGAAGTTCTCAAGCCGCCCGGAGGCCTCTAACTTGGCTTAACGACTGCTATCAAAGACAGCAACCGGGATCAACGGCTTAACGTGCCTTCCAAAGCACGGGAGCGCTCAGTTAGTAACCACTCAAAGCGGTCACCCATCCAAGGACTGACCTCGCCCGACATTGCTTAACCTCGCATACCGCACGCAGTACGCGGGTGCCACTAGGCCACGAGCGCTCCTTCGACCGAAGAAGAGTGTATTACCGTGTAACACACTCTTCTTTAAAAAAAAAACCAATAGGTAAATAAATGACGTAATATTTTTATTTTATTTTATTTTATTTATATATACGTAGATATAGATATAGTATTACCCATATTAGAAAGGTACTCATTAAAAGCCTTAATTTTGTGGCGTCACTCTTGTCATCTGTTAAAACTGACATGCTCTGCTGCTATGGAAGTTTCTAAAACTTCTTCGGTCCCAGAGAGATATCTCTACTGCCATTTCTTCTTGACAATCTATATATTGTTTATTATTTTACGCGGGTCAGGCGTGAAAGTCTTTATGTGGGGGATGCCGTGTTTCGTGGGGTTGATAAATTTCGGTATCTTGGATGCACCATTACTGATACTAATACCAGGGAGGAAGAGATCAGCATTCGCATCCAAAATACCTTGCGGTGCACTGCAGCCTTGCACAAGGTCTTGGTGTCCAGGCTTCTCAGCAGGAATACAAAACTGCGGATATATAAGACGGTCATTAGACCTATCCTCATGTATGGTTGTTAGGCCTGGACACTAACGCAGAAAGAGGAAAGACAACTCCGGGTGACAGGGAGGAAAGTGTACCGAAAGATCCTGGGACCTGTCAGGCAGGAGAGACGATGGCACATGGAGGATGCGTAAGAACGCCGAGGTTGAGGAGTTGGTGGCCGAACCCAACTGACCGGTGAATGATGATATGGTGGTTCTCCCCTCATGGGACCACCAAAATGAACGGTGAGTTATGAGTTGATGGTTGTCCCCTCTTGGAACCACCAATAGATGACCGATGATGTGATGATGTGATGGGCCTGAACATGGGTCACCAAAATGAACGTTGAAGTGGTGTGAGTCCCTGGTGGGAGCACCTAATTGAAGGCCGGATGATGATGATCGTATCCGCTCCCCGGATACGATATGATGAAGCGTTGAGATGCTGGTTGTGGTGAATTGAAGCGTGGGGCCGCTTACCTCGCCGCGCGCTATTACCAACTCCCTTTGGAAGCCCTGCGTCCTGCAGCAGCTTGAGAGCAGGCTCTCTCCCTGAAAGCCTGTGTGTGTTGTTCTAACTGGGCCACCAAAACGTTTTATAACGTGTCGTTTACACGTGCTTGGTGTTGTTGTACTGGGCCACCAAATCGTTTTATAACGTGTCGATTACACGTGTTTGAGGTTTAGAAGAAATATGAACTTCACTGACTTTTGATAACTTTACTGTACATTGAGCGTTACATTATTTCACCTTATAATGATTTTATTATGAAATGAACCTTGATTATTAATTGACTAAGTTGACTTGAAAAAATTGCTCGTTCCACCCTGACTTGGAAGGAAGCAGTCACAACGCCATCTTGAATTCTTAACCTCCCCACTCTATGAATTATGAGCCGAATGCCGGTTGAAAGCCCCGTGGCGCCTCGCACGGCGCGTATAGCGCTGTCTCTTTCTCGCGCTACTGAGTGTGCGAAAGAGATATCATTTATGAATGTGAATAGAGGAATATGTTCGTTTTTAGTGAACACCAACATCATAGGCGAAATAAAGTCCCACAGACTTCGCTGGTTCGGCCACCTACAGAGAATGGGAGAGGATCGCGCCGTCAAGAGAGCGTACCTGAGTCGACCAACTGGTCGCCGCCCCGTTGGGCGACCCAGGTATCGCTGGGAAGATACAGTGGAGGCGGATCTGCGTCATCTGCAGGTCAAAGATTGGCAAGCAGTGGTGCAGGATCGGGATAAGTGGCGTGCTCTCGTTTCGGAGGCCAAGACCCGTTTTGGGTTTATTATTATTATATTTGGTGCTAAAAGTGCAACAAGCTGACAACCGTACTGTCTTCTCGAAGATCTCGCGGTTCGAAAATAAATGCCATACGATTATTATTTATATTTGTAGAGACATAGGCCTCCCCCAAATTCACGGGAGGTATATGCCATAATCGCCACGCTTGGCATGCGGGTTGGCGATCGCAGTATTTCCACCGCACTCCAGGGATGCTGCTGCCCATCCCCCGGTGGTGTTGGTCGTAGTTTTAGGACATACCCGGGTCCAACCGGGTAGACATGTATAGAATATATCAATACTAGCGGCCCGCCCCTGCTTCGCACGGGTGGTACTCGTTTTTGGTGCGGCAACTATCCCGTTTGTATGTTTGGCGCGAAGTATTTAATTTTCGATAACTCCTAAAATAGCTGGCTAGTGAGACAAAACGTTGACGGCATTCGCCATACGCCTTAAGACTGCGCAGTACGTTCGGTTCTCCATAGAAACGTATTTATGCTCTCATTTTAAAACGCCAGGCTAGAATAACATGAAACTTTGTATACACAATAGGATCCGGCATATCTAGGTCGGACCATAGTTTCTGTTGCTTGAAATTATAATGGAGAAAAAATACAGCGATTATTAAGGTTTTCATACAAACCGTAAAAAACTCAAAAAGCCGCTGTATTTTTTTTCTTTTACATTTTCTAGCAACAGAAACTATGGTCCGACCTAGATATGCCGGATCCCACTGTGTATACAAATTTTCATGTTATTCTAGCATGGCGTTTTAAAATGAGAGGGTAAATACGTTTGTATGGAGAACCGAGCCAGACCGAGCGTACTGCGCCCTCTTAATAGTCAATGTCTTGTTGTATTTATGTCTTGTAAACACGTGTACGAGTAAAAAACTTGGCAGACTTCTTCGGCCTGTTTAGCCTAGTTGGTAGTGCCATTGCCTCCGAAGCTAGAGGTCCCGGGTTCGATTCCCGGTAAGGGCATTTGTTTCTGTGGTGAGCAGAGACATTTGTTCCTGAGACTTGGATGTTTTCTATGTATTTAAGTATATATCTATTAAATATATCGTCGTTTAGTACCCATAACACAAGCCTTGTTGAGCTTACTGTGGGACTAGTTCGATTTGTGTAAAAATGTCCCCTAATATTTATTTAATATTAAAAAAGAAAAAAATAAAAGAAAAAAAACCTAATAAATATATAAATAAATTTTAAAAAAGACTAACAGGAGCCGAGACAAAAATGTGTACAAAAACTCTAGTTTTTTAAGTAGATTTAAATTTAGCGGTAAATTTTTCAGTATTTGTGGGTATTTTAGCATATTAGAATATAATAAAACGGGTCACTCACGTATTAAAGGTCAAATATCGCTCGACATGTTTCAGACCGGTTTGCGGATCAGAATCATGATTACTTATCGCTGCGGCGGTTTTTCTACCAGTCAGGTTAGGTTTATTTGAGTTATTTTAGCGATTGGTCGTTTCAATGCGCTTATTTTAATAAGCCATAATATACCTATAAACTTCACTTATTATAAAGATGCCCTATATTGTATGTATAAGCTTATTTAAAGCTTTAAAACATACGTAAAAATTAAAGTCACAGTTTTAGGGTCGGCAATGGGCAATATGGGCACAACATTTGTTTTGTTTGACTGTCAATTAATTGTTACGTACATACATGGCAGCCATATCACGATTTATTGGCACAACAAGTCGAATATCACCCCCGATATATTATGTGTTGAATTTATGTTAGCAGTTTAATGTATTATGATACCACTGGCACCATCTAGGAATGAACTAGAAAAGCTCCAACATTTTATTTGCTGAATTTATTTCATTGAGCTTCCTGCCGAGGTTTTCCCGAGGAACTACGGTATGGGGTACTTTAAGAAAGGAATGTATACATTTACAAAGGGTCGGCAACGCGCATGTGACACCCCTGGAGTTGCAGGCGTCCATAGGCTCGGTGGCCGCTTACCATTAGGCGAGACGTACGCTTGTTTGCCACCGACGTGGTAAAAAAAGTCAATTAACCTCTCTTTAAAACACCTTTCTGACCCTTTGACAACTACAGCGTAATGAAAAACACCAAAAAAAACCCTTTGGTATGATCATTAACGGTCCAAGGTCCTGTTTTGCCAGAGGGTTAAAACCTAAAGGGTAACCTTTGCTGAAGGTAGAATCGCTAATTATTATATGGAACACTATTTTACAAAACGACGTATCTTTTAAGCAAAGAATCCCAACTTACGTCATTTCCAAATATAACTCTTATATGAAACAATAATTTATAAAACGATGTATTTAGTATTTAATTAAGCGCCACATACGACGTTTTTAAAATGACGTTAATGTAATAAAGCAATAGTAATTTACAAAACGACGTATTACCACTCCACGAGAAAAGGATTACCACTTATGATCTTTTTAATTTATATTTTTGTTGTATCTGTGAAGTATAAAGAAAGAGCTCTAGGCTCGACCCGACCCTAGGGTTTGAAATTAATTAAACAGTCGTTAAAATACTTATTGAATTTGTTTAAGGTTGAAATTAGCTTGGCACAGACGCATTGGAAGAAAGTGACAGAAAAATGCTGAAATTGTATTTTTTTATACAACGACGGTGGCAAACAAGCTTACGGCCTAATGGTAAGCGGACACCGTAGTCTATGGACGCCCGTGACTTCAGAAGAATCTCAAGCGCGTTGCCTACCCTGTTTTAATTCAAGGATTTGTTGAACTCGTATGGACAGTTATAGAGACAAATGCAGGTAGCTCACTTAGAAGGGACCTACCCACCATCAGGAACACAACACCATATACACTACCGTCAAAAAGTATAGGACCAAACACAATGTTTAGTTTCATTGTCATAAATTATTACGCAAACCAAACTAGGGTAAAAAGATTGCAATGGGCTATTTCTCACAAGGATTGGACTTTTGCAAACTGGTCGAGAGTACTACGGACAGATGAATCAAGGTTGAATGAATAATCAATCAATGTTGATCATTTGCATATTTTGTGTTTGGTTTCTGACGGTAGTGTACGTACAGAAGGATGGCTGGATTTCTGTAAGTAGAGTACTTACTTCCCCAGTGCAACAAAAACTGGCAACCGTACTTCTCTTCTCGAATACCTCACGGTTCGAAAATAAATGCCATACGATTGAAATAAAACTTCCCCAGTAGGGCTGCTCCAAATGCCTTCGTTGTAAAAAAAACAACTATAAAACATTTGAATGTTTGTAAAAACGAATAGTCAACCGGTAACAAGAATTCCACCCCAGTGAAATGTTACTTGATACCTAACCCTCACATGTTTCACCTCAAGTATCCAGGCTAGATGCAGCCCTACCGTAATTGTAGGTATAGGCTATGTGCACGTTTGAAACGTCAAACGTCAAAGGTCCCGAAACAATGTCAAAACTCAGAGATGTCAAATAATGACACATGAATATTTTATTTACTTTAGTAAACGAGAAAGACCCCGTATTGGAAATTTTACTGAAATAAATAAGAGAATAAATAAATACATACAAACGAAACGAATCGTAGGAAACCGTTAAGAAACCAATAGAAAACGTGAAAGTAAATTTGACAGTGGTCCCCGGTAAGTACACATTTCTGCCATGGTGTGCGCTACGATCGCACTGCTTACCCCCACCACCTACTTCGCACATAGCCAATAGGTAAGGATACAGTGTTTTTATATACTCCGTCAGTGGCAAACAAGTATACGGCCGATGGTAGCAGACACTGTAGCCTATAGACGCTTGTGGCTATAGGACAATCACAATTGCGTTGCCGTTGTAATTAATCAATCAATCGTTCATTGCACCATGCATTATTATTTGGTTTATTATTCCCTTTATAGATCAGATTGACACTTTAAACTCGAAAATATTAAATCAGAATGTTACACAAAACTAAGCTAGAGGTCCCGGGTTCGAATCCCGGTAAGGTAATTTGTTTTTGTGGTGGACAGAAATATTTGTTCCTGAGGCTTGAATGTTTTCTATGTATTTAAGTAAATATATTAAATATATCGTCGTCTAGTGCCCATAACGCAAGCCTTATTAAGCTTACTATGGGACTAGTTTGATTCGTGTAAAAATTTGTCCGCTAATATTTATCTATACTAATATTATAAAGCTGAAGAGTTTGTTTGAACACGATAATCTCAGGAACTTCTGGTTCGAATTGAAAAATTCTTTTTGTTTTAAATAGTCCAATTATCGAGGAAGGCTTTAGGCTATATAACATGACGCTGCGACCAATAGTAGCGAAGACGCGGACGAAGTCGCAGGCAACAGCTAGTTTATTTATATAATTTTTAAGAAAAAAAACCGACTTCAAAGGGGGAGTCCGGTGAAAGATTATTAATCTTAGATGGTGCACTCTTAGATTCCATACAATAAAATACAAAAATGGCTATAAGTATGTTTATAATGGTAGAAGACTAAGTACCCTCAATTCCTCATGAAATCATGGAAAAACCTTGCTTGCTTGACAAACAAAACGAAGAGAACAAATCGCCAAACGTGAACTACGCGTCGTTGAAGTCCGTACACCACAACATTGTCAAGATCTTCAGGCTGACTTAGATCGTTTATCTGAATATTATGTCAACAACAGAATAAATGTTAACGTTAAAAAGTGTCAGCTCGTGTCGTTTACTCGTAAACGTACAATTGTTACTTTCCCGTATACCATTCAAGGGTCTCCTATTGAAAGGGTACAGTCTATTAGAGACTTAGGAGTTCACTTAGACTATAAGCTCACCATGAGAGAACATATAGACATTATCGTAAACAAAGCATACAAAGGTCTTGGTTTCGTCTTCAGAGTGTGCCGCCCCATAACAGATATCTCTTGTATTAAAACAATCTACTGCGCGTATGTTCGCAGCTTACTCGAGTATGCTTGTCCTGTCTGGTCGCCTCAATACATCACACATAAATATAGGATTGAACATATCCAGGAAAAATTTATTAAATACTGTAACTATCGTGTGAGGAAAAGATTTGAAATATATGAAGAAAGCTGCTCTTTTCACAATCTATTACCATTAAAATCACGTCGTACTGTGTCAGATATGATGTTTCTGCATGACGTTCTAAGCGGTAAACTAGACTGCATGCAACTTTTGTCACAGCTTGGACTCCGCGCTCCCTCTCGCCGAACTCGACACACGAAACTACTTCACGTTCCCTGGCATCGCACTAACTATGGTCAGAACTCAATTATGACTAGAATAGCAAGTACCTACGACAAATCATTCCAAAATGTTGACCCGTTTCTCGCATCCAGATACCTGTTCAAATCACTCATTATAAAAGGGCTTACCAGTTAATAACCACACCCTCACATACACATATACACACACACACACACACACACACACACACACACACGCACACGCACACACACACAATCAAACACACACACACACACACACACACACACACACACACACACACACACACACATACACACACACATACACACAATAATTGAACAAACTTCAGTGTTGCAGAAGTTTTTGCTCGTTTTAATCACAATATTGTACTTCTCATTCTTCTTATTGTTTTTAACACTCATGGTCTGTATTTTTACAATTATCTGTTATTGTAGATATGTATTTCTTAAAATTATTTTATCTTCCTCTAAGTTACCTTTTAAAACAAGTTTCAATTCCAACTCAGAGTTAATTTTGTATAATTTCAAGGGAGTTCTATCATTGGCTATACTAATAGTACACATATAAACATGTCTGTATATATTTTCTGTAAACGCTGTTGAACTTCTTAAATAAATAAATAAATAAATAAGTTCGTCGTAGTTCTGACCATCATCAGCAGTTCCACTTCATCAAATGTCACTTTTATGAATGAAAATGCTTGATTAGTTCATGAAAATACTAAAATCACCATTTGTGTGCCTTTCACATTTGAGGAGTTTCCTCGATTCCTAATGGATCCCATCATCAGAACTCGAGCATGACAAAAATCAATCGTGAAAATAGAACTTGCTTAACAAACACAGCTAGAAGGACAAATCGCCAAACGTGAACTTTTCGTCGTTGAAGAGTTCTGTTCTGATCATCATCAGCAGTTCCACTTCATCAAATGTCACATTTTTGTATGATAATGCTCGATTTGTTGATAAAAACACAAAAATCACTATATGTTTGCCTTTAAGATTTGAGGAGTTCCCTCAATTCCTCATGGATCCCATCATCAGAACTCGAGCATGACAAAAATTAATCGTGAAAATAGAACTTGCTTAACAAACACAGCTAGGAGGACAAATAGCCAAACGTGAACTTTTCATCGTTGAAGAGTTCTGTTCTGATCATCATCAGCAGTTCCACTTCATCCAATTTCACATTTTTGGATGTAAATGCTTGACTTGTTGATAAAAACACAAAAATAACTATATGTTTGCCTTAAAGATTTGAGGAGTTCCCTCAATTCCTCATGGATCCCATCATCATAACTGCCTTTTGACAAAAACGGGACCAACTTGGATATATATACAAACAATCAAAAAAAGAATTTTCGAAATCGGTTAAGAAATGACGGAGTTATGGAGTAACAAACATTAAAAAAAAAAAACAAAAAAAAAACATACAACCGAATTGATAACCTCCTCTTTTGAAATCTTGAAGTCGGTTAAAAAGTAATTATATAGTACAACGAGACCTGAATCAACAAGAAATTACAAATGATTTAAATTCAGATACAGCTGATGCAAAGTTCAACTTGGGCGGTAATTATTCATTACTTTTAACAGGTAATTTTCGGTACTTTTGACATTATAGTCAATAAACTTAAAGTAAGGTCGAGTGCTAACCTCACTCTTGCAATGCCGTCTGATAAGACGCGTACATATTCCAGGTCTTTCACGGTGCGAGCGGTTAAGTTGTGGAACGGATTACCGTTGCCGTTCAGACAGTCCCAGTAATGTGGCATCACTCAAGGACGTGTTAGTTTGTCTATCTTTTGGTTCCTGTGTCACTCAATTGCTCAAAGGTTAACTGGAAGAGATCCCTTAAAGGGATAAGTTCGCCTTTGTACCGATATAACCGAATTTGTCTGTATATCTACCTGTGTTTTGTGTACAATAAAGTATTTACATACATACATATGTAACCTAAGTTAAGGCCTGATTCACCTAAGTGGAATCAATCTGAGAATTCGAACTGATATCGGAATCAACTCTGAGGTATGTTTCCTAGTCATTTTAATAATTAATTTATCAATTTAATCATTTATTTACTCGCATGTACCAAGAAAATATATACAAGAACGCTTAAGAGGGCGCAGTACGATCGGTGTGGATCGGTTCTCCATACAAACGTATTTATGCTCTCATTTTAAAACGCCATGTTAGAATAACATGAAAATTTGTATACACAATGGGATCCGGCATATCTAGGTCGGATCATAGTTTCTGTTGCTAGAAATTGTAAAAGAAAAAAATACAGCGGCTTTTTGAGTTTTTTACGGCTTGTATGAAAACCTTAATAATCGCTGTATTTTTTCTCCATTATAATTTCAAGCAGCAGAAACTATGATCCGACCTAGATATGCCGGATCCCATTGTGTATACAAAGTTTCATGTTATTCTAGCCTGGCGTTTTAAAATGAGAGCATAAATACGTTTGTATGGAGAACCGAACGTACTGCGCAGTCTTAAATCTAACTGAACTAACTTAAGCCTAAGACTCTTGAAGCATTGTACCGAGGATGCTGGCGGCATTTCCTCGCTATATCGCAACGCTGATACGTTGAGCGAGGAAGTCGCCAGCTCTTCGGTCACCAGCCCGGCTAGTATGATAGCTTATACCGTCACGTTATATGGCAAAAATGTACTGAAACGTCACATAAAACGTGACGGTATAAGTTATCATACTAGCCGGGCAGTTACGTCAACGAGACGCTTTGTAATTTTTGCAAAAATAAATTTTTATTATGAGGATTTTGAGCTAAATATTGATATTTTTTAGATTAAAAGTGAGAAGAACTAAATTTTAGAAATCTAGCAAGTTTAAATTTGACGTGGTATAAAAAATGAAAAAGAAGACTGTATAAATGTTGCTTAAAAGCGATATTAAGTCTCTCTAACTGTTCTATGTCCTGGTAATATGGCTTCCTAAATTTTAGACCGTAGTTATTATTTTATCGATCCTTGAGTACCGTACTGGGATGGGTCAGAACTCGAATCGTTGCCGTCATAAGTGCCACCAGCATGTGCATACGTGGAACCGACACCAACTTAAACCCTTGGCAAAATGGCTGGTTTCGATGACGATGCTGCCCTGCCCTGCCACACATCGACCGAATTTACTTTTTATTATTGTTCACACTGTTCACAGTGTCCATATACAGGCTGTGGCCTGTAATAGGAGCAATAAACGTAAAGGACGCTTCCTTAGAGCATCTGCAGTAACCTCTTGTGTCCAATTTTTTTTTATCTTTTTTCAATTGGGAGAAATTTTAATCTAAAGTTACGACCTCCAAGTAATGGATCTTGGCACCCAGAGATTATAGCGCGGCAGTCAATGCTGATTTTGAGGTTGCTTCAAATTATGACTCATAATCGTTGTCGCATTTTTGGTTTGAAAGAATATTTTTGGGATTTTTTTATTTTTTTTTTATAAATTTTTAGTCTTTTTTGAATAAATTGTTATTAATATCACTCCAGTAGAGTAAAAAAGTACAGATAAACTACATTTGCGAAAAAAAAATCCAAAAAAAAACCTTTTTTTTTCAATTAAAATCATTTGGTAATAATTGCTGGAGAGCTCAATAGTGTACCGTTTAATTTTTTGCTCCTATTACAGGCCACACCCTGTATATTAAAGTTATTATTTTATCTATTTCCCTATCCCCAGCTAAACTATACATACACGTGATCTAGTTTTGCCCATATGACCTACAATCGACCTACTCATGAACTAGATAAAAACCTCTTTCATTAAAACAATATTTCATCCTCCTCGTTTAAAGTAAGTCCTTAAACAAAATTAAGTGTGGCTCCAACGGTACGTGATAAACCTTTTTTCATTAAAACGGGACACGGTTTCTCTCTAAAGATATTATAAAACCTTTGCGAAGGTAGCAGTGTGTTAAAAATTAACCAACTTCATGTGTGAGGGGCGAGTGAGGCGTGGAAAACTAGGGATGGGAAAAGTCGATGTTGTGACAATATAATTATACAAGAACACAACAGACATCACTGCTCATTTAAGTTGAGCGATTTCTATACATCTGATCAATTTTCACCAATGCACAGATCAGTACGTGCGAGTCGCGGGCGAAATCTAGTATTGATATTGATATATTTTAAATTGATAATCCACCACCACCATATCAGCCGTAGGGCGTCCACTGCTGGACATAGGCCTCCCCCAATTTCATGGGGGGTAAATGCCGTAATCGCCACGCTTGGCATGCGGGTTGGCGATCGCAGTATAGATCTCCACCGTACTCCAGGGATGCTGCTGCCCATCCCCCGGTGGTCTTGGTCGTAGTTTTGGGACATACCCGGGTCCATATACATGGACACATATGGTCCGGGTACATCGATAATAATGTGTGGAAATCTTGCATGTATAAATCAATACAAATATATTGTTAGAATTATCAGATTAACGTTCAGTTGTAGACACTGGTCTCTGTTTTATCTTTAACATGCAAAAATGAGCGTCCGGTGAGCGATGGACATCTCTTGTTGTGTTCTCTTATAGCCTTTGATTTTTATTAATTTTAAGATACTGTAACATAGTGTGTAACCTTAGTTCATATCTTGTTTCTATTGGTGAGTTTCTGTAATTGGCTCCATATTTCTATTTAAAATGTTAACATGTTTAAAAAGCTGTTGAAACTCCTTTAATAAATAAATAAAATAAATAAATAATGATTTGTTGTTTTTTTAATCAAGTAGTAATAACTAGAACTTCGAAAAGTTGAGAAACCCCCGACATTTTCATTTCAAAGCTGAACAGATTTTCATGAGACATGGCCAAGAACACTCGGGAAAAAAATATCTATGCCCTAAAAAAACTAACGGAAATCGCTTCATCCGTTTGTGAGCTACGATACCACAGACAGACACGTAAAACTTCGGGGCTTAAAAAAGTTACACAGCTGGCGTTCTCGTCACGCACAATGGAGTTGTGTGTGTGTACTGTGTCCTTTAATTGAGGTGTACAATAAACAGTATTGTATTGTATTGTAATGGTACGACTTTCACGGGCTAAGTACGGAAAAGAGAGTCCATAACCATATAACCATGTAACTGTTGCATAATATAGTACATTACGATACAAGTGCAGAGACACAGAATAAGGAATAGTACAAGTACAGAAATTTCACTTCCTAACAAAAACGGCGTTTAGGCATAAGAAACGTGCCTACTCTCTGCATCTCTGTCTATCGCATAACTTGTATTCATTCACGCGTGGCACGTGTAGCCCTAGGGTTGTCACGCCAAAAATACTTCAATGATGCAAAAAAATGTTCTACCTCACCAGATGTCGCTTAAGTACAGTGAACCGATATTAATTAAGTACATGTTACTTCACAAGAATAATAAATCTCATATTTTTTTAACGAACCATCTAACGATACCCTACACGGTGGGATTTGCAAGAAAAAAAATGCATCCCCATTTTACGTGTAGGGGAAGTACCTTCAAACTACATATATCGTGTTACATTTAAAATGAAAGTGCTCATTGTGTGCATCTTATATATATTTTTTGTCATTTTAAAATAATTATTTTAGAAATTATTTAAGATAATAGCCAAAAAATTACTATTCCCATCTTCATCTCCGAAACTACTGGGTCTAAAATATAAAAAAATACATTTCAAATCATCAACCAACAGGTTTTGTCGGACATACAAATCAACAACAAACACATCACAACTGCATACAACAGGACAGGTCATCTTCTTATGTTTTTCAGCTATTTATACCTACACTTTGTCCGTGTTTCAAATGCTATGACCACATGGTATTTTAAACACCAACCAACACTAAATAAGTACTTACTTATTATTACATATACCAAACTAAAATAAAAAAAACTTACCGTTCAAAATTTATAGGCAACTGAAAAAAAGATACACCAACGTTCCTTCGGGTATTCAAACAACCATATACACAGAGCATGTGTGGCCGGTTATCGGTTTCATCGTGGATTTTTCATTACACAAAAAATTACGTAGTAACGCGCGGTTCGTCGCGATCAAGTCGGCGGCGCGCGGCAGCGGATCACAAAACCACAGAATAACAAAACGACACGCACGTACAGTATGCCCGGACGGCGGCGGCCCGCGACTGATAGCTAGAGTCAGGGTTTTCGAGCGTTAGGTTATTAAAGCGGCGCGCTCCACCCATTGCAAGCCCCTTGGCAGAGAACAGGAACTCTCTCCCTTCGGTCGTGTTTTAATTTATCACCACTCGTTGCGAATTACCTGTTCGCACGTGTATCGTACAACGTTTTACAGTACATATGGCTCTTTAAAGTTTCGACATATGCACGTAATCTGCTGATTACCGCACTCGTGCGGTAAAGTAGCACCATATGTAGGTACTGTAAAATACTATTATAATATGTCGATATTAATATAAATTGCCCACCCCTTTTAGTACATTGTAGACATCTATAAGTAATTACATTAGTCCAACCGAAGGCGGGTATTACAATATTATAGCGTACGTCTTCTTTATACGGAATCGTACTTTGATGTTGAAGGGTAATTAAGAGTATTTGACCTTTACCTCGTATTTTGACATACTATGAAAATAGGAATTGGTAGAGAGAGATGTCTTTTATTTCTAAAGTTATCTTGATCATAAATCACTAAAACTGTTTATTTTATTATTCTACGACGGTGGCAAATAAGCTCACGGCCTGCTTGATGATAAGCAGACACCGCAGCCTATGGACACTTGCGACTAAAGAGGAATCACAAGTGCGTTGCCGACCCTTTATTGACTTGAGGATGCGCTGTGTTGAGAGTGAGGGACCCGCAGATGTCTCCAGCTGTCATATGCTATGCAGGTCCCTCACCCCCAACACAGCATCCTCGGGAGCTCTGGCGACCTTACTCACCACCAGGAACACAACACCACATACCTACCTAAGGGGCAAGTAGTGATGCTTTTTATGGCTAGCGTAAGGTACTTTCCCAGTTGGGCTGCTCAAAATTTGAGCGAGATGACGTTGACTTTACGTATACAGGGTGATTCGGGAGCGGAAGTGAGAGCAAGCTCAACACTACGGATTCAGTAGATCATAAGGTACTACTTCGTACCGCTATTAGTGAAATTAACGTTCATTTATCTTTGGTGTTGAAAACAAAATATTTAAAATTATTTAAGTAATTCATGGTCACTCTACAATCAGAATACTTCAGTCACGTGATACGTTTCAAATATTATAATAACCAAACTGGAAACATTACATACATAAAATCAAATAAAGCTGACGTGACTGGATCAATTCCACAAGGAAGTGTGTTAGGCTGTTTACTATTTATTATATATATTAATGATTTGCCTAATATATTAGAAGCCATAAGCGTTCTATTCGCAGATTATATTTCCGTAGTTTTTCCGTGCTCAAACGAAACTGATTTAAAGCTCAATCTTGACAACATCCTACACAAATTAGATTCCTCGTTAACGGACCATAACTTAGAATTAAACTATACTAAAACTAAATTAATGCAGTTCAGACATTACCAAAAACAACCTTTAAGTATAAACTATTCCTTTAATATAACCAAATTAGAATGTATTGACACCTTTTCGTTGCTAGGACTAAATATCGACACACATATTAATTGGAAGGACCACATTAAAAAAATAAGCTCTAAATTATCCAGCTTTTCATATGCCTTGTACGAACTAAAAAACAGACTTGAAAACCGCTACATCCGCTTATTATGCTTACGCTCACTCTATATTACGATATGGCATACGCTTTGGGGCAACAGTACAAATGCGAATAACCTTTTTATTTTACAAAAAAAATGCATCCGAATCCTAGTTAATATAAAACGAACTCAAAGTTGCAGGCCTTATTTTAAAAAAACTTGGCATTCTAACACTTACATCTTTATATATCCTAGAAGCATGTACCTTTGTCCCATAATCATTTTTTCTTACAAGCAAAAGACCGTCACGTAAAACCTTTAAATCTACGACATAACAACAACCTTGCCCTTCCTACATCTAGCTTAAAAATATATCACTCTGGTCCACATATGATGTGTATAAATAGTCGGCCTGTTTAGCCTAGTTGGTAGTGTCATTGCCTCCGAAGCTAGAGGTCCCGGGTTCGATTCCCGGTAAGGGCATTTGTTTCTGTGGTGAGCAGAGACATTTGTTCCTGAGACTTGGACGTTTTCTATGTATTTAATTATATATCTATTAAATATATCGTCGTCTAGTACCCATAACACAAGCCTTATTGAGCTTACTGTGGGACTAGTTCGATTTGTGTAAAAAATGTCCCCTAATATTTATTTGTTTATTTATTATATATAATAAAATACCACTAACTATAAAATCTATAGAGCAAACTCACCTATTCAAAAAATCATTAAGTACATATTTAGTGCAAAGAAGCTTTTACACGCTACAGGAATTTTTTGATAATGTGTGTAAAAAAACATAGTATTCTTTTGTTCATTTTACAGTTTACCATCCTGTCTGTAATTTAGCGAGGGATTTGTATACAACATGTATTATTTTTATGTTCTACCTATATCTTGTTTATTATTAATATAATTAGATATAAGTTAGTATTGCTGTGCCCTTACGGGGTCCATTTTATTACTTCTTTGTAATATTATGTCACATTAAGTGTGCAATAAAAATTTTGTTTTTTATTTCAAATTGAATGTCATCTGAGTC
Organism: Notocelia uddmanniana; assembly: GCA_905163555.1. Lineage (NCBI taxonomy): Eukaryota > Metazoa > Arthropoda > Insecta > Lepidoptera > Tortricidae > Notocelia > Notocelia uddmanniana. The sequence continues at coordinate 2,522,822 of LR991074.1, read as the reverse complement.
CGATTACTTTTGAAATATCGTATCTCACTCAATGTGACAATTGACTTTCGTCATAATTAAAGTGCTGTCATAACAGTTAGAGGTTTAATCTTTATAAACCAGTTATTGTAGGGTGACCATGATTGTAGAGAATTAAACTTTAACTTAACAAAAATTAAAATACAGGAATAAGGTATGGGTGTGTCACTTAAATACAATGGTGAACGATTCATTGCCATTTACTATGTATGTAGTGTTGGTCCTGCTCACGTCTCCTGAATCATCCTGTATAAGTTAATTTTAAGTAATATAATAATATGTACGTTTGTCTTTAATATGGGCCTCAGATGCCTGAAATAAATTATTATTATATACGTATTAAGATAAGATAAGATAAGATAAGATAATATTTATTTCTGAGAATATGGTACAATGTTGGTTAGTAGACTGTGTTAGTTCAACATATTCTGCCGAAAATCGACGTAGAAATATTTTCCTAAAACTAATTATAAGTAGACTATTAAATATCATCAATCAATTTACATTATAACTTATCACTACTAACATGTGTTCAGAAAATCGGTAACTGAATAAAAGCACTTGTCAAGGAGCCACTTAAACATTTTTTTTTCATATTGACTCGTCGGTAGGCATTGGAAGTCCTCTGGCACACGGTTATATAATCTTATAGCCATAGAGTACACGTTTGAACAAGAAACTTTAAATTTTTGTGCAGGTTGGAAAAGCTTAAGTGGCTTCCTGCTAGGTCTACTTTTTTTGATCACTTCATCATGACGTGGAAAGAGCAGAGGATGTCTTTTTACAAATTTAGTAATTTCCAAGATATATTGACAAGGTAAAGGCAAAATTCTCAGTTCCTGGAATATAGGCCTACAATGGGCAAGGTAGCCACTACCATATACAGCTCTAACACATTTTTTTTGGGTTACAAATGCTCTTTGAATGTCGGTACTGTTGCCCCAAATTATAAGTCCATAACGGAGGATTGATGAGACATATCCATGGTAGGCAGACATTGCAGCTTCTTTTGATGATTATAAACAACAATCAAACTTATTATAAAAGGAACACTTAATTTTACACACGTTACTTAATTTTTATTAGTGTAGGTAGAATTATCAGTTCTCAAGAAATCAATAAAGACAAAGAGAAAGATGACCATAGATGTGTGATTTTTCACTCAAAAGTCTACATGTCATTAAAAAGTGGTTACAGAAACCTCTAAGAATAAATAAATTATAAAAAAAACAGCCAAGTGCGTGTCGGATCACGCACAAAGAAGGGTTCCGTACCGACACCTACTAGTCCACATTTAAAACCACTATTACAATCAGAGGGTGAATTTTCAGAAACACTGAAGTCAGTTTTCTTATATTTTAATGGCCTTTACACAAAGTCAAAGCGTTTCATTTAAAAAGTATTTGCTCCCGAAACAAACTTTGAACCCTCTTTTTCTCCTTCAGAAGGAGAATTTTGAAAAACGCTAAGACCCGTTTTTTCTATAGTTTGTTTTAGTTGCATAGTCTATTATATATAAGTCTCGAGTTTCTTTCTTAAATATTTTTTTTCCCTATTTAAAATATCCACCTTCTTTTAACCCCTTAGGGGATGAATTGTGGAATAATTTAAAGCTTAGACTACAGTGTGTTATTTTGATATTTAAGCTTCAATACTGGAAAGTTTAATAGAAATCAGTTCAGTAGTCTGTAAGGTTAAAAAAACAGGAACGTACATACATCCAACCAAACATCATAACATTCTCATTAATAATATATAATTAGCACGGCTAGCACAAGACGGCGCGCGAGCTATATCGCGCGCGAGATAGACTATCCGTCTCTATCTAATGAGTACACACGGAAAGAGACGGATAGTCTATCTTATGCTAGCTGTGTAGGACTGCCTGAGTTGGTACAATATTATTTTTACGAGTAAAACAATGTTGTGTCAATCTGTCCATGACGGTAAAAAAATCGTATAAATAAGTGTGACATTAGCCAATTGTCTCCGTGAACGTATCGTCTTATTCTTAATACCTATATTCGTGTTGACTGTACCAACAATTTGATTCGCACTTGTTAACGTTACCGTCTAATTACGGACCCCATCTAGACGGACCCCTGTACGGAACCTTTTGTGCGCGGCACGGCGCAGACCACTTGACGTTCAATAATACGTATACAAAGTGTAAGATGAGCTTTGAGTGTGTCGCGGGGAGCGAGTGCTTAGGGTGAGATATCTTACTGTGAAGGCATTATGTTTATATATTACTCGTTTTATGTATCCATACTAGTGTTATAAATTACCTATAAATTAATAATAATAATAATAATAATAATACTGCTCACTGCGCACCGTATGCTACACCCGCGATCTTCTGTTATGAGACTGTACATCCCGCGGAAGCTTGGAGGTCGCGGCTTCTTAAATGCTAAAGACCTTCACAACCGCGAGGTGTACAGTCTCAGGGATTACTTTCTAAACAGTGCGTGTGGGATGCATCGGGACGTAGTGACAGTAGACGCATCTTTCACCCCACTCTCCATGGCAAACGAGAACTGGCGCAGATTTAAAGTACTAAGCACCGAGGACCGCAGGGCGGTATGGAAGAGTAAGAAGCTACATGGGCGGTTCTACAAGGCCCTTGCGGGGCCCGACCTAGACCTGCTCGCATCGGTGAACTGACTACGTTTTGGGGATCTTTTTGGGGAAACTGAAGCTTTTGTCTGTGCAATTGCGGACGAGGTTATCATGACGAACAACTACCGGAAATATATCCTGAAGGACGGTACGGTCGACATTTGTCGGGCATGCCGCCGTCCCGGAGAGTCACTCAGGCATATTATTTCTGGTTGTAGTCATCTTGCTAACGGCGAGTACTTGCACAGACATAACTTGGTGGCCAGGATTATTCACCAGCAGCTTGCTCTTTTATACGGTCTTGTGGACTTCGAAGTGCCGTATTATAAGTACACACCTGCGCCAGTTCTTGAAAATGGTCGTGCAACGCTCTATTGGGATCGATCTGTCATCACAGACAGGACTATTGTAGCCAACAAGCCTGATATCGTGCTGACAGATCGATTGAAGCGCCAGGCAGTACTCGTTGATATCACCATCCCCCATGACGAGAACCTCGTGAAAGCTGAGAAGGACAAAGTCAGCAAGTACCTAGACTTGGCACATGAGGTAACCGCCATGTGGGATGTTGATTCAACGATTATTGTCCCGATAGTCGTCTCTGTGAACGGTCTAATAGCGAAGAGTCTCGACCAACATCTCAAGAGACTCTCGTTAGATGGCTGGGTCAAGGGTCAGATACAGAAGGCGGTACTCCTGGACACGGCGCGAATAGTCAGGAGGTTCCTCTCTCTGTCGCCCTAACCACCGGTAGCTTAGGCCCTGCCTCGCTGCCGGCGACACCCTAGGTTAGGTTTTTATAATGATTTTATGTTATGTAAATATTGTTTTATATTTTACTTTTTATAAAAATATTTTAAAAACCTAATCTAAGAGAAGAAAAAATGAATAAAGAGATAATAATAATAATATCTGGGGACAATCTTACACAAATCGACCTAGTCCCAAACTAAGCAAAGCTTGTACTATGGGTACTAAACGACGATATACATACTTATATAGAGAAATACGTACTTAAATACATAGAAAACATCCAAGACCCAAGAACAAATATCCGTGAAAAATGCACAAATAAATGCCCTGGCCGGGAATCGAACCCGGGACCTCTAGCTTCGGAGGCAGAGTCACTAGGTCACTACCAACTAGGCTAAACAGGTCGTCAAATTACTTGAAAAAATCATTGATGTCAAAGGGTTTGGGTTTTATTACAGGGTTGAGGACTATCTAACTGACAGAAATACATGGCCCAAACCAGAGACCTAAATAGCATTTATATTTATATATGTATATTTTTATTGTATCACGTTTAGGAAAGGAGTTATCACAGTTCTTGGTAGAAAGCATAACGTACGATTTAATTTAGTGGAAGTAATGTATGTATCTCTATTTCCATTATTGCCTATCTCCAATTTATTGATAGAGTTTCAACATGTTGTCTTGTTGAACTACGCATTGTAAATATTTTTCCACTTTTTGTATCCCTACTGAGATTTACTTATATTAAGGTTAAGTCATTGTAATAAGCATATTATTTTTGGGAGAAAAATTACTGACTGCCGAGTATGTTTCGGCGTTTCTTCTCGGCAGTGGTTTTCTTTTTAAGAAACGCTAGTAGATTTTGACTTGTAAGAGTGCCATTGCGGCATACTTGCAGAATAAAGATCATTTATTTCATTTTATGCCAAAGTAAACATGGTAATTATTTCACTAGTAGCATATAAAACCTCCCATTCCAGGAGTTCTTGTACACAACTGTAAATATTTTTACAAGCGAAACGTCTGCTTAGCGAACGTATATTTTATTAAGATCATTTATTTCATTTTATGCCAAAGTAAACATGGTAATTATTTCACTAGTAGCATATAAAACCTCCCATTCCAGGAGTTCTTATACACAACTGTAAATATTTTTACAAGCGAAACGTCTGCTTAGCGAACGTATATTTTATTAAGATCATTTATTTCATTTTATGACAAAGTAAACATGGTAATTATTTCACTAGTAGCATATAAAACCTCCCATTCCAGGAGTTCTTGTACACAACTGTAAATATTTTTACAAGCGAAACGTCTGCTTAGCGAACGTATATTTTATTAAGATTATTTATTTCATTTTATGACAAAGTAAACATGGTAATTATTTCACTAGTAGCATATAAAACATCCCATTCCAGGAGTTCTTGTACACAAATGTAAAATTTTTTTTAAATGTTTGTTGCCAGAGAACTTACGGTTGGGAGAACCGACATTGATGATTCTTTTTTATTTGAAAGCTGGTGCTTCCCGTGTGGACTCATTTCAATTTGGTCCAGTTCTGACAATGGCATCTATGAGAAAACCATATGTCTTAAATTTGCATTTAGTATATTCACGATAAATAATACTGGACGAATAACTCGCTTGCAGTCGGGTTTTTTTTGTTAAAATATATGTTCGATTATAAATATATACATATAAAATTTTAGAAGTGAAATGATTGAAAGATTCGTCACCACAAGGGATACCCGCGGTAGCTCAGTTGGTCAAAAGCAATGGCCTGATTCCAGAGGTCGTGGATTCAAAACCCAGGATGATCAATGTTTCACTCAAATTATAATTCTGCTAAGCAGACGATTTCGCTTGTAATAATATTTACAGTTAGAACGAGTTAGCACATTATTACTAACGATTCTTAATGTAAATTGAGACGTTGGTGCCGTGTCAGAAGTTGTAGCCACTTCGCGGTAGATGTCGCTACAAGCCTCCCTATAGCTTAATTAGAAGAGTGCACTGATTGAAAGATTCGTTGCCACGAGCAATAACCAACCGTAGTGGCTCAGTTATTAATTGCGATGGACTGATTCCAGAGGTCGGGGGTTCAAATCCTGCCCGGGGTGATAAATTTTTCGCTCCAGTTGGAAACTTACAACTCGCTTTGTAGGTGTAAGGGTGGTAACATCGCCAGAGCTCCCGAAGTTGTATTGTTGAAACTCTGGCACCTGCATAGTATCAAGCTGCCAACACAGCAAATCTTCAACTCAATAAAGGATGGGCAACCTGCTCTTCAGAAGTCGCCTACCATCAGGCGTCGTCGTTTTCCATCGCGGTAGTGTTTAAAATAAGTAGTTAGTTCCTGAGATATTTAACGTGACAGACAGACAAGAGGAGTGTTCGTGGCCCAGCGGCGCCCGCGTACCGCGTTCGGTATGCGAGGTGTGGCGAGGTTAAGCAATGTCGGGTGGGGACAGTCCTTGGATGGGTGACCGCTTTGAGTGGTTACTAACTGAGCGCTTCCATGCTTTGGAAGGCACGTTAAGCCGTTGATCCCGGCTGTTAAGCCAAGTTAAAGGCCTTCGGGCGGCTTGAGAACTTCTAACAGTCAAGTTGCCCACTCACTTGACAAGCCTAATCCTAATAAGGTCTAGTTTCCCCCTCGGGTTGGAAGGTCAGATAGCAGTCGCTTCCGTAAAAACTAGTGCCTACGCCTATTCTTGGGATTAGGTAGCGGACCCCAGGCATCCTTCAGGATGCAACTGTACTGGGAATAACGCTAGGATGATGATGACAGACAGAGTCACACCATGAAGGTTATGACACCTATGAATAAATAAATAAATAAATACATATTGGGGGACAATCTTACACAAATCGACCTAGTCCCAAACTAAGCAAAGCTTGTACTATGGGTACTGGACGACGATATACGAGTACATTATATATATAAATACATAGAAAACATCCAAGACCCAAGAACAAATATCCGTGATTAAATGCACAAATAATGCCCTGGCCGGGATTTGAACCCGGGACCTTCAGCTTCGGAAGCAGTGTCACTACCAACTTGGCTAAATAGGCCGTCTTTGTAAGTTTAATATTCCTAATATGAATTTCCATTATGCACACCTTATCATTTCCGTGTGCACCCATTACCCTTATCGCTGCAATCAATTATATACCTTAACACGAACTCGTAAAGTCCTAGCTTTATTGCCGAAGTGCAACGACCGCAGCCATTTGTTGGACCTAAGGCTTAATAAAACTAGACTATGGAGCTCTTTTTATACTGGTTAATTTGTGAAATTGGCAGTAGCCAGTGTTTGATGACCCTCGTTCTAGTATGGTTAGTTCTACCGCTTTACTTTAAGTAGTTTGATAAAGGTTTTGTTAAATAGGTTAGGGAAGTCGTCAGGTGTGAATAGGTTAACTTACAGTTAAACACTTTAAAAGAGTAATAAAATAAATTAACATAAAAAAGCCTTTTTATTGCTACTCATCTACGATAGTTACAATATATATATATAATAATAATAATAATAATTTTATTCAATCACAATTATTACACATTACAAAACAGCTGTTGATGCCTCTTTTTAAGTAAGTTATACCTGTGTTAAGAGGCACCGCTCTTCCTTAATACAATACAATTGTAAAGAATAAGATTAACAAAAAATTAAGTAATCCAAAGATTACTATGCTAGAAATAACATAGGATCAGATGAAATAAACGAACAGTTCTAAGAATATTTTAACAATCTTTACATATTACGTAACAATCCATCTTACAAAGAAATAGTAAGTATATTATAACTATCTATTGCTTAATAAATATTTTTAAAAGTGCAGTGTGTTTTATGAAAGTTTTTTTGTGTGTGTGTTAATTTTATATTTTAACTAAAATAGGTTTTCTATTCCGTGGTAGCTTTTTGGTTATAACCAGTTTGTTATCGAGTTTTTACATTCGTAATATAATAGGTGATGCATATTGATTTGCTTATTTAAGAAATTGTATAATTTAGCCGATTTAAAACTGTATTGCCTGCTTGCAAAGGTCGTGTTTATTGAAATTGTTGGTATGATATTATCTTTTCTTCTTTGATTTTGTGTGATATGCGTGTAGGGTGTAGATTTATGCAGTTTTAGGGTCGCGAACAGAATGTATAATTTTCGGACAGATAACACATCTGAAAGCTGATAAAGGTCTAAGGTGGGATATCTAAATGGTTTGAAATGTATAACCTTTAGAAGAGATCTTTGGGCTCTTTCGAGTTCAAAAAATTTGGTTTTAGTTGCGGCTCCCCAAACCCTCTCCATCTCAGAGACTATTGGGATCCTTGGTGTCGATATTTCCAGCGACGTCCAGTTTCGGAGCCATTTAGAAGGCAAAGCCAAGCTGGCATCTAAAAAGCTAGGTGTTCTCAATAGAGCGAAGCTATACTTCACCCCGGGACAGAGACTTCTTTTATACAAGTCGCAAGTCCGTCCCCATATGGAGTATTGCTGTCACCTCTGGGCGGGAGCACCTGGATACCAGCTTGGGCCTTTTGACTCGCTCCAGAGACGTGCTGTGCGAATCGTGGACGATCCCAAGCACACGACCGATATTGAGCCGTTGAGTTTAAGGAGAAATTTTGCCTCCTTGTGCGTGTTCTATCGCCTATATAATGGGTTGTGCTCCGAAGAACTGTTCGACATGATGCCTACGGCCGCTTTCTACCATCGCACCGCTCGCCGTCGGCAGGGCATTCATCCTCACACCTTGGAACCTGAATGGTCGCGTACGGTGCGCTTTCAGAGGAATTTCCTCCCTCGGACGCTCCGATTGTGGAATGAGCTCCCTGCCGAGGTTTTCCCGTCGGACTACAGTATGGGGTTCTTCAAGAAAGGAGTGTATAAATTCTTAAAGGGTCGGCAACGCGCATGTGACACCCCTAGGAGTTGCAGGCGTCCATAGGCTGCGGTGACCGCTTACCATCAGGCGGGCCGTACGCTTGTTTGCCACCGACGTAGTATTAAAAAAAAAAAAAAAAACTGGTATGCAATATGTTAGGATCGATTAAACTAGTGTTACGTATATCTGCTTTAGCAGCTGTGTTGAGGCGATATGTCTCAGACAGAGTTGGGCGTAATCGATTCCTTTTGGAATTAATTACACGATTACATTCCAGTAATCATGATTCCTCATTAATCGATTATTTGGGTAATCAAAATTAATGTAATACTGTACTTTGATTACGTCTGTCATCCATTCCTTTGGAATCGGTATTGTAATCCACTACTGTAATATTGATTCCTTGGTAATCAAGTACTTAAGTAATCTGAATTACTTTACTTCAATTCCAGGCTTATGTCACTAAAATTGTTTTTGGTCTACATGTCATTCTAGCATTTCACTTTCACATTAAATATATCTCACAGCTATCCCAGGTTCAAGAACTTATGGTACCAATGCGTGGATTCCGAACATCACGCTAGGTAAAACAATATGTTTTTGACGGCTGTATCGGAGGAATCTTCACATCATTCAAATATCGAGCCTGAGATATTTCAACATACACATGACTTTGATGACGCGTTTTACGATTTCAGTAATTCAAATAGTGACAGCAACACTAGCGGCGGCAGCGGCGGACACTCAATCAGAGCAGAATATTGTATATTAGGATATCTATCAGATACATCACGGTCATTAGATATCCTGAACAAATATCCTGAGATAAAAAAAGTTTTTCTGAAGTATAATACACCTCTGACCTCTTCAGCTCCCGTAGAACGACTGTTCTCTTATGCGACTATGACAAATACTCCAAAAAGCAACCGATTAATAGACGAGAACTTTGAGCGACGAGTTATATTAAAAGCCAACTTGAATAATGAAAAACATTCTTCAATCTAAGAAATAATTCACTTAGCTTTGTACCTGACCGATAATTCATATTGTCAATTGTGTCTGGACCCACCTCACTCTTTTGTAATGAAAGATATTGTACAGTCGAGTTCATAAATATATGAGTATTGCCAGGGCTTCACAAATAAATGTACATGGGAAAGTTCATCATTCATAATTATACTTTAGGAAAACCTTTTTTTATGGAAAATGCTCATATATTTATGAACTCGACTGCAAGTACAGTCAAGGCGTTACCGTTGCCGTTACCCACTAAAGGGTTAAACGATAAATTTTAAAGCCGTACTTAATTTTAATTACGCATATTTAATTTAAAGCTTAAGTAATAGCGACAAGTTTATTTTAATTTTATTTAGTTGAGTACAATAAATAAAACTAATATTTATGATTGAAGAAACTATTTTTATTTCATACATGTTGTGTGATGGATGTGGAATCAGGAATATCTTGAGTTTCTTTGAGCAATCCTTTTTTTCTCGCCGAGATTTGTATAGTGTTTTCTCAAAAATTCGCATACTTAAGTAGAGTCCGAATTTAGGGTCCATTTTGAAATCTAAGATGGCGGCACGTTTTTAGGGTCACGCAAGTCAACCAGGAACCCTTAGGTCGGCCTTACACATTGTGAATCATAATTCATATTATGAGTTCAGAATGCACGGACGGAATTGCATAAAATATACCTATATTACCTATCCATTTTGTATACGAATTAGTCGAAAACGAGTATAATAAAGAATATTGCAAAAAAATTTGCTGCCATCTTGGATCTTAAAATTGACCCTAAATTCGGATGCCACGTATGCGAATCAGTCAACACGATATTTAATTGTATGTTTGAGAAAACTTCATTTAAAAGACACTTAACATATAGAAGTAATCTGGAAGTAATCAAGTCAACAATTCCAGTAATTTGCAATCGACAATGATTCCCAATTATTAGTAATGGTAATATTTGTATAGATGATTACTGATTCCATAATATGTAATGGTAATTTACCGTTTCACTTGATTACATTACAAGTAATCTGACACCTAGTAGTAGATTACAAAGTAAAATCAAGTAATCGTGGAATCAGGAATCGATTACGATTTGCCCATCTCTGGTCTCAGAGTCTTAAAAACCCATATAAGCTTTCTGAGTCTGGTCATAAGGATCTCTGTGTGTAAGTGCCATGTCATACGTTGGTCAACTAATATACCTAAATACTTTGTGTTATCTGTCTTAGTGATTATAGAGCACGAACAGTTGTTTGTGTTATTGTGACACAATGATATTTTAAGTATAGATACGTTACCCGCGTACCTAAAGTGTGCCGCTATAAAGACGCTAAACATCGCCTATTAGCTTCAGTCGCTCCCGGGCAAGCGAGAGAGGCGAATGTTGACACGAGTTCCCGCCAACGACGTAAGTGACCTTAAAAATGCCGTCATGCGTGTTGCGAAAGTGCACTAATTATACATCCAAACGTACTAAGGCAACAGGCGTCACATACCACAAGTAAGTAAGCTGAAATTATGTTATTTTTTCCATTTTATCCTTCAATTTACCAAATATGACGCCATGAAGACGCTGTCGCAGAGAAAGAGACTACCTAGTGTCGTTTGCAATGAGAGTGATAAAGACAAACAGACTGCGAACATAGATTAATGTAACAGATGCGTAATATAGATTAATATAACATAGATTAATGTAACATAGATTAATGTAATAGAAACAGTTTGCACCTTCTGCCTAGTGTTAGTTTCTTTAATCTGTGTCAAACGTGCGGTGATTGGTGTGCCGGGTGAAGGCTGTCTCTTTCTTATGTATTATTTTGATAAAGCTATCTCTTTTACGCTTTCGATGAAGTGTGCGTATTGTAAACAATAAAACAAAATGCGAATGTGTGATGCCGCGATGTTGGAAGCACTTTTTGCGCTTGTAATGTTCGAGCATAACCTATCTATACTTAAAATATCATTGTTGTGACATATATGAATTTTAATATCTAGAGGATATGCTGGTTGTGAGCTATTGTAATTTGCGAAACATATGTAATTCGTTTTTGTTGCGTTTAATGTCAAAAGTCGAGAGTTCAACCAACAGGCAATTTTGGACAAACCTTGCTCGGTAGATTTTTTAATGTCTTCCCATGTATCCCCTGAGAAAACCACTGCAGTGTCATCAGCGTAAGAAAATACTTGTCCATTAATTATATTCATATTACAGAGTTGATTAATATATATTAAAAATAAAGTTGGGCCAAGGACGCTTCCCTGAGGGACTCCAAAAGTTATCTCTGATTCATCGCTAATGTGTGTTCCTATTTTGACCTTCTGTTTACGATTTTGAAGGTAATCTTTAAGTAGCTGTAAGGGGATATCTCTAATACCTATATTTTCTAAAGTGTTTAGCAACGAAGGAATATAAACGGTGTCAAATGCTTTTCTTAGATCTAAGAAAACTGTTAGGCATTTTTGGTTTTTGTCTATGTTATCCACAATTAAAGATGAAAGTGCCGTTACTGCATCTTCTGTGGATAGGCCTTTCCTAAAACCAAACTGGGACGCTGATAATATGTTGAAATTTTGTAGGTAATTTAAGATACGGTTATTGAGTAGTTTTTCTAATATCTTTGAAATAGCGGGTAACACGGAAATGGGCCTGTAGTTGGACGTGTCGTCTCTGTTCCCACTTTTGTATACAGGAGTGATGATGGCTTTTTTAAGCGCATTAGGGAAAATTCCTGTTTTAAAACAGATATTGTTGTGTTATAAAACAGATGATCCCGCTTGCTATTTTTAAAAACCTAGGTGTAATGTTATCCCATCCTGGGGCACTATCCGATTTTAGACTCATTAAGGTTGTATAGACTTCCTGAGGATCCGTTTCTAAAAGCACAAATGAATTCGATACGAGACAGGACGGCTCATTGGCACATTGAAAATGATGTGTATTGTTTGATATTATGTTTTGAGCTAATGATTTTCCAACGTTGGCAAAATAATTATTAACGGCGTTCACAGATTGAAGTGGAGAGTTTTTATATCTAATAGTTCATTATTTTCTGTTTTGTTGGGTTTTCGGTTTGTAATATCATTTATAGTTTTCCATAGAGACTTCGGGCTTTTACTGGCTTTTTTTAATTGCTCTTTGTCGTATGCTCGTTTTAATTTTTTTATAAGGTTATTGCAGTAGTTGCGATATCGTCTATATGTTATTTTAAGTATGACGTTGTCGGGATCAGTGCGTAATTTCATTTGCATATTATTTCTGTTGCGTGTTCACTTGCAGAACAGCGCCATCTATGTAGCTAGTACGTTAAATAGTCTGCAGCGCCGCTTTTGTACAGCTGATAGGTGGCGCTGTGATTAGTTAAGATATGTGGTGAAGAAATATATTAAATTTCACTTTTAAAATAGAAGCGATACAAAACGCACACGGCTCTTTTATTATTTCCTCAAGACACCCCAGCCTCCGCCACGACCCAACATTGCGAATACAACGTAAAATGCCTAAAGTTATCCACGGTTTGATGATACGATTTTTTCTAGGAATTAGAGCAGTAACGCTATTTTCTAGAAGGCATTTTTTTATTTTAGTAATCAGAAGTTTAGTTAATAGATTGGGATCTATGAGTGTCCTTAAGTCAGAATAGAATAGAATAGAATAATTATTTATTGTCAAAACTGTGTACATTGTTATAACATGCCATAAAATAATGAGTATCAACAGTTTGCCCATTTCGGACGTACAATAATATTATGTTAAAATCTGAAAGAATTAAGGAACAGTGATGTAATAATTAAAATAATAATAAAAACAAAGTGAATAATAATAATAATAATAATTTTCCTACGAGAAATATTCATTTAAATCATAAAAACAATTGCATAGCAGCCAGTTCTTAAGTTTCCTTTTAAATTGTGCTCCTTCCAACGACTTAAGACTTTCAGGTAAATTATTGTAAATTTTAATTCCAGTAAAATATGTGCTTTTGTTGAGTATATAGCTAGAAGGACGCACTGTACACAAGTCATACCTATATTGGGATCGTAAATTTCCCTTAGAGTTACATTTCTTAATAAAAATATCTTTGCGTTCTTTGACAAATAGACAAATTTCTAGAATAAATATACACGTCAGGGTTAATATTTTGTGGTGTTTAAAAACGGGTCTAAGAGTGTCTCTATTCCTAACCTTAAAAATAATTCGCAAACATTTTTTTTGATGAATAAATGTGGACATTGACTGAGTTACCCCAGAATATTATACCGTAGGTCAGTACAGGATAAACATAACCATAATATGCTTGTTTAGCAACCTCAATAGATGTTATATTGGTTAGTATTGATATTGCATAACAACTTTTAGCAATTTTTTTATTTATTTTCTCGACATGTAACTTCCAGTTAAGGTTGTTGTCTAGAGTAACCCCCAAAAAGTTAGTACTATGAACTTGTTCGATTATTTTGTTGTCAATAGTTACGTTGAGATTCTGTGGTACCTGTTTATAGTTAACAAATTGTACAAATTTTGTTTTATCTAGATTTACCTTTAAGTTTAAAGATGATAACCAGCTTATAATTATTTTAAGTGTACTATATAATTCATTACTAATGTTCGAGCAGTTTACCTTGTCCTCAGATATAAATACGGTAGCATCGTCAGCGAACATAACACATGAGTGGTTAATTATCAAGGGAAACTCGTTTAAATATACCAAAAATAATAATTACATATACAGAAAGGTTTTCTTCGGTTAATTTCTCTAGTGCTTTTTGGAAGTCCACAACTGTTTTTGTTTTCTTTAAATTAGTTATTGTTTTTATCGTGGATAAATTCAGGAGTATCATAGCATGGTCTGTAATAGTTGTATTTAAAACTAGTATGGTTGCACTAGTTTTACATTTATCTATTTTTAACATAAAATGGTCAAGAAAAGACTTATCTCTTGTATATATGTATATATACAGGGTGATTCGGGAAACGTGAGCAAGATCAACACTACAGATTCAATAGATCATAAGCTACTGCTTCGTGCCACTATTAGTGAAATTAACGTTCATTTATCTTTGTTGTTGAAAACCAAATATTTTAAATTATTTACGAAATTCATGGTCACTCTACAATCAGAACACTTCAGTCGAGTGATACGTGTCGAATTGAATGTCATCCGAGTCCGATTACTTTTGAAATATTGCAACTCACTCAATGTGACAATTTACTTTCTTCGTAATCAAAGTGCTGTCATAACAGTTAGAGGTTTAATCTTTATAAACCAGTTGTTGCATGGTGACCATGATTGTCGAGAATTAAACTTTAACTTAATAAAAATTAAAATACAGGAAAAGGGTACAGGTGTTTCACTTAAATATAATGGTGAACGATTCATTGTCATTTACTAAGTTTGTAGTGTTGGTCCTGCTCACGTCTCCTGAATCTCCCGTATATTTTAATTACATTATTCTTATGATTTTTAACTACTAAATATTTGTGACTTATGAACTAAAACTTAATTCAATGAGTGGACCTCTTTACGAGTATAGGCCTCTCCCAGTTTGCGCCAGTATTCTCGGTTTTGAGCCTCTGTGTGCCAGTTTTTTGGGATTTATTTTTTAATATCGTCGACCCATCTCGACTGTGGCCGACCGCGACTTCGCTTCCCTATTGGCCCCTTCCAGAGAGTAGCAAGTATTGTCCACCTGTCGTCGTTCAGTCGAAAAAAGTAATACTGTACTAATAGTTCATTAATACAAAGGCCGGGACGAAAGGGGTTGCCGGCCGAAGACATGTAGACGGATAGGTCTAAGGCGGGCAACCCTATATTTCCCGCCGAGGTATGTATAGTGCTTTTCGCAAACATACAATGAAATAAACAACAAAAAATCAAAGTTTTATTGTTCATACGCATAGTGGCAGAATGTCATGATGCCTGTGCCATAAATTTATGTGGAATGGAAATTAATAAAGAGGACTTTGCCGGCCTAGGCCTGCAACATTTGTATGAAATTGCATTAACGACCTCTTGTCCTAGCCGCACCTGAAACGTCATACTTCGCAGCCTATTATAAGGAACATAACATCAATATTTCATTCCATGTTTGAGAAAATTAATTGTGTATTAAGCAGTAAGGCTGCTGAAAAAATTCCAAATTTCAAATTAATGGGAAAAAATTTAAAAACCAGATCGAGCAGGATTCGATCCTGCGACATTTGGCATAAGCGGCCAATCACGCTAGCCTCTGAGCTATCGGAACAACCAAGCTCGGGCAAAAATTAATTTAGTATGGGATGGCGCATCGTTACTGCCGATTTCTCAATGTAATTTGAGACGTTGGTGCCGTTAATAGAAGCCTAAGTCTTCTACGGTAGATGTCGCTGTACGCCTCCCTAAGTCGTTGTAAGAGGGGGAACTAGTGAATGATTTCGTGCCCGAGCTTGCTTGTTCCGATAGCTCAGAGCTTAGAGCAGGATTCGAACCTGCGACATCTGGCATACGCGGCCAATCGCTCTAGCCTCTGAGCTATCGGAACAACCAAGCTCGGGCACGAAATCATTCATCTAGTTCCTCCTCTTACAACGACTTAGAGAGGCGTACAGCGACATCTACCGTAGAAGACTTAGGCTTCTATTAACGGCACCAACGTCCCAAATTACATTGAGAAATCGGCAGTAACGATGCGCCATCCCATACTAGTAAATTAATTTTGCCCGCCGAGCTTGGTTGTTCCGATAGCTCAGAGGCTAGAGCGATTGGCCGCATATGCCAGATGTCGCAGGTTCGAATCCTGCTCGGAGCATTTTTTTTTCTTTTTTTCCCCTTCATTTGAAATTTTAATACTGTAATATACTTCATGCCGTGTTTCACAAGTTGCTGTACGGTGACCGCGACGAGCAAAATAAACCATTGCTTGACACGCCCCAATACATGGCATTTCCAATCTTATGTCATAACTAGCTTTTGCCCGCGACTTCGTCCGCGTATAATTCGTTCTCGCCTTAGAATGATTTGTTTTCCCATACAATCTTTCTCAAGCTCAGGTGGACACCAGGAACTTAGGGGTGACATGTTGGAGAAGGAAAGTCACGAATAGATCGGACTGGAGATATTTGCTTGACCAGGCTAGCCTAGTATGTCATAATGTTTAAATTTGTCGACCTGTTTAGCCTAGTTGGTAGTGCCACTGCCTCCGAAGCTAGAGGTCCCGGGTTCTATTCCCGGTAAGGGCATTTGTTTCTGTGGTGAGCAGAGACATTTGTTCCTGAGACTTGGATGTTTTTCTATGTATTTATGTATATATATCTATTAAATATGTCGTCGTCTGGTACCCATAACACAAGCCTTATTGAGCTTACTGTGGGACTAGTTCGATTTGAGTAAAAATTGTCCCAATATATTTTTTTATTTATTTATAAAAAAAAGACAGACAGAGGTGATCAATCATCCACTGGCCATTAAGGTGTCGAGTATTGGGATGTTTACCTTCGATCTAACATTATCAATTAAATAGAAATAAAATATAAAAACTGGCCAAGTGCGAGTAGGACTCGCGCACGAAGGGTTCCGTACCATTTATAAAAACGGCAAAGAGTCCGACTCGCACTTGGCCGGTTATTAATATTTGTTGTTATAGCGGCAACGGAAATACATCATCTGTGAAAATTTCAACTGTCTGACTATCGCGGTTCTTGAGATACGGCCTGGTGAGTGGTGACTGACAGACGGATGGACAGACAGCGAAGTCTTAGTAATAGAGTCCCGTTTTTACCCTAACAAGTAATACTGCAATACCGTGTGTCACAAGTTGCTGTGCGGCAACTGTGAGGAGCACATCATATAAGGTAAATGTATCAATACTTGACACTTCCCAATATATTCATATTCATAATTATCGATATTACATGTCAAGGTTTCCTACTAGAACATTAATAAATTAGTAATTAGCAAAAAGAAATCTACAATAATAAGTTAATGCCTATATAACTAATAATTATTATTCAGTCAGTACATTATCTAAATATCAATAATCACACCATTTTCATAATTTCATCGTAGCTATAAAACGTGTGCACGATAAGCCATTCTTTTAGTTTCCGTTTGAATCTCGTCAGGGAAGGAGCTGTCGTGACGGAGTCTGGCAACTTGTTATACAATACATGGCCCTTTCAATCTTATGTCATATGACAGAGGTGATCAATAGCTGTTATCCATTGGCCATTAAGGTCTCGAGTATTGGGATGTTTAGATCTAACATCATCAATTCATCATCATCATCCTAGCGTTATTCCCAGTACCTACAGTTGCATCCTGAAGGATGCCTGGGGTCCGCTACCTAATCCCAAGAGTTGGAGTAGGCACTAATTTTTACGGAAGCGACTGCCATCTGACCTTCCAACCCGAGGGGGAAACTAGACCTTATTGGGATTAGACTTGTCAAGTGAGTGGGCAACTTGACTGTTAGAAGTTCTCAAGCCGCCCGGAGGCCTCTAACTTGGCTTAACGACTGCTATCAAAGAAAGCAACCGGGATCAACGTCTTAACGTGCCTTCCAAAGCACGAGAGCGCTCAGTTAGTAACCACTCAAAGTGGTCACCCATCCAAGGACTGACCTCGCCCGACATTGCTTAACCTCGCATACCGCACGCGGTACGCGGGCGCCGCTGGGCCACGAACGCTCCATCTAACATTATCAATTAAATAGAAATAAACAAAATTACGGCTACATACCATCATCATCATCATGACAGCCGAAAGACGTCCACTGCTGGACATAGGCCTCCCCTAAAGACTTCCATAATGACCGGTCCTGCGCCACCCGCATCCAGCGGACACCCGCGACCCTTACCAGGTCATCAGTCCACCGTGGGCTTGCCAACGCTACGCCTTCTGGTACGTGGTCACCGCTCAAGAACCTTTCCGCCCCAACGGCCATCGGTTCTACGTGCTATGTGCCCCGCCCACTGCCACTTAAGTTTAGCGATTCGAAGGGCTATATCGGTCACCTTGGTTCTGCTTTACATACGCCTGAACATTATCCTAAACAATGCTCCATTAGCAGTAATTCTGTGTCTGGCTTGTTTCGCACCATCATTCATGCCTCCGCACCGTCCGATACATTCTGCAAGTAACATAAATTTAACTTAACACTTCCTGACCGCATACCGGAGACAATTACAGTAGGTTTAACCTGACCAACATAATATTACTAGTGGTGCCATGAGCAGCACGGCTAGCACAAGACGGCGCGCGAGCTATATCGCGCGCGAGATAGAATATCCGTCTTTTTCCGTTTGTACTCATTTTCAGACAACTTTTTTCGAATATCTTCCATGTACAGACTTTCGACCCTCTTCTAAGTGCACATCTAAGATGCTCCAACTGTCTATGCTGACGATTGGGCTGCCCAGCTCAAGTGATCTCTTATATCAAACAGTTTTTATGGTGTGAAGAGTCAACAATTACGTAAAAAATAACGCACGACAAAATTAAATGGTACACCGACGATACCAAGTGTGCATTGAAACAGCTGTTTTTGTATTTAAGCATATAAATAAAAACAATGCCAAAGTATCGCAAATGCATTTTGATGTACACGCAAAGTAGAACTAATTGCGAAAAGGTTGTGCTCAAAAATAGCGTCAACAATCAGAAGGAATTGATACTTCGGTTTTGACATAATGAATCGTCAACTTGTTTACAATTCTGCTATGCTTTAAGTTAAATTTCTTGACACGCTGTTATACTCCTTTCCATTGGCTGAAACTTAAATCGTAGAATGGGGTATGAGGATTATACCACCCCGTTTCATAGACCTTACTTGCATCCCCGATTTAATATCCCTTTGATGGAAGATCATCGGGACAAAAAGTACACTTATAATATATATAAGTGAATGCAGATTATATACTATTAGCATACAAATCATCTTAATCTGTTAAGCCGTTTTTGCGTGATTCAGTGACAAACATCTAAACTTTCGCATTTATAATATTAAGTAGTGGGATTATGGTATAAAGTGAGTGCACATGAACGGCAAAAGTGACATTGTAATTGCATGTTTTTATATAGGATTACAAAGTTATATATGTAGTTTTTGAATCTAGAAAACGGAACTGAAATTTGGGTTTAGAGTCACAGTTACTTAATGGAATAAATCATAATATTGTTCAAAATTTGAAGAGACCGTGGTGGCTGGCGCACACACTGGGCAGCGCCGCGACGCAGCGCTTGCGTTTACTTTTTTATTCAGTTTCTTTCTTAAGATTTCACAAATTTTGAATGAGGATGTTTTTCCTTTGTCGTCAAGTCTATCTATCTATCTCATACAAAATTCAACCCCTCTTTTTACCCCCTTTTAACCTTAATATGCACATTTTTTATAGCCGGGTATTTACTTGACAGATTAATAATTTTTCATCAAAATTCGTTCAGCCGTTTTCACGTGATGCGTGTTCATATAAACAGACAAACAGACAAAAATTCTAAAAACTGTAGGAACGCGTTCTGTTATCGATTCTATGTATCCCCAGACAACTTTTTTTCGAATATCTTCCGTGTACAGACTTTCGACGCTCTTCAGCTTTATTAAATGTATAGATAAATTGTCGTGGATAAGACGCCCGTCACTCTGTGAATGTCTTATCCACGACGATAAGTGAAAAAAATTGATTCCCGTTTAATACATTATTTATGCATTTAGCTCTGACATTTGTTCCGTATATTGGATTTTTTCTATGTATTTATCTATGTAAGTATGTATCTATATCGTCGTCTAAAACCCATAGTACAAGTTTTGCTTAGTTTGGGACTATGTCGATTTGTGTAATATTGTCCCCCCATATTTGTTTATTCTAATACTTTTCCTTATTTCAATTTGTATAATAAACTTCCTCGTTTTGATGGTCGTTTTGAATATTTGATCCATAGAACTGTAAATAGATTTAAAGTTTAAAGAAAGAATAATTTAAAGCGGACCTACTGACTTTTTTCCGTTGCCGCCTAACTTATCGCCATTGGAACTTTGCTAACTTAATACTAACTTTGTACATATTTAATGCAACCTATTTTTATTATGTGTCGATAATACACGCCTGGGAAATACTTTTTAGAAGAAAAGCTCGAGTAATAACTTGGAGAAAGCTACTAAATGTGGGCGTGAATATTCCTTTATGAATTATTTGGCTGTATTTTTTTATAACTCCGACGGTGGCATAAAAGCATACGACCTGTCGGATGGTAAACAGGCACCGTAGCTTATGGACACTTGCGTCTCCAGCACAATATCAAGCACACTGCCTGCGGTCTTTTGTCCCTCACTCTTAAAAAAGTTGCTTCATCACGAGCTCTGCTGACTTGCAGCAGTCCCCCCTTAAACATTGTCGCCCCTCTCGACTAACAGACCCCCCCCCCACCCTTGAACAAAATCCTGGGTCCCTGGACTCTTTAAATCATCACGGTATTGTCATAGTATGCCCAACGTATAGATGCAACGTATGCATTCATGGCCTATGGATGGTTGCAATAGAATTCACATAGACTTTGTTGGCCCCTTACCAATTTGCTTTGAACATTTCGAGCGATATTCGACCTTACTGACGTGAGTGACTGAAAATATAATGCCGTTTCACTATATTTTAATTTGCTTTGATTTCCTTTGTTTCCTCTGCACCCTGAAAATACCTACAAAAGAAAACTTTTCTTCATTGATATCAAAATAATATGACTTAGTTTAAGATATTACGCCATCTAGTTTTTATTATTGTCAACCATATATGAGCAACAGTCACTTTAATAAATATCGTTACTTGACAACCAATCCGTGTTTTGTAGAAAATACTGGCAATATTTTCACAATAAAACGTACGAAATCTAATTTGAAATCCAAACATAATCTACAATGCAGTTCACATGGAATTGAGTAGAAGTGAAATAACAGCCCCTGAATGGGCCGGGGACGGGCAAAGCCTCTGAAATTGAATTTCATTCGAGTAAGCGTGTGTAAGCGTGAGAGCCTTAAGATTGCGGCGTTAGTGGCGTTAGTAATGCGATTACGGTTAATTAATAATACGTTTTCATCATATTAAATACTAAAGTACAGACCTTAACTCAAACTCTAACACCTTTACCTACTGTTTTTTGAATTTCTACTTATGGTCCTTTCGGTATCAATTTTTCATTTTTTGTGCTTTATAAATTTTTATTTAAAAGAATATTTTCGGATGAAGGAAAACATCATGCTACCCAACGAACGAAAGGTTCTTTGCAAGATTCTGGGCCCGAAAAAATGTCCGAATGGGAGCTGGAAAGTCCTGAAGAATGAAGATCTGATGGCACAACCTAATGACATCGGGATAAAATCTCACAGACTCCGCTGGCTTGGCCACCTTGAAAGGATGTGTGAAGATCGCAAAGAGAAGAGAGCATACGGTGATCGTCCGAACGGATGGTCGACGTCTTATCCGACGGCCGAAGTATCGCTGAAGCGACATGATCCAGGAGGATCTGCGCGAACTCCAAATCAGCGATTGGCAATAGTTAGCGCAGAGCCAAGAAAAGTAGCACACTCTCGTGACGGAGGCCACGAATGACTTTGGCGGTCTAACCCCAACAAGGTCAGATTGCGGATCCTGAGCTCCTTTAGGATAAAACCGGCAAAAAACGTTAGTAAAATCCGACTTAGTTACGCATGTTCATAATGAATTTTGGTTAGTAACAAGTGAAGTTAGTAATATGATAAAAGAACTGGCCAAGATCGCAGGTCAGTGACTAGTTGGTCGGACGATATTTGACAGCAGACTCAGAAATGCTTTTTTTCAGCAGCCAATTGAATGTCCCACTGCTGGGCAAAGGCGCCATGACGTCAATGTGTGCGTGACTACTGAGTGCTTCTTCCATCCAATTGCTAACAAATGTCACCATCAAAAGGTCCCGACATCTCCGTCTAGGCCTGCCTCGTCTGCGTCGCCCTTCATGTAGCACCTACATGGTAAAGGTAATTAATAGTAAATTATATTAAAATGGAAACCTTACGTCAGGTTCTTTTTACTTCAAGTAATACAAGTAATACTTACATATATACTGACTAGCTTATTCCCGCGACTCCGTCCGCGTGCAACTCGTAATATATCGTCGGCTAATAGTGTAAACCTGCTACCGTCATATAATGGAATATTATAGGAGAGGCAAAAAACATGATTGAAATTAAAATATTAAACCCCGAAAAACGGGGAAAATATCATTGGGTTATTTTTTCCCCTGATTGCAAAATAAAAAAAAGGTAAAACGTTTTGTTTATCTATTTTACGACGACTTTTCTAACTTAACTGTATTTTGCAATCAAATAAAGTTTTAAATTATGGATTGAGCAGTGTGTCGAGAAAAAGAAAGTAAATAGATCTTTATGTAAATCAAAAAGTATTTACTTAATGTACAAAGAAACTTCTGGAAAGAAACTAAATAAAATCTTTTGAAATAAATAAATATACATATATATTGGGTGTTGAGCAAAAATATTCATCATCATCATTCAGCCGAAGGACATCCACTGCTGGACGTAGGCCGCCCCCACAGAGTGCCACAATGCCCGGTCCTGCACCACCCGCACTCAGCGACTTTCACCAGGTCAACAGTCCATCTTGTGTGGGGCCTACCCACGCTGCGCCTTCCGGTAAGTCCGGTAGACTCAAACTATATCTATACCAAATTTCATCTAAATCGGTTAAGCGGTTTAAGCGTGAAGAGGTAACAGACAGACAGACAGACGGGTGACTTCCGCATTTATAATATTAGTATGGATGGATATGGATGGATTACAACCACAGAATTAGGAATGACTAAGATTTAGATGAGACTAGCGCAGAACCAGACAAACCAGCGTAAATATAAAATATTGCTTGCTTGCTTATGATACCCACTCAAGCTCCACGCTACGCTCTTGATCACACTACGCTACCCGCTCCCGCTACGCTCAAGACTCGCTACCCGCTCTTTTTACGCTCATAACCATACTACACTACCCGCTCCCGCTACGCTCATGACCACACTACGCTGCCGTGTGACGTGTACCCAAGACATGCACTTGCTTGTTGCATCGGCTTAATTCTGGCAGGCGAGATGGATGTGATAACGAATCGAGAACGCTGGCACAGCAGACGAGAGATTCTAACGTAAGATCTAGTAATAATAGCCACAATTCAATTCTATTAACAAAATCGTAATGTCTTTCGATTTTTGTCTGTTGAAGCATAGTGCCGGCAATGCACTTGGGATGATTTTCAACCAAAATGAAAAATTGAAAAATTTACCATCTCGGGCGGGATTTGTACCGTCATGGGTCCAGAGGTCGTCCTCTGGAATCCGCCCATCGCTCATACCAACTGAGCTACCGTGGGTATCGCTGAGCCAACGAATCTCTCAATCAGTTTACTCTTCAAATTAAGCTTTGCCTTTCTGTCTTAATTGTGCCTTCATGTTTACCATTAGTCTGGCGTTAGATAAACTTATTGGCCACTAGATGGTATAATAAAAATAATAATCGTAAGGCATTTATTTTCGAACCGTGAGATCTTCGAGAAGACAAGTACGGTTGCCAGTTTTGTTGCACTTTTAGCACCACCCAGGGGTCACGTGTAGGGTAACGGTGGGTACTCCCTACGAACGTGGTGTAAGTCCGACCCCCCTTTGTCAAGTGAGTGGGCAACTTGACTGTTAGAAGTTCAAAGCCGCCCGAAGGCCTCTAACTTGGCTTAACGACTGCTGTCATAGTCAACAGCCGGGATCAACGGATTAACGTGCCTTCCAAAGCACGGGAGTGCTCAGTTAGTTTAGTAACCACTCAAAGCGGTCACCCATCCAAGAACTTACCTGCGCCCACATTGCTTAACCTCGTTTACCGCACGCGGTTCGCGGGTGCCGCTGGGCCACGAACGCTCCTACTAGATGTTATAAAAAAGATTATATAGAAACGTGAAGCTCTAAAGAAATCTTCAAAAGATTAAAAATAAAATAAAACCTAACTCTAATTCTCTAAACTTGAAATATGACATCCCTTCATAATTAGACAAACCACTGAAGTAGGACGCAAGGGTGCGCGCACACTGAATTCTTTACGAGGGCCGTAAATGTGGCAATCGTAAATTTGCCCGTCACCCAGCGACCGTAGGGTCGACCCTTGAAATGGATATTAGTGGCCCGTACCATGGTTCAGTTGAATTCATTCGGATGCCGTTGAGATTAACGAATACCAATATACAAATGCAAAGTATGTTAAGAGTGCGCAGTACGTTCGGTTCTCCATACAAACGTATTTACGCTCTCATTTTAAAACGCCATGCTAGAATAACGTGAAACTTTGTATACACAATGGGATTCGGCATATCTAGGTCGAAAATTAGTTTCTATCGCTTGAAATTATAATGGAGAAAAAATACAGCGATTATTGAGGTTTTCATACAAGCCGTTCAATTTATTCGGATGACATTCGAGTTTATGAACACTGAACGAAAAAATCAAAAGGACTGACTAGTGACTTTATCATGTCACTTAAAATAATAAGCCCACAATAGCCAACTTCATTCTATACAAAGGCCTCTTTACCAATCAATTCTTATTGCATTTTTACCCGACTGCGCCAGAAGGAGGGTTATGTTTTTCGAGAGTATATATGTATGTATAGCCTGGAGTCAATTATCATGACGGGAAAAGTTGAGGGCCGGAGGTCCCGGGGCAGACCACCCGCTAGATGGAGCACTCAAATCACTGCACCCTTGCAACTACATCTGCACGAGGCCATGCATAAGGCGGGTGGTAGGAGCCTATGGAGAAGTCTGGTCAGCAATTTTTATTTATTTATTTATTTAGAAAACCAACAGCGATACAGGAAGTATAACTTAAATGCTAATTAAATGATAGTACGGCCAATTACAGGTTTCCCTTGTTAACTTGTGTTGTATAAAAGACAAACGAACGGACTACAATATTGTACTGAAACTGATTGGTATATTACATTTTCAGTATGAAATAAATAGTTAATTAAATGTGAATACTAATAAAATATAGTTCTTCTATTGAAGAACTATACTAAGTATGCTTCAACATTCAAGAATGGTAGAATAACAATAATACCTATTAAGTGGAGCGAACCTGCTTATTTTTAATTGTGTTAATAATTCCACGCTTAAAGGATGCTTTGGTGTGTCTAAAAAGGTCTATACTAGAAAACTCTGTGTTATAGGATTTAGCAATGCGTGCAAGCACGTTATTTTTAGCATAGTTGGTTCCATATCGGGGCACTTGAAACATTGGAGAGTGACGAGTGCGACGCAGAGGAGTGTTGAGTGACAACTGCGAAACTAGTTCGGGGCAATCCAGGTGTCCATTAAGAATATCGTATAACAAGCACATATCCAGAACCTTACGTCTGTCAGCTAGTGGTAACAAGTTATGCATGTGGCAATTGTTTTCATACGATGTCGGAGGTATACGAAGACGGAAGTTGAGGTTAGCAATAAAAGGACATGAGGTCACGATCCTCAGCATTGAGGGAAAGACTGATGGTGGTTGTGGTATGTATAATTGATTGGCACGCTCCGCAGCCTGAACTGCTTGATGGATTTTGTGTGTCGTTAGATTTGTATTTACTGTGAGAGTGTCACTGTGACTATCATTATAAAAAAATGGCGTATTTTTGGCGCCAAATTACACAAAAACGCAGTCGGGTTTTTTATTTAATTAGGATTGTGACCTATGTTTAACGCATAAGCGCCATCTATAGCGACGAGGCTAAACAGGTGTTTAGCCTAGTTGGTAGTGATCCTGCCTCCGAAGCTAGAGGCCCCGGGTTCAAATCCCGGCCAGGGCATTTATTTGTGCATCTTTCACGGATATTTGTTCTTGGGTCTTGGATGTTTACTATGTATTTAAGTATGTATTTATCTATATAAGTATGTATATCGTCGTCTAGTACCCATAGTACAAGCTTTGCTTAGTTTGGGACTAGGTCGATATGTGTAAGATTGACCCCCAATATTTATTTATTTACTATAGGAAATTTTTGCATTGATTTCCTAGATCCCTGGCTATGTGCCCTACCTTCCTCATTTTCTCAGAGAATGAAATGAAGAGTAGAAGTTTATACCGGTTTCTGGGTTGAAAAGACAAAATGGCTTCACCTCCAGCAGTTCCAGCACAGAAAAGACTCAACTAATATCATTCGTTGAAATAACCCAGACATTTATTCAGGGCAGTTTAGCAAGTAACTTGATAAAGAGAATATATTAACCTGAAATGTAGCTTTCATTTCAAAACACGTTTATTCATATTATAATTAAGAACACTAACTACGAATATTCTCCTGAGAATAGGTTCAAACGAAATTATGATTCCATTATCTTGACGAATAAAATATTAATAAAGGTATTTATATCAAAGAAACTCGTTTCAAGCTTCGGCGACCTAAATAACCAACTAATGTAAAACCAACATATTAAAATTCATTGGAACTTTCAAATAATTTTTGGGCTATTGAAACTATAATAACGTTTGTTTCTAGTTGTTTGGAATTATTAAAATATTCAGTTAGGCAATTTGAACTTTTAATAATACCTAGAATATCTGAGAATAGCGGTAAAACTATGTCATACATCACACTGCTCAATGAAATTGAGTTTTTTTCTTTGATTGTTACCAAAGTCCGGAATTTTTGCATGTTTAGTTATAATAGTGGTATTTTTTCAATTTTTGGTATATAAATGTGCGAAACCATTGCAAAATTACTGTTTTGATCGAAATCCAGAGTAAAAAAACCTTTTCAACTGTTCTCACTTTATCTGTACACAGCCGTGGTTGTCGTTGCGACAAAAGCGAAAAAGTTAAGTGTTTTTCCTTTACTTTTGTAAGTTATTTTGTAGTTTCTCAATGAAGGCAGTGTTATATTTCCTTTACGTACATTTTTTTTTTAAGTTTGGCGTACGTAAGTACATTTTTTACTCGTAGTACGGACCAAGGCTAAAGAAAAGCATGTACAGGACGCGGTTACACATCTAAAATTCCAATTTAGTACCTTTGATTGGGAAGAGTGAGTCTGGAGCCGGTTAGGGTAGACTTACTTTTAGCGCCTGAACGTTTCTGCGCAGCAATGTTCCGTTTTGATTAAATTGTTGCTTAGTAAATGTAGGGGCTGATGTTTTACGCATCTCGATAGGTAAGGAAAATACATACATATAATCACGCCCGTTTCCCAGAGGGGTAGGCAGAGATCATGGATTTCCGCTGCTACGATCCTGACACACAACTTTCGCTTCATGAACTTTCATAACATTCTTCATGCATGCGCGCCGATTTAGGGTACTCTTGACCTGGCATTTCTGCAGAATGTCTCCGATTTGGTCGGAGTACGTTCGCCGAGGTCTTCCCCTTCCAACTTTTCCATCCACTCTTCCTTCATACACTCGTTTTGTCAATCGTCTTTCATCCATCCTCTCTACATGTCGAAACCATTTTAGCATACCTTTCTCAATTTTCCTCACTATATTTTCATTCACTCCACACCTTCGTAAGGAAAATGTACAGGAAAACGCAATTTTGAGTAAAATCCTGATGTGATATTAACATATACTAATTATGTACATTGTACACAACATAATTAGTTGATAGTTAAGAGTCCGCAGGATGCTCAGTTCTCCATACAAACGTAGTTTCACTCTCATTTTAAACGCCATGCTGGAATAAAATGAAACTTTGTATACACAATGGGATCCGGCATATCTAGGTCGGAAATTAATTTCTGTTGCTTGAAATTATAATGGAGAAAAATGCAGCGATTAGAACGAAACTACGTTTGTATGGAGAATCAAGTTGAGCCGAGCGTGCGCGGTTCCCTTAACTAAAAATAATGATGATATCCAAAATACTGAAAGAAACACGAGATCTGAATTCAATTCCTCAACTAGTCTCGCCATCTCATATAGCATTCTATGACGTCGTATATATGGTTTTCAACACGGTAGGTTTACTACAGTAAGTCTTTGTTGTACACATAAGATATTTTTTATTTTGTCAACATAACAAACGTGCTGTGGATACAAGTCGAGCAAACACAAATGTAACACACTTGTCTAGTTTCGAAGCAAATGACAACATTTTAATTTTTTAAGTAGTATGAAATCTTAACTCATTTCGTTAATTTGGGAACAAGAAACCCCAAAAAAATTTTTTTTATATTTTTATAGACATTAGTTTTCTCAATATTCACGAAAATGTGAAGAAAGCCCATGTCGTAGTAATGACGTCATTACTATGAAATTGTGACAGTCACAGCGGACAAAAAGAACAGCAGCTCACTTTCTTTAGTAAAATTGTCTTAGTAACAGTGCTTCTGTATGATTTGTTACACTGTGACGCCTTACTTGTCACTTACTCTCTTTTAGAATGAGGAACTTTTGAAATTGATTTATTTATATGAAATGGGGATATTTTCGAGAATTAAAAAATGTGGTTTTACTTAACATTTTATCCTCTATTGGATTTCATCGGAAAAAAGCCTGCTTAATAAAATGAAATGTTGTCAATTCAGACTACGTTCTGAAACCAAATAAAATAAACTGCCCAAAAAGGAGTGTAATGTTTTAGGGTTCATTATGTGTGTGAGATTCTTTATTTCTCCAGTAAAGAACAATCTAGTCAACGCCAAACGCAAAAATATAATATTTTAAACCGAGCGAGTGACTAAATTTTCCTGTATTTGTATTATTATACTGAACGGCACACATGTTTTTCTTTAATTTTAGGGTTCCGTACCCAAAGGGTAAAAATGGGACCCTGTTACTAAGATTCACTGTCTGTCACCAGGCTGTATCTCAAGAACCGCGATGGACCGTTTTGAAATTTTCACAGATGATGTATTTCTGTTGCTGCTATAATGCCAGTCGGACGCCTTTTATAGATAGTGCTACAGAACCCTTCGTGCGCGAGTCTGACTCGCACTTGGCCAGTTTTAAGTATTATTTTAGGTTGTGTATTATCAAATTAGTAGTTCAACTTTTAGAACTAGATTAAGATAAAATTCGTACCTGGATATTCCCTTTGATCGTAGATGAACGGCATATGCCTTGACAAGGGCTACGGATATACAGGGTGATTTTGGGGTCGTGATCCGGAATGATTGTACATGGTCAAGAATTCAAAGTAGACAACATCACAGTTGGTATGACGGTTTATAACACAAATAATTCTCTTTTTCTTCAAATTCTAATGGGAAATAATACTTTTTCATACAACTTGGTCACCCTACCCCACTGTCAACTCTCCATACTATCCGTCAAAGAGAGAAGGGTAACCATGTTTTTTCGAGATTTTATATTTTTGTCATCAAAATAAATTAAAAACGTAATACGTTTGTTTCGTGTCACTACAACTTTTTTGAAAAGGCTAACCGATACCAAGTCGTAAAACTTATTCTTGATCCACGACCCCGAAATCATCCTGTATTTCTACTGTGACAGATGCGGAATGAATTACACTCTTCGTACTAACGAACTTGCAGCGAAAAACGAATACAGCGCAACAGACACCGGTACAGTCGGGCACAGATGTTTTTATAACACACATAGACAATTGAAAGTAAGTACACAGCAAATATTATCTTAAAGTCATAGGTAGTGTATCTCTCAAAACAATTATCATTGAATTCAAATTGGCATTGTTGTGGAAACAATCCCTTATCCCTTGAAGGGATAAGCTCGCCTTTGTACGTCTACTTTTTGTTGTAAATCGTTTTGTCGTGTTTAATGTACAATAAAATAATACATACATACATACAATCATCATCATCAGCCTTTATACGTTATACTGCTGGACATACGAGTAGGCCTAATTTCATAGATTATAGGGAACGAAGAGAGGGTCAAAGACAATACTGGCTTGGCTTCTCTTCGTTCCCTGTATGTTTACTGTATAGTAAACTTATCATACAGTATACCGGTTTATCATCATATGTAGCCTCGCTCTGCATTTTCTACCGCATGTATTACGGGGAGTGCTCCGAGGAATTGTTCGGATTAATCCCTGCCGCTTCCTTCCGCCATCGCCCAACGCGACAAAATATCCATTCTCACCACTTAGATGGTTGGCAGTCCTCAACTGTGCGTTTCTCCAGAAATTTCTTGCCTCGCACAGCTAAACTGTGGAATGAACTGTCGCCTGCGGTATTTCCGGACCGATTCAACCTTCAAACCTTCAAGAAAAGAGCGTACTCCCATCTTAAAGGCCGGCAACGCACTTACAACCCCTCTGGTGTTACGAGTGTCCATGGGCGGCGCTAATCGCTTACCATCAGGCGATTCGTCTGTCCGTTCGCCACCTATGTCGTAAAAAAAAAAACAGCCGAAAGCCTCTCCCAAGGATCTCCACAATTAATGGTCTTGCGCCACCCTTATCTAACGGCTTCCGACACGCCATTGGCAGGTTTCAGCTTGTCTCAAGTGGCAGTGGGCGTGGCAAATCTTTGGAACATCGAAACTGTCACGGCGGAAGGTTCAACTACACATGTTTGCTTGATTGGCTGTTTGCACCAAGTCCAGTCCAATCGACTTTGAAACTGTATGTACCACAGAAAACCACAGGTACAATAAAATAAAATAAAAATAGTCTTTATTATTGAAGCCTTTAAAACAACTGCGAGGCAAACGAGCAGACGAATCGCCTGAAGGTAAGCGATTAGCGACGCCCATGGATACTCGCAATACCAGAGGAGTTGTAAGTGCGTTGCTGGCCTTTAAGATGCATTTTTAACTTAAAACTAATGCTATCTTATATCGACTACTTTTCTTAGCGACATAGGCCTCCAGAGCCTTCCACTCCGTGCGGTTCCTTGCCTCTCGTAATCACGCTCCTCCAGCAGTCTGCTTTAGGTCATCTGACCATCTTATTTATTTAGTCGTATGGCATTATTACACGAGTCAACACATCTACGAGTTTACAAATCAATATCTAGGTTCATCACCTAAAGGGCTGCGTTTCCACTTAATGATATTAAGTCCAGAGAATCTCCAGTGTACTTCCGTTTTGGGCACTCGTGGATAATGTGATGAATGGACTGCACAGGGGCCCCGCAGTCACACTGATGTGAAAAGGCTCGCCACCCACACCTAATGAATTCGCCACATCGGCTGTGTTCAGTGCGAAGTCTGTTCAGTTGGCACCACTCTTGTCTTGGAGCCGAGAAGCCCTTGGGTTTTTGGGAAGGGTTATAGCTAGCAAGGACTCCCTTTGGTAACTTGGTAATCCATTCGTCTTTCCATTTTTCTTTGATGTGAAAATTGTCCGGCATCAATTCCTTTGCCGTGATCTGACCATCTAAGGTTAGGTCTTCCCCTTTTTCTTTGAAATCCTCTTGGTTACCACTCTACTATATCTTTTGTCCATTTATCTATCTAAACTTGAACGCCCTTCTTAACAACTGAGTTTCTGTGTAATGCCATGCCAAAATCTAATTGGTGATACATAATACAAAAATGTGAATCTGACCAGGGGGGAAACGTTTATTTACAAAACAATAGGAATCAAGTAAAATATAACTAAACTAACTATAAACTAAAATAAAACAAAACTAAATAATTACAAATAAAAGACAGGCACCAGGTCTGTTCCGTGTGGCAAGGTGCCCAGAAGGCTGGCGGCATTGCCACGCTGGATGGCAATGGAGATCCGTTGGGCGAGATAGGCGCCAGCCCTCAGGTCACCAGTTGCCTCCACGAGCCGCTTTGCGAGCTCGCTGAAAAAATTATGTGCTCCGGGCCCCCACGGGCCAAGCGTTTCAACCCCAAACGGCTCAAACATGCAGCCAGTATCAATGACTGCATATTTGCGCCGCTTGAGGTTTTCCGCTGTGTTAGCAGCAGCCCCAGCCCTAATTG
The DNA here is from genome assembly GCA_905163555.1 of Notocelia uddmanniana. Taxonomy (NCBI): domain Eukaryota; kingdom Metazoa; phylum Arthropoda; class Insecta; order Lepidoptera; family Tortricidae; genus Notocelia; species Notocelia uddmanniana. The sequence continues at coordinate 2,490,624 of LR991074.1, read as the reverse complement.
AAGTCCCTGAAAGATGGGACGGTGCAAGGGTATCCACACATGTGGCATCCCATACTAGGGGTCGTCCCAACTTCCAGGGAACGAGTGTCATGCCATCAGATCTTTTGCCGAGACCTGATGGTTCTAAAACCGCTGGTACTCCAGCAGTGACAAGGGCTCGGCGCAAAATGTCATTAAGACTGGCATGTCGCGATGTGCGGCCGGCACTTCTTGTACAAGACAAGCCGTGGAAGCCGAAACGGGTGACGTTGGCGCCGCAATGACATTGGTGCGGAACCACACATTGATTTTGAACAACTTTTACTATGGGTCAACTTTGTCCGAGTCAAAAAAAATAACCATTTCATACAGTTTGCTCTGTCGATTGAAGTTCTATATCCTTAGAAAATCAGTTGTTTTTTGTATGCTTAAATTTTTTAACTCATAGAATAAATTTTATTTGTAAAACACGGGTGGTGGTAATGGTAACATTCAGGTCTTAAATAAAATAGTAATATAGATCTCCGTGTTTTGCCTATTGGCGTACAAATGTTATTTAAAATTAATTATTACAATGCCAAGAAACAAATTATTACAATAAACATTCAATTATTAAATTATCAATATCATTAAAATCATCATACATCAAATATTCAAACTAAGTAAATGTAAATTTATAATGTGTCATCGTCACTAGTCATTGGTCACGAGCAATTAAATTGTTAAATCAATCCTATGACACCAAATTGGTCCAAGAAATAATAAATTGATTTTATAGTTTCAAATTAGTACAATGTGAAAAATCATCTTGTAATATTCTTTATTGTAGACATTCAACTCTGATAGATAAACTGTATATTATAAAATAATTTAAATTAAAACCTTACAAATCTAAAAACCTAAGTCTAAAATTGGCCCCTGTGGCATGGTGCCGAGGATGCTGGCAGCATTTCCTCGCTGGATCGCAATACTTATGCGTTGGGCGAGGAAGCTGCCAGCTCTTTTGTCCCCGGTTAAATTTTATAGTTTTAAACATCATCTAAAAATTCATTTATCGAATAACAACATTTGGTTATTAAATAAGAATTTAAATCCTTCCTGAATTTGCTAAGTTGAAGTGCCTTTATGTAGTTTTAATATTTGGAGCCATTCCTAGTATGCTTTTGCGCACGAAGGCTGTTTTAAATATGTTCACTGTCACAGATGTTATTTTGATATTGTAAACGTACAGGAAGTTTGCTGTGTTTCATAGCTTCTGCGGCTGACTGTACAGGGTACAGTCGGTGCAAACACAGCAAAACAAGCAAACACGAGTGTGAATAAACTATCCGCTGCGGCGATGGTTGTGACCGAACGTCGACACATGGAGTGGTTTTCGCTGTCGTGTGTGATCAATGTTGTACCCAGTTGTATCTTAATTAAGGTAAAGTTGACGGTTTCTCGTAGAACCGATGGCCGTTGGGGCGGAAAGGTTCTCGAGTGGCGACCACGTACCGGAAGGCGTAGCGTGGGCAGGCCCCCCACACGGTGGACTGATGACCTGGTGAAGGTCGCGGGTGTCCGCTGGATGCGGGTGGCGCAGGACCGGTCACTGTGGAAGTCTTTGGGGGAGGCCTATGTCCAGCAGTGGACGTCTTTCGGCTGACATGATGATGATGATGATGACGGTTTCTGCGTACCATCAGGCAGGCTGTAAGCTTGTTTGCCACAGCCGTTGTATAAAAAAGAGAAACGTGACGGAAGAAGATAAGGAAAGCTGACCTCACTGTCATGTGTGATATATAGCTCTGAAAGAAGTGTTTTTGCAACTGAAACCCAAACCCAAAACGACGTAGGTGTGGAATAACCTAGGGCGAAAGTCCATTACTGGTTGGTTTAATTGCGTTAAAAATAATTATATTATTTTATCTCAACGTTTTGTTATTAAATTCCGTTTAATTTATGTGTCAATGTCGTGGAACTTAAAAAAAAAAATTAAATACAAATTATCGGCAAGACTTCTTGACTGAAATAAATGTACGTTTTTATTTAAGAATATACATTATGGTTTATGGTTGAATTGTGTTTTAAAGTCGTTCACAAAATCTGATTTACTCCACTTGTATCCTGCCTCTTAAATAACGAACACATGAATAATGTCGACAAGACACATGGCTTCCGCATCGCTTTACTACACCAGGGGGAATCGGAATAGTGCTTTGGGATGCATTGCTGTCAAAAGAAAAACATTTTCACATAGTTTGAACAGCAGCATTGAGATTTTTTTTTTATGATAGACTGACCAGCGATTGGCCTTAGTCTCACCTGATGGAAAGCGATGACAACGCCTAAGATGTTGCTCACTGTTTCAGTAATAGCCTATTCACTCTTGTCTTGAAGAGACCCAGATTGTATGTATCAGGAAATACAGACGGCGGCAGTAAATTCCAGTCCTTAGGTGTTCGCATTCAGAAAGAAGAAGCAAATCGCTAAAAATTAATCATCCAATCAAAGCTCCGCATTATTTCTATCCTCGTATTTTTTAAATAGCGGTAGGTAGTGATATCTGCCGGATGCACTATACCAAGTACAAACTAAGAGTAGTCCAAATATTTTAAAGTGGCAACGTCCACTTAACGGAATTATAATTTCCAATCGAAAATGAAAAATTGAAAAAATTGATCACCCCGGGCGGGATTTGAACCCGCGACCTCTGATGGACGGATTCCACAGGTCGCGGGTTCAAAACCCGCCCAGGGTGATCAATTTTTCAATTTTTCATTTTCGATTGGAAATTAAGAGTAGTGTTTCCAACCCAGGCATGATTTTTTCGATTTCGTATAAACTCTTGCCATTTGTTTTAATCAGTATGGTATATCTTTGGTTTTTAACGCATCTTTACTTAGTTTGTACTTGATGAAGTACATTAGGCAGTTATTTATGTTATGCAGTTAAAGTGTCAGGTTTGAAGTACTATCGCCAATTTTTACTTGTATAATGTGACCGTCATTTTACTAACATTGTATAAATCGGTTTAGCGGTTTAAGCCTGAAGAGGTAACAGACAGACAGATAGACAGAGTTACTTTCGCATTTATAATATTAGTATGTATAATAGTTAATCGTATCCTGGATTATTCTGCTGTCGTAGATAAAATATTGAATGCAACTTTGCAAAACGAGGTCTTAAAATTGTCAAGTCCTTAATAACAAAACGCGCTATGTTCGTTGTGTTACAGCGACTCTTGAATTTGAAAACCCTTATTATGTAAATGTTGCATAAAAAACTGTACCATACATAGTTTCCCTATTCTTAGTTTGAACCTTGTTGCATAGGACATTAGGGTGACATTCGTTTGATTAAGGAAAGAATGGAACAAAAGAAACGCTACTTTATTTCGTGTTTGAAAGGTTGGAATTTAATTGAAACAGAGTGTACATCGTAATGCACATTGGGCCTTACGAGGTCATACATAAAATACTATATGTGTTAATACTACATAATGTGCTTTGACTTCTTAAGTGACACACATGAATAATCGGCCTCTTTAATTGTCGGCCTCTTTAGCCTAGTTGGTAGTGTCATTGCCTCCGAAGCTAGAGGTCCCGGGTTCGATTCCCGGTAAGGGCATTTGTTTCTGTGGTGAGCAGAGACATTTGTTCCTGAGACTTGGATGTTTTCCATGTATTTAAGTATATATCTATTAAATATATCGTCGTCTAGTACCCATAACACAAGCCTTATTGAGCTTACCGTGGGACTAGTTCGATTTGTGTAAAATGTCCCCTAATATTTATTTATTATTATTTATTTATTTATAATCCAACGAAGACGCACGGCCTCCGTATAGCTTTACTGCACCGGGGGGAAGCTGCAATAGTGCGTCGGGGTGCATTTTCTTGCAAGTGCAAGTGCAAGTGCAATAAACTTGATTAACGGCTTTTGTGTCGAGTTAATTTTCATTAAGGAAAAATTGTTAACGTAAAATGGAATATTTAAATATATGCCGGCGACCGCTTTGGCTTAGTTGGTGGTGACCCTGCCTCCGAAGCCGGAGGTCCCGGGTTCGAATCCCGGTCAGGGCATTATTTGTGCATTTATCACAAATATTGATCCTAAATCTTGGATGTCTCCTGTGTATTCAAGTATGTATTTATATAAGTATGTATGTATATCGTCGTTAAGTACTCATAATACAAGGTTTGCTTAGTTTGGTACTAGGTCAAATTGTGTAAGTTGCCCCCAAATTTTTTTTTATATATACACGTCCCCTCTTTCCTACTAATCTAGTCTAGAAGAATATGGATGTAATTAATGTATTACGTGGGAGTTCCAAATAAACCGATCTGTCTCAAAAACGTAATTACAGAATTCCTGTTTCCACTGCGAATTCAACCTTTGCCCAAAGATTTTGCTTGTCCATATATACAAAATCTTTGGGCAAAGGTTGAATTATATATATATATATATATATATATCCAGTCGATGTCCCATATTACCGAGGACTGCCCACAGCTTGCCATCGTGGTATCGCCAAGATCCACCAAGCCGACTCAGAGGTTTCAAAGTGGTTGGACCGACTGCCTTTTACTCTGTAGCAAAACTGTGCACTTGCCATACGCAAAATAAATAAATAACAAAATAGAACCGTGAGATCTTCTAGAAAGTACGGTTACCAGTTTTTGTTGAACTTTCAGCACCACCCAGGGATCACGGTGTTGGGTAAAGGTGGGTACTCCCTACGGACGTGGTGCAACTTCGACCCCCCTTGTCAAGTGAGTGGGCAACTTGACTGTTAGAAGTTCTCAAGCCGCCCAAAGGCCTCTTACTTGACTTAATCTGTCATGACAACAGCCGGGATCAAAGGCTTAACGTGCCGGCAACCAAGCACGCACGGAAGCGCTCAGTTAGTAACCACTCAAAGCGGTCACCCATCCAAGAACTGACCTTTTTTTTGTTAACGATGTGGAAATACGTTACGCATACGCCCCAGGCTGGGAATCTTGATGGGGGGTTATATGGGCCTCTCTTTTCCCGCACCATTTCTGAGAGAAATGGAGGGGAGAAGCTTACCCACTAAATCCACACCAGCGTTTCCCCTCTTGGCCGTGAAGGGGGGCGCCATGGGATCGCGAACATTCTACCACGACGCCCTCCGGCCGTCACAACCCAATTTAAGCTGAGGCATCCGCGCCGATGTAGGGGAAGGTTAGAATCGCTTTAGCCTTCCCCTCAGACGTGTAGGATCGTACAAGGTGGGTTCCCAGCACACTGGCCTAAGGGGATTACAGAATTGCTGAAGCAAAGCCTGCTCGTTTCCTACCCCTCCGTCTTCGCCGGAGCGGATGCGCATCAGCACTGTTCTCGCGCTCCCGCTCCGAGGCCTCTTTCCGCGAGAGATCAATCTTGCAGAAAGAGGCCACTGCCTCCCATGATCTCTTGCTGCGCAACATGGCTGACACGACGCTGGGCAGCGAGAGATCCCTCCCTGCCAGTCCGATCGCTCTTGCCATATTACACCGTTCCCGGGCCCACCGTCTGCACACCTCTAAAGTATGTTGAGCCGTGTCATCCGGGTCGCCACATTCATGCCAACTCGGGCTCGGCTGCCTTCCTATCTTATGCAGGTAATGACCGAAGCAGCCATGTCCGTTCATTACCTGCGTAACTCTATAACTGAGGACTCCATGTTTCCTTCCTAGCCATCCCTCAAGTGACGGGAGGAGGGCCTCTATCCAAGAACTGACCTGGGCCCACGTTGCTTAACCTCGCGTACCGCACGCGGTACGCGGGCGCCGCTGGGCCACGAGCGCTCCACAACCTCAATCTTTGAGTAGTGGCTGTAGATGGCTAGATGATGGCTTCCTAAGGAAGTATAAGTATTTAATGTATCCGAGTCAAGTCGTCTCTATTCATTGTATAGGAGTCTCGGTGTATAAGCCGCAGCTGGCCCGTAACTCGCGGCGCGGAGTTGTAAACTATAGTTCTATTGCAATTACGCGCAAGTCGTTATGACGACAAACTGCGAGAGGGTGTGGCTTCTATGCGAGCGAGTACTTAGGTACTCCGTTGACTCAGTGACCGAAAATGTTTTTTGCGACACGAAATTACGATTCTGTGCTTACTCTTACCAATTGATTCGGCAGGGCATTCATCCTCACACCTTAGAACCTAAATGGACGCGTACGGTACGGTTTTAGAGGAATTTCCTCCCTCGGACGCTCCGATTGTGGAATGAGCTCCCTGCCGAGGTTTTCCCGACGGACTTCAGTATGGGGTTCTTGAAGAAAGGAGTGTATAAATTCTTAAAGGGTCGGCAACGCGCATGTGACACACCTAGGAGTTGCAGGCGTCCATAGGCTGCGGTGACCGCTTACCATCAGGCGGGCTGTACCTACGCTTGTTTGCCACCGACGTGGTAAAAAAAAATGATTTGGAGGGATAGCAATAATTACGTTTTCTTTAGCGTTATCCCGGTTACACTCAGGGTCCGCTTGCTACGTAGCTCTAGCTCCTATAATTGATATGAGTAACATAGCTTGTGTGTACAGTAGACTATCATTCCAGTACAAATTAGGAATGTTTGAAGTTTCATGGTTATTTTTATTTATTTTTTTAAAACAAATGAAAAAAAAGTCAGTCAGTAAAAAAAGGTCGAAAGAGTCTGTCGCTATCGGTAGTTCCGTTAACCGTTCTATTTCGAAAGTAGCCCGACTTTCGTCGCGATCTGGGCTTCGCCGGCCAAGGCATTGGATCAATAACTTAGTTCACTTAAGAAAACCACGAGATTGCGAGTTGGCTCGACTTCACCTGTGTGTGCAGCATTTAGGTGGCGGAACTGACGGTGACGCTTAATCTAGATCTAGCACTGAGCCAGCCTGAGGGACTGCCGCCTCCAGCTGCTGAGCTTCGAATGGAAGATCTCCAGGTAAGCCAATCCGCAATCCTATCCAACAACTGTGGTAACGTAAAGTACGTAGAGAATCACGGAAAGTGCGCTAGAGACTAATTTAAATATACAGTCCACTTAAACTTTCGCTCTCGCATTATCCTTCATTTTTGGAACTTAAAAATAAATAAAACATCTCTCAAAATTGTTGGCACAATTTGATTGTGGGATCCATGAGTGACATGACATATAAATTGTACTGGGGTGACAGCTAAGCACTATAAATGTGATAGTCATTCACAAGATCATAGTTATCATTGTCTAAACTTGCAAAATATCCAAGGCCTGCAACCTATGTTCCATGTACAGTTTAGACATTTACACGACCACTTTAGCTTAGGTAGTCGTCGTGACGCCATCACTGAACTGTCACTGTACCTTTTATATGGATCATACTAGACTGACGCGAAAATATATTTATGTTTAGCCAGGGGGATTGGTGGTGGGGGCCAATTCTCGAGTTCGATCGAGATGATCTCTATTCGAGATTCCATACAAGTGACGCTACCATTCTGTACAATGTCACGATAGACATGCATCTCGATTGGACCGAGAATTGGCCTCTAGTACCCTGGCAGCGGTAGTTTTCAGTGATATTGGCGACATTAATGAGATTGGTCTAAGAGCGTGTTTTGAGTCTATTTATGTAATATTGACACCAAATATTTATTAATTTTGTACTAAAGCAGTAACGCTGCTAACGAAAATTTCAAATTAAAGGGAAAAATTGAAAAATTCGATGATGATGATGCCGCAGGTTCGAAACCTGCTCGGAGCATAATTTTTTTCAATTTTTCCCTTTAATTCCAATTATTTATTATATTTATTCTACAATTTCCACTTTAAACTCATTTAAAGATACCAAAAAAAACTACTCGATAATCTAGTGAATTTATCAATTCATCTTAGCCTTTCAGTTGTAATAATTTCCAGTTATAACTAGTGTCACCATTGTAATTTGCCTTTGACTCAAATGTACGTGATCAATTTTAGATATTTTAAATGCGTTAATAATATTAGTGTGCATAGATACTTAGCTATTACTCTAGCTACTAGTAACACGGAGTGGGTATTTATATACGCATGCACTCCGCGCTATTATTAGCGATTATGAAACGTGCAGTTCTACAGTGCAAATGTGGATAGTCCAAGCGTCATTTCGCCATCTGTGGATCGAAATTATGCTAAGTGTACTCCGTTTTCACGTTTTAATTTTAATCTATTGCCTGTAAATGTACATATGAAGTTGTAAAAATGCGAAATGAGGGTATTTCTATAATTTCAAACGGCATGAAACCCGCTGCATGTGTGATCGCGCCCTTTGTATTTGTCGCGGTAGCAGTACGGAACTCCACACAAGACTGTAACTTCGTTTCCGAACGAATCTCAGCCGCTCTTGTACGCTAATAACGTACGGTATTACTTTACTGACTAGTTTAAAATATGGAGTATACGTATGTGAAAAGTTACAATGAGCAGAAATTAAGGACCTGTGTCGTATTTATAATGTACAGGGCGAGCAATCTAAGTTAGTTGTGGGAGAAATCTAGAACAATAAGTTTCAGTCAAAATATTAATTTTTAGGGTTCCGTAGTCAACTAGGAACCCTTAGGTATAGTTTCGGCATGTCCGTCTCTGTCCGAGGCTTTGCACTGTGATTGTTAGTGCTAGAAAGCTGCAATTTGGCATGGATATATAAATCAATAAATCTGACAAAGTGGTAAAATAAAATCTAAAAAAATGTTTTTTAATGTTTAGGCGACTATTGTCGGTAAGGAAAAATGACGAGGTATAAAAATTTCAAAATGACTTTTACTGTCAAGAAATAAAAAAGTCGGAATTGAAAATTGACGGAGTATAAAAATGTCGAGAAGTAGAAAAGACGAACTGACAATTGTCTAAAAGTAAAAATGTCCAGATGTAATTCTAAAAAAGTCCTACTATAAGTGATCTACAACGGCCCCCGGGCTAGGTAGGTTAGGTTCGTTAGGTATCTTCAGATGCCCGAAGGGCAAATTGCGCAGAAATAGAAGCCCCGCGGAGCGGGGCTCCGTCAATTTTAAGGCAGAGTGAGATTAGTCATTGCAATACTTCGACTAAATTCTATTTCGACATTTTTATTCCCTGACCATATAATATTTTGTAATTTTTCCGTATCGTCATTATAAAACGTATTTCGTCATTTTTATACCTCGTCATTTTTCCTTACCGACAATAGTCGCCTAAATCTTTTTTAAGGGTACCTCCCCTACTCGTACACGTAAATTGAGGATGATTTTTTTTTTGCGTCAACCCTATGATATGGGTTGTTGTTAGATAGGTCTGTCAAAACAAGTAAATTTTTAACAAAAAAACACCGACTCCAAACTTTGCCAGACCCCATCCTCCTGCTATATAATTTGAGGAGTTCCTTCGATGTAGCCTTACTTACCCCATCCTCTTGGTTTATAATTTGAGGAGTTCCCTCGATTTTTCCAAGATCCCGTCATCAGATCCAGACTTGGTGACAATGGGACCAACTAGAAAACACACCCTTTCAAACAAAAAAAGAATTTTTAAAATCGGTCCACTAGTCTCCGAGTAATCGGTGAACATACAAAAAAAACCGACGAATTGAGAACCTCCTCCTTTTTTGAAGTCGGTTAATAAATATAGAAAAGGCTGGCAATGCTCCACTGACAACAGAAGTCAATTCTTAAATCAAAGGTGAAGGAGAGTCACTAGAACTCGGGCAACACCACTTTTTACGAGGGAAAAATGTAAAATAACGCGTTGTTAACTTTTTAAACTACATTTAACGTTACCATATTAACCGCTCAAACTGCTCCCCAGGGCTGCTAGTAACGCGCAAGCCTTTATAGCTAGGCTTGCATGCGGTTATAATAATAACCCTATCTAGAAGCCAATAAGACTTAACAGGGTGTGACAAGCGAAATATAATTAAATTGGTTACTCAGTAGCCTTTTACTGTGTAACTGATATATCATCATTTAAATAATTACGTAGAAAAAGAATCCTTCATAATATCAGGTGCTACATTTTTTTCATGACATAGGAAACAAACAAGCAGACGAATCTCCAGATGGTAAGCGATTAGCGCCGCCCATGGACACTCGCAACACCAAAGGGGTTGTAAGTGCGTAGTACATAGTACCAAATCAAGGTTTGTCGACGGGCCATTGAGCGTAACATTGTAGGTGTTAAGAGGATTGGTTGATGTAGGCGAAAAAACTGCCAGGCTGAAGTGGGACTGGGCAGGTTCAGGCATCCTAATAGGTGATGGGCTAGTATAAGCACTATGTGGATGCCGGAAGGCAGGCGCGGGCGGGGCAGGCCTAGGCGGAGATGGCGGGATGACTTAGACGCCTTCCTCCGCAATAGGCCGCAAGAGGCACAGACACGGGAGTCATGGAAATCAAGGGGAGAGGCCTTTGCCCAGCAGTGGGACACCCATATTGGCTAGGGAAAAAAATCAGTCATCAAAAATCGAAAATTAGGTATTTTATTCCCGTTAAGTTCGTAAATATAAATACGAGTAAAAACAGTTTTCTTTTTCTACTCTACTCAAATCTGGAATAATAAAGGAAAATGTTGGAAATAATACAGTCCCGTCCTGTCACGTACGCCCCTCTCAATATTATTCCCTTGCTAAATGCCCCTGCAACCCCACTAAGCTACCGCACCCCGTGAAAACTAGACTAAACTTTACTGAAGTCGCTTTGAGAAAAACGAGCTTTATGAAAATGATTTGGCCTTGTGATCGTCTATGGTAGAACCCTATTAGTGTTGTGAACCGTAAGCAACCCCTGAACTTTAATGTGAAGCTGGTAGGATCGTTGGACTCTTCATCTCTACTAATATTCGCGACCTAATCTACGAGTATCCTTACACACATCACTTCTCAGTTGACCTAAACGCTACCTAACTAAGATTGGGCTGCGCTAGCAGCTTGTATCATTAAAATACACGCTTGAAACTAATTCTAATAGGGTTTTACTTAGGACTAGCCTATTTGAGAGGAGCCTAGAGATTACTCTGCCTGTACTAGTCGTTGTAATGGTCCTATTAGTATGAAACTTAGAGCGTTACGTAGCTCAACTAACCGACTTCTCTCTTAGCTGTTCCTATCGGCCCTAGCGCTTGGAAATAAGGTTTTATATTTGTATAGATAATTTATCCCCAACCACACCTGTAAGCGTCTCTCTCTGCCTCTTGCTGACGGGGGCGTGTCGTCGAAGGAGGGCAAGTCTCCCACCACAGCACTTTGAAATTCCTAAACCAAGGATACCTGCTAGTCTAAGCGCTACACTTTGACTACCCTAATCTTGCGAAAGTTATCATTGGTTGTATATGTTGCGACGTGCTATTTTTAGCTACTGACGCTGCCAGCAAGAGTAGTAGGATGGGGCAGGACGCGCTATCCTTACAGCTTTACGACTATTCTAGCTTCGCAAAACAGGGTAAGCTGTTTTGCTAGGCCACTCAGATGCTCGCGGGCATCTCTAGTCTACACTACCACTGGAGGCGCTGATGCCTTATTAACCCTATCGCTCCTAGCGGCTCTAAGCCCTATCTCTAGCATGCCTAGCTCCCGTTGAAGCCAAAAATGCCGAACCGTAACACGTAGCCCACCGAATTCCCCTTATTAGAAAACGAGTTAACCACGTCATGAGCGTTCAGCTACCCATTGTGGAAAACGTCTGATGTACGGCTCTGCTAGACATCAGTCCCTAGTAGACATGGCCCAATACTCTGGGTATATGCCCACCTCCTATTCACAACGTACACTGATCACTTTAAACATACAACACTAGGGTCGGCATTCTCAGCCTCACCGTAACTAGGTCCCTATCAGGCCTATGCTAAATACCTGAAGACTAGCAGCTTAAGAATTCACTTATCTCACTATTCACTTAACACTTTTACGCACGTATACTGAAGACACTTCGTTCTCTGCCATCGGAGCTATAACTATTCCGCGACTGAAACACTTCAAACACTAAAAGAATCCCTACTGTGATCCTGGAAATAAAACACTTCACTTACAGAAATATTACCCATCCTAAATGCCTAATATTATCCCTGTGTATGAATTTAACCTAACACTACCCCTTCCCATCCCTACTCTGCATTATTCGCAACTAATTCCAGGAATCTGGAATTAGTTCCGAATAAGGCCGTGAAGTCCCTACTTTAAGCTGTAAAGTCTAGCCGGCGAAGCTAGGATTTAGAAACCTGACACGCCTGTGTGTTGTGCGTTCCCCCCAACACGCTCGAGAGCTCGGCGGTGTTAGTAGAACACCCTATTGTGTATATAAATTGGATATATAAATATATTTAACAAGACTGCACCTCGGATACTGACGTCTTCCGCAAGCGGAGTAACCTCCTATGCTGAGCGTTCAATCGTGCCAGCCATGCTTCCGATCGTCAGCTGGACACCGAGAGTACAGGGGGGCCTAGACGCATCACCTATGTTGGTAAAGAGGTGATGCCAGACGGACACCCCAATCTGGTAAGTTACGGAGCTCCGGGGTAAACACGCTTGACAGCCGTTAGGTTGTATGTACCCCGTCAGATTAACTGTAATCTGGTTAACGTTCTGGCTTTTTACAACGAAATAAACAATGTATCATTATTAACACAAATAAACTTAAGTAAGAACAACAAACACATCCTTTCGTTACTCCAAAGTCCTTGGTATAACGATAGGATTTCAACTAAAAACACTACAACACTAAACCCCACAAAATTAAACAAACTATAATATTAAGATAGAAGATCCTCGTATCAAGCAGCGCGCCGCCACATAACAGAGAATTCCCTACCCTAATTACTAGAAACCCACCGATAGATATGTGCTACAAGCCAGAGGTATGTTAACAGCCCACCGCCGAATCACAAAAAGCCCCAACTGCAGTCCGCCGCTTGCTTTTATAGCCATTGACAAGTCGTTCGTGTCAAAACGCATATTCCCACCTAAGCACTCAATACGACCATCCGATACAATCTACTCTTTCCACCAATGTCCCCATTCCTACCAATCGACCGTAAACAACCAAACTATACCTTCCGTCGTTTCGCCCGACAAGACGTTACCGCCGTTCCACACTATTTTCCCATCCCATCTGAACCGAACGTTTTGCCGTCCAGAATAGAGAGAGCCCTCAACCTTAGCGATATCGATGCGTGCCAGGGTTCAAGTAACAGTGGCGCTGCCTCAACTAAAAATTCATGTTCTCGTGTTGTGAGGAAGGAAGTACCCTACGTATTTGCTAATAAAATTGAAACTCGTCAACCGCCCGACAGATTGTTATGATTTTAAACTCATTATATAGGTCTGCTTATTTTCTATGCATTGTTTGTATCTTACGTTCTTAGTTTGTATGATTGAATGCCAAGTCGAGAATTCTAATTAGTAATATAATTAACACCCGCCTATTCTTTCTATTAAATATTTACTTTTCGACCGAGCAAGCGAAGCGGGCGAAGCGTCTCCGTTTCAGCTTTCGACAAAACTCCCCCGTATGTCTATTTTAAGTATTTTCTTTTGTTTTATAGTGCTTGTTCAATGGCAATGCTCAAGCTTATTTAGGAAACTTATTAAAGCATACGAAACTACTTAGCATTTACATATATGACATGGTTGTGCTTTCGCCAAGACTCCTATTTCCGACTATTTTCTTAATAATGCTTTTAACGGGGAAACCATGAATTTATCTGACTGTCTCTTGGAAAATATTTCAATATGGAAGTGACGGAGCGCAATGGCGTTCTGTTACAACTCTCCCCCAAGATGAGTTTGCAAGATGAGATCTCTCAGATTTCGTCTGTAAAAGTCATCTTCAACCTCAACTACAATAAAATGAAAAATAAATTATCAACTCGAAAAGTTTCGACTTATTGATATGTCAACCCCTTCAGAAAGTGGCTTTAGTGCGGTGAGTGTTTAAACCAATAGCAATTAACCGTGACGATCCTGCAAGAAAAGAGTGAACTTTTGAACCTCAACAATAATTCTTGAAAACTTTTTCCTCAAGCTTTCCTGCCCCGTTAGAGATGCTAGGTTGTGAATCTAGCAGGTCATAAGGACCCCGACTTTGACGTTTTACCCCGAGACTGTGTCTACATTGTACAGACGGCGCCTCTAGGAAACATTGTCCTTCCTATAGGTAATCCTCTCATAGTCTCCTCACACATGACAGGAAAGTATTTGGTAGAAGTACTAAAGTTTCCAATCGTCAGTATTAAGATCCGTTCCACTCCCCCATTACCGAACAGCCCCAGTCAATTCCATCGGCGTATGTTTCACTTTGAAATAAGATAACCGACTGATTTGTTTGAACTTCAACAACCGGCAATATTTATTACAGGCTGTTGACGTTCACTTCGCTTGAAAAGGAAAATATAAAGTTTGTACCCATACCCATTTTTCCCATGACTTTTATTCTATAAACTGAATATTACCAAGGGCGTGTATTATCTGTATACACTCGTAACTGTTAGAATAATTACAAATATATGTATTTAAAGTGGAAATATTTCTTTTATTCCCCACTTTTCTGTATCAGTATGTTTGCGTTAGCAAACCCACATGGCTTATTTAAAAAAAAAGATTAAGATAACAAAGTGTAGTAGTGTGCAACCATATTTTTGTTATATATATGATGGTGCACATTACTGTTTAACAATAGACATCCAAAATTATAAATATCGGTCATCCTATCCAAAGCAAGGTGTGTATACCAATTTAGATTGCTGTGTAAGCTCGAGTAGAGTATGTGTCAACACAGTAAGCCTTAGATAGACCTTGTCATATTATGACTTTAACCTAGCTCCTATTACTGTGGCAACACATTGTGTATTTATTTGAAGGGACCAATTACCAACAAATCTAGGTTGTACCGTAAGTCCCACTTGACTGGAAGCAACTCATGCATATCACTCACAACACATTCATTGACTACCAAACTCTCATCCCTCTTATGTCGACTCATCCTTCATCCCATGCCAACACATACCAGTCATTCTTTCACACTAATCCTTAACGCCCAGCCGCTACCTGACAAATGGGTCTCCTTAGATACAAACCACAACATAAATGTTGCTCTTTCCTAGTTGAGTTCTAATATTAAAGAGTCCCTTTATTGTGTAACAAGTAACTCAAACCACCAATAATATACCTCTCTTAAAAATATCACAAGTATAAAATTTCCCCGATAATTATTTAAATTTAAATGTTCCTTTAACGTAGCCTCGCCACCCTCGCTCTTAACCTTTGCAACTACTGGTATAACAAAAAATATCTATATTTATATATATATATATATATAAGACAAGTCTAATACAACCCCATTTATATATAACATTTATCTCCCGAAACTTGAAATTAAACTACTTAATACCGCCATTTACTGTTACGAAGATTAACCTCGGCCTCTACAATGCTACTATCCAATTAGGCCAAATTATTACCCGCAAGTCTAGATTACTGTCCTTATCAAAATTAATTAATTTGACTAATACCTCATAACCTCCAATGCACACTTCAGACTGCTACTAATCTACTCCGTTATTTCCCGCGATTCACATTTAATCACGTCACTGACACACTTCACTTGATTGTAAATGCACTTTAAACAACCCCACCGCCCTTAATTACACTATTTCCGTTAATTATTTGCCAAACTAGTTATGTTTGTTTACTTTGACTCGCGAGCGAAAACCCAACTAAACGATTGTCACTTGTCATTCTGTTGCCACTTTTATGTTGCGCGTTAAAAGAAAGGAAATCCGCCGACTGGAACCGAAAAATAAGTCTTCACGTCTTGTTAATTTATATCTATCTCTTGAGTTTATACGTAAAATAGTTACCTACGAAACCAAACTGTTTCACACAACGTTTAATCCTAGAATAGAACAACACTATACCTTTCTCCCTCTGTCGGCACTCCTACGTTATACTCAATTAATGTCCCGTTCATAATGATCTTATCGTCAACGTATTCCTATGTGCAATTCGGACACATATTTCTGTAAACGCTTCCCCATATTATAGCACTTTAGGGTCCAATTCGAACTTACACACATTATTTAACCTTATAGTACAAAATAAAACGCACTGTTTTCCCATGATAACTAAATATCACAAGTCGCAACTAATAAATATTTATTCTTCTCACATTCGTTCGAAAAACTATTATAAAATTGTTTCTTATTTTCATTATACCGCGAATATGTAAGCGTGAATCGCGAGGTGAACGACAACCACGACTGTGTGGTGTTATTGCCAACTGTCAACCAATACGTTCTACTATACTGTCATGTCAGTGTCACTGACAACGTCAATGAACGCCGCCTAATTGAACGACGCAATTAGAAAATTGAACTCGAAAATGTTAACAAACATTTATCAAAACCTTCGTTATGCCTACTTCCTTATCATGTAATGGAAATGCAACCAATCTGTGATCGAATAAGTGAAAAACAAACGGAAATATTGCAGGTGAGTAATGATTCTTCCTCACTCCTATATATCATTATTCCGTATAAATTATTTGTTCGCAAATACTTATGGGCGTACGTCAAGATAAAGCTTTAACGATTATACTAGTTAAGTCGCACTAACCTGTACTTTGTTGTAAATCCAAGTACTGCCCGAGTGGAGCTGTGATCAGAGCTGCCTACAAGACTAACATGCCATAATAATCTAATTCCCTTTTTTTTTTTTTTTTTTTTTCGCCTTTTCAGAATAACATTTCCTAAATACGACGAAATTCATCTACATCTCTTCGAAAACTCAAGCAATCATGGCCCTAACTGAAGTCTTTTGTTTGTCTATAAAGTGGTGTTACAACTTCAGAGACCCACCCTCGAATCTGTCCATACTGAAGAATCTATGTAAGTTACCTAAGCTTTTATTCATGAACACATCCCCTAAGTCGTTTGATCCCCTAAATGTCACTGGTTTACTTCTTATTCTAGTCGAATGAAAATAAAAGCTGTGTTGTTGCTGTGAAGTTTTCACTACTAATTCATGCTAATTAATGAACTTAATACATAACCATCCATCGTACACACTGTCTTAAACTAATAAACATAACCTTCATTACAGTGAAACAAATTCCCAGCCGAAGAAAACAATATTTGAATGGTGTAACTACAACGTTCAACACTGTGCGAGCATAATCCATTAAACAGTGAGTATTGCCTTCTTTGATTTTAAATTTCTATCATTTTGTCAAAAGAAGTCCCATATATGAAACTTTTCCCTTCCATTCCCCCTTTTTGTATGTTTGTCATTATCAACACAAGCAAATGGTCATATTTTATGCATTTCTTGAACAAGAAAAAGTGTCTCTGGACCCACTTACCCCAAACTTCACTTATTGTCCATACATACATACCTACTTGAGTCCCATTCTTACCATGAGGAATGTAAAATTAAATTCTATATAGTCCAATATAAACCTCAATTCACTTCACTATTTAATATAATTGTTAGATCATCTTACAATTCCTCAAAACTATCGCACAAAAATAATCTTGTTCCTCCTCTAGGCATATTAATCATAAAAAAAACTATGTCCTTACATTATATACACTTCTTCAGCTAACTTATCATATCTATTTTATGTTACAGAAAACCAGACCCCGAAGGCGCCTCGACTAATGCCATACTACATATGCCCGCTTATTCCTGTGTGTACTCCTGCTCCCCCGCAAAGCCCATATTCTCATAATAAATATCAAACTATCACTATCCACTATAAAACTATATGTAGCACCCAAACCACTATAATTAGTAACCAAAAATGTATGTTGTGTTTTTTTTTTTTTTTCCTGTTTTTTTTTTTTGTTTTGAGCTTTATGAACTGGACTGCTTATGCTGTATTTTCATTAAACTTTTATTGTTCACGGTGTTTGAAATAGTACCCAATAAACCCAATCCTTCTGCATTGCACCTCGTATGGCCTGAACTGAACAAGCACTAATAAATAGTGGAAATTGATCCTGGCTTATGAATCTTCCTTTGTTATGATGGAAATACCTATTATTCTTACTTCCTTCTGGCTTATCTTGAAATTATGTTTGGCGTTGCATATGCCTATAGCTAAATGGTTACCACAGTTTTGTGTTAAAATATTTATGACCATTGAATGAATAACCTAAAGCTTTGACCACTTTTCTTCATTCACTCATTCTAGCTATCTCATTCTAAAATTCCTTTTCCACCCTTAGCTTGTATGGAGCTAGACCAACTCATCCAGTTGCAAAAGTAAACACATTACTAGTGGCTTGAAAAATAGTAAAACCTCAATATCTTTGATGTCATTTCTAGTATGCAAGATCTCAATTTTATCTGAGTAATGAATAATCCTCATTGTTTATACAACAGATTTTTATTTCCATGTCTGACAATTTGGTTCAAATACTAGCAGTGACATCTACCAAGTACTTTAATGTTTTGATAAATTGTAAAACTTTAATACAATTATTCTAGTATCTAAACCTGTTGTTGTTGAAATAAATGTTGTCTGAATGAAAAATGAGCACTTGAACAGTAAAATTATGTACTTGGGCGACCGAGCCACGCCCGGCATTCCCCATTCTTTCCCATAGAAAACAAGACCTGACCTGATCAGTAATTTAATCGAAATCGCCAGAGTTGCTTCCGCAAAACCAATGCCCACGCCAATCCCGAGACCGAGCAGCTCTCCCCCGGACCTCCCACTGAATGCACCATGTCAGAGATAACGCCAGGGTGATAATGATGATATCATATAATTATTCATGCAATCCACCTTTTACAAACGTCACTGCTAATAAAAGCAAATAAATAGCTTTCCTGTATGGAATCGCGGCTTAGATTTGACCGTTCGAATGTTGAATCTGTTACGTACGACGATGTAGGTATGTTAAAAGATTCCAAACCTCAATAATCAATCAACTCCTTGTTGGTAGCATCCAAAAAGGCCCTAAGTTGACTGCCACTTATGATTACATTATACGTGAAATTTGACGTACCCCTTTTAATTATCATTGTTCGTATTTGAACTACGTTGAACAAATAGGATATTCTACTCCATAGCCTACCTAGATCATGACAAATCTAACTTAGGCAATAAATGAATTCTTACGGCTTATCTCAAAAAACTTAACATGTGATTTATCCATGAATGTACAAGTAATATCTCGCAGTCCCGCATACTACTACAAGTAGGTACATATTTCACCTTGTCTACATTGATCAATGGTAATAATTATTGTATACTTATTGCGCATAGAAAGATCACGAGATAAGTCTCATTCTTAAAACTAAGAGGGTATTTCTACTAGTACCTACTTAACCGGCAACGCTCGAATAGAATAAATCCGCCAAATACGGGTAGTTCTACCTAATGGCGCACGCACCTTCGCTGCAGTACTTAACTGGCTACTTTATCCTACTGTTATTTAACAGAAAATATATCAATAATGTGTACCTATTTATTCTGAAAACCAAATCATCAGACCCCATATTGAATGAGAAATTCAAATTTGAATGTTATGAAACACAATGTTTCTTTGAAGGAGAAATCGACAACCTTTGGTTCACAATATTATATCATTGTCGGTATCCGAACATGTTAATTATTTTTATGTTACTAACAGGTAAATTGAATGGAAAACTGAATTACAAGTGAACAGAACCAGACTGTTATCCGAATCAGAAATTCGCAATCCTCGGTTCATAATATTAGAAGATTGTCTATATTCTAGCATAAAGTTATTTATTTATATCGGTGATCATTACCTGATTTTTAAATCTTAAAAGTAAATGTGGAGACCGTGCTTAGCTCGGCATCACGAGTGAAAAACACTGAGAACATATATTTGTTAAACTACCTACAAGATTCACCCATACTATTATCCTTTTCATTGTGTGGATATATCTCATCTCCTGAATTCCATCAAAATCTCCATAGCCGAAATCTGAATTAAATCTGAACCAATTAATATTAGCCTAGGTACTACTCGTTTATTATTATAATGTATGTGCATAACCTTACTCACTACTAAGGCTAGGTACTTGTTAAACTTTCTAAACCGAATCGTACATTCTCTTACTATCTCGTAAGTCTAGTAATTTTAAAATTTAACGAATGATAAGTTTAATATGATACCACATTAATTTTACTTAAAATTTTGATACGTCCACTATTTGTAACAACCGTGCACGATAAACTTGGGTACTGAATTGAAAAAGGTTTCGAACCCCTGCTTCTGACTCGAACGCCCGATTCAGCTCTTCGAATGGAAGGCTTTTTGTCTAAAAATAGAAATGCTGATCCTAAATGAATAGATTGCTAATGTTTTACATTTAGCATGAAGTTAATATTCATATTCGTAAATTCCCCATAGCCTATGGAAATCCTTTTGTTTATGAACGTAACTTTTAGTGAATTCTCGGGATGTATGGCGGTAGTTAATACACACACACAGTCAATAGGATGCTGATATTGACGATCTACCGCTGTAGCCTAGGTGCGCTCATTATTGATGAGTTTAATCCCAATGAATTCAAGTGATCTATACTGGTAGCAAACAAGGACACAGCCTAATTGATGATGATCTGCTGCCGCAGCCTAAGGACGCCTTACGTTTATGACGTAACCATAATTGATTCGGGTGAGCTACAGTAATGTTGGTTAGGTATACAACCTATCTTAATTAACTAACTAGATTATGATGATGATGGTAGATGGTCGTTGTGGCCTATGAACGACATATGACTACGGGTGTTATTATGATAAAATCGTATGAACTACGGAGGTGGTAAATAAGCATATGGCCTATTAAAATTAAATAGACGTATTACAATGATGATGATGTGAATACGTCTTTAGCCTGTAGGTAATTATGATAAATCATATGAACTACGGAGGTAGTAAATAAGCATACGGTCTATTAAAATTAACTAGTCGAGATATTATGATGATGGCGATTAGACGTCTTAGCCTATGAACAACCTATGCTTATGAATATAATTATGATATATTTGCATGTACTATGGAGGTGATAAATAAGCATATGGCCTATTAAAATTAACTAGTCGTGATACGATGATGATGATGTGAAGACGTCTTAGCC
The DNA here is from genome assembly GCA_905163555.1 of Notocelia uddmanniana. Taxonomy (NCBI): domain Eukaryota; kingdom Metazoa; phylum Arthropoda; class Insecta; order Lepidoptera; family Tortricidae; genus Notocelia; species Notocelia uddmanniana. The sequence continues at coordinate 2,469,584 of LR991074.1, read as the reverse complement.
TATGAACGACCTATGCTTATGAATATATTTATGATAAATTTGCATGATCTATGGAGGTGGTAAATAAGCACATGACCTATTAAAATTAACTGGTGATACGATGATGATGATTATTAAACGGCTTAGCCTATGAATGACCTATGCTTATGGACGTAATTACAATTGATTTGCATGATCCACGGAGGTGGTAAATAAGCATAAGGCCTATTAAAATTAACTAGTCGTGATACGATGATGATGATGTGAAGACGTCTTAGTCTATGAACGACTAATGCTTATGAATATAATTATGATAAATTTGCATGATCTATGGAGTTGGTAAATAAGCACATGGCCTGTTAAAATTAACTAGTCGTGATACGATGATGATGATTTTTAGATGGCTTAGCTTATGAATGACCTATGCTTATGGACGTAATTACAATTGATTCGGATGATCCACGGAGGTGGTAAATAAGCACATGGCATATTAAAATTAACTAGTCGTGATACGATGATGATGATGAGTAGATGTCCTAGCCTATGAATGTAATTATAACAGACTAGTAATTATAAACATCTCCCCCCCGCGTTTCAAACTGTAGTCCAGGTTTTCTACTTGTAGCAGCTTAATTTGCTAAATTCGCGACCGCCGCTAACTGAATCTATCAATGAAACTTAAGGTAACTGTCCCATTATCGTACGCCTTTTCATTTCCTACCCCCGAGTTTTAAACTGACGATTCTTAGATTACACATAAACAAAGAATAGCTAATAAAATTCTCGAAATCGAAATGAAGAGTCCAAAAACTCCACCAATTCACACTCCGTCGTATACGGCGCCAAACTGTGGGCCAGATGACCCACTACAGCGTAAGCTGCTACTAAACTAATAGCCCTATAACATGGAATTTGATCCACTGGTCACTGCTCTAATTTGTCACCATAAGGTGACACCGATCCTGGTCAAGGCTTACCAAACTGTCACGTACGCCCCTCTCAATATTATTCCCTTGCTAAATGCCCCTGCAACCCCACTAAGCTACCGCACCCCGTGAAAACTAGACTAAACTTTACTGAAGTCGCTTTGAGAAAAACGAGCTTTATGAAAATGATTTGGCCTTGTGATCGTCTATGGTAGAACCCTATTAGTGTTGTGAACCGTAAGCAACCCCTGAACTTTAATGTGAAGCTGGTAGGATCGTTGGACTCTTCATCTCTACTAATATTCGCGACCTAATCTACGAGTATCCTTACACACATCACTTCTCAGTTGACCTAAACGCTACCTAACTAAGATTGGGCTGCGCTAGCAGCTTGTATCATTAAAATACACGCTTGAAACTAATTCTAATAGGGTTTTACTTAGGACTAGCCTATTTGAGAGGAGCCTAGAGATTACTCTGCCTGTACTAGTCGTTGTAATGGTCCTATTAGTATGAAACTTAGAGCGTTACGTAGCTCAACTAACCGACTTCTCTCTTAGCTGTTCCTATCGGCCCTAGCGCTTGGAAATAAGGTTTTATATTTGTATAGATAATTTATCCCCAACCACACCTGTAAGCGTCTCTCTCTGCCTCTTGCTGACGGGGGCGTGTCGTCGAAGGAGGGCAAGTCTCCCACCACAGCACTTTGAAATTCCTAAACCAAGGATACCTGCTAGTCTAAGCGCTACACTTTGACTACCCTAATCTTGCGAAAGTTATCATTGGTTGTATATGTTGCGACGTGCTATTTTTAGCTACTGACGCTGCCAGCAAGAGTAGTAGGATGGGGCAGGACGCGCTATCCTTACAGCTTTACGACTATTCTAGCTTCGCAAAACAGGGTAAGCTGTTTTGCTAGGCCACTCAGATGCTCGCGGGCATCTCTAGTCTACACTACCACTGGAGGCGCTGATGCCTTATTAACCCTATCGCTCCTAGCGGCTCTAAGCCCTATCTCTAGCATGCCTAGCTCCCGTTGAAGCCAAAAATGCCGAACCGTAACACGTAGCCCACCGAATTCCCCTTATTAGAAAACGAGTTAACCACGTCATGAGCGTTCAGCTACCCATTGTGGAAAACGTCTGATGTACGGCTCTGCTAGACATCAGTCCCTAGTAGACATGGCCCAATACTCTGGGTATATGCCCACCTCCTATTCACAACGTACACTGATCACTTTAAACATACAACACTAGGGTCGGCATTCTCAGCCTCACCGTAACTAGGTCCCTATCAGGCCTATGCTAAATACCTGAAGACTAGCAGCTTAAGAATTCACTTATCTCACTATTCACTTAACACTTTTACGCACGTATACTGAAGACACTTCGTTCTCTGCCATCGGAGCTATAACTATTCCGCGACTGAAACACTTCAAACACTAAAAGAATCCCTACTGTGATCCTGGAAATAAAACACTTCACTTACAGAAATATTACCCATCCTAAATGCCTAATATTATCCCTGTGTATGAATTTAACCTAACACTACCCCTTCCCATCCCTACTCTGCATTATTCGCAACTAATTCCAGGAATCTGGAATTAGTTCCGAATAAGGCCGTGAAGTCCCTACTTTAAGCTGTAAAGTCTAGCCGGCGAAGCTAGGATTTAGAAACCTGACACGCCTGTGTGTTGTGCGTTCCCCCCAACACGCTCGAGAGCTCGGCGGTGTTAGTAGAACACCCTATTGTGTATATAAATTGGATATATAAATATATTTAACAAGACTGCACCTCGGATACTGACGTCTTCCGCAAGCGGAGTAACCTCCTATGCTGAGCGTTCAATCGTGCCAGCCATGCTTCCGATCGTCAGCTGGACACCGAGAGTACAGGGGGGCCTAGACGCATCACCTATGTTGGTAAAGAGGTGATGCCAGACGGACACCCCAATCTGGTAAGTTACGGAGCTCCGGGGTAAACACGCTTGACAGCCGTTAGGTTGTATGTACCCCGTCAGATTAACTGTAATCTGGTTAACGTTCTGGCTTTTTACAACGAAATAAACAATGTATCATTATTAACACAAATAAACTTAAGTAAGAACAACAAACACATCCTTTCGTTACTCCAAAGTCCTTGGTATAACGATAGGATTTCAACTAAAAACACTACAACACTAAACCCCACAAAATTAAACAAACTATAATATTAAGATAGAAGATCCTCGTATCAAGCAGCGCGCCGCCACATAACAGAGAATTCCCTACCCTAATTACTAGAAACCCACCGATAGATATGTGCTACAAGCCAGAGGTATGTTAACAGCCCACCGCCGAATCACAAAAAGCCCCAACTGCAGTCCGCCGCTTGCTTTTATAGCCATTGACAAGTCGTTCGTGTCAAAACGCATATTCCCACCTAAGCACTCAATACGACCATCCGATACAATCTACTCTTTCCACCAATGTCCCCATTCCTACCAATCGACCGTAAACAACCAAACTATACCTTCCGTCGTTTCGCCCGACAAGACGTTACCGCCGTTCCACACTATTTTCCCATCCCATCTGAACCGAACGTTTTGCCGTCCAGAATAGAGAGAGCCCTCAACCTTAGCGATATCGATGCGTGCCAGGGTTCAAGTAACAGTGGCGCTGCCTCAACTAAAAATTCATGTTCTCGTGTTGTGAGGAAGGAAGTACCCTACGTATTTGCTAATAAAATTGAAACTCGTCAACCGCCCGACAGATTGTTATGATTTTAAACTCATTATATAGGTCTGCTTATTTTCTATGCATTGTTTGTATCTTACGTTCTTAGTTTGTATGATTGAATGCCAAGTCGAGAATTCTAATTAGTAATATAATTAACACCCGCCTATTCTTTCTATTAAATATTTACTTTTCGACCGAGCAAGCGAAGCGGGCGAAGCGTCTCCGTTTCAGCTTTCGACAAAACTCCCCCGTATGTCTATTTTAAGTATTTTCTTTTGTTTTATAGTGCTTGTTCAATGGCAATGCTCAAGCTTATTTAGGAAACTTATTAAAGCATACGAAACTACTTAGCATTTACATATATGACATGGTTGTGCTTTCGCCAAGACTCCTATTTCCGACTATTTTCTTAATAATGCTTTTAACGGGGAAACCATGAATTTATCTGACTGTCTCTTGGAAAATATTTCAATATGGAAGTGACGGAGCGCAATGGCGTTCTGTTACAGTCCCCTCTTATCTTCGAAATTTACCATGCATAAATTTTGAAATTGATGATTGATAAACAAAATTAAAATTAACGTCAATTTTACAGGAATAATATCATATCATTATAGGTTTATAATCTATAAACCTATCTTAGTTAGTTTTTTTAATCACCAAAATACCTATGTGAGCATAATTTTGTACGGAACCCTCGGTGCGCGAGTCAGACTCACACTTGCCCGGTTTTTATTTATATACATACACATATATATATACTTCCCAATAGAATTTCTGAATTAAATATCTCAGAATATTTATAAAATTAAATTACACAGAAACATACTATTATTATAGAGGTATTACACTAAATCCAGATTAAATAGACCACAACCTGTATACCTACCCAAACAGCAAATACGTCCGTACGCTATTCCGTATAAGCTGCGTGTGTCTGGGAATGTTCTTCATTCAGCCTTAGAGGCAACCCTAACGGTTATAAAATGCTTAGATGTGCGCGATTATACCGATTATACACGGTGTAGAGAATCGAGTTTGTCGTTTGAGGAGTAAGAAGAAGCTTAAGGGGCCATAGACCTACCTACTATAAAATAACCAATTTTCTAAATAAGAATAAAACATGACTACTCTAAACATGATACTAATAATACTTGCCAGACCTGTTTATTTTTTTCATTTTTTAATTAATTACTTACAAATAAAATACCAAAAATATGCGTATCTATTATATGCGTTAAAAATAAACCGTCCGTTTTTAACTTTGAACGCATTGATCGACGAATCCAGCAAAGTAAAAACTAGTCTAATGTATTTAAAAGGTACTTAAATACATAATACTTAACATTGTGGCCTCGTTTTTTCAATATCAATCGTTAAATTTTAAAAATTCCAACTTTTTTCGAGTGGCGCCATTGGACACAGAATGCAACAGGTGATTTTTTGAGACTCTGAAACAAAGTGTACAAAATTAGCGACATTATTCTTATGCTGTTCCACATTTTATTAGAGAAATAAAATATATATTTATTTATTCCGCGGGGTCTCAACTAAATGGTCGTCTAATAAATTATGTCTCTAAATATTTCTTTCGTTTATTTATCTAGCACGCGCCTTCAATCATAAAGTATGTAATCAAAAGCACCTGCTGTGGGACACTCACAAATGAATATCATATGGAGCTAGGAAAACAGCAATAGAAAGTATACATATCTGATTGGAAATCAGATTGCCTTTGGGAGCGTAGGTTCGTATCCTACCGACTGCGCCATTTTAAGGTACCTGCTGGGACGCGATAATCAATCACCAGTTTCAGATTTTGATCTGATCCTCATTTATTGTAGTTAATTGTACAAGAATCCATATTACCCTAGTTTTCGTGACTTGCGGTGGCTGGGAACTTACAAAAATTGCCGAGAACGGCAGGCAACGCTGCCAGTCTATGTTGTTGACAACTTTGAATATAATAACGGATTGTCACCGTATATTTTTTATAACTTTTAATACAATAATACCCCTCGTATTTATTCAGGATTTTGCGTCAAAAATCAAACAATATCACATTTATTTTCCTTAAAGCAGCACCTTTTTCTGCATTATTGCTGGGTATGGGAATATTGCCAATAGCTCCGCAATTTCCTACCTATCATATTTTGATACGATAACGATAATATCCCTAATATCTATTCCCATATTTTTTCAAGCAATCAAGAGAGTATAAAATATTTCATCAAAGAGTTACATTTGACAGTTAATTTTCTTCAAAGCAACACAATTATGAAAACCGTTATTTCAACTAACAGGCTCAGGGACTTCCAAGGGACCTTATCTGAATCTGAGATCGACAGATCAAAGAAAGTGGCTCGCCTATAAAACTCCTTCCTGGCTATTCATAAAAATCATCTACTTATCTGTAAGCTAACCACTATTGTATCAATTGCCCTTGTTCCAGACGGGAGAAAGGATGAAAGTAGAAAAACGAATGAAAGCCAAAACCTGTTTATTACAGTTTTAAATTACAAGACTTTGTGTTTTTGAGTAGTGTTCTCTCAGGCGATAGAATAGCAAGGATGTCGAGCAGATGGCTCTCATGTCTGGCTTGGGTGTGCTGTGAGCTGTCATTGGCTAATTACATGTATCACGCAATATGCAAAGGATCTGATTGGCAAAGACTCGATACAATGCAATATGTGCCTTGTGTAGTGTGAATAAGGTTCAATATTAAGTAACAACAAAAATATAATATTAATGAAATGAAGTGCTGAACGCAGCGGCGTGAACAGCCCTTGTATTCCTAACAATGCAACGGAATAAATTATCGTACACGAATTAGGTACCTGAAAGAGGTACATAAACAAATTTAATTATACGTTACTAGCTCCTGCCCGCGACTTCGTCATCGCAACTCCCATGTAAACTCTCATTCTCAGTATCAGCCCTTTGCGGGAAATATTTCGAGATGAAAAGTATTCTTTTTCCAAGTTAAAGACTATCTCTGTGCCAAATTTCATCCAAATCCGTTTATTCGTTTTAACATGATTAAGTAACAAACATCTGTTCATCCATACATTCACATTTTTTATTAAAAATTGGTTTGCTCTTGGCCAGCATCTAGCCAGGCGGCAAAGATGAGGCCGATGACGATGAAGCGAATTTATAGTTTTCATCATATCAGCCGATAGACCGCCCACTGCTGGACATAGATCCTCATCATCATAGATAGTCCTGTGCCACCCGCATCCAGCGGACTCCCGCGAGCCTTACCAGGTCATCAGTCCGCCTTGTGGGCGGCCTACCCATGCTGCGCCTCTCAGTACGTGGTCGCCACTCGAGAACCTTTCCGCCCTTATGGCCATCGGTTCTACGTGCAATGTGCCCCGCCCACTGCTACTTAAGTTTAGCGATTTAGAAGACAGCCCTCTCCATTGCTCTTTGGGTGACTTTAAGCCTTCTTACGAGGCCCATAGTAAGCGACCACGTTTCAGTGCCATATGGCATCACTGACAAGACAACACAAACTGGTGAAAGATTCTCGGCTTGAGACATTTATAGTAATAGTGGGGTTAAATCCCTTATAGTAAAAAAAAGGAAAAAATGTTACTTATACTGGTTTGCCTGGATATGTTTGGTAGAACGTTATGAACTTATGACTAAGACTCCTTATCGGTCATCGCGACCTTCCGAGGGACTTGAGAAATCTATGGTTCGCGTATTTGGGACTGTTTTAGGAGATTATCTGGCCAATCTGGAGAAATGGTGGAATTGGATTAAATAACGTTTTGATATTGCGTACTTTGTGTTGTGGTTCTTTGTGAGGTTGATTCAGAAAATCATAGTTACCATTCGGTATTGAGCATTTTCCATAAAAATTCCTTTCAATTTTATAAGTGAATTTGTTTCCACTGCGCCATGAAAGTTGCACATACATTTCAAGGAGCTAATTTTGTGACGTATTGGGACGAAGTAAAATTTACTAAATTGTAAGTCCCGAGTTATGTTTTTTTTAATGTTCTTTTTCATTTGTGACCTAAACCAAATTAAACCTAGATCATACAATTATTAGTAACAATTTGAAGACCTTAAGGTCCGTGGTGCTCCCAAACTTTAGTCTTACTTGCTCGCTAGTGATAGCTGGATATATGCTGTGCTCTGCGCCCGCGCAAGTATCAACTTTCAAAACTAAAATTAACGGTCAGAAGAAACATTCGGAGATAAATAAATAACTAATATTTTTTTTAAGAACCGTGAACATATCACTTTAGAAATCGTAGCAAACGAAAACGGTCTTTATGCAAGATTTTTTCGGCATTGTAAACATAGTTTTATGAGATCTTTGAACGTTTTATTTAAATTATTAATAAGACATGCTTCCCTTCATCTTACGTCCTGCTCTACAGTGGACGTCCTTCGGCTGATATGATGATGATTATTTCTAAGCTTCTATCTTTTCTGCAATTGTAGTTGCTTACTTTGATCCCAAATAACCAGTTTTTTTGCGGAAGCGGCTGCCAACTACCACCTGAATTTCTTCACATATATGGTTCATAACTATGTGATCGATTCTCAGTGTATAGCCAAAACATGATAAAGTACTTTTTTTTTCTCTACTGAAAAAAAAAACAAACTAAAATAAGTTTTATTTTCTATTTTTAACTTGGCCTAATAAAACAAAATTTTGACACCCTTGTAAAAGATAAAATCAAATTAAAATGATGCTATTTTTTGTCTAAAATTATTCAAAATTTGTCCAAAAAATCTGTTCTCGAAGAGTGTTGCATTTCGATTTCTCTTGCGCGGAAGGCATACACGTGTCTCATACTAGCCCGAGAAAGATACGTTTTTTTTGGAAATAATTCAATAACTGGCCAATTTTTGTTATACGGTCCTATTATGTGTTTTTTCATACAATGGATTTCATACACGGAGACGTGAATTATAGAATTGAGGCATCCCATTAAACCAATACCACTCCATTAAATGAATGTCATAGCTCCAGCCTCGTGTAAGCGATCAGATACGCACCACTGAATTTAACGCAAAAATGAGGATAAACCGATTAATGTTTTACATTGTTTTCATTGAATCCCGCACGTTTTCAATGTTTATAATTTGTTCAGGATTCAGAAATTTGTAAAGTGGAATAGGTATTACGATAAAACAACATAAGTGGAAAGGCATTTGAATATTAAAACCATTAACGGCTTGTTTAAAACTTACGCAAACGTTTTAATACAGATTTGCCAGTTTAGACGTAACTTGAATATAACTTAAGTTAGCTTTATTATTTTGAACATTGACTTTCATATCTCGCAAACTAACTACAAATAAAACTGTTTTAGAATATGTACCTAAATCGAGCCCTTTCATTATGATATACTACTTTACCTTTTTTTTCCGGGAGAAAATCCATTATGGATACCACCGCACCGCGGGGACAGTGCAGAGGTTATGTCGGACTTGGCCCGACTAAAAACCCCGCGATCGTCCTCCTCAACTCATTTCGGATAGCTCTGGGATCTCCATCGGAACGCACCAGTGCCGCCCTAGAGTCACACCTCTGTGGGTCCCACCAGCTGTTTTCATAGACGATTGCAGCCCTCAAATGCGACCGTCGTCGACCCCAAGGACCCCCTTTTAGTCGCCTTTTACGACAGACAGAACATACCGTAGTCGTATTCTATGCCATACTACTTTACCTAGTAACAAGACTTTGAATTTTGGATTCCTCTAATTCTACCATCGGTAATTTTACATAGAAAAATAAAAACACAAATATATGTTTAAATTTTGAAATTGCATGCGCCTTATTTGCAATATTACCAAACTCAAAATCGATAGCATAAATAGTTTCTGAAATTACATGTAGAGGGAGACACTGTCGCCTAAAAGTCCCTTTTTAGGGTTCCGTAGTCAACTAGGAACCCTTATAGTTTCGCCATGTCTGTCCGTCCGTCCGCGGATAATCTCAGTGACCGTTAGCACTAGAAAGCTGAAATTTGGTACTAATATGTATATCAATTACGCCGACAAAGTGGTAAAATAAAAAGTGGAAAAAAATATTTTATTAGGGTACCTCCCCTATACGTAAAGTGGGGAGTGATTTTTTTTTCATTTTAACCCTAACGTGTGATATATTGTTAGATAGGTATTTAAAAATAAATAGGGGTTTACTAAAACCATTTTTTGATAATGTTAATATTTTCGGAAATAATCGCTCCAGAAGTAAAAAAAAATGTGTCCCCCCGCCCCTCTAACTTTTGAACCATAAGTTTTAAAAATATGAAAAAAATCTCAAAAGTAGAACTTTATAAAAACTTTGTAGGAAAATTATTTTGAACTTGATAGGTTGAATAGTTTTTGAAAAAATTACAAAAATAATTTCTGAACTAAGTTTGTAATTTAACCGTATAAACAGGTGTTTATTGTACCTGTCATTTCTACAAAATCACAATGAAATGACGTGCTTTTTAGGGTTTTGTGTTTCTGTACTTAATATGTCAACTTAATGTGACGGACGGAAAACTACGGAACCCTACACTGAGCGTGGCCCGACACGCTCTTGGCCGGTTTTTTGGTATTAAAATTTATCTGAATAGGTATTTGGTGTTTATCTTCACAAAGGGAGTTAATTATCTAAATAACTGTCACCATCTACCAATGCTTAATATAAAAAACAAACTGAATTTAATTGGTGTAGATATTTTGAGCACTAAATTTAGCATCGGTACTGCCATCTAGTGAAGTAACGCATTCTGAAAAACCCTCAATATTAAGGAATGCCTCTACGCCTTCCCGGTAGTCTTTAATGTTGCATGAATCTTTGATCAAAGTTCAAAGGAACCCTGTATTATAAAGCTATTTCTGGAATGTCTTCTTATAGGCTTGTACACAGTTGTGACAGCAAGATATTTTATATTAACAAAATAAGTGATTAATTAATACTTAGATTCATTCATACTAAAAATAATGGCGAAAGTACCTATGTCTGTCCTGTCTGAATTACCTATGTATGTGACCTTTTTATTCTTAGGCCGGGCTTAGAAAAATTTAGACATTTTAAAACTCCGGGAAGAACATAGTATATATTTTATCCCCGTAATCATTCCTTAAGGGGGTGAAAAGGGGGTGAAATTTTGAATTAAACCTACGCCTGCATCAGCTCGCAATTTTTTTTCTAATCCTATAACGAGAACCATGCATGCGGTTGAAATCACGGACAACAGCTACTTTCTAAATAATTTCGAAAACCACAATAGGTATATCGATTGTACATTTTTCCTCATTTCTAAAATATTATTTTGAACAAGAAACACATTCAAAACGGAAATTAAAGAAAACAATAAAAATCCAAATTACGATCGCGAACGAAATCAAAACAAGTTATGGTTTAATTAATTCCATTTAATCATCATGAAATCGGATTTTGTTCAAACTCTTTAGTAATTGTAACATTCGGTTCGTGGTCTCGACTATAGGTAGTCGTGTAGGATTACAAATAGTTGATACCAATATGTTGAAGGCTGCTTGGTTACTTCTGTTCGTCGTAAGTTTTGCATTTAACATTTTTGTGCTTTTTACGAGAGGGGGGACGTGAAAACGTACTTTACTATTCCTGAATGTGGACTGATGTCTTCAAGTGTAGAACAGGTCCCACGCGCCACATAGATCAAATTCCAACCTGAGATTCTAGCTTAGATTTTTCAGTATTTTCTAATCTTACACGTAACATAGTAACTGTACCCCGTATGGTGCCCTAGGGGCCCATAAGTTGTCTTGAGCTAGTCTGGGAGGAAAACAGGACACCTTCTAAATTGTAAAGTCTGAATAATGTTTGTCGGTTAAGATTTGAAGCTTTAGTATGCATGAAGTAATTTGAATGATTGGTTTTTTTGCTTTATGGTTGACTGGTATGGTACTAATTTACTTTAGGCAATAGTTTAAATAAATAAAACTATAAAAATGTATTTAATCGCGTGTATAATATATTTATTACATCCCGACGTTTCGTGCCCTTTGCAGCACTCGTGGTCAAGCGGGTAGTGGGTACCACCACCATATCAGCCCAAAGATGTCCACTGCTGGACATAGGCCTCCCCCAATTTCATGGGGGGTAAATGCCATAATTGCCACGCTTGGCATGCGGGTTGGCGATCGCAGTGTCTCCACCGCACTCCAGGGATGCCGCTGCCCATCCCCCGGTGGTCTTGGTCGTAGTTTTAGGACATACCTGGGTCCAGGGGTAGTGGGTAGAAATAAATAATTAATTTGTATTTAACAGTATCCAATATTACCTTTTGCCTATGTCACGTACTTAAATCTTTTTCTGTGTGTTTTGTTACTAAAACCAGCAGAATGATGTTTTTACTTCGAACCAATAACATCCAAAAAAAATCGTATGACATGTAACTAAAACTATTTCAATTCCAGGGCTTGGTTGCCTCCGAGTCTTCAGTGTCTTCCGTCGTCTCTCGCCTCCTGAGCCAAGTCAAGAGTAGCCCCAGCTCCAGGAGTCACAGCCCAGTGATCCTGATCCTCAACAGCAAGGCACTGCAGGACTCTTCCAGTGTGGAAGCACCGACGTTCCGACAGAGCTCCGAGGAAGGCGGGCTGTCGATGCTTAATATGTTGCTGAGTCAGGTAAAATAAGTATTTTCTTGTCTTTCATAGGCTTACCATCATCATCTTCATCCTAGCGTTATTCCCAGTACAGTTGCATCCTGAAGGATGCCCGGGGTCCGCTACTTAATCCCAAGAGTTAGCGTAGGCACTAGTTTTTACGGTACTGCCATCTGACCTTTCAACCCAAGAGGGAAACGAGACCGTATTGGGATTAGGCTTGTCAAGTGAGTTGTGAGCTTGACTGTTAGAAGTTCTCAAGCCGCCTGAAGGCCTCGAACTTGGCTTAACGACTGCTATCATAGACAGCAGCCGGGATCAACGGCTTAACGTTTCTTCCAAAGCACGGGAGCGCTCAGTTAGTAACCACTTAAAGCGGTTACCCATCCAAGGACTGACCCCGCCGCGCAGGTTCTTGCCCCGCACAGCTAAACTGTGGAATGAACTGTCGCCTGCGGTATTTCTGGACCGATTCGACCTTCAAACCTTCAAGAAAAGAGCGTACTCCCATCTTAAAGGCCGGCAACGCACTTACAACTCCTCTGGTGTTGCGAGTGTCCATGGGCGGCGCTAATCGCTTAACATCAGTCGATTCGTCTGCTCGTTTGCCTCCTATGTCATAAAAAAACCGTTCTGACAGAGCTCCGAGGAAGACGGACTGTCTATGCTTAATATGTTGTTGGGACAGGTGAGACGTTTCTTCTTAATGTTTCTTCAATCGTTCTTATATTTTGGGCTACGGTGTTTGCTTACTAGCAGGTAGGCCATGCACTTGTTTGGCACTGTTGTATGTTAAGAAACAAAATATTCTAGCAGTGGTACGAGTATATAAACAGCAACAAACTACAAGTGTCACTAGTAGACCCTTTGCTTTGCAATTTATAATGATTCCTAGGAATGGTCTGGTCAAGTCCTCTATTGTCGATGGTACATGCTAGTAAGTTCAGGAATCGCAGCGATTCTGATCTCAACAGCTAGATACTGCAGAAGTCTTCTTAGTGTGGAGGGACCGTCGTTCCGACAGAGCTCGGAGGAAGGCGGGTTACTGATGTTTAGAGGTAATATGTTGATGGGACAGATGAGATATATTTTGGTCTACGGTGCTGGATTACCATCAAGCAGGCTATATGCTTGTTTGCCACTATTTATAGGATAAAAAAACAAAAGACATAAGTTGTCCAAATTTCGTTTTACATGACAAAGACAAAGACATTTATTTGGTCACACGAAGATTTTACAATTAGTTATTATTAGATCAGCATATTTCGCCAATAAACCGGCACGCAATTTTTTTTTATACCAGGAACTGATTGAAATTTTTTGAATTGATTATCATGTTTTCTTAACGTTTCCAAAATAATAATAATAAAAATATAATTCCCGATACTAATATGCCAAATTTTACATTAATAATCAAGCCTAGTCATAAAACATTATTAAATTATAATAAATATAGAAACAAACAAAATTAATAATAGTAATAAAATAAAATTTCATAAAGTATCAAATTACATGATACATTATATACTGCGCCGAAGAAATTTAGTCATGGTGATCACTAGTAAACCCTTTGCTTTCCTATTTATAACGCTTAGGAATAGCCTGGTCAAGTTCTCTGTTGTCGATGGTAAGTATCCCTATGCTAGTAAGTTCAGGAGTTGCAGTCCAGTAATCCTGATATCAACAGCAAGGCACTGAAGGTCTCTTCCAGTGTGGAGGTACCGTCGTTCCGGCAGAGCGCTGAGCATGGCAAGATATCGATGCTGAATATTTTGTTGGGACAGGTGAGATACTCAAATGTACAACCTACCTATATATATTTTTTACGAAACCTAAAGTTTAAATTGAAGTGTATAAAAATCTCGTTCTGATCTCGCTTGAATTTAAACTTTCCTCAGTCACGTTTAAAAAGTCAATGTCACTCTGTCTGTCTGTAATTTTGTCACGCTTAAACATTGGGTATTGTCCTTGGCAAGGACAGGAGGACCGTTCTATCATAAACGTACCTTAAAGGGGCGAAAAGGGGGTAGAGGTTTTGAAAGCATGGGAAAACGATAGGGCTAAAAACTAAATACCAATTTGTGAGGTGATAAACGAGTTCTAGGTGAACGAAGTCGCAGGCAAAAGCTAGTATCACTATAAAGGTTAAAACGAATGTACCTATAAACTGCCGTTCCTGGCGGCATGCTTGCACCGTGAGTGTGCAGTGCACCGTCGCCGCGAATGCACTCATCCAGAGCAAGAACTATCGAAGATTTGGAAACATGCCGCCAAGAGTAATAGTTTACGTCAATTTTAGTTATTATAGTTATGATTTATCATGCACACAATTTGCTGAAATAATAGTTCAAACTTCAAAGGCGTCGTTTGCAGTAGGGAACGCCTCGCCTTTGTGTATATATTCATTATCATCATTGGCCTTTTCATCTTTTCAGATGTTTGTTACAGCTGCAGTTTCAGGAGCCACATCTTTTCTTGTGGCTGAACAGACCGATACGTGCTCTACATTGCTTGCCACAACGGTCGCAAATAAATAAGGCGTTGGGTGGGGGTGCGGTTTGCTTCCTCTCTAGGCGCTTCCTTCTAAGTTTTTCCAATCACTGGACGTCGTGATTAGCCCTACCCTTTCGTAGTAGGTGCCTCCATACCGGTCTGTCCAGTCCCAGGAGCTCCCAGTTTCTTGGATCGATTTTGAAGTCCTCCATGTCACGCTTGCACGAGTCCTTAAACCTGAGCATTGGACGTCCGACAGGTCGCTTTGCGTCAACTATTTGGCCAAGCATCACCCTACGGGGTAGTCTGTCAGCATCTTGTCTTTGTACGTGTCCCAGCCATTGGAGTCTTCTCTGTTTTAGAGTGGCAGTGATGCTAACAGTACGAGTGATGTGTAGGACCTCCTCGTTGGTCATTCTGTCCTCCCACGTGACTCCGATGACGATTCGCAGGCAGCGCATGTGAAAAGCGTTGAGTCGGCGTTCCTGTTTTCTGTATGTCGTCCACGTTTCACAGCCATACAATAACGTACTCAGAACGCAGGAATGGTAAACGAGGATTTTGGTGTGGGTGGTGAGTTTAGAGTTACGCCACACTCTCGAGTACAGTTTTCCGAACACCGCTGCAGCTCTGCCAATGCGCAAGTTGATCTCCTTATCGTTTGTTAAATTTGATGTGATTGTTGAGCAGAGGTAACAGAACTGGTTGACTACTTGCAGCGTGGCGCCATTCAGCATTATATTCGGCGATTTAACCTGACTTGTAAAATGCTTATGTTTTACCAATAAATCCTGTATCCTGTATCCTATGTTTGTGCCTTGTACCATTACTACAGTCTTCTTGGCGTTAATACTCATAGAAAACATATCGCACGCCCAACCAAAGCGAGATACTAGGTCTTGGAGTTCTTCTTCGGTGCTTGTCACAATGGCGGCGTCGCCAGCAAAAAGCAGCTCTCTTACGAGGATGTCGAGACGATTTCTTTTGGCCTTTAGCAGATTTATGTTGAAGAGTTTCCCGTCGTGTCTCGTATGTACGAGTAGGTGAACTCCAGCATCGGATCCATCAAAGGCGGTGGCGAGCAATACCGAGAAGAAGACTCCAAACAGTGTTGGCGCCAGCACACAACTCTGTCTCACTCCACGGTTGACATCAAATGGCTCTGACAGATCTCCGTTGAAAACCACGGAACCTCTCATATTGTCGTGGAAAGACCTTATTATGGAAAGCAGCTTTGGAGGGCAACCGACCCTGGCCAGCACTTCGTACAGACCATTCCTACTGACTGTATCGAAGGCCTTGTTTAGGTCGACAAACGCCATAAAAAGTGGTGTTTGCTGCTCTCGACACTTCTCTTGGAGTTGACGCAAAGTAAATATCAAGTCAGTAGTTGATCGGCCTGCGCGAAAGCCGCGCTGCGATTCGGGATACACCCTTTCAGCTAGGGCTTGTAGCCTGGTTAATATAACTCTAGCAAAAGCCTTCCCCACGATGCTGAGTAGTGATATTCCCCTGTAGTTATCGCATACACCACGATCGCATTTGCCCTTGTAGAGGGTGACAATGTTTGCGTCTTTCATATCCTGTGGCACCATACCCTTCTCCCAACACCGCAGCAGAAGCGCGTACAGAGGAGAAGCCGCAGCAGGGAGCTTTATTAGCTCAGCGGAGATGTTATCGCTGCCTGTGCTTTTACCGTTTTTGAGATTTTACAGCACGCAGGAACTCATCAAAGGTAGGCGGTGAATCTAAGCTTATATAATATGTTTATATATTATGAGTATTATAATTAACTATGTAGTTATGGCCTTGTCATGTAGCTAGTTGGAGCGCTCGTGGCCCAGCGGCGTCCGCGTACCGCGTGCGGTATGCGAGGTTAAGCAATCTCGGGCGAGGTCAGTCCTTGGATGGGTGACCGCTTTGATTGGTTACTAAATGAGCGCTCCCGTGCTTTGGAAGGCACGTTAAGCCGTTGATCCCGGTTGCTGTCTATGATAGCAGTCGTTAAGCCAAGTTAGAGGCCTCTCCGGGCGGCTTGAGAACTTCTAACAGTCAAGTTGCCCACTCACTTGACAAGCCTAATCCCAATAAGGTCGGGTTTCCCCCTCTGGTTGGAAGGTCAGATGGGAGTCGCTTCCGTAAAAACTAGTACCTACGCCAATTCTTGGCATTAGGTAGCGGACCCCAGGCATCCTTCAGGATGCAACTGCACTGGGAATAACGCTAGGAGGATGATGATGTAGTTATGGCCTGATTACATAAATGTTCATTTTCGGATCAAGAGTCAGACACAATTTATGATCGTTTATTTCCTATAGACATATCAAACACAGCAATAAAAAAAAATAGCATTGATAAACTGCTCTAAATAATTAACTGAATAAAATGTTATAACTGACGATTCGAAAGTGCTTGTTGCCAGGCCTATTTGAATAAAGAATAATTTGACATTTAATTTTAAGATGAGCTCATCATTTCGGACGCTAGTGACTCCGGAGAAGTCAAAAGCGCGTTGTCAACTCTTTATTGACTTGAGGTTTCATTGTGTCGACAGCTAAAGACAAATGCAGTTCCTTTATCACACAAGGCATCCTGGTGAGCTTAGTCAATCTTACTCACTACCAAACTATTTGTAGTGCTGTTATGACGCGGTCTTTTGCAAGATGATTACTTCCCCAGTTGGCTGATTCAAATATGAAATCAGAAATTAGAAAGTTTATTGTAGAATTCTGTACATAAATAAGGTGGACAAATATTAAAAGTATCACCTGACGACCTGTTTAGCCTAGTTGGTAGTGATACTGCCTCCGAAGCTAAAGGTCCCGGGTTCGAATCCCGGGCAGGGCATTATTTGTGCATTTAGCACGGATTTTGTTCTTAGGTCTTGGATGTTCTCTATGTATTTAAGTATATATTTATCTATATAAGTATGTATATCGTCGCCTATTACCCATAGTACAAGCTATGCTTAGTTTGGGACTAGGTCGATTTGTGTAAGATTGTCCCCCAATATTTATTTCTTTATCAACAGTTACCAGTTACAGGCATACAATATAATTTAAGCTAAAAACTAGAGAGGAATTAATTACTTTAACACACATATTTTTTATCACTATGCGGACTCTTTGAGCTGTGCTTTACGTCACTAATAAATAGAGAATATTATTTACATAATGCCTTGTGTACCCTTCGTAACACATCCTCCCCACGTGTACAGAACAAAGGCCTAGTTTCCACTATTATAATTACCTTTATCAAGCAGACACTGAGCAGGAATCCATTTCCTTTCAATTACGGAGCTCCAATCAGCGCAAATTCAACTGTTACCACACTTTGATCCTCCTCGTAATCGCGCAGTACACAGAGGGGTAACAGTAAGACTTCCTGACTTAGCAGAGCGGGTGGGTATGTGGTATTTTTTTTTAAATGATAGACTGACCAGCGATTAGCCTTAGTCACACCTAATGGAAAGCGATAACAAGGCCTGAGATGTTGCTCACTGATTCAGTAATAGCCTATTCACTCTTGTCTTGAAGAGACCCAGATTGTATGTATCAGGAAATACAGACGGCGGCAGTAAATTCCAGTCCTTAGCTGTTCGCATTAAGAAAGAAGAAGCAAATCGCTTCGTGCGAATAAATGGTAGGCTGACAACGTCTGGACTTCCGGTGATGGAATGGGGAGGGCGGAACTAAGTCATGTAATTGTTCTTAGACGTGAGCTTATTCACATCGCTCAATTCCTCACTTCACGGGATACTGGTTTTTATTTTATTTATTTTTATATGACACATAAATAATGAATTAATCATAATGGCATATTAATATTTATGGACACACAACATATTTATGTATAGACGAGGAATGAAAAGTCACTTTTCGACCTAAACAGCATTAAAATAGAGTCGAAAAGTGACGAATCTTTTCATTCCTCGATTGTACCGAAACAGGTATGCAGCAGCATTTAAAGAGTTTGAGTCTTTTACACTACATTAAGAAGAAAACAATAGAAATAAAACTAGGTACAATTGAAATATGTGAAAGATACAAACATTACTATAAATTTTAAGCTGATGCTGATGAATATCATCAGACATTGAAGTTTTTGTGGCAAAAACGCCAATTAACTAGTTACTTACTTTTTACTAGGCATACTTTTTAGGGATTTTTAAATTAAAATTAACATCAATATTAAAACTAAAATTTTATTATTAACGTGTTCCGTCTCTACGGTTTACGGTAACTTAACTATTCTCCTTATAAACTGTGTTCTGTGGCCACGATTGAACTTCACATGCACGCAGGTCAGCAGATTCGCTCGTAATGTACGATCCTCATGTACGATGATCATGCAATCTCGTTGAAAGATTACTCCAGCCTCTAGCTAGAAGTTTACCTAATTACTGAGGCATGGACGAAATTAAGACTTAGGCAATGGCAACACAAAGCTTCGTTCCTCCAAAACACGTTCAGTTTTTTATTATAAATTGGATTACGTTTGATCCTGGTCTAACCAGACGGAAAGTTTTTTTTTAAGTCTTTATTTAGAAAAAAGGCCTTCTTCGATGAGCGATGACGTCGGCCTTATAGCTGTTACATGATTTATTACTACAGTTCATTAATTTCATTGTTAAGGCAAGGTATAAGATGGAACAGGCTTACCTAGAAGATGCCTGTCCAATCTTACCTTGAAGACTTCGAGGTTGTATGTCTCCGGAAATACGCTTTCAATCCGGAAGAGAATCCTAGATTGAAGCAATGCGAATCAGAAAGCATTTCTTAAATCACGAGGTGCGGCACGGAGGGAATTCGATTACATGCGGGTGGAATCCCATTCGGTCTGGTTATGTAGACCTAATAAAAAAATACAAAGTCGGTTTCTAATCTTCTTCTTGTGGTGCTTTTAAAATAATATTACTGTGAACGTTGAACGTTTACAAAAAGAGAAAATTTGAGATTAAGCTCTAAAGTGTTTGCTCCTCCAAATTTAAACGTATTTAAACAATTTTTCACAAGAATATATTTTTTAATTTATTGTTAACAAATAGTCACTAGCCGCCACAAAGAGTACGAATAGGTACTATTTTATTGTAATAATGGTTAAGAATGGGCATTACCCACACCTTTTTTTTCACTCATAATAAATACCTAACATTTCAAATATGCACAATAATGAGAAGTTTGTCTGTGAGGTTGAGGATTCGTTGTGTCGACAGTTAATAGTACATTACTACAGAGGCCGGGACGAAAGGAGTTGCCGGCCGAAGACATATAGGTCTGAGGCGGGCAACCCCATATTTCCCGCCAAAGTATGTATAGTGCTTTTCTCAAACATGCAATGAAATAAACAACAAAAAAATCAAAGTTTTATTTTTAATACGCATAGTGGCCGAATGTCCTGATGCCTGTGCCACAAATTTATGTGGAATGGAAATTAAAAAAAGAGGACTTTGCCGGCCTAAGCTTGCAAGATGTGTATGAAATTCCATTAACGACCTCTTGTCCTAGCCGCACCTGAAACGTCATACTTCGCAGCGTAGCATAAGGAACATAACATCAATATTTAATTGCATGTTTGAGAAAAAACAATTTGATTTCCCATTCCCTTACGCTCAATACAGCACATTATCAAAATCTAATAACCGAGCTGTCACCAACACACATTCAACTTAGCTTTAGGATAGTTTTCGACGCATCCTCCAACAAGCCTTTTTTTCGCAGCTCCAAAAATCTCGCCCAAAGCCAGCATCTGACCGTTACCGCGTCCGCCCCGACCGCTTCCAGGCCCCAAGTAACCGCAACAAGCCAAAGAAATTCCCAGTCTACAAGTCCCTTCTGAGCCTCAGGAACAGCCTCCGGTGCGGAGCTAGAGACGAATGCAAGGATGAATGCGCTGAGCTTCCCAAGAAACAGGTATGGGTTTATTTGTAGGTAGTTTTATGTAGGTTTACATGCCTATCTATTTAATTAAATGTATGTTTTGAGTGTATGCCGCGGCCGGCGGTTGCAGGAGATCATGCGTGTGCCGGTTTCTAGCCGAAGGGTGTAGTGTTTCGGCGGTTTCGGGGCAACCTACAGAGTCCTACACCGGAGATGACGACGTAACAGAGTCACGCTGTTATGTCTCCTTAATAATGTGTTTTAGTTTTTAAGAACATATGGTATTACATATGTATGTTAATAGTCTGTAAGATATATGTTAATATGGGCATTTTGTTGTCTGAAGCAAATAAATAAGTAACCTAGTGGTTCAAACACGCAGTTGTCAAACGACAGTCGCGAGTTCAAATCTCGGATATATCATCATCATGTCAGCCGAAAGACGTCCACTGCTGGACATAGGCCTCCCCCAAAGACTTCCACAATGACCGGTCCTGCGCCACCCGCATCGAACTTCACTAGGTCATCAGTCCACCGTGTGGGGGGCCTGCCCACGCTACGCCTTCCGGTACGTGGTCGCCACTCGAGAACCTTTCCGCCCCAACGGCCATCGGTTCTACGTGCTATGTGCCCCGCCCACTGCCACTTAAGTTTAGCGATTCAGAGGGCTATATCGGATATATACCAACGAGGTTTTCAGAAGTTATGCATGGAATATCGTTTGACATTTATCATTAGCTCGTTGATCAAGGAAAACATCGCGACGAAACCTCCAACCCAGTTTGACCCAGGAACTACTGTACTTCCTGTCTGGGTGAGATCGGTTTTTAGCGATAAGATATTCTGTTATCTATTGTTTCAATTCAATTTCTCACTGTTAAATAAAAATCTCTTCATATTCACGCCATTCATACATTCATTCATTGAGTGAGACTAGTCTCATCAACGTTGTTCATGTCCACAGTTCCACAGTAGATTCCGTAAGTTGTCCATTAGGGCTAGCCCATCTTACACCCGCGACTCTGACCGCAACCCGAGATAAGTCTCTCGCGGCTGCCAAGTTTGTCACTTTTAGTAGCCCAACTTACCACCGCGACTCCTCAGTCGCATCGAGAACTCAAAGTCGCGGCGTGACGTACCGGTGTTGCATGCTAAATTCAAAGTATAAAAAAGACGATATTTACGTATGACAACACTGAATCAGTATTAAGGTTGCGCTATTCCATATTATCTATGGCTCGCTGTCAAATGTCAAATCACGTACATAATTTTATTTATGAATGGTTACAATACTTACAATTATTTGCATATTTCTCGAGAATGCCTCAGTGTACCTATTGCCCCAAATTGCAATATCTCACACGCCAAAGTCTTTGTAATAAAAGACTGAAAATAACCCTAACCTAACCTAACTTGACACGTAGGTTGCATTTACATCGACTTGATATGAAGTCATGACGTGTGGTGTTCAAAGATTGAAACACACAGAGCGCGTCCCAGCGTCGTTGCGTGGCGGAGGTGGTTTTGCGCTAAAGCGAACGCGGTCCCGGGGCACGTTGCACCAAAAAACCGCGCGGTATTCGGTAGCGCGGTAGAGCGGAGGCGGCGCGTGTGACATATGAAGCAGTAATCGACAGTCGACAATATCGGAAACATCAAAAATGCAAAACCGCTTCCGCGCCGCGGGTGCACTGTGCGTTTCGAGCTTTAATGTGCTGACTTAATATCAAGTCAATGGCGGTGAAAAGGTTAGTATAATGTTAGTGCTACGTACCAAAAATCTTCCAATAGATCACCTAGGGACGATTCTCACCAAACGGTTGGAGTCTGCGCGCACCCCACCAGAGTCAAAGGAATTCGAGCCTTTCATACAGAAGTTAGATTTCATATTTGAATGGGTCACGAGCCGATCAGCTGCCGTCCGCTCTGCTGCTGCTATTTAAATACGGCGTCTAGCTTCTGTATGGAGGGTTCGAATTTCATTGACTCTGGTGGTGTGTGCGGTGCGCTGACTTAGGCCTTTCGGTGTGAATCGTCCCTTCCTGATTTGTCGAGGTGGAGGAGGTACAATATGAGAAAACTGTAAACTGTCAGTGTCAACCGATACGAATACAGTGCTGTCCCACTTCTGCGCATTGTATTACTACTGAGCAAACGTAATGCTGGCAGTATTTTGTCAAGTGAGGGAATCCCACATCAGTAAGCTCACGTCAAAGAATAAAATACCTATGACATATCGCTCTCCCGCCCCGCCAAGTCAGGAAGTCGCCTTATTATGCTATCACTCGGTATTGTCCGTGTATCACAGACGGTTTTTTTTTCTGTACTACTTTTGTGAGCACTAAAGAATATTTGTATTGTATTTCCAACAGGAAAAAAAATGCGAGAAGAAATGCGAAATCAAATACGAATGCGAAGAACAGAAATGCGACGATGACAACGACTGTGATGACAATGTCAGTACAAGAGCTCCTCCGGCTTCTGTTGAAACACAAACATCCTGCCCAAGATGTTAGAGATTAAACTCCACACGTAAAGGATGATTCCCACTAGACCGTCCCTTTACCGAGCTTGGCCGTAGCTAGATCGAGTGTCAAGCGTGTGCAAACCCTTAGGCCCTGGTTTCACTTTGATTAGTGATTAGTGAGTTCATACATTTCTTACTCGCATATGCAGCAAATGTATGAACTGGCACTAAACACAAATCAAAGTGAAACCAGGCACAAAGAGCTGGGACGCTTCCAAACGTCACCGGGCCGGCGTCTTGCTGTCCTAGTAAACGGACCGGCCCGGGCACGGAAAGGCCTACTGTAAATCATCCTAAAATTAAAAAAAATTATACGCAAGACAGAAATAAAGAGGTATACTTGAAGTTATGTTTATTATTGATACCCAAAACTGGTGCAGCCTTCAATTGTTTTTAGGGTTCCCCAGTAAATAAGGAACCCTTATGGTTTCGCCATGTCTAACAGTCCGTCTGTCCGCGGCTTAACTCGGTAACCGTTAGTACTACGAGGGTCGTCTGAAAAGATTCTGGCCTGACATAGAAACAAGTAGTTTTTTGATATATATTTTTTTTACTTTTCAACATAGTCTCCTTCTAAAGCTGTACACTTGTCCAAACGATGCTCCCATGATTTTAACCCGTCCAAGTAGTAGTTGCCGTCTTGCTCTTCAAAATAGGCGTTTACTAAGCTAAGCTAGCAATGACCTCGGCGTTACTTGAAAATCTCTGTCCACCGAGTCAAGTTTTGAGTGTGGGAAATAGGAAAAAGTCGTAGAAGGCGTCAAAAGCTCTTACTCCTTTGTAATAAAGACTTTCGAACTTTTCAAATGCATAGCTACTTTTGATGCTGACTGTACCTATGAATCACGCGCGCAAAACGGTACCTAGAAAATTGTTTTGCGCGTCCTCTACACAATTTTTGGGTGCAAAATCCATCGTGTCGAGTATGTGGAGTATAGTTGGGTAGCTCATTTAAAAGTAATGTGGTTTTTTTTTGTAACACCCCCCCCTTCTGCTAGCTAAATAAACGATGGCTACCGGGTACGTGAAAAAAACATGGTGAAACTATCACAGCAAAGTAGAAAATACTAGTTAACAAGTACTCAATAGCCGAACATAAGAAAAGTTGCGATTGCCAAAAGACTCATAAGCGTGTTGCCGACCCTTTATTGACTTAGGGATGTGTTGCGTTGACAGCTGACACGTGCAAGTCCCTTGCTCACAACACAGCGCACCCTCGGGAGTCAATACACGAAGTCAATTCCTCATTGAAAATCACAGAGGATGCACCACGTAGCACGCTTTGCTGGGTGTTCTGGAAAAAAATACTACTTGACTCCGTAGCCAATGGTCGTTGTTAATGCCCAAGTGACGCCGTAGTCCATGGACGTTCTTAATTTCTAATTAACACCGTAGTCTATGGACGTTCTTAATTTTCAATTGTAATTAACATAACTATTGGTTATAAAATAATCATGTGTCTGGACGGCCTGTTTAGCCTAGTTGACGGCCTCTTTAGCCTAGTTGACGGCCTGTTTAGCCTAGTTGGTAGTGACTCTGCCTCCGACGCTAGAGGTCCCGGGTTCGAATCCCGACCAGGGTATTTATTTGTGCATTTTCACGGATATTTGTTCTTGGGTCTTGGATGTTTTCTATGTATTTAAGTATGTATTTATCTAGAGACGACTCAAAAAGTATTATGGAAAGGACAGCCTGAATATCTTTTTGAGAAGCTTCGATGGTCCAAGGATGTACATAATCTAAACACGCGATCGAAATTTGGAAATTTTTTAAACATTCCTCGAAGTCATGCTGCTGGTTTTAGAGGCTCTTTCAAATATCGTGCTTCAAAGATATGGAATAATTTACCGCCACCTTTAAGGAACAAAGTCAGCTGTCAGACATTTAAAATCAAATTAAAGCAAGTATTGCATGAGAGGCAGAGGCACGATTTTGAAATAGCCTTTAAATTTAAATAGTAAATAAAAAACCCAACAACTTAGCCATTCACACACACACACACACACACACACACACACACACACACACACACACACACACACACACACACACACACACACACACACACACACACACACCACACACACACACAAGGTATTTAAATTTTAATTCGGTAGTTGAATATTAGTTTAGCAACAGTTTAGTATGATACCCACTGTCACTACATTTTCTTCTCGGCAAACATCATAGACCGAGTTAGGGGCACATTGAAAACCAGCGCTGGTGGTACAAATATGGGCCGCCAGCAGTAGCTGAATGTGTTCCTTTTGCCGCTTTCTAAATTGTTAACGGTTATTTTTTGTTAGTATTTTTTGTTTATAACTTTTTATAAGGCAATAAACTATTTCTTATTCTTATTCTTATTCTTATTCTTAGAGGTATATAAGTATGTATATCGTCGTCTAGTACCCATAGTACAAGCTTTGCTTAGTTTGGGCTGTGGTTTGGGACTAGGTCGATTTGTGTAAGATTGTCCTCCAATATTTATATTTATTATACATTCTTTCCTGGCGTTATCATCATCATTATCATCATGTCAGCCGAAAGACGTCCACTTCCGGACATAGGCCTCCCCCGAAGACTTCCACAATGGCCGGCCCTGCGCCACCCGCATCCAGCGGACACCTGCGACCTTCACCAGGTCATCAGTCCACCGTGTGGGGGGCCTGCCCACGCTACGCCTTCCGGTACGTGGTCGCCACTCGAGAACCTTTCCGCCCAACGGCCATCGGTTCTACGTGCTATGTGCCCCGCCCACTGCCACTTAAGTTTAGCGATTCGGAGGGCTATATCTGTCACTTTGGTTCTGCTGCGGATGGCCTCATTCCTGATGCGATCACGCAGAGAAACTCCCAACATAGCTGTCTCCATTGCTCTTTGGGTGACTTTGAGCGTTCTTATGGAGTCCCGACGTTATGCCCTCCCTTAACACCACATGCCTAAAGATCAAAGTAATGGCGAACTTTGGAAATTTGATCTAAAAGCAATAGGAATCTTATTTCAAAGTATCTCATACGGAAATGCTACATTCCGGTCTCTCAAAACCATATTCTACCTATTTCATCACAAACCAAGGCTTCGTTGCGAAATGAAAATTCATTTCGACACAACTTCACACCCAAAACGTCGTATGTACATAGTAAAATCAATGACGCTAAAGACCTTATTACAGTGCGAGGTGTCGTAATATTGCTCATTACAGCACGGGCTCTCATTGATGGGTTATTACTATGAAAATTAATTAAAACCGAACCGTTGGATGCGTTTAATTAATTAGAATATGCACTTTCTGTGGTCAAAAATATCTCTGTGCATATTACAAATAAATATTCTAACACTTTTAAATCCATGTTATATATACGTAATATGCTTTATATATAAAGCTAGTTTTGCCCTCGACTTTGTCCGCGTAGAACTCGTTAGATAAATAATGGCTTTTATCATAATATACTTTTTATAATTCTATTCCAATTTTTGGGATCGATGGGTTTGTTACTAAAGTAGGAACCTATATCTGGAAAGTTAAAAACTATAACCTCGCAGCCAACGTGTCTATTCCGTTAACGTCATTGGTAAATGTCATAATTTCTGTCAAACTCGAGTAGGTTAACACAATGTGAAATAAATACTAACTAAATTACAATAAGTAATGAATATCATTGTAAATGTGAAGGCTACACTGAAATAAGATTGTCCAGTATTACAAGTATCAGGGACTTTCTTGGTATGACATTCTAATTTCAATCCTGCTTATAGTTCGAAATGAGCGGAAAGGATGAGGTAAGTTTTCCGATTTAAATAACATGTCAATGCTTTGCAAGCTAAGATTGTTAATCAAAACCTATAAATAAATGCCCGTAATAACTAACCAACTTAGAAAACATTAAAATACCCCGACATTTTCATTTCAATATCTCAAAAGCAGCTGAACCGATTTTGATAAGACATGTTGTAAGAACCATGGCCAGAAAATCCGCTTTCAAGTATAAAAACCGCATTCGAATTGGTTTCTACGTTTAAGAGCTACGGTGCCGCAGTGAGACACACGCACATAAAGCGGTCAAACTTTTAACACCCCTTATTTTTGATGGGGGTTAAAACGACTGAAGAGAGCTGTTCAACAAACTATGGGCTCGACGTAGTTCGCTTTTAGCTCCAACGTAGACAAGGGGTGTTATAGCTTCATAAGATCGTAAGTTAAACATAATGATGCATATCTGTGTGTCCATGGCATTGTAGCTCCCAAACGGATGGGTAGATTTTAAGCGGTTTTTAGGATTCCGTTCCGTAGTATTTAAACAAGAAATCCTTATAGTTTCGCCGTGCCGTCCGTCCGTAAGTAATGATGGTTTTCTTTAACCATTTTTTGATTAAGTAATTCGTTGCGTAACTAATTTCTTATCTGTGGAAAGTGGACGCCAATTACTGGGCTGGATATTACTGGCCGTGCATTATATGTCTGAGCAATCTTGGTCCGGGGCAGCAATCGAAAGCCAGTTTTGCTCGGGCCGATAATGCTCGGCCCGAGAATCCGCGCCCAAAGCAGTGGACGCCGATTACTGGGCCGGACATTACTGTGCCGTGCATTATAGGTCCGAGCAATCTTGGTCCGGGGCGACAATCGGAAGCCACTTTTGTTCGGGTTGATAATGCTCGGCCCGAGAATCCGCGTCCAAAAAAGTGGATGATTCTCGGGCCGGACATTATTTGGTCGTGCAGTGCATTCCTGGTTCCCGCGACGCCGACGACCGAAATAACGCCGCTCACAAAATTACGCTCGTGTGGCCTCACGCGTAGGTATCAGTAGTTAGGAGTATACTGTTTCTGCGGCACCCCTGCGGCGTGGCCGAAATTTTTTTTGGTTTTTTGCTGCGGCAGGTTTTTTTGGGTGTCTTTTTCGTGTGAATTTGAAATGCAGCTATGTGATATGTGACCCCCCGTTGTTTTATGTTTATGACAGGTGTGGGTGCATTGTTGTTTTTTGCTGCGGCAGGTTTTTTGGGTATCTTTTTCGTGTGAATTTGAAATGCAGGTATGTGATATGTGACCCCCCGTTGTTTTATGTTTATGACCGGTGTGGGTGCATTGTTGTTTTTTGTTAGAAGATTGCTGTTTTGAGACGATTTGCGTATTTTATTTAAAAACGATTTATTTGATTAGGATCAACAGTCTGTTTTTGCTCTATTCCCACGCAAAGGTAGGTAATTAATTACATTCTGTGAACAGCAATATATTTTAAAATTAATGTTGACAGAAATGATCGTGAGAATGACATGGGTTTTCTATTTGATTGGGTATAAATAAAAGTAAAGAACATTTGAAGCTAAGCAGGTTCAAACACGCCCCATCCGTTGGAATATTGCAGTAAAAAACTAGTTGTTTCGTGTCGTAACATGCAACGAACAGATGTTCATTTTTATGGGGGTAACATATTTATTGTCTTATCTGTGACATGTGAGCGTGTATTATATTTGGGAAAAAAACGATAAATATCAGCAACTATTACGAAATGTCATGCTTGCCGTATTTTATTGGTCACTAAACTACCTAAAGATCATTTAAATCTATGCAGGTTCCATTTCCAAGAATATTGCAGTAAAAAACTAATAAAATTCCACGTCTTGCTACAAGTTAGAACGTGTTGTATCAAATGAACAGGTACCAGTTTTATTAATAGATTTTTTTCTCCTAACCGCTACGTGTGTCCCGGTGTGTGTGTGTGTGTGTGTCTGTCGTGAATAAAAGCAAAGCTCAAATCCAGAGGGCCGCCATTCGCTCAGATTAGTTTGTCTGAAGTTTGTGTGTCAAGTGTTAAATAAAAGTGTACTAAAGTAGATAGTTGTCAATAGTTTTAATTTTTAAATTTCTTGCTACGAGTTAAAATGGAGGTAAGTCCCACATTAACTAATTAATTATGTGCAAAAATTACATGTTTCCATTTGTATCAAGCATCTCACATGTTTTTTTGGTTGTTTTAGATATCAAACGAGAATTCCCTTGAGTACACTATGAAAAATTATTATTATAACAATTTGAGTGATGATGAAGCCCAATGCTCAAAACCACTTATAATTCAAGCACAAAAACGAACCAACAACATTGATGCATTTTTTGATAAGCCTAAAAAGAAGCAGGCTACAGAATATTCATCTACTGTCGCCAAGTCTACAAATGGAGGCACTAATTATATATCTTCTCGCGTAGATGATGTTACAAAGATCACTCATGTCGTTAAAATTGACGTCTACGATATAAAAAAATTGCGTGGTATCCCAAACGATCAGCACTGGAAATTCGCGGATACTAGAATCAAATACTATACGCAGGGTGAAGAAGATGACTTTTATTCTAACACAAAAGAATTGATTTACAATATTACGAAAGATATTGCAACAAAAAACGATTGCAAGAAATATTTTATCAACGCTAAGCCATAAATTATATCTTACTCCACCCACAAGCAACTCTCCCCCCACCAACGAACAAATGATTTTTGGGGCTATATAAAGTTCGACACCGCAAAAGAAACCATACCGTATCTCTATTAACACCCGTGAAAGTCAAGCTGCACAATGGATCTACAAAACTCACAATACGATGAAGAGCTTTATGAACGCTGCGAAGACGTGGATCTATATAACTCATTTTACGACGAAGATTTGAGTAACCTCTGCGACGACGCTGAAATGCTCCATGCGTCATCAAACGGTTATTCACCAGCTTTGCAACCTATATTTTCGGGGTATGTCGGTAACCCTCTTTTGATAGAATGGGATGATGAAGAAGACACAGAAATGTATGACATGGAGACGAGACCTCCAAGTGGCGATGCATATGAACCCATAGCATATGAAACATTGCGTTTGCCTGCATTTAAAAGTGATGAACTATTTATGGAGTGTGAAAAGTGGTGTGATATGTAATAAGGATTTCAGGTTATTGATGTAATAAAATGAAAACCGTTCTGTATTATTGTTTTTATTTTAATGTGTTACTTTTGTTTTAATGTATGAAATACTTGTATGTGAAATAAATGGTTTCAACGATCCTCTTGCATTTTTGATGAATTGATAATGCTGTATATGTTTACTAAGAATTAGTGAAGGAAAGAAAAGACAACTTTTAATAAAATATTTATTTATTTCGTAAAAACATAGATCTATACATATCTTCTATAATCAAATCATTATACATGGTATTTTCAAAAAATAAGTTTACAAAATCAAACATTGTTTTACCTTTGAACTTAAAATATATATAAACTAAACAGTATTTACCACAAACTGAAGTAAGATGGTTTTGAATTATTATATGGTTATAAAACCATTTTTTTGCATTCCGTTTTAAAAACAACTTATGATAACCAGAAGGTTTTCTACCAAATGAATCAAAATATTCACCATTACCATTAATATCAATATGAATTGCCACCCAGTGAGAGCCAGGTTTTGAGTCAGGGTCCAAATTACTTATGATATAAATCGGAAGATCCATGAAAACAGGGATTCTATTTGCCGCAAAAACATGCGATTCAATGGTAGGACTAATTTTTTTCATACATAATTGCAATTCCTTGGTGTCCATTACAAAGTATTGCATTTACCGATGAATTCGTTACTAAGGTTTGGTAAAAAGTGGTACAATCTCTCATAAACGTTTTATTATATATGTACATCATTCTAATTAACTGTTATAATCTACACTTACATCTCGATGTTTGTTTATTTCAATTATATTATCAAACTCTGCATAGACGACGCAATTAACGGTCGTGGTAAGAGCTTTTTCAAATCGAACTTCTAACCGTACACTACCATGTCTAACAAGATTCCAATGAGAAGTAGAACTCGCTGATAAATCAGGTGTTAAATCGAAACACATCAAACAATAACCGTTGCCATAATCTTCTCGACTTATTGAGTTCCCTTCATTAAGAAAATGAATACCCGTTCCAGAAAACAGAGTGTGATATGTTGTTACCATTAAATCGGTATTGAAAGATGGTTGTAGTGTTTTAGAAGGAATTTGATGACCGTCTACATACAAACTAAATAAGTTCATATCGTGGTGGTGGAAGTTAAATGGATTATGTTTTAAACTTCCATTAAATGCTGTATTATCAACAAAACCTACAATACACCTTTTTGGAACTTGACCGAGGAATATATTATCAAGGGATTTCCCTTGTACCCCTGATGGTATTGTAAGTACTTTAACTTCCGCTCTTGTGATGGGATATTTTGCAGTCGTTGAAGCTAAAACCTTTTGATGTGCAAGCAAAACACTTGGGTTAATTTTTGTTCTTCTTATTATTAAACTAGCATCCATTATGCGTACTTTAAGTTTTTTATCTTGAATGCACATTAGATTAAACGACTCTTTTGATCGTACTAATTTAACTCGAACTTCAACGCCATTTATTAAAAACTTTTCTTGATTAAAAATATCACCGTGTAAGTGTCCTATCATTTCAACTTCCTTACTATCTTTAATAAATTCTTGTCTTTTAGTCCAGCCTTTGTTAGCCGTATCAGTTCCATCCATATGACCCGAAGTGTCTTCATACCATAGCCCACATGTAAGATGGGACTGTTTTGCTGCAGGTCCATAATTTAGTAGGGTTTCCATATATGCACGGTACGCATATGTATTATTAGGCGGTGAAACTAGTTTTTGATTTAAATATATGTCCAACTGGTTAAACAGTGAATGTAACCAATTATTCACTGGAGCAACATGAGTTTCTGCGGATTTGATCTTAGTACCGTCTTGATTCAATACCTTGGCTTTGATATGTAGTAAAGTGTGAGACAGGTCAATATAGTCATCGCCTGATCCTGGAACTTGAAATTCAATAGGACCATCATCACTAAGAGACGAAATAGGTTTATAATGTATCCACTGCCCATTTTCTATACTTGTTTGCGTCGATGGCAGTGCAAATAAATCTAACTCTG
Source organism: Notocelia uddmanniana (assembly GCA_905163555.1). Classification (NCBI taxonomy): domain Eukaryota; kingdom Metazoa; phylum Arthropoda; class Insecta; order Lepidoptera; family Tortricidae; genus Notocelia; species Notocelia uddmanniana. The sequence continues at coordinate 2,437,490 of LR991074.1, read as the reverse complement.
ACTTAGCGCATTCACATGAATGATGATGTAAAAATGACATGGTTTAATTAGAAAAAATATCGTTTGTATATTTTTTACTTTTTTTTGTACCTCTCCCCCGTAATGCTTTGGATGCAATGGTGCGCTCTCGTCTTTTTCGTATCATTTTATACCCAGACCCTGACATTAAAGAATCAATTTTTTCATCAGCTTTTCTTTTTAAATTACTGCTCGCATTCTTAAAACGAGACTTTATTGATTCGTCCATAGGGTGCGAATTCATCATGTCGGATAAAAGACCAACACCAGCATTTAATGCTTCTTTCCCAACCGTTCTAAATCCGCTAGATAACAGAGGAAATACCGATCTAAACAAGCCTCCTAAAAAACTTCCTATGCCATGCCCTCGCTGGTGAGGAACACCTTTATAAACAATGCCTACTCCTGAACCAGCTTGATGAGTATAATAATGTTCATATGGGCAGGGAATATTTTCACGTCTATAATTCATTTTATTCGTTGAAAATGTAGCTTCACGCATGAAGTTCCAAACTGGAATGGAACCTTTCCACCCGTATGCATTCTTATATCAATTTCAATAGTATCAAATTCTCTACGTAAAACTGGTATGTAATGTGCAGGAGAAAAGCTATGCATTTTATATGCTCCATATATGTATTTCGTTGGATCAAGTGGTATTATTCTTACTAACGATGTCATAACATCCCCTACTATTTGAGGTTGAACGATATCCGAATATATAAACAATTGTGATGGTAGACCCAAATATAAATTAGCAGGAAATTTTCCAATTTGACATTGAATAAGGTTCGTATTCGGTTTGAAACCTAGCTGGAGGTTTAGTATTGGTGTTGCACGTACGGAAACTATGTCTTTATGTGAAGTAGTGACCTTGATAACTTTCGATATTCCATCATAGCTAAATTTCACCTTATTTCTTAATAAGGAATTTTCATTAAAAGCAGATAAAAACTGATCCATGTCGTCATATGTCGTTGCTGGAATATGTGACTTAAATTCAACATTGACAGGCGACACTTCGTTTGGTAATTTCACCATCTTTTTTACATAGACTGCGTTTTCATGTTCTTGAACGTTGTACATTGAACATGGGTAGTGAAACTCCACTAATCCGACAACCCATTCTCCTTCTAGTTTTATTGTCTTTGGGAGTTTGGTGAGAAAGTTTGCTGTTGTATTTTCGGGGAAATATTGCATAGAGCTGTTACTTAACAAAGTTAAATAAAAACTGTCATCACTCATGTTTCTTCTAAGCTAGAAGCAGGTATCCAACTATTAAATTTATTCGGATAACCTCTCCACTTCACAAGCACCTCCTTTCTGTTACCTACGCGTCTAGAACGTATTATTTTATCTATTTTATATATCATGGTGGGGTTATAAGTAACTTTCTGTAACTCTTTAGAATAGAAAGTGCCAGTGATTGGTTCATTTTGTAAGTCCTTCAATGTGTAAACAAGATGAGGCGACCTATTAATTATTGATTCGATTACGAAGATTTCATCGCTCCAATTAGTTTCGTAACCTTTTTGAAATATGTGTTTATACTTCGTTATTCTGACATGATCACCAACATTTAAAGTACTATTACTAATTTTTTTTAATCCATTTTTTGGTGTATCGTATAAATTGGTCCAAACAGTCATAATATTGTTAAAATTAACATCTATCGGACGCATTTTAATACTTGAATGGTAACTGTGATTATATGAATAAAGGAGATCTTGTAAAATGTCAATGTATTTATAAGTATTTTTATGTGTAAAATAGCGCCACATTTTCATTTTTAATGTTCTTTGAAATCTTTCTACAATACTCGCCTTAATGTCAGGATTATTCGTTGTATAGTAGTTTATGTTTTTACTCTTAAAATATTGTCTTACCTCTTTGGAAACAAATTCAGTACCTTTATCGGATTGGATATGACGTGGAGTTGCTCGAGCCTCGGTAAATATATCCTCAAAGCATTGTTTAACTGTTTCTGAATTTTTCTTTTTCATTGCCCTAGCAAAAGCATATTTACTAAAGACATCAATAACACATAATATATAATTAAAACCATCATTATATTTACTATACGTACGCATATCACTTAAATCTACTTGCCAAAGTTCATTATAGTTGGACAAAATGTACTTGTTTCGTGTAAAACGTCTTTGAACTGGTTTATGTAATGTATATGTTTCCTGGGACCGTAACCAGTTTGCTACCTCATCTTTGTTCATTCGACCATGCATTGCTTTAGCTAACTTATCAATACTACTGTAGCCAGCTGGATCAGAAACATTATAGTAAATCCTACTGATGTCTAATAGGGGGTCCATCTCTCCCAATCTATTTTCTTTTTTGATGATTCAGGAGTTTTGTATGAAATTGGTGTTAATTGTCCTTTTGATTGAATCGAAGTTGATCTGGTATTTTTGTATATTGGGGATTCTTGAACCTCGTCGATCTGAAGACCATTTATATATTCCAGATTAGTTGGGTTACCTATACAAGATATAGGAACTTCAATATCTTTTAAAACTGAAGCAAACTGTTTCCAACCAATCGGTTTGGGACGTTTGAGAGGTCTCAGCGTGTCACTTATCAATTCTGTTATATTGCTTTCTGGGATAACTTGATTATTTACTACGATTTCCCCTCCTTCTTTCCACCAAATCTTCGGTTTATTTTTTAAAATATTGTCAATCAAAGATTGTCCTTTTTTCACATAACTTTTAGGAATTTTGTTTATGATGTGAGATGGAGTAAACTTCTCAGGGTAAGTATGATTCGAAGGAGTACTCGTAGCGTCACTTTCGAACGGTCTTGAATGTGGTAATGTAGCATTATGTTCAGTTTCCTCCTTTTTAACCATCGATTTGTCAGAATATTCTTGGTGGACATTATTTGTATCATCAATCATTATTGGCACCTTGAACGGTTTTCGATCTGATTCAGTAAAATGCAAAAAACGTTGTAGTGCTTGCGAATACAATGCCCATTTTTCGCGATCCTCTATTTTACTTTTCAGTATTTTTTGCATGTCCTCATCTAAGCGAGATAGGGAATTTAAAGGAGCATTTTCATTGTGTTTGAGCTTCTCAATAAAGTCTGGTTCTACTAAAATCATTTTCTTCGTATTCTCCATTTTAACTATGTTAATGAGCTCAATAAACTACTTAATACAGCCCCCAGTATAATTGGTAAAAACGCACCACCCTTTTGCACTATAATAGTCTTCCTTAATTTTTGTTTCCCCTTAGAAACTAATTTGCGTAATATATTCTTATGTTTATTTAACCTGTTTTTTTCTAAATTGTCTAATGGAACTTTTCCCTTTAAAACGTTGTAAATGCACTCACAAATTATATTTATTTCATCTTCATCACATGCTTTCAGTAAAGCTTTACGATATTTTGGTTTGAGCGTATGCAATGCTTTAAGTAAATGTTGATATGTGGCTACTCTGTCAGGCATTATCTAGAACTGACCAAAACAGAATGACTACTGGTATATTTAAACCCTTTTTTTGGAATGTATACTGTACAACCTTTATCGAATGGAAATACCTTAGTTTTAAAACGACATATATCATCAGTGCTTTGTTTCAAATCTATCATCAGGTATCCATGAGCTGTCATAGTGGCATCTTTATATGCTTCTTCAACAAATTTTGTATTTTCTGGATAAACTTGTCGGGACAAGTAGCGTATTTGAGTTTTGTCTCGAGGATTTTTAAAATAAATAATGTAGGTTGTGTTCAAAGAGATATCACGTTGTCCTCTTCCTTGGTGAAATAAGTTTTGAGTTATATAAAAAACGCTTAAATTTCTGTGATGGCTACCTTTAGTAAAAATATCAACAATACGTCCATCTGACTCTCTCATTAAATCATCGATTATAAGCAGTTTAGGTTGTTTCCCATCAAACATACTTAAATCGGGAATACCTTGAACATAATCAACACCATTCAAGTTATAAAGTGGCTGCATTTCATCATAGCACCACAGCACTTGATTAAAATCTATATTACACATATGTGCTACATTTTTCAAAAAATTTGTGACAAAGTTTGATTTTCCACAACCACTTGGACCAGCAATAATAGCTGTAAATGGATGAATGAAATGGTACATTATAAAAACTGTCCTTCCTCACTAAAGGTTGTCTAGAAAATAAAATACATTTATGAGGCTATAGATATATATATGTATCCATAATCTAATATAAGCATATGGTATATGATTGGCATACAATTACTTATAATGTAATAATTTAAAAATAAAACTTTTTCTTTTTCTGATATATTTATATTTGATGTAAATACACGATTTACAAAATAAAAGTACTTAAAACTAAAATTAAAAAAAAAAACACTTATTTTAATATAAACAAAATTAAATCTAAAACCTCCCATGCAACGAACATTTTTTTTTTAATTTAAACAGTTAATACGTCAACTTGTAATTATATTTACTGATACTTAAATACTATGAATTATAGTTATTGATACTTAAATATTTGTAACTCTAGATCTACCTTAATTTATAATGACCCCAAGCTAAAGTGTCAAATGAATCTTTACACAGATATCTTTTTGTGTCACAAGATGATAACGAGATTTTATTTATCTTCTGTGTAAAAATTACATGCTTAATAGAACGAAATCGGTACATTTCCGATAATACATATTTTTTCTCATTTAAACAACTTTTATAATCTTGAATCTGAAACTTTTTAGTCACGCATTTATTTACACCTTTAGCTTTAGCCACTATACAGTCCTCAACATTTAAAGCGTACATTTTAGACCGTAATCCTACAAATTCCTTTAAAATTTTACCTTTATTTTCATCTTTAAAATATCCAATTATTTTTTTATTTATACATGGAAAATTGTAAATATTATTAGGCGCATAGTCAGATGTATCGAAATATTTTTTCAAGTCATTTCTTATGTCATCGTAAAAATCCTCCGTAAAAATTTGATATATGAAACTATCTGTATCAGTATACAACAATTTAAGCCTTTTCTCGAATTTTTGTTGCATGTACCCATAATGAAATTGGTACATTAAAGTTTTTGATAAATCTAAAATACAGAAGCCTAAATAGATAGGCTTGTTATAAATTAGTTTAGTTTTTTTTAATTGTACTGCAGCTAAACTATCCGAAAAAATTGAAATGCTATGGAATTCAGGTCGAGCAATATAACTTTCAATTCCTTTGATATGACCATGATTTGCCCAATGCGTTAATAACTTAACATCGACCCTTTTCTCAATATTTTCCATTGTTTTTCCAAAAACTGCATTATTCATAAGTTTGTAAATATCTTTTTCAAAGTCGCTTTTTGCAGCTATTCTTAATGTTGTGTTCAAATCGATATATTTTTTAAGCCAGTTAGTTTGTTTAAATTTTAAGATTCTATGAACTTTAGTTAAATTTAATCCATTTTGTAAACATTGTAGAAGATTTCTATAGTGTATAATGTATTTTTGTTTATTTTTCAAATTTGGAACCAATTTTTTTTGTCTACTTTCATCAATTATGTGCTCAGCACAAAATGGTAGATCTGAATGGGAATTATGCAATGAATCAGGGTATTCAAGATCGACTTCTAAAATGTATCCAATGTCAGCTTTGTTAGAAATATTAAAATCCGTAGCAGGATCAACCCATTCAAATTCACCTACAGGAAGATATTGCGACATCGCCCAACCATACAAGTTATTAGCGTCAAGGTAAATGAGATAAGATGACGGCTTATCAGGATCAAATTCTGCCATGTAGTGATTATTTGATTTAGCATATCGATTGCTACATTGTGATATACCACCTCGTAGCCCTTTTTTAATAAACGAAACTTTATCAAAATCGGTTAAAAGTTCAAGTTTAATCCCGGTCATTTTAAGCATAGCATCCCAACTGAGACCAGGTGCCGTAAAATAATGAGCTGGATCCAAGCTATATGTTTCAAGGCAAACGGAGCGAAAATTCTCAAATATATCTGTTAATAAGAGTACGTCTGTTTTTAAATACAAATTAGAATAATCTAACATTTTTTTACAATTGAAATGAGTCCAGACGTTTTGTGCATGTTGATAATCTTCACTTGTTATACAGCTATCTGTTAAGGAACTATAAAAGTGGCATATTTCAGGCAGTGATGACGCTTCAAGCGATTTACTCGATTTCATGAACTCATATGGAAATATCCCCTTTTGCTTCAGAAGTTTAAAATCTCCATCTGTAGGATATTGCTTCCTTAATTCATGAAATTGATTTTCTTGAAGATTTCTAGCTAAACTATCTAAACTACTCGACATGAACCTAAAGGAATCAACAAATCTCAGTGATAAGCATTTCTTATCAAATTTCAGTTGTTTGCTAAACGAAATATATTTTTCTTTATTTTGTGGGATAATGTCGATAGGTCCTTCACGGAAGTTCAAAGCTTTTACAATAAAATGTGCGTCGTAGTTGCTCAGATTGTGAAAAAATACTGGTACATATGAGGGAGGTATGAATTTATAATCACATGACTTATGTGCCACACCCTGAAATTTTCCCGTTATCCAATCATAGCTGAAAACGCTTTGGGATTTTAAGACATTGTTACATATAATACACTTATTATTAGCATCCCCAATTCTTTTTAAATCACTCTGATTTAATGGGATTGGATTTTTCCGAAAGTGAATGAATTTAATTATTTTTGCTAAATCATTATAAAGGGTGTCCATAAATACTTTAGCACAATCTGGACCTGTATGTTAATAATACCGTGAAAGACTATCATCAAATGAACATTTTATAAAATAACCAAAACTGTACATTTCATGTTGTTGAATGTTTTTTGTGTAAGATTTTGACGGATCTGGATCACAAGATGATATTGGATTTAAATATGCCTCAAAATCTGCATACACAACAAACGGTAATTTAAGCTTTCGTTGATATTTATCAAAATAAATCTTATCACATGAGATCTCATCACCAAGCCAATCTTTTCTTGTCTTATCACGGTTTGGAAGTTCAATAACAACGTGAGTACAATCATTTTTTTGATGATTCGTTAACTGTTCATTTGAATAGAATGCTAATAAACAACCATCGCAAATGTGAAAGCTATAATTGGTTGTTGATATTTGTCGGCTTACTAATCGAGAAAGATTTTTTATATAGCAGTAATGCCCCTGGCTACCTCTAGATATGTAAAGTAAATTTATGTGTATTGATTTACGGCATTTGGTAAAGTAGAGTGGACCGATTACTTCATGTGATTTAGAAGTTTTATTGTAATGTAATCCAAAAACATTAATGCTTATATCATTTAGCTTTTCAACTTTATGAATATCTGTTAATTTTACTGGAAATGGTACATCTGAAAAATTTAATTTGTTTTGATGAGTGACGTAGGATGATACTCTCTGTGAACTATCCTTAACTGGATACAATGCTGAAAGTATTGCCCATTTCAAACACTCGTGGTCACGATTTTGCACGTTAACAATTGCTTTTTTTGCTTTGATATCGTGTGGTAAATCAATATATGAAGAACCACGTAATGGGTTAAATTGATTTATATTCATATCCAAGTAATTTATGTGTTTAAGACTCCATCCACTGTCTTTTTTTTCAAAGTTTGAAATTTTATTCATAATAGAATTTTTTAGATTATCTAAAAATGTTTCTCTGTCATCACCTTTGCAAATGGTCCAACTCAAGACGTTAAAATCAAAAAAATTGTTTATTCCCTTGGATTCTTGTACGAATTCAGCGTGTAAGATAAAACTAGTCTTGAAAATTGTTAGCTGATTAATGGTGTCGTCTATTAGTTTATTAAGAGATAGTTTTATCCTCTCAAAAAAAAGTTCAGGTGTTTCAAATTCAAGGTTAGTAGTTTCCTGGGCTGATACTATTCTATAAGTTAACAATCTATTTCCAAAAGCAGCTTCAATAAGTTCAACATTAGGATATGAATGTTGAAATCTTAAACAGTTATTTTTATGAATATTACTTCTTAAGTGCTGGGCATAGTACCTTCTGGAAACGTTCCGTTTGCAGGTTTTACACTCGACGGTATCACAAACGTTGGATGTAGATGATGATTCAGCTGTGTCTCGTGAAGTTGATGGTTGCTGCTGCGATCTAAGGTCTTGTTTTGGTTCCTTGACATCTGTTGGAGTGTGCGAATCACAAGGTTGCAAGGTATCTTCTGATATCCGTTTTCGTTTAACTCCACGTGTTATAGATCTAAAAATGAGTAAAAAATTCATTAAATTGTACAAAATATACTTAGCTACAAGCCACTTCAACAGAGCCACTTGAAGCACCGTATTACCTGATTTATTTGATTGACAAAGAGAACAATACGCTTCCATGGGTAATACGCCATCTATCTCATCATAATGTGAAATCATTGATTGTAAAACGGTTACGTGTCCACTGCAAGGCGTGATATATGGTTTAATATCTGGATCGCAAGCTATAGTAGGATCGAGTTTTCCACTGATAAACCACAGCCTTAAATATTTATGAAAACTATTTAATAACACTGGCTTGCTAAACATTTTAATATCCTCACTTGTAGTCGCCATAATGATGGTGTGAATAATATGGTGTATTTCGTTGAGAATTAACACTTATATTGGGATCTCCTCCCCACTGCTAGTCAAAAAATATAACTGGTTAAAACATGTTTCAATTTTGAGTACTCACATATTTTGCGGTTGATTCTCGACTTCCAAACAATGTTGATAGAGTTCATCATCAAAAAGGGACTTATTGAGGTCTGAGACGTCTTCGCAGCGTTCATAAAGCTCTTCATCGTATTGTGAGTTTTGTAGATCCATTGTGCAGCTTGACTTTCACGGGTGTTAATAGAGATACGGTATGGTTTCTTTTGCGGTGTCGAACTTTATATAGCCCCAAAAATCATTTGTTCGTTGGTGGGGGGAGAGTTGCTTGTGGGTGGAGTAAGATATAATTTATGGCTTAGCGTTGATAAAATATTTCTTGCAATCGTTTTTTGTTGCAATATCTTTCGTAATATTGTAAATCAATTCTTTTGTGTTAGAATAAAAGTCATCTTCTTCACCCTGCGTATAGTATTTGATTCTAGTATCCGCGAATTTCCAGTGCTGATCGTTTGGGATACCACGCAATTTTTTTATATCGTAGACGTCAATTTTAACGACATGAGTGATCTTTGTAACATCATCTACGCGAGAAGATATATAATTAGTGCCTCCATTTGTAGACTTGGCGACAGTAGATGAATATTCTGTAGCCTGCTTCTTTTTAGGCTTATCAAAAAATGCATCAATGTTGTTGGTTCGTTTTTGTGCTTGAATTATAAGTGGTTTTGAGCATTGGGCTTCATCATCACTCAAATTGTTATAATAATAATTTTTCATAGTGTACTCAAGGGAATTCTCGTTTGATATCTAAAACAACCAAAAAAACATGTGAGATGCTTGATACAAATGGAAACATGTAATTTTTGCACATAATTAATTAGTTAATGTGGGACTTACCTCCATTTTAACTCGTAGCAAGAAATTTAAAAATTAAAACTATTGACAACTATCTACTTTAGTACACTTTTATTTAACACTTGACACACAAACTTCAGACAAACTAATCTGAGCGAATGGCGGCCCTCTGGATTTGAGCTTTGCTTTTATTCACGACAGACACACACACACACACACACCGGGACACACGTAGCGGTTAGGAGAAAAAAATCTATTAATAAAACTGGTACCTGTTCATTTGATACAACACGTTCTAACTTGTAGCAAGACGTGGAATTTTATTAGTTTTTTACTGCAATATTCTTGGAAATGGAACCTGCATAGATTTAAATGATCTTTAGGTAGTTTAGTGACCAATAAAATACGGCAAGCATGACATTTCGTAATAGTTGCTGATATTTATCGTTTTTTTCCCAAATATAATACACGCTCACATGTCACAGATAAGACAATAAATATGTTACCCCCATAAAAATGAACATCTGTTCGTTGCATGTTACGACACGAAACAACTAGTTTTTTACTGCAATATTCCAACGGATGGGGCGTGTTTGAACCTGCTTAGCTTCAAATGTTCTTTACTTTTATTTATACCCAATCAAATAGAAAACCCATGTCATTCTCACGATCATTTCTGTCAACATTAATTTTAAAATATATTGCTGTTCACAGAATGTAATTAATTACCTACCTTTGCGTGGGAATAGAGCAAAAACAGACTGTTGATCCTAATCAAATAAATCGTTTTTAAATAAAATACGCAAATCGTCTCAAAACAGCAATCTTCTAACAAAAAACAACAATGCACCCACACCGGTCATAAACATAAAACAACGGGGGGTCACATATCACATACCTGCATTTCAAATTCACACGAAAAAGATACCCAAAAAACCTGCCGCAGCAAAAAAACAACAATGCACCCACACCTGTCATAAACATAAAACAACGGGGGGTCACATATCACATAGCTGCATTTCAAATTCACACGAAAAAGACACCCAAAAAAACCTGCCGCAGCAAAAAACCAAAAAAAATTTCGGCCCTTCGGGCCACGCCGCAGGGGTGCCGCAGAAACAGTATACTCCTAACTACTGGTATCCGAGGGCCTACTCCGAACTTCGTGTCGTGTCATCCCTTTCATTCTCGTGTTATGCTATATGACGGAAAGGGACGGCACGATACCAAGTTCGATTTTCGAAGTTTGGAGTAGGCCATCAGTAATTGCCGAATTTAAAACATGCTAGTACTTGTTAATAAAAACTTTCGTATAATTTCTATTGATTACTTACATAGTGTTGTTGGACTTGTTGGTTGTGTCAAACACACAGCACAGTAAACATAAGTTGGTAAACTTTTAAGCCCGCATATGTAACGGGTGGACAATTACGTTGCGCATGGCCCGACAAACCGACATGCACTTGGCCGATTCTTTAAAGAAAGTTTATGTGATTCTTAGGGAGGTATTCCACTCGTCCAATATCTTTGTCCAATCTCTTTGTCCAATCTTTGATCAAATTTCTTTGACAGAGGCCCATTCCACTTCCACTCATCCAATATCTTTGTCCAAGTTTTGTTTTTCATGCGTAGCCATATTGATTTAACTGTCATCGGAATCTTTGATCATATGTCGGGGTCTCATCCAAGTTTGATGAAATCATCCAATTTCTTTGATCAAAGATATTGGACAAAGATATTGGATGATTTGAATACGGGGTGGTATTCTACTCATCCAATATCTTTGTGCAATTTCATTGTCAAATCTTTGATCAAATTTCTTTGACGGAGGCCCATTCCCCTTATCAAATATCTTTGTCCAAGTTTTATATTTTTTTCATGAGTAGCCATATTGATTTAAATATCATCAGAATCTTTGATCAAATGTTGGGGTGCCATCCAAGTTGGATGAAATCATCCAATTTCTTTGATCAAATGTATATTGGACAAAGATATTGGATGAGTGGAATACCTCCCTTAGCTGTGTTTTTTAGCTTTTAAATCATTTCTTTTCTTTAGCGTGGTCCACCTAGTATTGGTGAAAGCCCAGAACGTGATTCTGATCCTGACACTACAGATGAGGTGAGAATATACTTCAATTCAATTCAATTCAATTCGTTTATTGCATACATGTTGTTAAGTTTACAAGGTGTTACACTCAGGTTATGTATCAAACATGTACCCTGCAAGGGCATCGCAATTTTATACTTATAACTAAATTCACAGTTGAGCAATAATTAATAATTTCTTAACTAATTTAATAATTATTATTTCATTGTTGCATACTTTTGTGTGTGTGTGTGTGGGTCTGAATGATCGCGTGCATGTGTTTCGTTTATTATATTTTATCGTCTAGGTATTCGTTTAGGGAGTAATAGGCTTTATTTATTAAAATTTGCTTCAATTTGTTGACGAATATGTTATCTTTTGGTTCACTCTTTATGGTTCCGGGTAGTTTATTGTACACTTTTATAGTCATTTTAAGAGGACCTGTAGAGTGGATTTTTAACTTAGACGAAGGTGCCATTAGATTATTATTTTGCCTAGATGCATATCTCAATTGGGCATTTTCTCTTTTAGTGTACAATTCGGGGTGTTTTCGTACGAATTTACAATTTTCTATAATGTATAAACACGTAAGGGTAAGTATTCTGTATTTGATAAAATACGGTTTGCAGCTATCAGTTTGCTTGATATTCACTAAAATTCGGATGAGCTTTTTCTGTAGTGTGAAGACTGCTGGTGCATCGGTACTATTTCCCCAAAGGATTAATCCGTAAGTGAGCCACGCATTAGCGTAAGCATAATAAGTGGAGAGTGCTGTTTTGAAGTCTGTTGTTTTCTTTATTTCTCTGAGGACATAAACGAATTTCGAGAGTTTAGCTTTAATGTTTTTTATGTGTGGTTTCCAGGTTACATGTTTATCTATTTCTACTCCTAGAAGCGTGAAAGAGTCTACTACCTCCAATTTTATCGTGTTGTAGCTGTAGTCGACAGTTAGCGGGTCTTTTTGGTATGGATGGAACGTCATCAATTTGGTCTTCTGATAATTTATTTCAAGGCTGTGATCATTCATCCAGTTTGTTACTTTATTTATTATATTGTTAATTTTTTCATTTATTTCATATTTATGTTGACACGAAATAAGTATTGAGATGTCGTCTGCAAACAGAATAGATGTGTCCTGTATGATTTTTGGGATATCGTTGATATAAATAAGAAATAAGAGGCATCCAATTACGCTCCCTTGCGGAATGGAAGATAATACTGTTTTTGTTTCCGACTGTACATGCATAATTTTACCCATTTTAAAGTCATAGTACTCTAGTTCTACAAATTGCTTTCTGTTTGTTAGATATGATGCTATCCACTGATGTGCTATTCCGCGAATTCCAATGCCGTAAAGTTTGCTTAATAGAATTGGGTATTGGACCTTGTCATAAGCTTTAGACATATCAAGCAACAGTCCAATAGCATATTTTTTTGAGTCAATGATATTGAGAGCTGATTGCATATATTTATAAATTGCTAACGTAGTCGACCGGTTTTTTCGAAACCCATTTTGCGAGTCAAGTATTTTGTATTTTTCACAAAATGCATAAATTCGATCACACATTACTTTCTCAAATATTTTTGAGGCTGTGGGCAATAGGGCAATCGGGCGATAATGATTAGGGTCTGTTTTTGTGTCCTTTTTATATATCGGTTTTATAATGGCAGTTTTTAAGAGGTCAGGAAACGTTGCTTCGTCAAACGACTGATTAATGAGTGCACAAAATGGTCCAGTAAGTTCGTCTGCGCATTGCCGAATCAAAGAAGGTGGAAGATCGTCTATTCCGTGGCTGTTTTTATTCTTTAGATTTTTTATTATTCTGTGTACCTCGCGGTAGGTAACAGGGGCAAGAAACATCGTGTTCTCACAACGACATATTTGCTTACTTGGTTGATGCGTAGCATTTGTATTTTGGTTTATTTTCCCTATCGATAAAAAGAAGTCATTAAAAATATTTGAAACTTCTTTTGGATTACAGATAATTTTGTTATTTACTATCAAATTGATGTTCTTTGGTTCCTTTTTCATAGATTTATTTGTCCTTTCATTTATTATAGACCACATTGTTTTAACTTTATTACTTGATTTTTTAATTCTACGAATGTAGGATATTTTTTTCGATAAATTGACTGATTTTTTTAATATCTTTTCATAAGTTTTATAGTATTTGTGTAGCACCGAATTATTTGATTTACTTATTGATACTTTTAAAAGTCTTTTATTTTTACACGATATTCTGAGCCCTACTGTAAGCCAGTTTTTTATTGGACCTGTTTTTACATAAACTTTTTTTTTCGGGACACATTCATCTAAGGTATTTTTTAACTTTTTGTGAAATGCTGCATAATTTTCGTTGACGTTTTTATTTGGATTAATAATTTCAATCCAGTTCACTGAACTCAGTGACGCTTTAAATCGTTTAGTGTTGGTTTCGCTAAACAATCGTGTGTCTTTTTTCCATGTTGTTTGTTTTGATAGCTTGCCGTGAAATTTTGTATGAAGTATTGTTCCAAGATGATCTGAAAACCCTAATTCTTTAACAGTTGTGTACAAATCTTTACTGTAGAAATTGGTGAAAATTAAATCTAGACATGTAGATGCAGTTTGTGTAACATGCGTTGGTTGTTTTATGTGTTGTGTAAGTTTATGTTCTGACATGAGATTTAAAAAATTTGTTGCGTTTGAGTCACTGTTCAGAATATTTATGTTAAAATCTCCGCCTAGAATTACATAGTGCCTAGTATATTTTGTATTTATGTATTTTAAAATATTTTGCAACGTATTAAAAAATAAGTTACTTTCTCTTCTATTCCAGTACATGGTAACTAGTAGTATATTGTATTCCGTGATTTCTGTAGCGCATACTTCCAGAACGTATTCAATAGACATTTTAGAGATGTCAGTTTTCTCGTTGCACTCGATGTAGTCGTGTAGCAGGATAAGCACGCCTCCTCCTGGTCTTTCTTCTCGACAGTATGATGCAGCTATCTTGTACCCGCTGAATTTTATAAGATCCAATTTATTTTTGCAAAGCCAGGATTCCGATATGCATATGGCGTGGTATATTTTATTTTCATGTATGTATGCCTCCAGTAAGTGTTGTTTATTATACACACTTTGCATATTTTGAAATAATATTTTGAAATCAAGATCTTTATTGTTGTTCTCGCGAGCCTTTCTTGCGAAAAAGAGTTTGTGTATTTGTTTCTTGTGTTTCACTGCTCTCGATTTTATTGTTTTCATGATCCAGGTTAGAGTTCGAAGTTGATGCATAAGTTGTCTGGTTCAAATTCACTGAGAGTGATGATTTAGAAGTAGATGGTGTAGATTCCATTCCAATTTTAACTTCTTTGCCGTTTATTATGAGCTTATTATTTCGTATCACAGCGTGTTTACCTTCTTGGCGAGCTTTGATCATAGCTTCTTTTTGAAGCTTTCTTTCATTTAAAGAAGTGCTGCTTAGGAAAGCAGAGACCATCAGACCCGTATTTTTGAAGTAAAGGGAGTTTTGTAGAATATAATTAGTTACTCTCTTACTTAGCAGTTCTATCACTAGTGGGCGGCGTCTTCCATATTTTCCAATCCAACGTAAGTCCTCAACATAGGGATCAATATGAATGCCAAGGACATTATAAAATAAGCCAGAGACTCGATCGTACAGGTCAAATTGGTTTTCTCGGAGACATTCTTGTAAACCGTAAATTACCAATTTCCTATTAGTGCTATTTTCATTTTGGCCATTACTAGTATTCTGCAGTAGTCTGTCTAAACGCTTATTTATTTCACAAATTTCGACTTCAAGTTCATGGTTTTTCTTTTCCAATATGGTAATTTTTTTATTACTTTCATCTATACTATTCTTAAGTTCATTTTGCTGAACCGTTACGATGTTCACGGTTTGTAAGATTTCCTGTTTTAATTCAGATATAGCGACTCCAATTTCTGTTTTTATAGTACTTTTTATGGTATTCTGTACTGTCTCTCTTAATTTTTTGTCTAATAATTTGCTTATACTTTCGAGGGTTATTGGTTCGCTGTTGTGTTGAGTAGAATGTTGGTAATGGTGAGGCCTTCCTAATATTTTTGAAATTTCCAGGCTGCTGAGTGTGTCAGATATATGTGGTGTCGTGTGTTTCTCTGGAATAACCGTGTTTCCGGATATGTTGGTATTTACCGTGTCGTCAAGCAAATCATCCACTGACATAACGGTGTCGTTCAGAGTCTCGGAAAATTGTTTTCGAACTGGCGTGTTGTCATTTTTTCTACGCGTGATGTTAGTGCACATTGGACAGTACCAGCTATTCTTTGAAGCATCGCTGAGTTCTCTGAAGTAGGCAGATGTCATATTGAGACACATGTAATGGTAGTCTCCACTGCAGGCCCTGCATTTCAGCGACTCAGACCTGTTTACTTTACTGTTGCACGCCTTGCAATTCATTATTATATAATTAATATTTTTCTCTTATTTTTATTCCTGTAGTCGATGAAACCGCAATGTAACCCGAAGTAGCAATGTAAAGCATCCACGGTACTTAGTAGTGGTGTTATCGCTGTGGCCGTCGTCGATGACTCATGCGGCAGCGCTGAGCGGGCGCACGGTGAGAAGGCAGAAGTCTGTTTCGGGACGGTTGAATTAATTTTTTTAAAACTATTACGCTCACAACTCACGATTCACTGACTGGTTTTTTTCGTACGATATGTCATTTTAAAGTGCGTAAAAACAGCTTCATAGCGGTATATAACACTTTGGATAGAAGTTATTTTTTACGCGTTTTTCAATAAAAAATACGACGAGAATAAAAATACAGTGTCGCTCACTCGATTACCGGCCGGGACTCCCAAATCATGATATTAATGTTTATATTGCTTATAAATCTACAGAGATGCGTACAATAATTAATATAGACAGTATCATGAACCTCTAAATGAAAGAACAATGTTCACACTTGACCGCCTCGACTGTGAGATAATAGTGATACAATATATCAAACGTTGATTGCGGTGTTGTGAAGTAATGCCTCAGAGATTGCCTCAGAAATTGACACTTTATCTACACTCATTTAGTATATACACTTTAAAGTGTTACAAAAACCATCTGTATATACTAGCTTCACAATATACCCCACCCCCCGCCCGTGTCCCGCCCGCGCACGCGCCTGTATTACATAAGCCTTATTGAGCTTTCTATGGGACTAGTCCGATTTGTGTAAAAAATGACCCCTAATATTTATTATTGTTGTTTATTTATTTGATATACAGGGTCCTCACTCAGAAAGATTCGAAAGGGAAATACGCAACTTCGTGGAAGAAGAACAAAAAGAGGAGAGGAGGCTGACCGAGACACTGGAAAGTCCCATCTCGTTTGAGACTTACCCTGGAACCACGCCCGTTGAGTACGTCTTCGCCAGGGAACGACAGAACCCATATCCTACAAAGTATGTATAACTTTTGTAATTGAAGAATCTCTGGGTGACAGTTATTCCTTCCCATCCTCTGGCTGATCCTTTTTTAATAAAAATCGTATGGAATTTATTTTCGAGCCGTGAGATCTTCGAGAAGACAAGTACAATTGCCAGTTTTGTTGCACTGTAAGTTGCAACTTGACTGTTAGAAGTTCTCAAGCCGCCCGAAGGCCTCTAACTTGGCTTAACGACTGCTGTTATAGACAACAGCCGGGATCAACGGCTTAACGTGCCTTCCAAAGCACGGGGGCAATCCTAGAACTGACCTGCGCCCACTTTGCTTAACGCGGTACGTGGGCGCCGCTAGGCCACGAGCTCTCCTTTTTGAATGATGACCCGTGAAACCTCATCATCATCATCATCATATCACCCAAAGGACATCCACTGCTGAACATCTCCCAAAGAATGTAACGATGACCGGCCCTGCGCCACCCGCATCCACCGGACTCTTAACAAGTCATCAGTCCACCTTGTGGGTTCTACCAACGCTGCACCTTCCGATACGTGGTCGCCTCTCGAGAATCTTTCTGTCCCAACGGCCACCAGTTCTACAGGCAACGTGCCCGTCCACTGCCACTTAAGTTTAAAGAGGTCTATATGGTTTGGAATGTAGAAAGAGTTGACGGATGATGCAGTGTGAAGGTTGGCCGAGTGACGAGGGTATTTTATTTCATGTTAATAAAGACGCCCGTTGGCCCGTTGGTCATACCCGGGATGTCCAAAAACTACGGACAAGACCACCGTCGTGAGATGGGCAGCAGCATCCGTGGAGTGCAGTGGAGATACTGCGATCGCCACGCATGCCTCGCGTGGCGATTATGGTAATTACCCACCATGAATTTGGGGGAGGCCTATGTGCAGCAGTGGACGTCCTTGGGCTGATATGGTAATAAAGAAGAAGGATTTAATAACACATTTATTTCATCAGCCTTATAGAGTCCACCGCACACCTCATCAAAGGCTGCATGGGCGCTGGCGCGCTTGGGATGCATGAAGCCTTCATGCATGGAGGCATTTGGACGTCGCTCGTTGGCACGCTGCTAATCGGCGTTCTGGTGTCCTTTATCATGTTAGTAAGTAAAAAACTCCATTCGATGTACCGACCAAATTCCCACGAGGGATCAAAGTTGTACTTTTCGTCTCTCAGTTTGTAACGTCGGTGGCAAACAAGCGTACGCCTGATGGTAGTCGGTCACCGCAGCCTATGGACGTCTGCAACTCTAGGGGTGTGACATACACGTTGCCGACCCTTTAAAATGTATACACTCCTTTCTTGAAGAACCCCATACAGTTGTGGGAAACAACGACTTTTTTCTGGATGATAGATGTTAAAAGTGCTCCACTCGAAAGCAAAATTATTTCCGTCTTGGGCGTAAACACTTCAATTGCTTGTTACGCTCAAGGTTCTACTTTGCTCGTATCCTAGGTTACATCCAGGATTAAACCGGTTGGATTCCGGCCTGGCCGTAAATATATATTTTTTCTCCCCTGGGACACAATCTACTACTTATATATTAATAATTATATTTATGTAGGCCAAATGAAAGATGTGTACTGCTGGACATAGCTCTCCCCCAATTTCATGGAGGGTGAATGCCATAATCTCCACGCTTGACATGCGGATTGGTAATCGCAGTATCTCCACCGCACTCCAGGGATGCTGCTTCCCATCCTCCGATGGTCTTGGTCGCAGTTTCAGGACGTACCCGGGTCCGGGGGATGTCTAATGATAATACAATTACTTATAGTATTATTGATGTCTCAGAGCTTGTATGTGACCATATGAACCACAACCTTATGACTTGTTCGATTTGGATCAACCAATATTTCATAATTTATTATAAAACTTTTCCTAACAATGATATTGATTAATTTACTCAACAGATGCTGGTGAGATCAACGCATAAGATGTACGCCAGGATACGGGTTCCTCGGCTCTCGTACCCAGACATGGCTGAAGCGGCCGTGGCGACCGGCCCAGCGAAGGGACTCAGGCGATATAATAAAGTTTTCAGGTAACGGTAAAACTTGTATGCCTATGTCCAGCAGTGGACGTCCTTGGGCTGATATGGTGTTAGTGGTGGTGGGTAAAACTTCTTAGAGACGTAGGGCACGGCGAAATGAAAGTCATCTCGCTCATACTTGGAGCAGACCAACTGAACAAGTACAGTAACGAACTTCAATTTGGCTCCCCTTAGAGCCCGTACAGAGAGAGAGTGGTCACTGTCACTGAAGTTCTGCACTCGCATCCCATTGGACTAGATGAAACGCGAACGCATGGAAACTCGAAGATTTTTTGCGAAATGGGTCACAAATTAATTAGGGTGTCTTTTTTTAATGTCAGTGAAAAGCTTTTACGCATCCCACCCAGTTGGGGGACCAGTCCGGGCATGACGGACTAACCGCAGCAAACGCCTTAGACTATCATCTAAAACCCCAACGAGTGCCGGCTCGGCCTTGTCAAGGTCGCTTCGGGATCGCTATCAGCTTTCGACCGTAAAACTTCCGACCAAATAGGATGACGTTTCAAAAAATCGCAGCTAAAATAACATCATTACTTGGTCTTTAGGAATGTAATATTGTGTTTCTAGTGGTGAGTAAGATCGCCAAAGCTCCTGAGGATGCGCTGTGTTGAGTGTGCGGGACTTGCTCCAGCTGTCAACAAAACAAATCATGACAATAAAAGGTTGGCAAAGCGCTTGTGATTCTTCAGTCACAAGCGTTCACAGGCTACGGTGTCTGCTCACCATCAGGCAGGCCGTAAGCTCATTTGCCACTATCGTTATCAACTTCCTTAAATCCAAATCAAAACGTCAGACTACATTTTCACCGCAGAAAATTTTATCTTGCGCCTATCCATTTTTTTTTCAGATATACAGTGGACACGTGCTTGTTCATAGAAATGTGTGGTACGTGCAGTCTTTTTGAATTGATGATTGCTCAGACATTAAAACAGGTGAGATTTCATTCCCGAAGACTCATCCCATTTCTCAAACAAGGGTTGTAAACACTGAGTTATACGGCAGCAACTTTTCTGTTAGTAATGTTGTTCCCTGGATTAATTCTGGGAGCGGCGCATTAATTACAACGGAAAGGTGAAAAAAACCTCATTGGACAAGTGGCTGAAATGTAATGATGTGCAATATTTTTGGAATCAGCTCATGGAGTTTTTTTCATTTGTTAGCCCACTTAATATGCTTTGGAAAAAAATATTTCTTATTCATGAAAAAAAATTACGTCATAGCTTGAAAATGTACCTACAGGAGTATAATCAGGTCTTGGATTATTAGACGTTCTTAAACTACCCGAAGGTATCTAATTTGGCTTTACGACTGCTGTCATAGACAACAGCCGGAAACGCTTAAAGTTCCTTCCAAAGCACAGGACCACTCAGTTAGTAACCACTCAATAGTGGTCACCCATATAACGTTCGCCATGGCCAAAGTTGCTCAACCTTGCATACCGCACGCAAGCGGCATGCAATGCTCTTATTATGCGATTGCGAGCTTAATATAAAACGCAAAAGTTGCCTACATCTTCAGAATGAAAAACTTGTGTAGCAAGTGGAAAGAGCTGACGTAAAAGCGGAGGGTCGTCTTACTTTGTTGGCATACAATTTTCACCAGGATGCAAGAAGTTGTACGATTTGTTGAGCTTTTAAAAGGTGCTGATCGTGAAAAAAGTTACCTTATGTTTACCACGGCAATACTCGGTTCTATTCTCGCGAGGAGGAAAGATTTTTCATACAATTGGCGAGGAATTTCCCTTGGGATTACAAATCTCTATGCATC
The DNA here is from genome assembly GCA_905163555.1 of Notocelia uddmanniana. Classification (NCBI taxonomy): domain Eukaryota; kingdom Metazoa; phylum Arthropoda; class Insecta; order Lepidoptera; family Tortricidae; genus Notocelia; species Notocelia uddmanniana. Next base: position 2,416,639 of record LR991074.1, on the reverse strand, counting down.
TCTCCTCTCTAGTCACCCCGATAGTGGAAAAACACAGTAAGGTTCCTAAAATAATAATGATGATGGTATTCTATTAATAGTTCTCTGCGACCATAGAAGTATCTCGGGGACAAAGTGATCTTAGAAGGATTTTAAATTAGATTCGATCCTGAACCCCTGCACTAAACGAAAGTGAAATTCATTCTTGTATCTCTCTCCCTGCCGTTGGTTGTACGTACCGCAGACGGCGATACACGAACGACGAAGATTTCTTTTGGGTTTGCGGCGGCCCTCTGGGCGGCAACTTCAATTTCCTAACAGGGAATCTACAATCGTAGAAGTAAAGGTAGACGTTTGCTGTAATTATTTTTCTATTGCAGGCTCTCGAGGGAGGTTTCTCTGAAGTAAAAAACCAGAACATGAGCGTGAGGATGTACGTCCTCATAATAACCGGACCTCTAGTATTATTGTGCATGCTCAGGAGTCTAAAGTGCTTGATTGTCGCCTCGTTAATTTCTGGCTTGTTTATCAGTAGGTATAACAACTTTTTGGTTTGGGGTTTTGTACAATCATAGATAAATTAAATATCAGCTAGCATAAAACTAAGCCAAGTCTGTCCGGATATCAATGACAACCGCACTGAGAAAAGTAACTAATTCTGTAATTTACCATCGGACTTGTAGGCGTACGTTATCATTAGCATTCAGTGCGGATTCCTTAATGAGTTGCGATGTGATCCACATCCTTATTCGTACAGATGACGTCACAATCATTACCTACTCAAAGATTATATCTAAATTTGAATTGATGTCAATTGACACCGGCTTGACACGGCTAGCTTCCCGCAACTCGCGCAAGGCAGCAAGATCGAGCCAACTTTTACGACAAAGCCTGTCCAACAAAACTATGATCGTAAGATTGATAAGGCATAGGAGGCACAATACAGAGAATATTAAAGACCAGTTTGCCAACAACCAATAATTATTACAGCAATTTGTGCCTGCGGAACAACCGTCTACGGCATTACTTCCCTAGATGACATCCGCCAACGACCAGCGTGGAAGGACTACCACGGACTCTTCAGATTCCTCGGGGGCTGCATCTACAGTCTTCAGGGTGTCACCATAACTTTGCCACTTGAGAACAACATGCGGAGCCCGCAGCATTTTGCCACTGTTTTGCAGTTTGGTGAGGTATTTTCAATCGTGTTTTATGAGGGTAGATTTGGATTCAATATAATTTCTGACAAAATTTCTCATGTCTTAAATTTCTTATTTAACATACCTGCTATTTGCGAGAAGGCCAAGGTACATCTAAATCGAGTTCAATTTATGAACCACTTATATGGTTGGCAGTCCCCAATTGTGCGTTTCTCCAGAAATTTCCTGCCTCGCACAGCTAAAATGTGGAATGAACTGTCGCCAGCGGTATTTCCGGACCGATATGACCTTCAAACCTTCAAGAAAACAGCCGTACTCCCATCTTTAATGGCCGGCAACGCACTTACAACCCCTCTAGAGTTATGAATGCCCATGGGCGGCGCTAATCGCTTACCATCAGACGATTCGTCTGCTAGTTTGCCTCCTTTGTCATAAAATAAAAATGGATCGCTGCAGTGTGCACCTTCAGTGTCCAGCCGTAGACATTTCCCTCTTCAAGTTATGATGATTTTGTTTTAATGTAAACAACATGTTAATTTCTTCCAGGTATGGTGACAGTGGTGTTGGTGATTGCTGCCATCGGTTTTTTTGGTTATTGGAGCTGGGGTGAGCATTGTGAGTCACCGATCACATTGCATCTGCCTCTTCTAACGTAAGAATCAACTTTCTTGACAGATCTGCTTCACTACGCACCACACAACTTCAACAACTTTAACTTCTAGACAGATTTTTAGTTACTACAAATTTAAGAATCGCTCTTCGTGTAATACTTGTAAACAGATTATAGTAATTACAAGATGTAGTGAATAATCCTTTCTTATCGGCAAAACTCGGAACAACGATAACACCCGAATGGTGCCGATGTGTCTATGAATTACTGTATTATTAAATTACGTGTAGGTATCAAATAAATCGCATACTTTATTTATCAATGTCAAATGTCAAACTGCCCGTTTGACGTATATTACACTGAGATGTTAAAACCACCACGATTCTATCATATAAAGAATTCGTTAGGTAAACAAAAATATAACTAGTTTTATTTCAATAAACGCACTGATAAAAACCAAATTCCGGTTGGGATGATCTAATAATTCTATAAGGATTGGAACCCCAAAAGTCTAACTATAAGTCAAAACTACAGTAGAATTTTGCAGACCTTTTTTATAACAATAAATTTTTGTAATTAATTAAAAATACTATGACATAACAAAAAAGACACCTCAACATAAAACAAAACAAACCAGCAGAGAAATTAATATAAATAAATATGATTTTCTGATTGGATGAACGACTTCGATTATGACAGCGGGATAAGAGGAGGAGGAGAGGGGTGGACAGTGTGATGCGAAACAATACTTCCAACTTCCATATCACAGTCAGAATCAGAACTATTTTCTGGTGTATCATCGTCAGAGTTTTCATGAACGGTGATTACAAAACTAGCCATATAATTTTCCAACTCAGGTTCGTGTTTTCGGTACTCGTTTTCGCATTTGAGGGCGTGGTCACATACTTTGGCCCAAACATCGGAACCAATCATATTAACCTTTTCCTGTACCAATTATTTCACAGTAGTCATATTAATACTGATGTTTCTTTTGGATACGTATCCCTTTATTTGAGACCATATGTATTCAATCGGATTGAAATCAGGATGATATGGTGGCAATCTTAGTACGCTGTGTCCATATTCGTTCATAAGTTTATCTATAGAGTATTCTACAAAGTCTTGTTTGTACTTGCAAATAATTTCATATATTTCAAGTTTTGTTAATGACGGATCAATCGGAACGTTATGTTTGGATAGCCAATCAATCATGTCTTGCTTACGGGTATTTGAATTAGGAGGTTTTTGTACGTACTTATTATGATATGCAGCATTATCTACTACTAGTACCGAATGTGGAGCTAAGTTTGGAATGAGTTGATTACGAAGCCATTTTTCTCAGTTTTCATTGTTCATCGCGTTGTGATAGTCACCCCTTTCTACTACCAGCGTGCACTATTATAAGACGTTGTCCTTTAGAAATTAACTGTTTCACTCCGTTTTCTGACGAATCAGCCTAGCTTTTACCTGCCAAATGTGAGGTATGGATGTATGTTTCATCCGTATAAACAATCTCTCTCCCTTGCAATCTGTACTTTTTATCGCGGCTAAAAACTTTACTCTTTTTAAACGAACATCATCTTTCTCGATAAGTAATTTTCTGTTGTTTTCAACTTTTTTATACCGAAATCCCATTTTTCTAAGAATTTTTCTTAGCGTAAAGTCACATCCCTTTAAATTTATGGCTTCGGATAACTTGGACTTCAGGGCTTTAATTGTAGGTACTTGTTTGTATATCAAATGGAAATTATACACTAATCGGCGTATAACGTTGTAGTCAAAATCGTCAATACCTAGACAAAATAATTTATTTGGTCTACCCAACTTTGCCGACTTCGGACTATTGGAGGTAGATTGATTTATGTATTCTTTTTGCAATATTTTATTTACTGTTCGTTGAGAAATTCCACTGGCCTCCGAAACTCGTTTTTGGACTTTACAAAAGTAAGCAGTATAGTTGGTATGTTTGAATTTATAATTTTCAGTTAAGAAATATTGAAATTAATAAAATAAGAAAATTAATAAATATTGAAAATAACTTCGCAGGCTTGCCGATCTAAACGTTTCCCTTTTCTTAGTGCTTTCGGCATGTCTGTTATAAATTGTTAATGTGGATCGAATAAAATCAATGTTTATTATTTACAAAAATGACGGACAAGAGTGACATGTAAAAAGTCTATCAAAATATAGGTGGCCTGCATTAATACACGACTCCATGAAGTTTATCACAAAATCTAACATAAATATCAACAACATATTTCTGTGGTATTAACTACTCTATATAGATACTTCCTCTTGCAATGCGACCGTTCCCTACGCCTACGTTGTCTCGATGGGTACTGAGTGCGAGTGAAGTAGTAAGACAAAAACGAACATTTCCAAGAAAATACGAAAGGAAAGGATTATTCACTACATCACGTGTATTGTCGTGTTACACTGTAAATCAAATCCTACCGCTTTTAATGGGTTATGTTCTTGAAAAATATTTTTATCTAAATTTGCCCTCGACGAGGAAAATTCAATCGCTGATTTCATGTCTTTCTATTCGAGTTAAGAGCTATTAATATTATGTTAAATTGCATCTAAAGACATTCTGTTATTACAGTGTGATTGTCAGTTAAGTATCAAACCTATATCTATATACTAGAATAATTTAGTCAAATTATCCCGCTAGTCGAAAGGAATAATATCCCAAAAACCTATCAACCTATCCAAAAAATATATTTCCATTGTATTCAGTTACACATGTCACTTACAGTCATCTCAAATCTAAAAAAATATAATATTGTTTTCAGCTCTACAGTAATTCTGCAAATAATTTTAGCGATGATGATGTCGATTACCTTCGTCATACATTTCTGGATAGCCTTTAGAATTGTTTGGTATTATGTTGGAAAGAGACATAGAAGGTAAGACTGAATTTCATACCTAAGTAACGTTTCATGATGTGATGAAGATGTTTTCGTTCCCACAGCTATACAAGTCAAAACTGGTAAAACATTGTTGTCCTAATTTGTGGCACGATACATCGCAAATCGTAACAGAGTGTATGAGACAGAGTCAATAGATGAGAAAATAATTTTTAAGAAAAAAAAACCGACTTTAATGGGGGAGGCCGGTGAAAGATTAATATACTTAGATGGGACACTCTTAGATTCCATACAATAAAATAAAAATGGCTATAAGTATGTTTATAATGGTAGAAGACTAAGTACCCTCAATTCCTCATGGAATCATGGAAAAACCTTGCTCCAATCGTCAAACTTGAACTACGCGTCGTTGAAGAGTTCCGTTCGGATCATCATCAGCAATTCCACTTCATCAAATGTCACTTTTATGAATGAAAATGCTTGATTAGTACATGAAAATACTAAAATTACTATTTGTGTGCCTTTCACATTTGAGGAGTTCCCTCAATTCCTCATGGATCCCATCATCAGAAATCGAGCATGTCAAAAATTTATCGTGAAAATAGAACTTGCTTAACAAACACAGCTAGGAGGACAAATCGCCAAACGTGAACTTTTCGCCGTTGAAGAGTTCTGTTCTGATCATCATCAGCAGTTCCACTTCATCAAATGTCACATTTTTGGATGAAAATGCTCGAGTTGTTGATAAAAACACAAAAATCACTATATGTTTGCCTTTAAGATTTGAGGAGTTCCCTCAATTTCTCATGGATTGCATCATCAAAACTGCGTTTTGACAAAAACGGAACCAACTTGGATATATATACTTACAATCAAAAAATAATTTTCGAAATCGGTTAAGAAATGACGGAGTTATGGAGTAACAAATATTAAAAAAAAAACATACAACCGAATTGATAACCTCCTCTTTTGAAATCTTGAAGTCGGTTAAAAAGTAAAGGACATCTATTTTCCTGCAGTCATTCAAAACTTAATGAAACCAGGTCAAAAGCAAGAACAATACTTTGACGACCTCTTTAGTCTAGTTGGTGGCGACACTGCCTCCGAAGCTAGAGGTCCCGGGTTCGAATCCCGGCCAGGGCATTATTTGTGCATTTAGCATTTAGCACGGATATTTGTTCTTGGGTCTTGGATGTTTTCTATCTATGTAAGTATGTATTTATCTATATAAGTATAGAATAGAATAGAATAGAAAACATTTATTCGTGACAATACAATACAACAAAAAAGAAATAGAATACAAAAACAAGTCACAACGGGTATTGCACGAAATGGTTCCATCTCAGCGTGTTGCTGGCGCGATTACCAGCGCTGATCTTCCGATGGAACCATCAAGTGATTTCCCAGCAGGTAACACATAAAACCAATGGGGTCCTTTACTCGGTCATCACCATCACGCGGATCACTCATATCACGATCCGTATCACGTGAATATTGAAGAAAAATTCATACAATTCTGAAAACTGCGATAATATTGACACCCCCGTATTGTGATAACATTAATCGTGTAAAGGGCCCCATTAAAAGAAATATTTATTAGTAAAGCGTGTCACACACCGGAGCGGCCCGCGGCCGCGGCCAATAGTAAATTTGACAGCTAAATGACAAGCCTACCATAGGCCGCGTCAGTATGTATATCGTCGTCTAGTACCCATAGTACAAGCTTTGCTTAGTTTGGGACTAGGTCGATTTGTGTAAGATTGTCCCCCAATATTTATTATAGATTTATTTACTATAATAATAAGTAGTACAGTCAGCGTCAAAAGTTATATATAAAACGGGCCAAAAGCTCTTTTTCCCTTGTAATAAAGACTTTTGAACTTTTCAAATGTGTAGCTACTTTTGATGCTGACTGTACAAAATTACAACGCAACAGAGGTTTATGAAAAAGATAAATAAATAAAAAAAGTGAAGGAGCTCTGTTCCCCTGCAGTTCACATCCTAATGACGACCTGTTTAGCCTAGTTGGTAGTGACTCTGCCTCCGAAGCTAGAGGTCCCGGGTTCGAATACCGGCCAGGGCATTTATTTGTGCATTTTTCACGGATATTTGTTCTTGGGTCTTGGATGTTTTCTATGTATTTAAGTATGTATTTATCTATACTTATATAAGTATGTATATCGTCGTCTAGTACCCATAGTACAAGCTTTGCTTAGTTTGGGACTAGGTCGATTTGTGTAAGATTGTCCCCCAATATTAAAAAAAAAAATGAAAAGAAAGTAAAATAAGAAGTAAGTAAGTTAAGCACCAAAAAATTTAAACTTTACGACGATATGCTTTTTTCTTCAGAAAACGGAGTATCTGGCAGCGCTTCTACAGAGTGATACATGTCGTTTTGATTACTTGTATATCACTAGCCTTTCCCGATATAAATATCATGATGAGTTTTGTAAGTTTCTTGTAATTCTTATCCTGTTTTATTGTATCCCAACTACTCGTCAATCTTAACTTCCAAACTGGCACCTAAATTGACTGGCACGAGTCGGGATCACCGCCCTTTCCCTATGATAAAATGATACTTGTATCTACATATCAGTGGGGCGTGAGTGGGACGTATTTGAAGGCAGATGACGAAATACACAAGACTGCTTAAAACTGCAGAAGGAATACCTGTGTGTATATATTCTATCTTACGAGTAAACCACACACGAAAAATTCACGATTTGCGATTCCGCGGTGTAAAGATGAACGCCCTGTCAAATGTGATTAGATTAGTGTGTGCGGTTTCTTGAAAGACAAGTGAGGTCACGACTCTTCTACAGTCGAACGGCGACCATCTTTACAAGTTTTTAATTACTTTCACCTGTCCCGTTGTCTGTCTGTGTGTAATCAAAACTTGCAAGTTAAATTTGATCCACTTCCCGGTTTCCGATTGAGCTGAAATTTTGCACGCATGTATAAATCGGATGACAATGCAATATTATTGTGGAAAAAAGTGACTATACTTTTTTAAAATAAAATGGCAGTAAAATCTTGTACTAAAAATATTTTTGACCAAAAACTTGTTTTACAAGCTTTTATGTAGTTTCACCTGTCCCGTTGTCTCTCAGTAATCAAATCTTGCAAATTAAATTGGATCCACTTCCCGGTTTCGGATTGAGCTGAAATTTTGCATGCATGTATAAATCGGATATTTATTTAATCGTATGGCATTTATTTACGAAACGTGCGATCTTCGAAAAGACAAGTACGGATGACAATGCAATATTATTATGACCTAGAGCTGATCTGATGATGACGGAGACAGAAGGTGGTCATAGCAATTCCTCAACTACACAAGATAAACCCATCGTATTTGAGCTCATTCGAACCGACTCAACAAGTAGTTTATGATTGTGGAAAAAAGTACAGCCGGCAATAAAATCTTGTACCAAAAATGAAATTTTCGACCGAAAACTTATATATCTGTAAGTTTTTAAAAGTTCTTAATATCTCTAAAATATGTTGGAACGTGATGTTTTCCGCATATTTTCATAAGTTATGTTTATTGATAATATGACAATATTATAATAGACATAGAACTTAGGCCTCCTCCAGAGACTTCTATAATGACCGGTCCTGCGCCACCCGCATCCAGCGGACACCCATTGGGGGAGGCCTATGTCCAGCAGTGAACGTCCTTCGGCTGATATGATGATGAAAATATTTATTTTTTCTTCAGCTACCGTATTTACGAACAGGTTAAGATAGGAACTGGTACCAAGGACACCTGACACAGGATCTTATTAGTTTCTTTTTTTCAGCTGGGCGCAGTGGTCTGTTCATGGCTGGAGTTCATTTTCCCCGCCTTCATCGACAGTCTAGTGACATGGAAGGACCATCAAAGTGGTCGCGTCAGGTACAACATTAGTTATGAAACTGTGAGAGACGGATTTATATTACGACGGTTGAATGAATTGAATGGGGTCTTTTATTAACACAGAGATTCTACCTACTATTATCGATGATTTCAAATTTGTTTCGATAATTTTTGTAAATATGACTAACGATGACTTCAATGCTTAGCAAATTTTCGCTAAATGGCAACCCCACAGGCCCTTGGCGGACTGCCGAGGGAGGTAAAGGGCTTGCGGTCTAGTACAGTGTGACCTTGATTTTTGATTTAAATTGGCTTTACACAAAAAATATACGTACAAAATGCTACATTTTGTTTATTCATTTCGCACCGATGCTGCGCCGCGCTCTATGCGTTCAAGCTTTAATATAAATACTTATTTTTCAGGTGGAGCTTTATGAGAAACCTCTTCATCATGGTATTTGGAGGCGTTGTATGTATAGGTGCAATCGTGGCATACATAATATGAAGGAAATGTTTTTATATACAATGAAAGTGGCAAACAAGCTTAGGGCCTGACTGATAGTAAGCAGACCATAGCCTATGGACGCTTGCTACTCCAGAAGAATCGCAAGGGCGTTGCCGGCCCTTCAATGGATTTCTAATTGCGTCAGTTTAATAATGGCGCCTGATTGGCGTTATACCTGCTTCGTATTACTAGACGGCAGGTAATCCTTCGCGGCATTTGCTGTAATGTACTATTTCATACAAATGTTGTAAGTCTATTTTTGTATATACTTCACAATAGGTAATATTAATATTCAAAATACTCGCGTGTTTTATTCATTTGTTGACCACAGTCGAAGATTACCTTCTGTTGCCATCATAATGGTATTATAATATTGCATTGTCACCAAACTTACATACCTAAGTATGCCAAATTTCAGCCCAACCGGATACCGGGAAGTGGCTGAAAAGAATATTAGGACACAATTTTTTGTTAACAAATCGAACTAGTCCCATAGTAAGCTCAATATAAGGCTTGTGTTATGTGGACTAGACGACGATATATTTAATACATATACATATAGAAAACATCTAAGTCTCAGGAACAAGTGTTTCTGCTCACCACAAAAAAGGATTACAAATTTTGATGGCAACTTACATAAAAGCATGTAAAAGGAAAGACAAACACGCGCTGCTAATGGTGGAACAGAAAATCTTGCGCAAAATTTGGGGTCCACTCGTAAAGAGATAAAAATCAAGAAGTCGAAGATCTTGTATCCGACCTGAACACCATAGAAGAAACGAAATCCGCAAGACTGATGGCTCGGGCACGTATTTCGCTGTTCTTTCACTCGTATAAATTAAACTATCAGCTGAAACCGGTCAACTATTTTTCTATCCTTACGACTCAACTATTTAGTAAAATTTTTAGTTTGGTCAAAAAACAAACAAAAAAAATTAACCTAATACCTACATACTTATAAAAGAAAACAAAAAATACTATTTAGTTGGTTCGATGCGAATATTATCTAACTTATTTTTTGTCCTGTCTATCCAACCTTCTATACTTACGGTTGGATAAATGTCGAAATAAAATTTAGTCGAAGTATTAAAATGACTAATTTGACTCAGCCTTAAAATTGACGGAACCCCGCTCCGCGGGGCTCCTATTTCTGCGCAGTTCGCTATTCGGGCATCTGAAGATACCTAACGAACCTAACCTACCTACCTGCAGGGCTAGTATGATCGCTTATATGTCGGACATATAGCATTCGTCCCGTACTGTCAAGTATGTAAGTGCGAGAGGGACGAATGCTATATGTCCGACATATAAGCGATCATACTAGCCCCACTGATGACGGTAATGGGACTTTTGGGACAACAATATGATAAAAATATTAATTCCACTTGTCCCATGGGACTACTGGGACTTAATCGTCTCAGTTGTCCCATGATGGAACAACTCAATGGAACTAGTGAGATAGACGTAATATTTTCTTCCGGCCTTCTCGATATCCGGAACTTCTAATTGTCCCGATAGTAATATTTTTTTTACAAAATATATATCTGATCAACCAATTGGTTCGATAGGAATAAGTGGCTACATGGAGTTCCATTTTGTACAACTGGTTGATCGGTTTAGTTCAGGGGTTCCCAAAGTGGTCCAGGCGGACCTCCAGGGATCCACAGGAGACTCGACGGGGGTCTACGTTGGCATGACAAAAAAATTGGGGTTTTGGGAATATGGTAGAAATGTTGTGTAGGGGGTCTAGAGCGTTCGTGGCACAGCGGCGCCCGCGTACCGCGTGCGGTATGCGAGGTTAAGCAATGTCGGGCGAGGTCAGTCCTTGGATGGGTGACCGCTTTGAGTGGTTACTAACTGAGCGCTCCCGTGCTTTGGAAGGCACGTTAAGCGTTGATCCCGGTTGCTGTTTATGATAGTAGTCGTTAAGCCAAGTTAGAGGCCTCCGGGCGGCTTGAGAACTTCTAACAGTCAAGTTGCCCACTCACTTGACAAGCCTAATCCCAATAAGGTCTAGTTTTCCCCTCGGGTTGGAAGGTCAGATGGCAGTCACTTCCGTAAAAATTAGTGCCTACGCCAACTCTTGGGATTAGGTAGCGGACCAAGATACAACTGTACTGGGAATAACGCTAGGAGGATGATGATGTTGTGTAGGGGGTCTACCAGAACCAGTTAACTTTTGAAAGTGGTCTATGAGAAAAAAAAATTGGGGACACCTGGTTTAGTTGATCGGAGTGAAAGTACCGGTATTTAGAATGGATGACGATCGTGCAGTCCGGAGAGCGTACTCGGGCCGCCAATCTGGTTGAAGACCTGTTGGGCGTCCTAGGTACCGGTGAGGAACCTAACTAAACTCCAAGCCGTAGCTGACTGGACGGAAACAACCATGGACAGGGAAGCCTGGCGTTCTTTGGTGTCGGAGACCAAAATACGCTTCGGGTAGTTGCGCCACAGCAGTAATACCCCGTTCCAATCTATTCCAATAAGCATTCCAGGCCCATACATTCATGGCTGGAATGACGGTCTATTGTATTGTATGGCACGTTCATATCTATTCCAGTTAGCATTTCTGGATGTGAACGGGATATAAAGTAAAGAATTACAGAGTACTGGCGCCCGCACTCTGCCGAGCTCTGGCTTTCAGCGAAGATTAAATAAGGTTCCAAATTCAAAATCACAAAAAACAACCTATGTTATCCATCCGGGAGTCCGGGATCGTTCAATTCAATTAACAAGTGCGATTAGTGCGACAGATAGAGAGAAACACGAACTTATATACACTTAAGAGTCCGCAGTAAGCTCGGTTCTCCATACAAACGTAGTTTCGCTCTCATTTTAAAACGCAATGCTAGAATAACATGAAACTTTGTATACACAATGGGATCTTGCATATCTAGGTCGGAAATTATATTCTGTTGCTTAAAATTATAATGGAGAAAAAATTCAGCGATTATTAAAGTTTTCGTACAAGACGTAAAAAACTCAAAAACTCGCTGTATTTTATTTCGGTTACAATTTATAGCAACAGAAACTATTTTCCGACCTAGATATGGCGGCTCCCATTGCGTATACAAAGTTTCGTGTTATTTCAGCAAGGCGTTTTATGTCTACCTCTACCTTAATCTGAATGTTCTTTTTGTGTGGTGTGGTGTGCAATAAAGTATATTTGTATTATATTGTATTGTACATTTCGGGCCCGGGAATCTCCTAAAACTACGACCAAAACCACGGGGGGATGGACAGCAGCATCCCTGGATTGCGGTGGAAATACTGCGATCGCCAATCCGCATGCCAAGCGTGGCGATTATGGCATATAAGTACTCCCCGTGAATTTGGGGGAGGCCTATGTCCAGCAGTGGACGTCCTTTGGCTGATATGGTGGTGGTACATTTCGGAGACAAAACTAAGCAGAGGATATTTAGGCATAGGCAGTGCAGTGATCGGTGGTTGGCTCTCCTGATCTGAAGACTATATATTTTAAGAGCTCACAGATTGTATCCACGTTTGCTCAAATGAAGACACATTAAGGTCAATGCCTTTCATAAACCCTTATAACCAACGCCTTCATCAGAGAATGCTAAATACTTATCTGTGGCAAATTGTTCGGAAATGGACCTAAATTATGAAACAATAAGGTCGAATTTCTAAAGGTGTCTCCGACAAATATCATCGTTAACACTCTGCAATAAATTATGAACAATACAGAGAGAAGTTGTAAACTGCTTGTAAGAACTTGGCTGCCTTTAACTTAACAATGGCTTTGAGTGAATAGGACAATGACCTCTATTAATAAGTATTTTTTTTTACCACGTAGGTAGACTAAGAATTCTGTCAGGCTGGTGGTAAGTAAATAAGGTATAGCCTATTGACACAGTAGAAATAGAGTATGAGGAGTGAAAAACATTTTTATTTTTATACAAATTATTTTGTATCACGCTCTAAAATAAAAGTTTGTCTACATGCTGGGCATAGGCGACATAAAGTCGCTTTTTGTGCTATAGAGCATGCAGTAAAATCCGTCTCCGGCGCGCGTGAATACGTGCGCGGGCCACCCCGGCGCCACTACCCGAGGTTGACGAGCTCAAAGTATAAAATAGATAATATAACTTTAATTATTTGTTCAATTTTCTCGCAATCGAAGTGTATAACTCGTGTATAAAACCCATTTTAACCTCTACTTTATATCGACCCTCGCCTGCGGCTCGGATCTATAAATTGTATCTTAAGAAATGGCTTGTTTTATGCAGTTGTTGTACATTTTACTATAATAATCCTAACTGTAAGAAAAAGGCGCATGACTAAATGAATAAATAAAGCGCTGACGCTAGTATACCTACCTAGTAGGTTCTAAGTTTATTTGAGTTGGATATTCCTAAAAAAATACAAAATTATCATTGATAAGATAATTAAAATAATGTAATATTACAAAAAAAAAACTATGAGTTTAGCAAGAGTTTAAGAGTTGTAATTTATTGAAATCCGTCTACTCAAACATGACTCAAACTCACTACAAAAAGTTACTGTCATAGACAACGCCAACCACAGATAATGCATGTGGCTGAAATGAAAGAAAAAAAAAATTGACATTCGTGTGATTCATGTCAGCTTTGTCAGCTCAGCTGAATTGTAGTTTATTTTTATTTATTATAAATGCTGTTATGTGATGGGTTTTTACGAAATTCTGTACCCATTACAGTCCGCAACACGTAACGCTCTCGCTAATCTATGTGAAGTGTCCTAGATAGTGTTAATTGTGATGAAGGCCTTTGTTATTGTGTTGCGAGACTCATAATATCGTTCTAACAATGATTGGAAGACCGAGATGCAGGGAATATACGCCTCTAGCAACTCAACAATTGCGACTCCGAAGTCTCATACAGGTACTCAAGTTGATACTACGTTTCAAAAAGCTTAATAACTCGTGAAAAACCCATCATTTACCAACACGCCTACTCAATTATATTTCCATACGCAGCCTATATCATCATTATTAGTTTTCCGTTTAAGGAAAGAAGTTGAATTTCCATCAAAACCTGTGTTTTGATTAGCTAGCAGTACAACAAATAATGATTTTTGAATTGTCTGTGTTCAATAGCAGCCAAAAAGTGTTTGTAGAATGTTTGCTTGTTGAATTGAGAAAGATACTCGATAAGATATTGATAAAGAATGCATCTTGAATGTATGTAATGTGTTGATAGTTCATCCACTTTTCTGAGTGTGTAGGTGTTCATGCTCTGTCCCGATCATGTGAAGTAGACCTTTTATGTTCTGCAAATTGCTCCATTTATTTGGTCCAGTTGGCATTGTTGGTTAGTATTTATGTTTTGCTGGTGGAACATAAGGACTGCACAGTAAGTGCCTTTTTAGGGTTTTGTGCCCGAAGGGTGCCAACTGAACTCTATTACTAACCCTCCCACGGATTTAGTGAATAGTTATAAAATTGAATTTATTTATTGCATATCACATAGCAGGTACAGGTGGAATAGATAGATAGTTGAAGTTTTATAGAAAATGCATCACTGTTGTCGCTATAACAATGAATAAATACATATAAAATAAAATTTTATATTTGAGGGAGCTCCCCAGGCAAGTGACATTTATTAGTTTTTTTTTTGTGACCGAGAGAGCAAAGCGTCTCTGTTTCAGCTTTTGAAAAAAATTCTTTTGTATGTCCAGATGTTCTCCTCTACAAGTCGCATTTCTCAACCGATTCTCGTAAAATTTTGTGACCAGGTTCGATAATTATATACAATTTTTTGGCGAATCAGTTTTTGGAAATTTTGAAATTTTAAAAAAGAAATTTGCTAGGTCTGCAGCTCACAGAGCCACTAGTTTTACTTATTGTTAACAATCGCTGCATCATTTTGAAACATGGCAATAATCTGTACTAGGTGCGTAATGTTTAAAACACTAGGATAATCATCTATAATCAACATTAATCAAATCAAATCAAATATTTATTCTGCAAATAGGCCACAAGGGCACTTTTACAAGTCAAAGCGTGAATTTATACAATTTAAAAAAAAAACTGTCAAATTTACTTAATAATAATGATTAAAAAAATATACCGATTAACAATTATATAAAAATAAATTTACAAATATTAAGGACGTATTGAATACGATCTGTCCGAATAAACAAAAAGTACATAAAATTAATTTAATATCTCAGAGATGTATATGGTCTCTGAGCGTCCAAATACGATTAATAACAATTATTTAAAAGTCCTTAGAGATGTAAATGATCTCTAAGCGCTAAAATTAAAATAAGTAAACTTAATATTGTTAGAGATGTATAAGGTCTCTAAGCGTCAATAACAATAAAACTAATCCAGAACAGGATTATGTCTCTCGTCAATCTACATACAATAAAATAACTCTAGTATTAAGGTATTTACTTTGCCCTTGCAAGCATGAAGAGACCGGACTCCACAAACAGCACCCGATCACGAGTATGACACGTATCTCAGCCATCGCCTCCCTCGACCATCTGTTAGGGAAGGTGGCGACCCGATCAACGACGCCGCCGTAAGCAAAGCCCTTTAAGCGAGCATGACATATTCAGGCTGCCGGACATTAATAATATCAAAGATTAAAATGACTCTTCGGCGAGAAACAGCATCATGTTTCATAAAATGCAACGACAGAGCTATTTGTACAAGGAAATATGCTAAGTGAAGCATATGCATATTAAAACTAACAGGATTTAACTATCACTGGCTTAAAAGCATTTTTGTCATTTAAGAAACCGTTGACAGTATAATAGGCCCGGCTTAATAAATAACGTTTAATATGAGACTTAAATTTACTGAATGGAAAATTAACTATATCGATGGGTATTTTATTATAAAATCGTATACAGTTCCCCACGAACGACGTGCTAACCTTCCGGAGACGACTGGCCTTCACTGCAATCTTGTGTTTACTTCTAGTGTTGTAGTCGTGGATGTCACTGTTAAGTTTGAATTCTTGAATATTTTTTCGAACATACATAATATTTTCAAGAATGTATTAACATGCCACAGTAAGAATATTTGCCTCCTTAAATTTTTCTCTGAGAGATTCTCTTGCCTTAAGTTTGTAGATGGAGCGTACAGCTCGTTTCTGTAGCACGAAAACGGTCTGGATGTCAGCCGCTTTTCCCCACAACAGGATTCCATAGGACATAACACTATGAAAGTAACTGTAATATACCAGCCTGGCTGTCTCAACGTCAGTTAACTGTCTAATACGTCTTACTGCATAGGCCGCAGAACTAAGTTTGCCGGCCAGAGTGGCAATATGCGCATGCCATTGCAGTTTTGAAACATAACTTGTCATGTAATGAGCCATTAGTACACATTCAAATTGTAACTGTGATATTCTAGCAGTGAGAAAAACTACACATGAAATTAGCCCCATTTAAAGGTTAAGTTGGATTGACCTTACAATTTGGTGACACTTTAGTACATTGTCACTTCTGTTGATTTGCTATACAAACTCAAAGAGCGTACTCCTACTCTCATCTTAAAGGCCGGCAACGCACTTACATTACAACCCCTCTGGTGTTGCGAGTGTCCATGGGCGGCGATAATCGCTTACCATCAGGCGATTCGTCTACTCGTTTGCCTCCAATGTCATAAAAAAAAACTATGTTATTGATAAATTGCTTAACTACTGTGAATGTATTCAGTCACCATTCTTTAATGATTTAAATTGTTACTGATGCAAGGTTACGAAATATTTTAATCAAATTCAAATTGGAATTAGAGCTTAGAATATGTTTTATGACTAGCAGTTTAGATTTAGAGTTAAAATTATTGGTAGTAGTAGTGAATGCGATAAGTTAAGTGGACTGTAGACGATATTATTATCGAATAATTGACACATACGAGAGTTACAAACCGCGGTACAAAAGACAGGCTTAGATCAGTTGTTTGAAGTACTCACCCTGCTGGTCTGCAGATGTTGATGCAGATCTCGGCAGTAGGTGCTGGGATAGGCCTCCTAAACCCTTGGATCGCCCGAACTCACCTCAGATTCAGGTTACCTCTCACCATTATTAGTACAGTAAATTTCATATAAAATAAATTCATATTAGTAAATTACTACAGAGGCCGGGACGAAAGGGGTTGCCGGCCGAAGACATATAGACGGCCGAGCGCAACGAGGCCGGATAGGTCTAAGGCGGGCAACCCCTTATTTCCCGCCGAGGTATGTATAGTGCTTTTCTCAAACATGCAATGAAATAAACCAAAATAAAACAAAGTTTTATTTTTAATACGCATAGTGGCAGACTGTCATGATGCCTGTGCCACAAATTTATGTGGAATGGAATTAAAAAAGAGGACTTTGCCGGCCTAGGCCTGCAAAATTTGTATGAAATTCCATTAACGACCTCTTGTCCTAGCCGCACCTGAAACGTCATACTTCGCAGCCTATTATAAGGAACATAACATCAATATTTCATTGCATGTTTGAGAAAAAATATGTTTCCACTGGCCCAAAATTAACAAAATTACTGTGCAACCTTATGCTCCTCAGAATAAAGTTGTGTTTACATATTTCGGAATGTAAACAAATTCTTGTCATTAACTGTGCAAGAAAAAGTTCAGTTAGTAAAAAGACCTGTCGGAAATAGAAACGTTTTGATACCTACAAGATTGTATTTTGTAACTTCTAGATAGTGGGCTACAACATCCGTCCCCCCGAAGGCTGCATCTACCAGTGCAGCTTCTATCTGACACTGCACCACACCACCATGTCCGCCCCGTTCTACACTAGCGAAAGGATCTGCTCGCCGCACCCAAAATGGAAGGAAATTGATTCAGGTACCATCTTTCATACATAAATATGCTTTTTACTTACTTCAAAAAAAGGAGGAGGTTCTATGTTCTTCTGTATGTATTTTTAATTATTTGTACATATGAATATAACTTCGGTAATTGTTGACTGATGATTATTTTTTAAATACAAATTTCTACTTCATAAATATGATCCTATTGGTTCAGCCAAATTATAATAATAATAATAATAATAATATAATAATAATATTGGGGGACAATCTTACACAAATCGACCTAGTCCCAAACTAAGCAAAGCTTGTACTATGGGTACTAGACGACGATATACATACTTATATAGATAAATACATACTTATATACATAGAAAACATCCAAGACCCAAGAACAAATATCCGTGAAAAATGGACAAATAAATGCCCTGGCCGGGATTCGAACCCGGGACCTCTAGCTTCAGAGGCAGAGTCACTACCAACTAGGCTAAACAGGTCGTCGTCGTCAAAATTGTTCCGTTCAATGTTAACCCTTTATTAGGCAGTTTCAAAACAGACTAATTCAGTGATAAAAATATGGTTAATTTTTGCAGTGAAGTATAAGGTTGCTGCAGATGGTCTAAGGAAGCATCCTTTAAATTTATTGCTCCTATTACAGGCCACATCCTGTATATGGAAGTCATTCAGTTGTTTAAAGCACCACTTTCCTTTTATACTGTTAGTAGGAAACACGCATATGGTCTGATTGATGGTAAGCCGTAGCCTACGGACCCCTGAGCTTGCTTATCACCAGGCAGGCGGTATGCTTGTTTGCCACAAACAATATAAAACACGAAATGGCTTGTATGTACCAGAAAATGGTTTTTCCCATTGCAATATCATCAAAAATGTTTCGTATGTCACATTCCCAGGCGCATATATATTATCAAACCAATAAACAGAAAGTCATTGATACATGAACATGACTCACTTATGTTGATAAACTTCATCCTAGAAATGTGGGTCAACTGATACAAAATACTCAAATATTAAATTATAACCCTTATTGGAAGAGAGTAAGATACAAAATGGTATATATCTTTGTACGACCATACAAGCAAGTATGCAAATAATTGCTTAAGTATACACATGCCTAACTTAAGCTAATATCACCCTAAATACAGTGGTATAAAGTTCAAAATGATATTATTATAGTACTAAGAAGACAGTTTAAAGGAGATTATGTTAGGTATAATGGGGTCGTGTTTTAAGTAAATGTGTTAGTAATTTCTATTTATAAATGACAGTCATTGTTTTTATCATTTTATCCATCACTGTATGCATACTGTCTGGAATGAATAATTTGTAAAACGTTACGATGTCTCTCACGCATTTTATAAAACTTTCTTTTTCTTTTTAATTTCAAATGGAATGACCGCTTAACGTTTTACTAGGGGGGAGTTTAAAAACAATTTCTACAACGATCTAGTTCAACGCTGCTGCGAGCTGAGAACTGCAAAAGTAGACCGATATTTTCCGAGTAAATTGTCCAGATTGAAAGAAAAACAAGCAAAGAAAAACCTTGTATTTGAAGCATAACGCCGTTTTTTGCTTGCGACGCGGTAGATAAAAATTACTAGTTTCGCTTGCGTTCCTACCAATACTATCCATTATATTCGGTCATTGGAATTAAAACAAACTGATATGTAACAATCACATCATTTACTTTCAGAAATAACTCACCGCATGTCATCAACGAATGTCGTCATCCGTATATGGTGTCACATGTTAACGCCCAACAAAGATTATGACGAATCAGACAGACAGGACACTGTCATACAAACTTGGGGGGTCTATTTCACTGGCTTGAGATATTTGGGCGCCAATTTGGCGTTGAACTTTACTTCAGACTGTTTCAAAAGTAATACGCTAGTTTTTCAAATGCATGGCGGTTATTTTTGTTCTTACAAAAGTTTGAAACTTGACATAATACCGCCTGAGAATGAGATGGAACACAGTTCGCTATCTTCAGACTCTTCTGGCAAAACGAATCTGTCTAAAGTAACATTAGAATCCAAATTCATTAAGCATTGTAAAATAAAGGAATCCAGATCTATATCTCCTAGCAAATATTCTAGGAGGATAGAGAAAGAGTACTCGAAAAGCCATAGTCCAGTTGAAAGGGGTTTTAAGCAGAATTTTCCTACAATCAAAAACTCGGCCAGCCTAAACATAGCTCAAACGAATACCGTAAGAAGCGAAGAGAAGAGAATAGATCCTAATTTAATATACGAGCACTCGCCTGACCATTTAGACGTGAAAGAATTTAAAACAAGTGATGCTAACTGTGATAATTCGAAGAATGCTTCTAGAGAAGACGTCAGCAAGATTGATTTAAGTGAGACCGCTGAGAATTATGATCTAAGGAACGAATCCGATGTACCGAAATATCGCTATCACGCATTAAGTTTTCTAAAATCGGAAATACGACCTAGCTATAATTCAGATAAGCTACAGAAGCTACATATACTACAATACTCTATAAAGAAGAAGCAGGAAGCAGTACAGGAGGTAAAAGAAAAAATATACAAAAATTCTGCATTGACATCTTGTTTGTCCCGCTTAGATGAGTTTGGTGATGAAGTTAAGTTAAAAAGCAAGTCTCAAAGGAACTTATTTTCGCCTGACGATGACTTGGATGAGAAGAATGTTGGTGTCAAGAACGGTAAAATAAGGGAAGACAAACCGGTTTCTAATGGACCAAGGCTGGGACTGAAGTTGAATGATCTCCTATCTTTTAAGGTTGGTGTATTTACAAGGTTTTCTTTAAGTTGCCCTGTTAGTTAAGTAAACGCATTTTTTGTTAGTAATTTGGTGAACTACAGTGTAATAAATTCAGTATCAGCTGTAGAGTCAGACGCCATTTAACGCGACCTACAATACCGATTCGTCGCGAGCGCGCTGCCTCACCCGAGCATGTTTGTGCAAATATTTTGCTAGCGAGCAGCTCGAAGAGAGCACGCCTCGGCCCGACTCGCTCAAATGCGTACGCAGCTTTATGGTACCACCAAGCTGATCTGATGATGGAAACAGAAGGCTGCTATAGCAACTCCTCAAATGCACAAAATAAACCCGTTGTGTTTGAGCTCATTCGTTAAAACAGATTAAAACCCTCTCAACGAGTACTTGATGACGGTTGAAAAAAACCGGCCAAGTGCGAGTCGGACTCGCGCACGAAGGGTTCCGTACCAGAAAAAAACGGTAAAAAAAAAACAAATGTCTTTTGTTGCTTAGATTTTATTTTTATTTTATTTTTAGTATTTGTTATTATTGTGGCAATAAAAATACAACATCTGTGAAAATTTTAACCTCCTTGCTATTACGGTTCATGAGATACAGCAAAAAACGCCAACAAATACTCTGTTGTATGGGAGCCCCCCTTAATTATTATTATTATTTAGATTTTTGTAATTGTTGTTGTAGCCACAATAAAAATACATAATCTGTGCAAATTTCAACTGTCTAGATATTACGGTTCTTGAGATATAGCTCGTCGAGTGGTAGCCATGAAAAAGGGCTAAAATATCACGTTTTTTGTATGGGAGCCCCCCTTAATTATTATTATTATTATTTTGTTTTTAGTATTTGTTGTTATAGCGGCAACTGAAATACACAATCTGTGAAAATTTCAACTGTCTAGCTATTACGGTTCTTGAGATACAGCCTGGTGACAGACAGACGGACGGACGAATAGCGAAGTCTTAGTAATAGGGTCCCGTTTTTACCCTTTGGGTACGGTACCCTAAAAAGGGTACAGTCGGTAAAAAGTTGGTATTTTCATTAATTTTAAACGATAAATAATAAACTGGTACACAGAAAAACTGAACGTGCTACTAAAATACTAACTCCCAATTATTCGCTCATGAGTATTCGCACAGTTAGTATTTGAGTCAGTAAGTTTTAGTTTTTTGTAGGTTAGGTTAGTTAATCTTTTCGCCGCCAGACGTCAAAGTAATGCGCCGTGCCCCTGACGCCACAACGGTAAAAAAATTATGTGTAAAGAAATAATGCCAATATAAAATTGGGCAGCTGCTCACTAGTTTTTCATAAAAAAAAATTGTCGGCCAGTGCCGTCGTTGGCGTCGGGGTGACGATTTTACGTTGACGTCTATGGCCGACCGTGGCGTTCAAAAGGTTAATGTTCCGAGCTTTTATTACTACCCGTTTTAAACATCGACATGAGATGACGATCAGTCTAAGGTTTTAAGTAATATAGGTATTTATAAGAGCATTCTGGATTCGCCATTATCGGGCGACACCTGGATGTTATGCAAACTATACTCCAAAATATTGTTAAGGCGCTCCTACACGGGCAATATTTTGAGCAATTATTGCCCGTCAACAGTACACGCGTCCTTCTCTGGCCTGTAAGTAAAAGTGAGACAACCGTACTGTTGACGGGCAATAATTGCTCAAAATATTGCCTGTGTAAGAGCACTTTTACAGTAGGTACTAGTAACAATACTTCAGGTGTTGCGAGTGCCCATCGGCGGCGCTAATCGCTTACCATCGGGCGATTCGTCTGCTCGTTTGCCTCCTATGTCATAAAAAAAACTATGTTATTGATAAATTGCTTAACAACTGTGAATGTATTCAGTCACCATTCTTTAATGATTTAAATCAAATTCAAATTGGAATTAGTGATTAGATTGTGTTTTATGACTAGCAGTTTAGATTTAGAGTTAAAATTATTGGTTAGAGGTATAGTAGTAAATAGAGAATCATTTTAATCACACTCTAACTTGATCTCACTTATAGAGGAGGCTTAGTTATTGCGTGACTAAACTCTCCGTTTATTTGAATAAGGATTTAAGAAATATGAAATCTTACTTTTCAGTCAAAACCATCGCCCTTCCAAAGGGCTGAGCACGTGAGGCTAACGAAGCAGATAGAAATACTGAGGTTCAAGCGGATACTGCTGGCGGATGAGCGGGATACCAAGCTGGCCAACATAAGGCGATTGAAAGAGATGCGTGCTAAGCTGTGCGAAGAGAATCAGGATTTAGGTGAATATTTTATTTATATACGTAAATATCAGAGTAAAGCTGATCCACTCATTTAAGTTGAACGATTTCTGTACATTTGATCTATTCTCACCAATGCACAAATCGGAAAGTTTGAGAGAGACAAACATGTGTCATCTGACAGGTCTTCACCTGTCAGTATCTCCGTCTTCATAACTGAGAATTGTACTGAACTGATGTTGTGTGTGTGTTAAGTTTATATGGGATTTAACACCCTGGTGTGCTTTCAACTAATAAGACGCGTACATATTCAAGGTCTTTCACGGTGCGAGCGGTTAAGTTGTGGAACGGATTACCGTTGCCGTTTAGACATTCCCAGTCTGTGGCATCACTCAAGGATAAGTTGAAAAAGTTCTGGCTCTCCAATGACTTGTGATTTGGTTTGATACTGATTATATATTTATATTTATGTACTATATATATATTTATTATTTTTATTAGTCGGTAGTATATGTATATATAATATTATTTTGTAGTTTGTAGTTTATAGGCAATAGCTATATATATATATATATAGATACGTTTTTGTACACGTGTTAGTTTGTCTATCTTTTGGTTCCTGTGTCACTCAATTGCTCAAAGGTTAACTGGAAGAGATCCCTTAAAGGGATAAGTTCGCCTTTGTACCGATATAACCGAATTTGTCTGTATTTCTACCTGTGTTTTGTGTACAATAAAGTATTTACATACATACATACATACATACAAATGGAGACATTTCGTTAACAGCCGAAAATGATCGTACTATCTGTCGCATTCTAACTCATTTTGGTGCTAACAGGAATTTGCTCTTTCGGTCGTGATTCATTGCGTTTAGGCACATAGTTTATTTTCCCGCAACATTCCCGCTCTCAAAACTTACGACCCAGAAACAAACTGGCTAAACCTAATTCAGTGTTAAAAATGATCCATTCAAGCCCTTATGGCATGTCAATAAAAATTTATAGTAAAATCCCCAATAATGTTAAATACATTGACAATTATAAAATATTTAAAAATACAATATAAATATAAATAAATAAATATATATATATAAAGGGACATTTTTTTACACAAATCGAACTAGTCCCATAGTAAGCTCAATAAGGCTTGTGTTATGGGTACTAGACGACGATATATTTAATAGATATATACTTAAATACATAGAAAACATCCAAGTCTCAGGAACGAATGTTTCTGCTCACCACAGAAACAAATGCCCTTACCAGGATTTGGACCCGGGACCTTTAGCATCGGAGGCAGTGTCACTACCAACTAGGCTAAACAGGCCGACAAAATTAGTGGTTTACTATTCATATAACCACATGTTATAAATTGTTACATGAGTCATCTATACCAGTCAATGCTCTTTCACAGCGAGAAGTCTTGCTAAAAGAAGTTTTACATTGGTGCATTTTATTTTGCAGGTCTAGAACTAATGCAAGGCTACCACAGTCTCTCACGCCGCACGGATAGACTGAAAGAGCAACGCCAATCCGCATCTGCTCTTCGAGAGTTAGCTGCGAGGACGCATAAAGAGCTAGCCAACCATACTGACATGTTGCTGCAACAGTTGGCGGAGATATTTTACATCGAACAGGTGAGTGCCAGTATCGTGATTATCACCATCATTTTTATCATCGTTTTTCAATCAATCAATCAATCAAAAAGGGCACTTTTACATGTCAAAGCGTGAATTTAAACAATTAAAAAAAACTGAGAATCTTACTTAATAATAATCATTAAAAATGTACTGCTTAACAATTCAATGAAAAAAAAATTACAAATATTAAGGACGTATTGAATACGATCTGTGTCTGAATAAACAAAAAGTATATAAAATAAATTTAATATCTCAGATATGTAATGTTCTCTCTTTTGGTATCATTATCAACTTCATCGTCATTGTTTTCATCATGACCACGATCACAATTCTTGTTGTTATTATCATTTTTATCATTCTTCTTCTTTTCGAGTCGATGACTCCGAGTTAGATTGCATTGGACCAGAATCCAGCGGCGTCTAATGCGTTTTGGTTTGCCATCAAATTATCATTTTTATCATTGTCATTGTACAGTCGATTCGAGTAATTTTATTTTTATGGAAAAAGGTGATACATTTATGTACATATTGATGTCCTTGACTGTACCATGGTCGACATTTTCGTCGTTCAAATCATTGTCTTTAATATCAACACATTTTCAGTAAGATGGACTGAAATAGTAACGATAATCTGCTTCTATTCCACGAAAACTAGCTGTGTGAACTTAAAGAGAGCCAGCCATTTTTATTATACTGTTATGTTTTAATAAATAACTCGAGCACTAATCAAAATTGAAGAAATCGACCACTTCACCTCTAGTATCAATGCATGGTCGCAGAGAGGAGCGAGCAGCTTCAATATTGCAACCAATCACAAAGCAGTATTCTTGGGGCGCGCGGCCTGCTACTAGATTTTTTTAAACCAATCAGATCATACAAAAAGTCGTCACTCCGAAAGCTCTCCCCCTGTTGTGATTCCCCCTAGGGAGTTCCCCCCACCCCTCCTTCTCCCTAGAGTTATGAAAATCCAAAACTCCCGTGGCAGGTAACTCGGTTACAACTGTTCTATACGCCTGCGTACAGTAAGACCCTTTACGAGCAAGTGTGTTGAAAAATACTATTTCGGCAATGCTCTGCCGAGATCGAATGCATTTAATAATAATTGACTGAGCGAGCGAAGCGTCTCCGTTTCAGCTACAACAAAAATTATTTCGTGTGTCTGTCTGTCCGGATGTTCGCCTCTATAGGTCGCATTTCTCAACCGATTCTCGTGAAATTTTGTGAACAGTATCATTAATATTTAAAAAAAATTGTCTAATCAGTTTTTAAAAATTTTTAAAATTTGAAAAAAAAGAAAATTGAGTGGCTTACAGCTCACAGACCCACTAGTGTAAAAATGTACAAGTAATTTAGTAAAGTTTTTATGGAGAGCTCATGGTACTGGTGGACCTTAAAATACAAAGACGGGAAGTCTATTTCAACTTCCAAATCCAACCTTCTACATGAATATGACGGTTCTCCCTTCTTAATCCTAACTACGTTAACCCTTTGCTCGTTGCTTCATTTCACCTAATATAATTAAACCTAATCAATTTTTTTCTTAAATAGTAAACTTTATGCGATTATCGCATAATAAACCTAAAGTAACCTGATGACTTCAAATTAATGATATTAAAGGAAACTCAAAAAGTTCATTGCTTGAAGAAAAATGCATAAGGCCTCACCAGACCTAATGTATTTTTCTTCAAAACAGTGAACTTTTATTCTGTTCTTTAGCCCTAATGTTTCACTAAACATTAGGTCTAGCGTTAGCAGGTCAAGTGACAGCATCCCGAATATGACAGGTGGACCAATCGACGTGGAAGATCTGCGACGTGCCCCTCCCAGTGTGTTCGGACGGCGCGCGGGCGGGGGTGGCGGGGGGGGCGGGGGGCGCGGCGGCCGACGCGGTAGCGGCGGGTGCGGCCGCGCAGGCCGTTGTCTTGTCGGCGGCCATCTTGAATCTGCCCTTGAGATACAAGATCACGCTGTTGGGCTCGGCGACGAAGATTCTGGATATCACGCCGGACCTGCCCGATCCTAAGTGAGTATGGGTGGTATTCCACTCGTCCAATATCTTTGTACAATCTTTGATCAAATTTCTTTGACAGAGGCCCATTCCACTCATCCAATATTTTTGTCTAAGTTTTTTTTTCATGCGTAGCCATATTGATTTAAGGCGAAGGGATATGCAATTGACCTTGCCCCATCGGCGGCTAGCCACAGACAGCGGGCGTTGTTACTAGATGGCGCGAGCGTAGGCTATCGATGTATTATTAATCGGATTGACGTATAGATGGCGTAAATTATTTCATTTATATTTTAATTGGTGATTTAATTATAACTGTATTTATAGTATTGAGGAAAAAAAGGAAAATCCAATGCCACATGTTATCTCACTTCTGTATTTCGCAATCGAGAACAAACCGAAGCACACCGAAGGAACTCGACCGCTCCAAGCATGGCCAGGAGAGCGAAAGAGACAGCACGATCCAAACTTTAATACATAGCTAGAATTAGTACTTCACTTTGAGATAGAACTTTTATTATGTAAGTATAAGAAGAAAATTTAGGAATATATTGTGATATTGTCCTAGAATAGGAAGGCTACCGTTTGTTGATTTATCGGTTCAAAACCTAACTTACCTACCATCAATCTCGGTACTTCTAGCCGACTAGATGCCGCTGAACTCCTTACCTGTGTGATAAACACGCGGCGCGGGCTCTTGGCACAGGGTTAGAAAATAAAAGTCTAGTTTACAGTTATTATTATGATGTTTATTTCATTGGACAAAATACTTAAGCATACGGAGGATGAATCCCTTTTTTTTAATAATCAAAAAGAAGTAAACTATTTATTTCGTTTTTAAAAATACTTTGACAATTTTCTTGTAATTTTTCATGAAAACATATCTGGAAGTATATAAATAGATAAAAATAAAACCAGCCAAGTGCGATTCGGACTCGCGCACCGAGGGTTCCGTACAACTAAAAAACAAATGTGATTTATCAATATACTTATTGGTATTTGTTGGTAAAATATACGTATTAATACTTTCAGTGCCAGTAACCCTAGGGTGTGTGGGCGCTGGTTTGGTAGGCGCTTTCCGCTACATACGGTTTTTCTCATGTTATCGGCTACGAGCGTAGCGCTACGAAATCGTTGGCAGTGAAAGTGTTGATAAATAATATTGTAACGTGCAACCGTATATGATAGCAAGCTGTGACGGTTGTCAGTCACTTGGGTGTGAGAGCGACTTGACGGGCTCGTAAGAGTCGTCCACACTTGATGTCATGCACCGCACTAGCTAGATTAGGTAGAGAATCTCAGGAGGTAGGTACTTTCAGGTTTTCAGCTGTCACCATATAGTGCTAGTAGAAGAGGGCGCCACATAGTTTATCACTCAAAACTATGAAAGAGTTTATATAGGAATTACTTACAGGTGAGAGAAATGTAAACAAGCTTAGTGTTCAAACCGAATGGTATGTATAATCAGTACACACATTCTCGGCTTATACAAAGAAATAAAGTACCTTAATGTAGGCTTAATGCTAGCATGCAAGTCACAATGTTTTAGGCAGGGCTTTCTACCTGGAGATTTACACTATGTCTCTGACCGAGGACGGATAAGGATTAACTTTTAGTTTAAAAATAAAATATCAGATGAGGCCGGCTTAGCGCCTTAGTTTAATCTAACGTGAATTGTGTTTGTGTGAAGCTTGTTACGACTAATAGCACTAGCAAGATATTTCGTAACACTACGTTGACACGTGGCATGTTCAAGAGAACGGAACAAAAGTTACGGATGGATATCACCTTAAAAGATTGCGGCGCCAGCATGCAGACCCTCTGCCTGTCTCTCCTCGGTCCACGAAGCCTCAAGAATTGACTCCGCGTCGCGGTGACTTTGGGGGGGCATGCAGAGACGTCAGCAAAGTCTCGCGCCACGCCCTTCGACCGCTCAATTGCCTATGTTGGCCCGCCGGTAGCGGCCAGCACAACAATCACTGAAAACCACAAAACATTTAATCCTCGAACTACAACCTCGCGCACGACTTCTCAACGCAAACTCTTTGAACACTACGTAAACGAAATCCTGCTCATCTCACCTGGCAAGAATTTAAGTCTAGGCTTGGTGATGGTCCACACGCGACCACGATGTCCTCACTTCATTTCGTTAAAAATGTTAAAGTTAGGCTGCGACAAAAAAACAACAGATTTCGTTAAGATCGGCCTTGTAACCGCAAAAATAACACGATCACTTGATTCACGACAAACTTCGACGCACTCACCTTTTGTTCACTGTGTCGTTGCAGTTATTTTCAACGAGATGCGTTTGGGTCTAAGCACCCATCTCTAAATTATAAAAAAAATGGCCGAAGCCTTAGCGAGTGCCCTCAGAGATACGTGTGCACTGCTCACGGCATCCTGACAGAGAGTGACAGGCCTCACCGCTCTTACTCCAGATGTCAAAATCAGAACGGATGCGTTCCGCCGCGTTCCACTTCAAGACCATAGAGAGTATGGGCCATTTACCAAAATGCGCTCACCGCATGAAGACAAAAATTATTCTCCAATTTTACCACGATAACTTTTAACAAAGTAATAAACTGTGTAGGCTTAAAATACCTATAATGTACTAGAAAACACATTAATTATTCACCGTACCAACATTACAACAGAACGCAGCTTTAGGGCAAACCAGAAATTGACGTTATGTCACTGCTCGCCATCCTTCGCCGGTAGATGGCGCTGTGAGTCTCAAACGAGATATCTAGGAATGAAATTAACGCGTAACATTACCGCTTCAGTTAGACAAAAAAAAATTTTTTTTCTTAAAAAAATTTTTTTTTTTTTTCTTTAAAAAAAAAACAAAGTCCTAAAAACAATCAGAGACAGTGAAGTAATCAAACTCCAAACAAAGCCACCACTGAAGCACATTGCCCCTAGTTAACCCATTTGACATTTGACCTAACATGACCCCATGTGAGGTCATCGACCCTTGACTTACATATGAGTTCATACTCAAAAAAAAAACTTACGATGAATGAGGCATTGGGACAGGTGTCAATCGCAACACAACAATAATCTTACGCTAGACTTTCACAAGTTTCGGAAAAGAGTTCCATAACGAAATAAATTTTCCGCCGACTGTACATGAGGTTATACACGTTGACACAATGTCCTGAAATATCACAACTTCAATTAGCACGATAAAACAACATGAGTCATGGAAATAGAACTTTAAAAGAGATTCTGTCTATGATTAAAACCAGCGCTTGTATATGTTAAGAAAACACATACCTGTGATAGAATACCTATTCACTTCAATGCACAAAGCATAAATCCGACAGAATCGACAAAGACACCTTTTCCTCCCAGGTATCCTTAAATAACGACTATCAAAATAAACAAAGACAGATGTGTCTACATGACAAGAGCAGAGATAAGAAGGCCTATTGTCTTTAGATAAAACGACTATTTTATTTAGTAGCAGAATGAGATATAGATGGATCTCTAAGTTCCAAGCAGCTTAACTTAAGGTCGACAGTTACCTACTTAAACTAACGCGTTTTCCTAATCTATTTCTTATTGACATGTCCGTGAGCGTCCCCACGTCCATGATCTTGACTACGAGTCCAGTTATACTCCTACCTATACATTTACCTAACGAACTACAGTTAGCGCATATACTTATCCGTTTAAAATTTAACCCTATGCAATTTTAACTAACATTTTCGACTGGCCATTTCGAAGATGTATCCTAATATTGAGGTCGACTGTATACTCCGGGAATCTGCGTTTGAGTGCATAATAATTACTCGAGAGCAATCACCTAGGAAAGGCTACGTTCCTATATACGACTCATTTAATAACGTTTCTTTATTTATATGAAATCCATGTTAGGCTTCACATTGACAAACGCAATGTGTACATAACGGTTCGTTTATTACCAAAATACCTACTTGGATTATTTGTTAATCAGCAGTTGTCAAATTATGCTTTATCAAAGTGCAACAGATAAACATCGGTCATCCGTCAATCATAATATGAAATAAAAGTTCATATTTACACATTGAGTTAGCTAGAAATGTTATTGTCAAAGTTTTAATTGCAAAAATATTTCAGCAAATACCTAATAGCTATTCATCCGCTGTGCAAAAGAGAATTTATCTTAACACGACTGTTTGGTCTGGCTGAGATTTTATTATATCTTTGACATGCCAAATACCTACAGACAGAAATGGCCTAGGATCACCTGCATTTTCCTTAAATAGAGGACGGTAAGAACTCTGTTTTAACGAGTCAGACATGCATACTTGTGTTTGTGTAGATTGGTCAGAGACACGAGTGACTCTAAAATTATTATTATTATTATTGTTAGAAGTCTCTGACCTACTACCTAGTTTTTTGAACAAGGACAATTTCTAGTGAGGACTCCGGGCCTCTTACACCTAAAGCAGATAGTTGTAGGATATGCGTCACAATGAGAGTGATGATGATTGCCACCGCATTTTCCACAAGACACAGTAGCCCTATCTTGTCCCTGGCTAACGATACGAGGTCTAGCATTAGAAGTTGAGGGAATGTGGCTTGAGATCCCACTACAAAAATTAGGAATGACTAGCTCTCTACCAGTGTTCAAAAATCCGCGGTTTTCACATTTAAACTTTGACACTTCTAAACGCGCACAAATATTCTTAAGTTCCCGCACGGTACGTACTTCAGTTAAAGCTAGACGCGAAATGAAATAAGGGTTCATGTTGGTCATTATAATATCTAGTTGCTCCGCATCTGTGATAGGTACTGACAAACGCAAAAACAAACTTTCCATGATGTTGATATAAGACCTAATCGACTCACTCTTGTCCTGCAACCTAGCCCTAATCTGGTTCAATAGACACCGTTCATATTCTACCGGTTGGAATTCATCTTTGAGCGACTCTACAAAATCTTGAAAAGTGTTAAAATGTGACTTATTCGTGCGAAACCACATCAAAGCTTCCCCAGAAAAAAGGTGAACCGCATTCCTCAACAGTTCAGAGTCTGAAACCTCAGATGAGCACTTAAGCTCTTGCAAACGGAAAATAAAGTCATGAGGCGGTACCCTACCATTATACACAAGTCCCCATTTGAGCACCTGAGAAGTGTGCCTTTGACACACTACAGACGGAATAGACTCAACAACATTCGTGCCAGTGCCTTGAGAAGATGAGCCAGGTGTTTGATTACACTTTAAAGTTTCAATGGCATTGAACGCCTTAGACACAAGCGCTATCTTCCTAAGCCGCTGTTCAGAATTTATTAAAACCAATTTCTCTAACCTCAGAATGACATGAGACAGCTTCGACAGACACCTCCTTCGACACGACGACGATGAGTGATCAGCCATTAACACTGCATCCAGTTTTCCCTCGCAGACCTGAAATTCGTCATCGATGGACAAGCCTGAGATGAAAGTGTTCGCTTTTGTGTTATCCAGAGAAGTGCCTTTGGCAGATTTAAATTGTTGTTTTAGTTCATCTACTGTATTATTAGAATTTACTTCTAGGCCTCTCGCTTGTAATTCAAATAATAATTCGTCCTTAGTCAGATTATCCACTTCAATTTGTAAAGCCATGTTTGACAAGATATAGTAGTGTTCAACACTCAGTAAGAAAATAAAACAGATAAGTAAAAACAGCTGATTACAATATTCACACTTATCTTTTCTATTTAGAAATATACAATAGGTCTGATACCTACTTAGTTATGTTAAGTGAGCTTCATATACAAGTCCGATAAAAATATATTTTAAGTCGGGTCCAGAAAATTAAAGTGTCAAGTTTGACAGTTATTGTACTAACATACAGTACATATATTGTGTCCAGTTGGAGCACTAACACATGCTTTACTCTACAAAGTAAAGGTAAAAGAAATGACACAACTCGTTGACACTAATGCTAAATATTTCACACAGTACGGTAAATATTTTTGACACAATGAACAGTAGATATCAATATATGATACAGATTATATAGTGAGAGTTTTGTTTCAGTAACAAAAGATAAGCCTCACACAAACCAAATCCAATTTCATCTGATATAGATATAGAAATAGTACCAAAAAAAAACACTATACAGTGAAAACCGTTCAAATTTTAACCTGGAAGCCCCACGTTGGGCGCCAGAATGTAACGTGCAACCGTATATGATAGCAAGCTGTGACGGTTGTCAGTCACTTGGGTGTGAGAGCGACTTGACGGGCTCGTAAGAGTCGTCCACACTTGATGTCATGCACCGCACTAGCTAGATTAGGTAGAGAATCTCAGGAGGTAGGTACTTTCAGGTTTTCAGCTGTCACCATATAGTGCTACTAGAAGAGGGCGCCACATAGTTTATCACTCAAAACTATGAAAGAGTTTATATAGGAATTACTTACAGGTGAGAGAAATGTAAACAAGCTTAGTGTTCAAACCGAATGGTATGTATAATCAGTACACACATTCTCGGCTTATACAAAGAAATAAAGTACCTTAATGTAGGCTTAATGCTAGCATGCAAGTCACAATGTTTTAGGCAGGGCTTTCTACCTGGAGATTTACACTATGTCTCTGACCGAGGACGGATAAGGATTAACTTTTAGTTTAAAAATAAAATATCAGATGAGGCCGGCTTAGCGCCTTAGTTTAATCTAACGTGAATTGTGTTTGTGTGAAGCTTGTTACGACTAATAGAACTAGCAAGATATTTCGTAACACTACGTTGACACGTGGCATGTTCAAGAGAACGGAACAAAAGTTACGGATGGATATCACCTTAAAAGATTGCGGCGCCAGCATGCAGACCCTCTGCCTGTCTCTCCTCGGTCCACGAAGCCTCAAGAATTGACTCCGCGTCGCGGTGACTTTGGGGGGGCATGCAGAGACGTCAGCAAAGTCTCGCGCCACGCCCTTCGACCGCTCAATTGCCTATGTTGGCCCGCCGGTAGCGGCCAGCACAACAATCACTGAAAACCACAAAACATTTAATCCTCGAACTACAACCTCGCGCACGACTTCTCAACGCAAACTCTTTGAACACTACGTAAACGAAATCCTGCTCATCTCACCTGGCAAGAATTTAAGTCTAGGCTTGGTGATGGTCCACACGCGACCACGATGTCCTCACTTCATTTCGTTAAAAATGTTAAAGTTAGGCTGCGACAAAAAAACAACAGATTTCGTTAAGATCGGCCTTGTAACCGCAAAAATAACACGATCACTTGATTCACGACAAACTTCGACGCACTCACCTTTTGTTCACTGTGTCGTTGCAGTTATTTTCAACGAGATGCGTTTGGGTCTAAGCACCCATCTCTAAATTATAAAAAAAATGGCCGAAGCCTTAGCGAGTGCCCTCAGAGATACGTGTGCACTGCTCACGGCATCCTGACAGAGAGTGACAGGCCTCACCGCTCTTACTCCAGATGTCAAAATCAGAACGGATGCGTTCCGCCGCGTTCCACTTCAAGACCATAGAGAGTATGGGCCATTTACCAAAATGCGCTCACCGCATGAAGACAAAAATTATTCTCCAATTTTACCACGATAACTTTTAACAAAGTAATAAACTGTGTAGGCTTAAAATACCTATAATGTACTAGAAAACACATTAATTATTCACCGTACCAACATTACAACAGAACGCAGCTTTAGGGCAAACCAGAAATTGACGTTATGTCACTGCTCGCCATCCTTCGCCGGTAGATGGCGCTGTGAGTCTCAAACGAGATATCTAGGAATGAAATTAACGCGTAACAATATCACTAAATAAGATCATAGGTCATAGGTGGAATCCCATTAAACATATCCTTTACTAAATTGATCAAGAAACAATGCCACCAAATGTGGAAAGAATACTTCGATTTGAAAAAAATTGTGTGACAGGCGAGGCCATACATTTTAAGAACTCTGCTTCCCATGTTTTATGTACAGTATACATCTTAGCAGAGAAAAATTTTTTGGTCATTGGACCAAATAAAAATATGCACCTGCTTAGTGCTGCTCATCTGCTCACATCCAATGGCCACCGTTCCAGCCACTGCGCTTGTGTTTAGATCCAATTCATTAGTGGAATCATCATTGTAAATTACAAAATCCATGTTGCACATTTTACATTCCAGCCGAAATTGAGATAGTAAACCAGTGCGAACTTCAGATACAATTTCCACTGCTTTTAAACCACAATCCAGTGGACCATGACAAGACATTTCCTGTAGTTGCTTGAAAAATTGGAAAACATTAACAATTCTTCTCTCAATGTTTTCATTGCCTTTATCACTGAAAAGAAAATAATATTACAGCATGAATTATCAAAGTCATAACATCTAATAACTATGCTACTATCCGCCATTTCATTATATTTATGATTTTAAAAATAAAGTGTTTTTTTTTCAAAATTTTGACCATTTACTATCTGATAATGTGCTTTTTAGTACATATTCACATTTATAAAAACTACCCTTTTTACTTTGTAATAATAATAAAAATATGCATGCGCTTTGGAAGGCACATTAAGCCAAGTTAGAGGTCTTCTGGCAGCTTGAATTCTCTATCAGTCAAGTTATCCATTCACTTAACAAGCCAATAAGGTATATTTTACCCCTTGGGTTGGAAGGTCAGATGGCAGTCGCGTCCGTAAAAACTAGTGCCTACACCAATTTGTGGGATTAGGTAGCAGACCCCGGGCATGGCGGGCATCCGTCAGGATTCAACTGTACTGGGATAGTGCTAGGATGATATACGACGAAACCTTGTATGGAGACTGTTGTGTGTTTCTTCGTTATTTTAACTTTTCATTAATTAATAACTTATCCGCCGTAACAATATTTATGTGGAAATTTCAACTTGCTAACTATTACCATGAAAAAAAGCCTGTTTGTTAGAAGTTGGACAGAAAAACGGTGTAGACTTATTAATAATGTTAATTTTGGTACCCTGAGAATATGGAACCCTGATACTTCATTTATTATTTATACTCACTTTTCAACCACAATATTGTCATCCACTACAAATGAATCATCATCAGCAGCAACAGAACTGAAATAAAAGTACAGAGAAAGAGTCCACAGTAATATAATAAAATAGCAAAGTACTGAAACATTTAATAAATGTCTTTGCTATAGGTATTATTAGTCATCTTCCCTAATAATCATTTACATAAACATTATTTTTTCAGATTATAGTATTTTAGGATAATAAAAAAATATTGGGTGACACATTTACACAAATCAACAGTCCCAAACTAAGCAAAGCTTGTATTATGGGTACTAGATGATGATATACATACTTATGTACATAAATAAATTCTTCTACCAGTATCTTTGGCACTATGCTGCGGGGGGATAGATTATTTATATTAAAAATTTTGGTAAGCATATATTTTTTAATTCTTTTTAATTTTTAAATGTACCTTTTAAAATTGTTTATCGTTTTGTAACGTAATACATAAAAAACATTCAAGACCCCGGTCCAAATGTTCATGCTCACCACACAAATAAATGCCCTGTCCGGGATTCGAACCCGGGACCTGTGGCTTCAGGATTTATATGAAACAAACCTAATGGGCAGTATTTAAACACATCCAAAGGAGTTTTCAGTTTTATAGAAAATGAAACTTATGTAAAATTAAGGGATACTCTTTCATCGATGTAGCAGTGGGCATCTTCTAATTTAAATATATAAAATTACATAAATTAACATTTACTTTCATTTATTTTTGATGTTCATATGATTGGATAGTAATTGATTAATTGATTGACAAAAACATTACAGCTTGTAATTGTATCAATCACTGACAGTAGTTTGTATCTATTGCATTATGCCTCTTCCATATTTTGTAATACCATGAGTGCCTACATAATAGTAGTTACATTTCAGCAACACAATAATCAGATACTTACGTTTCAGGTTCAACTGATAGTTTCATTAGCTGCTTCAGTTTACGTTAGTATATATCTTCTTTGTCAGTACTAAACTCGTGATTGTCATTGTCAAAATCTGTAGAGATGCTACAACAAAAGGAAAGCAAGGGTTTAGAAATAAATAACACTGAATTATGAACGCACACAACTAAGGCCAGGTCTTACGGATTTTGCACAAATACCCCTTGTATATAAACTTACTTTGCTGTGGCGGCGAGTCGTTTCATTGCAGCAATTTGTACTCGATGTTTGCGCATCAACCTGACTGATGCAGTAGGTTTCCGCCCCTTCCTATTTCCCATATTGGTAAAAGTTTAACCATGTCACACACCGCACCAAACCTAACCTAACCTAACATCATGAAACAATACAATCAACGAATAAAATGAACTACCTATTTTAATTATCTAAACTAAATAACACACAAAATATAACAAAATGCAGTTAAAAATCCTTTAACACCAAATTCCGCACTTCTAAAGAACGTATGAGCGTATATCAACTATCAAAACAAAACACACAGTCCACACAGAATTATCAAACGTCTACGAACAACGAACGAGAGAAATATCCATGGATGGACGTGGGATGGACAATAAATCTGGCAACAGCGCAGCACTCGTGCAAACGGAAACGAGCTCGCAACGCCGCTTACGGGCGGCCCTTCCTTCCTTACTTCGAAAAATGCAATGATACAATTATGAATGCAAGTTCAAATCCTACGTCACAAAACGGTCAAAATAGTCCCCAGTGATTTTTAATTTTATTTTAAGTAGTTTTAATAATTTTCTGCGTATTTATTAATTTTTTGAACCTTTGAATCATATTTTAATGTTTATAATAATTTATTGTACGTTACAAAGTGCCTGGTCATAGTATTTGAGCAAACATTTATTACAATGTTTAACATTCTTATTGTATAGGAAATATCTGTAAAAATTATAAAATATCTCTAAAATCCGTATTTTAGTATTTTAGGGATATAATAAAGTCTAGCCCACAACACAAAGTTACAAAAGTATACTTACAAAGTATGGCCACAAAATAACTTGCACAGCGTGAATAAAACTTAAACAAAAAAATGCTTAGAACGGCACTTTTAATGTGACTTATATATTTTTCTGTGAATTCTAGGTACATTTGAACAATTAAGGGAAATACTTGAGTATATGTGTGTTCAGATGGTGAACTTTCAAAACCTCCACATGCTGTATTTTAAGCAAAAAATCTCAGCAAAAACACCTCCATTTCATAGTTTTGCCATACCCTTCGCCTTAACTGTCATCAGAATCTTTGATCAAATGTCGGGGTCCCATCCAAGTTGGATGAAACCATCCAATTTCTTGGATCAAATGTATATTGAACAAAGATATTGGAATAGTGGAATACCTCCCTAATATATAAAATAATTTCTCCAAACAATGCAATCCAATATTGGACATTCGGGAAGAACTGTATCTTGTTTTTCTAGTAACAATTACAAATCTTATAGTGCTTTTCATGATTACAATAATTTGACTCAAACCCCCCATTTCCTGTTCCAGCATACCGCTCTTCGCTCGAGGCGGAGACGCCACCCTATTCCGCTACGCCATGTTCTTACTGAACAAGTGTATAGCGCAGCTATTATGGGCGAGAGGCCTCCCCATCACTGATATGAGGCCTACACTGGCTAATCTACAGAGGCTGATGATCACACCTCATAACTCGTGAGTCTCAGTTAACCCATCTTTGTATAAACAAGTAGTTAGCGCAGCTATAATAGGCGAGAGGCCTCCCTATCACTAACATGAGGCTTACACTAGCAAACTTGCAGAGACTGATGATCACACAATATAACTCGTGAGTAAAAAAAAAACATTTTTT
This sequence comes from Notocelia uddmanniana, assembly GCA_905163555.1. Taxonomy (NCBI): domain Eukaryota; kingdom Metazoa; phylum Arthropoda; class Insecta; order Lepidoptera; family Tortricidae; genus Notocelia; species Notocelia uddmanniana. The sequence continues at coordinate 2,378,451 of LR991074.1, read as the reverse complement.
TGTACAAATTCCTTATCGAAGGTCCATATACTAGAGTATAGTGGAGCCTATTATGAGGACTATATTAGTAATTCTACAGACATTGTTGACCACACATGTTAATTCTCGTTGCAATTTCTTTCATTAAATGTTTATAAAGCCTCGTAAGAAGAAATTATGTAAAAGGAACAATAAAATATTACTATTGTAATTTTTTTTTTGCGAAGTGTACAGCTCACGGAGCCACTGGTTTTACTTTGTTTCAATAATAAAAAACAATTACAGCTGGTTATGAATTATGATAATTTCTTAGCCAATCCAATGACTATTTTTGGACTAAAATTGTTATATATATTTTTTAATATATGTATATTATTATAAATATATAAATTGTAATTCCGATTTAAAATTTCCAAAAAGTTGGTATCCAAAGGTTGTCTCGAAGAGATCGTTCATTCGCAATAGGACTGCCTGTTTTTTACTTATGCTCTTAATTATATTTAAAATTCTGTAATTATCGATACGAGTATACTTAAGTATACTGAAAGTCGATAAAGCAGAAGTCTCTATGACAGCTCAGTGCCACGAGAATTTCGGCCTCCGCTAATTATTGTGAATAGACAATTTAAAAAAAAAACACCAAGAGGTTGTACACTTGTGCTGTAAGCAATTAGGAAGAAGAGTGGCACGCTTCTTCGTGGACGACACGAACTATATACCTACGTGAGTTTTAACATATTTATTTGTATAGTTTTGCCAGTGTTTTGCTATCTATGCTATCGATAAGGAAAAATCCGAAATGTGTGACAAAGTAGAAGTTTCTTCATGTCACTTTATTGCCAGGCACTTAATTAGTTCATTGTCTTCAGTATATATCTATTAAATATATCGTCGTCTAGTACCCATAACACAAGCCTTATTGAGCTTCAGAGTCCGCAGTAAGCACGGTTGTTTATACAAACGTAGTTTCGCTCTCATTTTAAAAAACGCCATCCTATAATAATATTAAACTTTGTATACACAATGGGATCCGGCATATCTAGGTCGGAAATTAGTTTCTGTTGCTTGAAATTATAGTGGAGAAAAAATACATCGATTATTAAGGTTTTCATACAAGAAGTAATAAACTCAAAACCTCGCTGTATTTTTTTCTATTACAATTTTTAGTAACAAAAACTAATTTCCGATCTAGATACGGCGGCTCCCATTGTGTATACAAAAAAAATCAAAATCAAATATTTATTCTGCAAATAGGCCACAAGGGCACTTTTACATGTCAAAGCGTGAATTTATACAATTTTTAAAAACGTGACAATCTTAGTTAATAATAATGATTAAAAAAATATACTGATAAACAATTAAATGAAAATAAATTTACAAATATTAAGGACGTATTGAATACGATCTGTCCGAATAAGCAAAAAGTATATAAAATTAATTTAATATCTCAGAGATGTATATGGTCTCTGAGCGTCCAAATACGATTAATAACAATTATTCAAAAGTCCTTAGAGATGTAAATGATATCTAAGCGCTAAAATTAAAATAAGTAAACTTAATATTGTTAGAGATGTATAAGGTCTCTAAGCGTCAAACAAAGTTTCATGTTATTTGTTAAAATGAGAACGAAACTACGTTTGTATGGAGAATCCAGTTCGGCCGAGTGTACTGGGGACTCTTAGTATGGGACTAGTTAGATTTGTGTAAAAAGTGTCTTATGTTTATTTATTTATTGTCAAGCTAGTTTGAGTCTTATTTTTTAGGAGCAACAGTGCAAAATTGTTTGGCGCGCCGCGCGGCCCGCCCGCGCCCGCGCCCGCGCCCGCGCCGCACAGCCTGCGCAGCCTCGTGGCCTCCGACCGCGGGACGTTCCGCCAGTTCAACAGGTTCAAGGTCAGTCCCTACTTTCCTACCCTCTACACTTGTCGTCTTGTTTAACTACGCACTGTTAATATTTTTTTCACCTCAGCGGCTCGAAAATGGTGGTTATGCTGCTTGAAACCAGTGCACAGTGAGCAAAATGCAATTGCAAACGTGAAAAAAACTTACTTTTTAATTTTTCATATCGTAGGTTAGTTTAAGTAACTTCATTCTCTCTATCATTATTCCTTTGTGTTCTATGTTCTCGCCGCTGAGGTCGAAATTTGTATGAATCACACGAGAGCAAAGATATTTGCATCTCGTGTCTTTGAGTCCCTCGCTACGCTCAAGATTCTAATTTTGAATCAACAATATACAATCAAAAATCTACTTTGCTCTCTTATTGAACAAATAACTATTCCTCGTTTTTTTTGTATTCATATTCAGATTGAATTATTTTAAGTAGATTAAGTGTTGTCGTTGTAATAAGCTTACCTTTTGGGAAAAAATGACTGACTATCGAGTTTCAGAAACGCTAGTAGATTTTGACATGTACCATGTATTTTACAGTACCATATTTTCGTACTACTTTTCCGCACGAGTGCGGTAATTAGCAGATTACGTGCATATGTCGAAACTTTAAAGAGCCATATGCACTGTAAAACGTTGTACGATACACGTGCGAATTTCCTATTCTCTACACTTGTATCGTAATGTACTATAAGTAGATTAAGTGTTGTCATTGTAATAAGCTTACCTTTTTGGAAAAAAATGACTGACTATCGAGTTTCAGAAACGCTAGTAGATTTTGACAAGTAAAGTACATAACAGCTTGGTACACAGTTCAACAATAAACATTATTCTATTCTATTCTGTAGGATGCCGTCGACGGACAGTCCCCGCAGGCTGTGATGACGTTGAGTCGTCACCGGCATTCGAGAAGCGTCGGGAGCTACCACGATGATCAGGTATTTACTAAACTAATGAGGAACTTGCATGAGAATGACGTCACTAAGAATTTAAAAACGCGTTTCAAATATCATATTACAGTGAACTCTTGGAACAGTGTTCGGGTGAAATCCTTTATTTTGGCATAAGAACGTGTTAGAGAAATGAACTAATTATAAATGTCATTTTCCAAAAATCTATTTTAAATTGTTATCTGTGAATTGAAATAATGAAACCTTTGACGTGTAATGCACTTGTATATTATAATGACAAAAAATGTATATTATATGTAATACAAAAAATGTTATCAAAATTGTTACCTACAGGAAGTCTTAGATTTCAAATTAAAGGGAAAAATTGAAAAAAAAATGTGCTCCGAGCAGGATTCAAACCTGCGACATCCTGGCATACGCGGCCAATCGCTCTAGCCAACTTAGCTATCGGAACAATCAAGCTCAGGCACGAAATCCTTCACTAGTTCCCCTTACAACGCGTACAAGAGGAGGGGTTTTTAATTTTTCCTTATTATTTACAAATTTAGAAGTCAAAGTCAAAAATGAATGAAAAAATACGTTCAGATTACTCTTATTCCTTATCTGTTATGCAATCAAATGTAAATTCATATTTTAACATTAAAACGATATTTCATCCAATTCTCATTAACATGTTTTCTTAAACAACATTATATTGGTGATTTTTTATGATTGTAACGTAAGTTTTTATTTTGTTTTTCATTGTTAGTATAACATACTGAATACGTCTCGCCATAATTTAATTTTATCTCATAGGGCTATATTCTGGAGACTGGTTGTATGGGCCATATGTGACATATTTGTCACTAATAGAAAATTACTTCTCATACAATTAATTCTGCATGGACCTACTAACTATTTCAACCAACCAACCTTTAGAGCATAGCCTTACTCTTTCAGGTTTCACAAAATACTAAACAATGTTTCTTTTTCACAGGGATCCCCAGCGTTGGACCAATCAACAACCTCCATAATGGGCAGTGAACCAAACATCTACAACGCCAAACTGCCACACAGCCATTCCGAACCGCCCCCCGCTATGAAAACCCACAATTCCGACTCGGAAATACTCCGTCTCGCTACAGAAACTGACGGTCAAAAAGTCATTTTCACTCTAGGCGATGACACTTGCCTCCACGACATACACCCAGAGAGACTGGTAAAACTGTCCAGCAATAACGACGATTGTAAAGACGATGTTAAAAGAATATGCTCGGAAATCAAAGATTTCTGCACTGACAAAGAAGAGGAAGGCTTCGATGTCGTAAAGCATTTAGAAGGTAACGTTAATATAGATATAGCGAAGTACATGGAAGAGAAGAGGGCTAGTGTTGTGAGTGACGTGAAAGTTTGTGACGATTGTGACGATATTTGTGACGTGTCGTGTGCCAAAAATGTGACGGATGTCATTGTGATACCGAGCGCTGAAGCCATTTTGGACACGGGACAGGAAGAAGTCCAGGAATAATGTTTAAAACAAAATTTTATGAATTCAGTTGTGTAGTGAAGTAAGACGTGTTAAAAAACTATACAATAAAAGTTGATTCTTCGTTGTATGACTATGTTTTAAAGGTCTGTCTCGCTTTTCGCATGTAACTCTTAATCCACTGAACGTGATAAATTATTTATTGGCATAAACGTTATCTTTAAGTAAGTCCACATTCAAAAATCAGTAAGAGAGAGATGTGTTTGTTATTTTGGATGTAATTAATTTGTTATCTCACTCTGGCAAACATATTGTAAAGGGAATAATGTACCTGCATTGAAACTTAATAGCTATGAAATGTTCAGTAGTCAGTTTTTGTACATTGAAATATATATCATATTAGAATATAAATACATATAACCGAAGTCCTGAAAATTCTCTGATACTAAATATTTATATTACTTGTTAAAATCAATGTTTGTACATGCAAATATACAACTAGTGTCATTATTTTGTAAGTGAACCTAGATAACGTAAAATCATGCACTATAATGTATGTCAACAAGGTTCAAAATTGCGGTCTACTTTACATGCATAGCCCTTAACATTAACAGATGTACAATGTCTATCAATATACATACATAAACTCACGCCTATATTTCCCAAAAGGGGTAGGAAAAGCACATGAAAATTAATATTCAGTGCCACTTTTAGCAATTGCATAATTTATACCCACGCGTGCCTATCAAATTTGAGGAGTTCCCTTGATTCTTCCTGGATCCCATGATCTGACCTTCACCAAATTTATATGGCACCAACTTGGGGGTACCTGCTTTGAAACAAAAAAGTATTATTAAAATCGGCCAACGTGCTCAAGAGTTATCGGGGAACATACATACCTACATAAAAAAATTAACTTGCAGACGAACTGAGAACCTCCTTCCTTCTATTGAAGTCGGTTAAAAAGTGGCCGCCATTTTGAACTCTTTAGTCAGTCGGAAGGTTTTTCAAAGGACCTCTTTTCAGGGTCACAGTATAGTAGTGAATTAAGTATTAAGGCTGGGTTGCACCAAACCGTCTGTAATCGTAAGCTGTGTTCGTTAAAATTTGAATGTATGGAAAGTTTGACAAGTTTCTATGGGATGACAGCTGCCTGCGCCATATTTAACGTTGATCAGTCTGTGATCGTAAGTCGGTGCAACCCAGCCTAAATGGCTTCTGGTACTGGGATAAATCATAGAATAATAAGTTCTTTTTGAATTGCTAGCTCCAACTGTGATGTTAAACGAAGTTATATCGTGTCACTAAACTTAGTTCCTTTTGTGCTAAATTTTTTTTTTTAAATTTAAGGTTCAGTTTGCCTCAAGCCGAAATATCACAGAATACTCTTAGGGTATCAATTAGGGTCAATTCGCTGGTTACGCGACCAGATTTTGTTGGCGACCACCTGAAGGGCAAGGTTTATAAAGTTAAAGTAACATCTCTTCAGATTGTAAACACCGTAATATAGGTGGTCGCTAGCCCTCACAATTACCCTATCACTTTTCAATTGCTTCTGGCGTTGTGATCATTTATTTTTAAGGCATTGTAAATGTCACGAAATTTATACATCATTTTCTAAAAAAATACCACTTTACAATTGACAACCCGTATGATATTGGCTATGTGCGAAGTAGGTGGTGGGGGTAAGCTAGGCGATCGTAGCGCACACCATGGCAGAAATGTGTACTTACCGGGGACCACTGTCAAATTTACTTTCACGTTTTCTATTGGTTTCATAACGGTTTTCTACGATTCGTTTCGTTTGTATGTATTTATTTCAGTAAAATTTCCAATACGGGGTCTTTCTCGTTTACTAAACTAAATAAAATATTCATGTGATATTATTTGACATCTCTGAGTTTTGACATTGTCTCGGGACCTTTGACGTTTGACGTTTCAGACGTGCACATAGCCAATAGTAGATAGCCATCTTGAATTACAGTAAACCCATTATTCCTAAAATACTAGAAGTACTCATAGATTTTTTTACATTATCTTTAAAGACAGCGTCAATAGAAGTTGCCAAAAAATGTAAACATATTAATTTTACTTCATACATAACCTCAAAAGTGACGAGTTTAAGTAACTTAATAAATTGTTTCAATTTCATATTCACACGAACGTAATAATCTCCCAGTACCCCAAAGTAGACGTCAAATAATAATACGACATCTAGCGACAGCCATACTTATACTAATGATTGGTAATATATTCAATGAATAGAAATGAATCAAATACAACAAACAAAACAAGGAACACAAAGATATATATATAAAACAATACCTAACATCAGAAACAATAATAATAAAAACAAATAAACTATATATATAAACTATATTAAAAAAACTATACTCCACTCTGCGACTTATCCGATCCAAATGTCCCTAAAATGGTCGCGGCGTTTCCACGCCGGACAGCAATGGAGACCTGTTGGACCAGCCATAATCCAGAGTAAAGTTGGGGTCGTTACCTCTCTATCTCAGCCTCATATACTAAATTGATTAGGAGTGATAGAGAGATAATATCATTTGTGGTCCTTGTCATACAAATCCAACCAACCAACAACCACCACCAACCCAACCTAACCAACAACTACCACCACTACATTTACTGTATCTATATTTTTGCAAATAAATTTCTGATTCTAATAGTTCTACCTTTTTATTTACCTCAAACTATTTGGTATGACATTGAGGCAAATGAACGATTACTCTTTCAAATTAAAGAGGTTGTTTATGGAAAGCCGCCAGCCGTGTAAGAAAAGTTCTCAATTTCGCTGCAAGAGAGGCATTCCGTCCCTCTTTGTGGAACTCGTATAGGATCTCTATAGAAATCCTTACTCTGAGGTAATAATCAAGTGTAACAATAAAAAGGCTGCCGTTTTTAATTTTTTTGTTAAATGTCAGATTTTTTTAAAACGTTACCTTTTCTGAATTACGAAATTGTATTTAATAATCATTTATAAGCGATATGGTAAAGTTTGTTTACATATTTGGCATATTCTTTTGGCCGCGAATGAACAATAATTGAAATTGATAATAATCGGTAGGTACATTGTGCCTATAGAAACATGACAAGTCCTAGGAAAAATACCTTGAACAGTATTTATTAGATTTCTCTGTAATTATGTAAATGTACAGTAATAAAATTGTTTAAAAATGTTGATCAAGTGCGAGTTGGACTCGCATTCGAAGGGTTCCGTACCACAAATAGACATACACATATAAGTACATATTGACGAGTGACAACCAAAAATCACTATACTTACAAATCTGTCATTACTCTTAGAAACCTTGCATCTCAGTACTAAATGAAGCGATGGTGAGATACGAGCTTTATTTCAAGTAGGTATTTGTTATTTAGTGCGTATTGGTTGTCAACCGACGGTATGATCACGCTTGTGTTCTCAAAAGGGGTAGGCAGAACACATTAAATTTAATTTTCAGTTTCACTATTAGCAATTGTAGATTTAAAGATGACGAAAATGTGATATTGCAGTGACAGGTTGCAAGCTCATGGCCCAGAACAGACCAACCCTATTCCCAAAGTCGTAAACACCACAAATCATCATTATCCTATTAGCTGAAGGACGTCCACTGCTGGACACAGGCCTCCTTCAAAAGTGCAGTAGGCGGGGCGATTGCACGAAGAACCGATGGCGGAAAGGTTCTCTAGTGGTACCGGAAGGCGCAGCGAGATTAGACCCCCCACAAGGTTGACTGATGACCTGGTAAAGGTCGCGGGACTCCGCTGGATGCCTGAATTAAAGAAAAAATATTTGTGACTTATGTGGAGACAAAAGCGTGAGCTACAGTGTCGGTCTAACATCAGGCATTTGGTCCCATAGTAAAAGTTGTTCAAAATCATGGTATCTGTTTCTATTTTGTATCACCAATAAGATTTCATCTTGTATATTTATTTATTACAAGGGACACCAACAAAAGATACAGACTTGTGACACAGACGGACAAACAACGATCTCTTAGTATTAGTTCTTGTCTCCCTTTGGGACGGAACCCCAAAAAGGAAGTGCAATAGACAAAAGTGATAGATTTATTTGTATGGAACTAGCTTGTCGTGTTTCAAATTGTATGATATGTGTAAATCGTATTATGTATAGATTCCACGTACGTTAACTTTGTAATCTGCCATTTGTTACATACAATAAAGAATTTATTTATATCCTGTTTGTGTTGTGTCATTCCCATTTTCTACACGACTCATCATCATCATCATCCCAGCGTTATTCCCAGTACAGTTGCATCCTTCAGGATGCCTGGGGTCCGCTACCTAATCCCGAGAATTGGCGTAGGCACTAGTTTTTACCCCAAGTTCCAACCCAAGGGAAAACTAGACCTTCTCCTTGTCCTTTTTTACACGACTGTACTGAAAAAGAAAAATGTTCATTCATTATTTTGACCCTTAATACACCAATCCAGAAGGCTTTAAAAAAAGAAAATATATGTACAGTCAACTAATTTGATTTCTCGGCCCCTTACCTTGTCACAGTGACTATAATATGTACGAAAAACCAATCTATACTGTTTTTCACGTAAGAAGAGTCCGGTGACAGCTGTCAACCCAGTACAAATTATGTAATTTTTGACGTATAATGACATAATTTGTACTGGGTTATACGTCAAAAATTATGTCATTATACGTCAAAAATTACATAATTTGTACTGGGTTGACAGCTGTCACCGGACTCTTCTTACGTGAAAAACAGTATAAATTTAACCTTAAATCGCAGTACTAAGATTGTAATTCTATTGACACGTATGTGGTCGATATTACAGCCTCTGCCTTCTTTTTTTAATTAAAAATGGGATTACTCTTGGCCAGCATCTAGCCAGGGCGCTAAGGCTCACCCAGAAGATGCCTATTCACTCGTGCCTCAACTTTTTGGACGCCAATAACGCATATATCCGCACCATCGGTTCAACGCCAACGACGAATATATAGGTCACGGCGTGCAAAGCGATATCAACCTACATGCATTTCTAAATAGGGTTCAACTTCGTGTTTGACATTTCTATGTCATGGCGTGTGAGTGCCGGCTTTTGTATTGGACAGCGCGTTGAAAAGGTTAAAAAGGTCCAGGTTATATGAACTCGGAAATACAGACGCCGGCAGAGAATTCCAAACCTTAGAAGTTATACAAGTATTTTTTTAACAAAAAACACACACTCCAGACTTTTCCATACTCACACTCGACCCATCCTGCTATATTATTTGAGGAGTTCCTTTGAATTTTTAAAGATCTACATCAGATCTAGACTTGGTGACAATGGGACCAACTAGAAAACATACCCTTTCAAACAAAAAAAGTATTTTTGAAATCGGTCCACCAGTCTCCGAGTAATCGGTGATCATACATGAAAACCGGCCAAGTGCGTCTCGGACCACGCACAAAAAAGGGTTCCGTACCGACACCTCCTAATGTACATGTAAAACCACTATACAATGCATTTAATCAAACACACTTTTTACGACTTTGACAGCTAATACCTCACCAACGGTTGACTTAAATGAAAAAGTTTTTTAGAAACCTCTATGTTTTTGAAGGCATTTCCATAGATACCACACACACCTATGTGCATTGAAAAAAAAAAAATGTTGGCCCCCCTGTTACATGTATGGGATGCCCCCCCCAGTTTAATTTTTTTTTCGTAATTTCACATCATATTTCTATAGCGGTTCATAAGATACACCTTCACACCAAATTTAATAATTGTAGTGGTCATAGTCTCCGAGTAAATCTGCTGTGACATACGGACGGACAGACATCACGAATCTATAAGGGTTACGTTTTATATATTCCGACGATTAAAAAAAAATATTCCGACGAATTGAGAACCTTCCGAGAGAACGTTGGTTGAGAACGTTGTTGTACACGGTGTAAGTTTGTCTATCTCATTATTTTTAAAAATCTCTCAATCCCTCAAAGGTTAGCTGGAAGAGATCCCTCATAGGGATAAGTTCGCCTTTGTACTCTGATCCTGTGTGACATGTATATGTTTTAAACTGTTATTGTGTACAATAAAGTGCTTACATACATACATACCTTCCCTTTTTTTGAAGTCGGTTAAAAAGATGAGGCAAAGCGCATGGTTCTAATTAGCGGAATTTCATAAGGGCTATGAGGTTTTCGGTGGAGTACTCGCCACTCTCCTCTGTTAACTGACTTCCTTAACTGCTTCCTAAGACGCGGCAGTAAAAAAAACCGGCCAAGTGCGAGTCGGATTCGCGCATGAAGAGTTCCATACTATTTATTATCTATACAACATTAGACACTTTATTATAAGTATTATAACCTTTTTAAATAATAGGATTCGAATCAAGTGCGAGTCGGATTTCAGTTTTCCCATTTATTTATTTTTTATGTTTTTTATTTTAGTTGTAAGATTAGGTGTATATAGACGAAAACAATCAAACACCCACCCCACCTTCATATTAATGAGAGACATGACGTATGGCCAGTATAAATATTTTAAATACAGTTTATGTGCCCTTGACCGCCTACCGTAGCTCTATATATATCCCTCAATCATTATAATCCATCCAGTACTTGTGAATATTCGAGGAAAGTGGTTATGCCACAGAGATAAATACGGGTGTTCCGATAGCTCAGTTGGCTAGAACGATTAGCCGCTCACGGCAGGATATCGCAGGTTCCAATCCTGCTCAAAGCACAAAATATTTAAATTTGTAATTTTGAATTTTCGTTGGTAGACCTTACTGCTTAAGTTTCTAGAACAATATTTCTTTGCTATTACGCTGAGAGCGTGTAGGTCTATTAGTAATAATGCAATGTATACACTTGCGTATTTTTGGCGTAATGTTTCCACACTCCGCGCGCTCGCAAGTTGCATTGCATTATTTATTACTAATGAACCTACACGTTGCAAAATAGCAAAGAAATATTGTTCTAGAAACTGGGCAAAGTACCGCCTGCTTCTATCAATTACTTACTGCTTAATACAAAATTAGTTTAATACAGGTAAAGTAAAAGAAAACCTGTGCACATGCCAGGTGAAAGTGAATCTTACGCCAATATCATAAAGACTTAACAGAGAAAAACTTTCCTACATTTTATCACTAGATGTGCTGTCTGTCGCGCAGTAGGGTGAAGATTACAAACATAGTGGAGTAAAAAATATCAGGTATAATATCAAAATTGCAATTGTACAATTTATTACGAAACATACAAATCTCTAAAATCTTCAAGACATCCGCGTCTGAACCAATTAATTTAAAAAAGTTTAATCACTCCCCGGGAACGTTTTGCATTTGTTTCCCAGACAAAATACTACTACCGGCCAACCGACGTAACTAGAGCTCCGGCCGAGCGTCCACCCATGCCAAAATAACTATTGTATAATACTATAGCGATATTTAAAGTAGTTCTACAGTTACTGGCTAGCGAGCGCCCAGCGAATTTAAAATTAGAACCGACCGGTAAGTGTGCGTTCTGTTCTAAATTCAATTCGTCCGGCGAACAGGCCGGACATTTTGAAAATCGAACTCGATTTTTTTTTATGTAGATATCTTTCGATTGGAAAGGCCACTTGTAGTGTTGGGATTGTGGACTAGTGAAGTGAAAATGTGTGACCAGTGTGTTCAACGCTAGTGAAGTAAGGATTTTTTGCGTGATTCACGCATGTGGTAAGTGTTTTTTGTTTTTTTTATTGACATGCATGTATAGATCTTCCAACCCTCGGACAAGCGCTCCATTCTTAGAATCCTAGCAGTGCTTGGACACAACAAAAAACTAGTACGCACTGAGTTTGGAGTGCTTTTAATGGACTCAACGATCTACATTCTGTTTACGGTCTTTTTAAAGATAAATTTTGTTATATAATCTGTTACCTGTTAAATATCTGATCTAAATACGACTAGTTGCCAAGGTAATTGTTCAAATTCGCAATTGATTCATGGTTTGGTTTGTGCCAAGTCCCTAAACGCTCGCTAGCTATAAAAAGGTCGCCTATATTCGTCAAACAGGGTTAAATACGGCTGTCCGTCGAACATTCTCGTTGTATTACTTAAGATGCATTAAAAAATAGGAGCATTTAAGGCTAAGCTTGCTAAACAGTGCTTGGAACATTGGGTAGAAAGTTCATCTGAGTTCTTATAAAAGTGAACCTTAGAAAAATGTATTTTTGTGGCGAAAGTTAGGTACTTGTCTATATGATTAGATTGATTAGATATTGGTTTGACACATTATATTGGACCTGCCTTGCCACATTTCGTCTGCATTAGGTCCTGCATTAAAAGATGAAAAAGTGTGAAAACATCTTATACATATACTTACACACGTATTCCAATGGGGTAGGCAACTAGGCTGAGACCAAAGAAGTCTAATATCACGGCCCTTCCATATTTTTTTCGTTTCGATCACAACCATAATACACCTCGATCTGCTCATACAAGCTCATCGTTAAATAAATTAAGATTTAAAAAAAAGCTCGTCAATTGCCCCAACTGTCCGTACGCAAAGGGTAAAAACGAGACCCTATTACTAAGACTTCGCTGTCTGTCCGTCCGTCTGTCTGTCACCAGGACTCAAGAAGCGCGATAGTTAGACAGTTGAAATTTCGCAGATTATGTATTTCAGTTGACGCTATACAAAAAAAAAACCGGCCAAGTGCGAATCGGACTCTGCCGTTTTTATAGATAATGGTACGGAACCCTTCGTGCGCGAGTCCGACTCGCACTTGGCCAGTTTTTTCAGTATTGCTGTAAATGTGACCACATACTGTGTAAGACGATCCATAATTTCTATAAATTGTTAAACGAACATATAGGTAGAATAAGCAATATTCAAAAGATTTTTATTTGGACTAAAATATCCGTGATTGGTACAGTCAGCCAAGAAAATGTTCTAGCACTTTTCGAATCTGTTATATGCGTGTTAATGCCTAAGTCAAAGACCACGTTCTAGCCCTATGCCTTGTGCTTATTTGCAAGATTGTGAGGTCACTACAAATAAGGCAATAATAAGGTAAGGTAATCTGTTTAATGCAATTATGGGTATAATGTCTCAAAGAGATAGGGTCAAATTTGACAATATTTAGAGGATTGCAGAGTTCAGGTTTCATTGTAGACTCCATTTTTTTTATAAAAAGACGCTGGCAAGCAAGCTTACGGCCTGCCTGGTGGTAAGCAGACACCGTAGCCTATGGACACTTGCGACTCCAGAAGAATCACGAGTGCGTTGCTGACCCTTTATTGACTTGGGGATACGCTGTGTTGAGGGAAGGGGATTAATAAAATACATTTTCTCAAACATGCAATGATATATTGATGTTATGCTCCTTATAATAGGATGCGAAGTATGACGTTTCAGGTGCCGCTAGGACAAGAGGTCGTTAATGGAATTTCATACAAATCTTGCAGGCCTAGGCAGGCAAAGTCCTCTTTTTTAATTAGCATTCCACATAAATTGTGGCACAGGCATCATGACATTCTGCCACTAAGGTATGCGTATTAAAAATAAAATTATGATTTTTTTGTTTTTCATTTCATTGCAATTTTGAGAAAAGCACTATACATACCTCGGCGGGAAATATGGGGTTGCCCGCCTCAGACCTCTTCGGCCGGCAACCCCTTCCGTCCCGGCCTCTGAAGTAATGTACTATTTCGCCGTTTGGGTAGATTATCCACATTGTTTAGATATTCCAAAATAAACTACGTAAATAAAGCGAGTAAAATTTAGAAAAGTAATCATAACAACATATAACCGTCGCCACACGGTCGTTTGTGTCATGTATATTAGTAACTGCACTAATATTAGAGGAAGCTTCCAGGTCTTTACCTCCTGTATACAATTCTATGAATACGATATCAGTCTACATTTATACCTGGAGATTTCAGTTTGATATTACCTACTGGCTTTTTCTTACTATCTACATTCAAAATCCTTTACTAATGAACGAGTATTTTGTTTGTCAATTTGATTGTAAATGTTTGAAAAAAAACCGGCCAAGTGCGAGTTGGACTCACGCACGAAGGGTTCCGTACCAGAAAAAAAACGCCAACAACTACTCTGTTGTATGGGAGCCCTCCTTAATTATTATTATTATTTTGATTTTAGTATTTGTTGTTGTAGCCACAGTAAAAATACATAATCTGTGCAAATTACGGTTCTTGAGATCTAGCTCGGCGAGTGGTAGCCATGAAAAAGGGCTAAAATATCACGTTTTTGGTATGGGAGCCCCCCTTAATTATTATTATTATTTTGTTTTTAGTATTTGTTGTTATAGCGGCAACAGAAATACACAATTTGTGAAAATTTCAACTGCCTAGCTATTACGGTTCTTGAGATACAGCCTGGTGACAGACAGACGGACGGACGAATAGCGAAGTCTTAGTAATAGGGTCCCGTTTTTACGGAACCCTAAAAATGGCTTTAAAGGTGTCATAAAATTTTTAGTTATTCGTAAACTCGCAGGTTTGATTGGTGATTATCTAATTGAATAGCCCTTATTGGGTCTTATTGGGCAAGGAAAACCGCCGGCCCCTGGGTATGTCCTGAAACTACGACCAAGACCACCCTGGGATGGGCAGCAGCATACCAGTGCGGTGGAAATACTGCGATTGCCAACCTGTAAGCCAAGTTTGGCGATTATGACATTTACCCTCCATTAAATTTGGGGAGGCCTATTTCCAGCAGTGGATGTCCTTGGGCTGATATGGTGGTGGTGGGCAAGAAGTTTTAATCCCAAGATCGCAGGTGAATGGTTTAGAAAGAAACAGTGGCCCTTAATTTGAAAGTGGCGATTTGAATTCACTTGCATGCCTTTTGGGTTGACGTCGTCATCAAAGAAAATATTGCCTTTTAATATTCTTCACTAAATAAGAATGATATTTGAGCATTATAGCAGTGGCCGCTGCGTAAAATATGCCTCTAAGCAGGATAGAAATCCCGGTAAGGGAGTAGACAACAGAGTTTCTTAGAAAAATAATTAAAAATATAAACTTTTCCATGAAAGAGATGCCCCATTATAAAATGGGGTTACTTTTATAACGAAAAATGTATGTTAAGTGGGTAGCTTATGAAAGCGTAGTTTTATAGACTTTCAGGAGACGTAACCTTGCGTTGCGACAAATGGTTATCCTTAATTTAGCCCATAGACAAGTTGGTTTCAATCAGATTCGCCAATTTTCCCACTGGAACACAAGTCCAGGACACTCAGGCCGAGTTTACCACGAGGTTTCGACAGTATAACAATGCAGTATGGTAAAGTGGATACATCTCTTTGCAGTCGACTAATACATAACTTGCCTTGGTAAAATAAAGAAAACCTTAGGCAAGTGCGATAAAAATGCGATCTAAATCTTCTGCCACCACCCGCGGTAAATACAGAATTGTATATCTCATGGACAGGAAATGAGATTTTCTGCAGACGTAACGGATCGCCTTTTTATGGCATGGTGTGACGTAAAATATTCAGAACCACGCGGAGACAGCATGCCAGCGTCGTATCGTGTTCATTTAGAACACAGACAGTTCATTACACGGCGAAATCTATAATTAAAAGCTAAATGCCACTGACAAATGTTGGAATGTCTAAGGCATAGCAACAGATCTGACATAGCTATTGTTCTTTTATTTTATGAGTAGGTAGAGTTACAAGAGAGTGCTACAGTTAAGAAAATGAAATCAGTACTTAATGAATATTAGGATTTTTTACACAAAACATCTATACTAATATTATGAAGAGGAATGATTTGATTGTTTGTTTGATTGCATTGAATAGGCATAGGCTCCGAAACTACTGAACTGATTTGAAAAAATTATACACTGTTGGGAAGCTACACTGTCCCCGGGTGACATAGGCTATATTATATTTTCAAAAAAATTAGGGATCCTTATTAAAACTCCAATAATGTAACCCAAGGTGTAAAAAAATTACCTGCAATATTCTTTACATCGCGTGCGCAGCGAAAACCTTTGATGATAGAATACCTAATCATTTGTGTGTATTTTTAATTTTGAGTTTTTTGTTTAATTTAATTAATTTATTTAATCTATTCGTATAAATAATTTCAAAACACATTACACTAAATTAAATTAATTACGTTAAGCGTTAAGGGTGGGCCGCTATCTTTAATACTTTGAGTGTTTGAAATTGGCCTTTATTATGTTTTTACTGTAATCTATTACTGCAGCGTTCTTTACAAAAGAAAAAATATTAATCTGTAAGTAAATTGAAAATGAAATATATTCCTTTACAAGTGTACTCTGTGTGTATAATGTAACATAGGCGAGCTATCTATTCTTTTTTACAATAAATATTTATTTCCGGATAACCCTTTGGCTTAGTTGGTAGTGGCCCTGCCTACGAAGCGGTTCGAATCCCGGTCAGGGCATTATTTGTGCATTTACCACGAATATTGTTCCTGGGTCTTGGATGTTTCCTATGCATTTATCTATATAAGTATGTTTACCGTCGTCTATGTACCCGTAGTACAAGCTTTGCTTAGTTTGGGACTAGGTCGATTTGTGTAAGATTGTCTCCCAATGTTTATTTTTTTATTTATTATTTTATTTTTCATTGTAATTTAATATAAAATATCACCTTTTTGGCGATAAAAGAGCGATAAAGCGAAGAGTGATAAGTTTTGACCGTTTTCAGTTGAAATATAACCTCAAGACTGGACCAAAGTAAAACGCGGTAACAAAATGAAAGAAAAACATTCCTCATAGCTAATTGTAATGAATGTATTCATTAGGGTCAGTTAGTATGCAGCCTGTAAAATATAATGTTACTTTCACATACTCGTATCTCACATAACCCTGTTACAGAAATCACGACTTTGTCGCGTACGAGCTAAGGTTCAATCTAAAATCTGAAGAGATACTTGATGCGATTTAACATAAGTGGATGCAAGTAAGCCGTGGTGGAATAATTTTGACGAAATCGTATCACGCTTAAATGTGCTTTTAAAAAATACATGTTTTCGACATGCGTATAGAGTTCAGTGTTGATTTGAATCTTAGTGTATGATTGGATTTTGTGTAAGTTAATTGTTATTTTATTACGTAGGTAACCCGTTCGTTTTATACTTGTATTTAAATTAAAAAGAAATAAACTTTAGGAAGGTTAGTGAGTAGCGTTTTCCGCGGTAAAGAAAGAGTAAGGTTAACTCTTAATTCGGCGTGCAAATAAAAATGGAAAGGTTATATTTTGCTTTATTTTTACGAACTTATACAGCTCTAATAAATCATCGAACAATAAAATATAAAAAAATCTAAATGCTTTTAATTGGTTTATTAAAGTTATATATTTAACATGTTTTCGTAGCAAACCATATACTATCATTCATCGAATTACACAAAACGAAACATTGTCTTTACAAAAACCAATTCTGTGCCAACAAAACCACTATAGTTACAAAAAAAAATCAATTTCTCCAAACGTATTTTTTTATTCCACTTCGGTGACAAACAAGCGTACGGCCCGCCTGATAGTAAGCCGTCACCGCAGCCTATGAACGCCTGCAACTCCAGGGGTGCCACATGCGCATTGCCGACCCTTTAAAAAATTATACACACCTTTCTTGAAGAACCATGTACTGTAGTCCCTCGGGAAAACATCGGCAGGGGGTGCTCATTCCACAACCGGAGCGTCTGAGGGAGGAAATTCTTCTGAAACCGTACCGTACGCGACCATTCGCAGCTTGGAAATTGCTCAAAATTAGCTGAAAGGAAAATTTTGCTATTTGTACATTTAATCTTATACGAGTATGGTATTCATATGTTTAAACATGTTATGGTGTACAATAAATACTTTTTTATTTTATTGTTCTTACATACATACATTTTCATCCCTGCCATTGTATGTAAACAATCCAAGGGGTTACTAGAAGTAGGTGAAAGCTAAAAAAAAATACTATGCGTACCACTTGTACATTTCATTTCATTTGTATTAATATTACTTTTATTGATTAGGAATGAATAGAATTATGTGATAAATAACGTGCAAAAAACTATGTAATTATCATTAAAAAAAAACCGGCGAAGTGCGTGTCGGGTCACGCACAAAGAAGGGTACCGTACCGACACCTAATCTACATTTAAAACTACTGTACAATACAGTAAATCAAAGAAGGTCGTACGAGTAAGAGTATCTTCAAAGGGAAGTCACGGCACTTACGCCTTTTTGTTTGGGCAAGACAGTTTTTCAGCAATAACTCAAAAACCGTTAGACCTATCATGTTCAAACCAAAAATCGTCGAAAGTATTTATAATTGTACATCATCTTGATTTTTTTTCCGAATTTTTAACTTCATAGTTTGGAAATTAGAGGCGGGGACACACTTTTTACGACTTTGACAGCTAAGATCTGACCACCGGTTGACTTAAATGGAAAAGTTTTTTAGAAACCTCTATGTCATTTTCGAAGGCCTATCCAAAGAACCACACGCCGACGTGCATTGAAAAAATTTTTTTTGATCCCCTGTTACATGTATGGGTTGCCCCCCTCAGTTTAATATTTTTTTCGTAATTTCACATCATATTTCTATAGCGGTTCATAGCATACATCTTCCTACCAATTTTTTTATAATGTAGTGCTCACAGTCTCCAAGTAAATCGGCTGTGACATACGGACGGACGGACAGACAGACATGACGAATCTATAAGGGTTCCGTTTTCGCCATTCTGGCTACGGAACCCTAAAAATGTTTTCCTCCGATGAGATCTAAAACCCGAAAGGCATACTAGTGAATCCAACTTGGCCTCGTTCGTGCACCAATGTATTTGGCTGTTACATCAGTTAAGTCTGAACTTAATTAAGTTGAGCTTACTAATTGGCTTGTAGGTGTGCGAGAAGCAATCATGTTCATTCATTGGTACAATCCGATGAGATCTAAAACCCGAAAGGCATACTAGTGAATCCAACTTGGCCTCGTTCGTGCACCAATGTATTTGGCTGTTACATCAGTTAAGTCTGAACTTAATTAAGTTGAGCTTACTAATTGGCTTGTAGGTGTGCGAGAAGCAATCATGTTCATTCAAAAAAATTGAGCCATTATACTGGATATTGTTAAAAGATGTGCGTAAAAACTACATTAATAACCAAATCTCAAAAAATAAGGAAAATATGTGCAAAAGCGTCTGGCGAGTAATATCGGAGGAAACATCTCGAAATCAAAATAAACGAAACCGTGCATTAGACATATTAGTAAACAACTCGGACGGCGACTGCGCGAGCGCTCGCGCCGCGACGGCCGCCGCGATCCTTAATAGGTACTATGTCAGTGCGAACGTAAACAACGCAAAGCCATGCTATAACACCGCTCTTAAGTACCTTCATAATTATTTAGATAAAGTAACTCCCCCACCCATTGTTTCTATACCCTTCAGCTTAAGTGAAATGATAGATGCTTGTAAAAAAATTAAACGTAAAACCTCTAAAGACATAAATGATATGTCCACTCAGATCCTTGACTTGATCCCTAATATAGTTGTATCCTTGTTACTTTCTATATTTAACGAATGTATCTGTGCTGGTGTCTATCCTGATACTTTAAAATTAATAAAGGTGCAACCAATTTACAAGGGTAGGGGCGAATTCCACTCACCCAAATCCTACCGACCAATTTCTTTAGTACTTATAATCTCAAAGGTATTTGAACGGCTTGTCAGTAACAGACTAATGCAACATTTTACCTGCAATAGGCTATTGAACAGTCAACAATATGCCTACCAGCCGGGTAGGTCAACGGTGGACGCCGCTCGTGACGTGGTGACGCGGGTGCTTGGGCACCTCGATGACGCGCGGCAAGTCGCGGCCATCTTCTGCGACTTATCGCGCGCCTTCGAGATGATTGATCACTCGCTCCTCATGACAAAGCTGTTACAGTATGGCATTACCGGCACATTCCACGAAACGATTAGATCCTTTTTAAATAATAGGAAACAGTGCACTCACGTCCTTGACTCAAAATCAAAGCTTGAGTCAATAGGTGATTGTGCCGTCCCTCAAGGATCTATAGCTGGCAATAACCTGTTTATTATTCTTGTTAATGATATCACAGCGGCTTGTCGCGATGCTGAGTGTGTCATGTTCGCAGATGACACATGTATAATTGTCCATGCTGACAATTTTGGTAACTTAAAATCTAAGCTTTCTGAGGTTATGCGTCAAATCGAGAAATGGTTCTCTGCCAATGGCATGTTGCTGAATCTGGACAAAACCAATATTGTTCACTTTCAACTTAAAAATACAAACAAGGCGAAACTCGATGTTATTGTCAACAACACACCGATCCCACAAGTTGATACCGTAAAATACCTTGGATTCCAAATTGACGCTGGATTAACGTGGGCTCCGCACATACAGTATACCTGCGACAGATTAGCCTCAGCGTGTTATGCATTGTCCCGATTAGCACCTAGTTTATCCATAGAGAACTTAAAAATAGCTTACTATGGATATTTTCACTCGATTCTTACTCAGGGTGTTGATCTTTGGGGCACAGCTGCTGACCGCGACAGATTGTTTAGAATACAGAAACGCGCCCTGCGTATAATTGATGGAAAATCAGTAGACTATCCTGCACAGGCGCTATTTATAAAACATAAAATTCTCACCTTACCATGCATGTATGTACTAACTGCTTGTATGTACGTCAGAAGCAATTTGCATGACTATAAACTAAGTGGAACTAACTGTGGTCGCCCGACCCGAAGGCGACCTCTGCTGATAGTTCCGAGACGCCGGCTGGCTAAATCTCGACGGTCACTCAGCGCCATGGGGCCAATCCTATACAACTCAGTCCCAACTGACATAAAAAACTCAAGCAATAATAGTATTTTCAAAAACAAGCTCAAATCATTCCTTTTGGAACAGGCATGTTACTCAATTGACGAGTTCTGTACACTCGGAAAGATCCAGCACCGTAATGTGTGACTGTGTGTGATTTAATTGTATTTACAAATTATGTAACATTGTAATGTAAGTGATGAATATGTAACAGTACCTGACCTATTGACTTGTAAAATGTATTTTTTTACCAATAAAGATCTGTATTCTGTATTCTGTATTCGGTAATCTACTGTATGGTACAGTACGCGTTGATTTAGGTGACTTATATAGATTTTATTGACCGAGCGAGCGAAGCGTCTCCGTTTCAGCTTTTGAAAAAAAAATCTTTCTTATGTCTGTCTGTCTGTCCGGAGGTTCCCCTCTACAGGTCACAATTCTCAACCGATTCCCTTGAAGTTTTGTGAGCAGGTTCGATAATTATATAGAATTTTATTGTTGAGTCAACTTTTGGAAATTTGTAAAAAAAATGTTTTGCGAGGTCACAGCTACAGGGACGCTAGTTATTATTCTTAATTATTAGTAAATTTTAATTGCATGGAAAATTTGAATGCTGGATTTACAGCAAAACATGTATGTATACTAGAAACTGCGAATTATGAGATCCTATGTGACTCATGTTTTATCAAATAGGTAATTTATCTTATCTTATCTAAACCTGGGATCCTATTAGATTAAATCATCCTCAGAGTAAGGATTTCTATAGAGATCCTATACGAGTTTCACCAAGGGAGTCAACGGTCAACGTCTTTAATTTGGCCGGGTAATCGTTTATTTGCCTCAGACTTGACTTGACGTTTAGATGACATTGAGGCAAATAAAGAAAAGCGGAACTATGACAAGGACAACAAATGATATATCCCTCTCTGTCGCTCTTATTCAATTTAGTATATGATCTTCTCGCTCTTAGCGGTATTATTATTTGACGTCTACTCTGGGTACTCTGAGAAATCATCAAATATACCTATAAGTTGAGTTTGATTTTCCCTTAGAAATGTAAAGTTGCAAAATACAAAATTGAACCAACTTCAAAATGTTTAGTCAAATATAACCCATGATATATATTTCGCCGGGTTTACTGACTTTTGCATATTTTCTATTTCCCAAATGATTAATTTTGCGAAGTTTCATAATTGAAAATTAGATATAGGAATCTAATTTTGCCTCTCAGCGTAAGGACTTCAAGATTTTTATAGAAGTAACCTTACCTCATATATACCTAATGAGCTGTATGCGAGGATTTCATAAAGGCCTGAAAAACTAACGTGTAAACCTTTTAGGAAATAAAACTTACGTGAAATGAAAAATATGCGAAATATCGTTCGTCGAATTCCAAATGCAACGACTCGCGAAATCTCATCTCGCGAGAAATTGAAAATCCTTGCCAGCCCTGGTTTTTCAAATCCTTATACTGATAAATTTAACAGTTAAAAAAATGCATAAATGAAATAAATTAAGAACAAAAATTTAATAAATATATATGATATTAGCGATTACCAAAAGTACCTAGTTCATTAGTCAGAGCATTCTTTCGATCATTGCGTTGTAGCCACTATGTCTAAAGTATTCTTAACTTTAACCTACAACCTGACAAAGAATTAAAACGAAATAACTCACTTCGTAAATATTTGAAAGCCTGAGTGATTTAATAAAAACGGAATCTCATAAGGGTCAGAGAATCCCTGTTACAAGTATTCCGGGTATTTTTCCACCCCTAGCAACCCTAAAGCTTTATAGCCTTGCAGTAGTTCACTTCAGTCGCCTGCGGCATTCCAACCCCCGATGTCGCCTTATCGCGCGCGTTCGAATTTCAAATTTATTCGTTCGAATATCAAATCTGAATGAGTTATCAATTAAATTGGAATAAACTTGTTTTTGTGTGTGACGTGTTGTGTCTGTGTCTTTTATTGTGTTAATGGAATGTCAGAAAGGTTTGTTTTGTTGCGTGTTTGCTATCTATTAATCATGTCGTTTAGATGTTTACGTCCCATAAATTTCCGTTGCACACAGCTCTCCAATGTGCAGTTGGCTGATACGTTTAACGTAAAAAGGTCACTGAGATTTTTTCTTTGTTCTTTCAGTTTTTTGCTAGCGAATATCGCAATAAAAATGAGACACAAAAAAATAATAAAATATTATCCACGATTTATAGTTGAATACGAATTCTATCGTGCTTTTTGGTTTGTTAAAAAGTAAATTATATATAATACTTTAGTACTAGTGTGTAATAATGCAGACTGTAAGATTATTATCACCTACAGAAATTAGTTCGCCTGTCATCCTTATCAATTTCATTAGCTTATCGCTATCCGTTATTACGTGAACAATTTGTTTCATTTGTTTGTGTGTCAAACGTCCTCTATAACAAATACTGGCTGTTGTCCGCGACTTCGTCCGCGTCTTCGCTCCTATTCTCTAGTTATATAGCCTAAATGGATAGCCTTGCTCGATAAATGGACTATCCAACACAAAAAGAATTTTTCAATTCGAGCCAGTAGTTTCTGAGATTAGCGCGTTCAAACAAACGAACAAACAAACAAACAACCTCTTCAGCTCTATAATATTATAGTATAGATTATTAAATACCTAATATCACATATAACTGACACACGTAACATATAAGGTTCGACACCTACTAAGAGGACTATTATATTACTTCTCCTCTCACTACAGATACGTGTAATTTCTTCTGGCCGCCATACAGTATAAAATACAACGAATGGTCAACGAAACTCTCCTGTAATCAAAGCACTATGGATGCTGAACTCGTTTTTGTCATAGGCACCCGAATGTGTGTATTGCTAGAAATCGTTATGATAAAAAAGTATATAAGCAGAGACAGTAGTAACAAAGATCATTATATTGAATGACATTATGAATATGGAGAATTCGGAGTTACCATGGTTATTAACAATAAATAATTATGAATAGTGATCAGTGGCGGCTGCTGACTACGAGAACCGGTGGTGCGCTAATTTATGGAATATTACTATCATCACTACATAGTATAAAACAAAGTCACTTCCCGCTGTATGTCCCTATGTATGCTTAAATCTTTAAAACTAGGCAACGGATTTAGATTGTTTCATTAAATAAATAAAATGATTCCAGAGGAAGGTTTATATGTATAATACATGCATAATATAGAAGAGAAAATCTGATAAATTCGTAAATAAACACATTTTTTGCGCTTTCATTGCAAACACTGGCCGAACCTTACGAGATAGATCAAAATAATATACAACGGTATTGTACACCTTAAAAAGGTCTACAAAAAAATCTGCGATGGTGTATGTCTATCTCTTAGGGATGACCCACAATAACCATTTTTTGTCCTTTACTTTTTACGAGAAATAATGGCTTATTTACGAAGCGATTTTAAGCAATACAGCATTAATCCTTGTGCGCCGCTCCGAATTTACCTATTTCTTCATAAATTTTGTACGGAGTAACTTCCGTCTCACACGTCCGGCGTTCTAAGGTGATTCTCATAGAAATTATACTGGCTAGTGCCTGAATTTACTTACTCACTCCTTATCTAACATATATAGTATTTTAAGGCGCAGATAGTTTCACATTTATACGAACAGTAGACTTTTATCATATAAAACTCTTACTATCAATTAGACCTCGTTAATTACGTGGATAAACTTATACAACCTAATACGTATCAGCATTGTAAATTCCAAAAAGTACTGTATAGTTAAAAAATATTTAAATAAATGCAAAAAACATGGAATCACCTTGGACGTCTATGTTCCAGCTCGCGGCCGCGCAGCGCACGAGTCGAACGACCGCGCTCTGTGCGGCCGGCGCTCCTCGTTCGCAAGCCGCGTAAGAATACAGGGGTGCGTGCGGGGGAGGGGTAACGGGGCTCTATTCGTGTTTAATTGTTTATCACTGCGTCGCCTTAACCCGTCCAATTATGAATGAGAGATAATGTAAAGGCTTGGGTGATGATAGTATACAGTAACATCGGCATGAGGCTGTAAATATGGTCCTTAGAACTGGAGTTTATTAGCGAAATAATAGAGAATACACGTTTTTTAACACTAAAATATGCGCTATAAAAACTATCCATAATTATAACGGGTTGATATATTTGTCTTGTGTTGCGTTACGTACTATATACAGGTTGTGGCCTATATACGAGCAAATTTAAAGGTTGCTTCCTTAGAGCATCTACAGTCACCTCTTGTGTCCAAAATAAAAATATCTTTTTTCATTTGGGAGAAATTTTGATTTAAAGTTATGACCTCCAAGTAATGGATCTTGGCACCCAGAGATTATAGCGCGGCAGTCACTGCTGATGTTGAGGTAGCATCTAGTTATAACTCATAATCTTTGTTGCATTTTTGGTTTAAAAGGATATTTTTGGGACATTCATTTTTTTTTAATTATTCTTTTTATGTTTTTTAAAGAAATACTTATTAAATAGCTCCAGTTGAGTAAAAAAGAGAGCTCAATAGTGTACCGTTTAACTTTTTGCTCCTAATACAGGCCACACCCTGTATAATAATCTAGTTAATAGTTATAGGTTATTGCTTTGCCCTCACAGGGTCCATGCTGCACTGTTTACCCCTTGTACTAGGAATCATTTATTTTTATTTACAATAGAAAATTGATACATTGCTTTGACAGAAAAGTGCCGTTAAACCCTATCGGGTTTGTATCGACACCGAAATCGTGGACAATATATATAACAATAAATGATATGATATGATCATGAAATCCGTTTACAGTTCGTTATTTTGAATTTAATTGTAAAATTGACGCTGGAAGTCTATCTGGCAACATGGTTATTTAAACTTACTTACTTGCATTTCTATTTCAACTGAGTGTCACACATATAATAATCACTTAATTCCATTGCATTTTGTTCGTGGCTCTAATGACTTAGTGAACTAATTGCAATAATGTCGAACAATATTGTTTTAACTATGTTACCTATTTGTGGGGGTTCCTATGTTGAGTTATTATTATTTATTTATTTAATCGTATGGCAATTATTTACGAACAATGAGATCTTCGAGAAGACAAGTACGGTTGCCAGTTTTTGTTGCACTTTTAGCACCACCCAGGGGTCACGGTGGGTACTCCCTACGGACGTGGTGCAACTTCGACCCCCCTTTGTCAAGTGAGTGGGCAACTTGACTATTAGCCGCCCGAAGGCCTCTAACTGGGCTTAACGACTGCTGTCGTAGACAGCAGCCGGGATCGACGGCCGGGGTTTGAAATTTGGAGTTATTATTATTAAGTAAATGCAAGCGATGACGCGTAGTATTTACTTTATTAAATACAAATAAGCATAAATAGATACTCGAACTTCAAAAGTGTATTTTATCTCAGATAAATTGAAAATCTCTTTTATTATATTTTATTACATTCCTACTCATACGTAGTCCTTGCCTTTCGCAAAAAATATTCGTGAAATCTATAATTATTCGTGAACGTTTGATAAATAATCAACAATAAAACTAATTTGCCATTTGGGGTCAAAAATGTACCATTTGAATAAAATGATCGAATTGGGACAGTTATCATATTCCCTAAATTCGATCTGTTTGAAATAACGCCCTGACCATATAAATTTCACACTCCTCGTGCTTTGGAAGGCACTTTAAGCCGTTGATCCCGGCTGCTGTCTACGACAGCAGTCGTTAAGCCAAGTTAGAGGCCTTCGGGCGGCTTGAGAACTTCTAACAGTCAAGTTGCCCACTCACTTGACAAAAAGGGGTCGAAGTTGCACCACGTCCGTAGGGAGTACCCACCGTTACCCTACACTTGACCCCTGGGTTGTGCTAAAAGTGCAACAAAAACTGGCAACCGTACTTGTCTTCTCGAAGATCTCACGGTTCGTAAATAAATGTCATACGATTAAATAAATAAAACTCCGTATACCATCATACTTCTTAAATATTGACTCGAAATCCAATTTCATTGAAACCGTTGGAAATGCAAGCGCAGGTGTCTCGTAATCCTACTATCTGTAAATCTTTTCGGGGCGAGTCAGCTGTAAAGATACTCGCTACACGTTACTATAGCTAGCCGATGCTATGTGGAGTAGAGTGACCTACTTGTCAGGTTAAAAATATATAACGCTATTAGATCTTTACGGTTTTAGTTTAGTGTAACTTGCCACGTTCTATTTTTAATCAGTTTTTTTTTGCTCTAGGAGGATAACGGTTTTTTTGTATGCATTTAGGGAAGACAAGGCACATGTAACGCCCCATAAATAAATAAAACAAGTAAATTAATACAAAAAAACACCGACTCCAAACTTTGCCAGAACCCATCCTCTTGGTATATAATTTGAGGAGTTCCTTATTTTTTGCCTTACCCCATCCTTTTGGTTTGTAATTTGAGGAGTTCCTTCGATTTTTCAGAAGATCCCGTCATCAGGTTCAGACTTGGTGACAATGGGACCAACTAGAAAACACACCCTTTTAAACAAAAAAATAATTTTTGAAATCGGTCCACTAGTCTCCGAGTAATCGGTGAACATATATGAAAACCTCCTCCTTTTTTTAAGTCGGTTAATGAATAAATAAATATTAGGGGACAATTTTTTACTCAAATCGAACTAGGCCCATAATAAGCTCAATAAGGCTTGTGTTATTTGTAGTAGACGATGATCTTATATTTCATAGATACATTCATATAAAACATCCAAGTCTCAGGAACAAATGTACAATAAAATAAAATAAAATAATAAATGTAATCGAAAATAAAAGCTTGTACAAAAAATAAAATTTTAGACGGAAGCTCTTTTTTTGATGTTGTTAGATCACCTTTGAGAGTTCTGTCATTTATACAACAACAGGAACAGGAACAAGAACAGGAGGCCTTTGAAGTTTG
Organism: Notocelia uddmanniana; assembly: GCA_905163555.1. NCBI lineage: Eukaryota > Metazoa > Arthropoda > Insecta > Lepidoptera > Tortricidae > Notocelia > Notocelia uddmanniana. The sequence goes on along the minus strand of LR991074.1, from coordinate 2,350,471 downwards.
ATACGTACAGAGCGCAATGCAGCGTCTTTGCGGTAAAGCGAGCGTGGTCCGGGAGACGTCGCACCAAAAAAACCGCGCGGGATAGCGGAGCGAAGGCGGCCTGTGTGATGTAATGAAGCAGTAATAGACACTATTGACAGTCGACTATTTCGGAAAGGTCAAAAATGCGAAACCGCACCGCGCCGCGCCCGCTCTCTGCGTTTTGAGCTTTAATGGGCCTTTAGGTTGGTAGAGGTTACACAGCAAACGGATCGAAGTAAACAAAGTAGGCCCGACGTAAACAAATCGTGAAAGCCACTACGCATTATCTACATCTTTGGAAAGCCAACTCCGTCTAGACTTACTTTAGCTGACACAATTTATGTCGGCCGGGAATATTACTTCTGTTCGTTGCTTTTGGGGGATATAACATTCGTGACAAATGCACAAATAATGCCCTGGCCAGGATTCGAACCCGGGACGTCCGGCTTCGCAGGCAGGGTCACTACCAACTAAGCCAAAGTACGAGTAGTCGTCTATATTTGCTTTTATTCTCTTAATTTTATTAACCTTTTGAACGCCACGATCGGCCATAGACGTCAACGTAAAATCGTCACCCCGACGCCAACGACGGCACTGGCCGACAATTTTTTTTTAATGAAAAACTACTGAGAAGCTGCCCAATTTTATATTGGCATTATTTCTTTACACATAATTTTTTTACCGTTGTGGCGTCAGGGGCACGGCGAATTACTTTGACGTCTGGCGGCGAAAAGGTTAAACTCATATTCGTTTATTTTTCACTAAGTGGGTATACATATTTTCCATGTTTACGGTACATGTTTCACATAAATCCACATAAAAAGGAACTATTTCACTTTCAACTCAATTCCCTCACTCGTATCGTAGCTACAGTACGTGCTACGACGTAGAGGGTCTACGGAGATTCGTAGCACTTGTAGCCTTGGCATAATACAATTTGCGAGAGTGTATTATGTTATTCTGTTGGTACAGTTCGAGAAATATTTTGTAACGTTATATCTGAAATATAAAAATATCGGGGGACAATGTTATACAAATGAAGGAGTGTACCTAAACATTTTAAGGGCTTGGCAATACGCATGTGGCACCCCTGGAGTTGCAGGCGTCCATAGGCTGCGGTGACTGATTCCTATAGTCACTGATAGCAACCGATGTGGTATAAAAAAATTGAACTTGCCCTATAATATTGTCAATAAGGCTTGTGTTGGCAATATATTTTATAGATATACGTAATATTTAAATACATAGAAAACATCCAAGACCCAAACCGCTTACTGCTTCGAAACGTGTCGAGCGATATCAGGCCTTAAAGATGTGAGTGGGCCGTTTCATTATCATATTTTAAGGGTTCTCTGGCTCCCATGACTTTCGATCTGTAACTGACAATTTTTCTCGTGATTTTATGGTTTATCATATTAACAATAACAAGATTTACCGAAATATTCCATTTTTACATAAAAACTAGAAGACAGGGTCTTCTAGATATATGGTATTTCGGGCCAAATTAACCTGTGTTTTGGTAGTATCTTTTTTATAAATTAGTTACAAATAAAAATTTCTCTTACGATGTTAGAGACGTCAAAAAAGAAAGTTTCATGTAGTTTTTAGGGTTCCGTACCCAAAGGGTAAAAACGGGACCCTATTACTAAGACTTCGCTGTCTGTCCGTCTGTCACCAGGCTGTATCTCAAGAACCATAATAGCTAGACAGTTGAAATTTTCACAAATTGTGTATTTCTGTTGCCGCTATAACAACAAATACTAAAAACAAAATAATAATAATAATTAAGAGGGGCTTCCATACAAAAACGTGATATTTTAGCCCTTTTTCATGGCTACCACTCGCCGAGCTAGATCTCAAGAACCGTAATAGCTAGACAGTTGAAATTTGCACAGTTTATGTATTTTTATTGTAGCTACAACAACAAATACTAAAATCAAAATAATAATAATAATAATAATAATTAAGGGGGGCTCCCATACAACAGAGTAGTTGTTGGCGTTTTTTTCTGGTACGGAACCCTTCGCGCTTGGCCGGTTTTTACATTTATACGTACGTCAACAACATACTAATATTGTATATAGAGCAATTTTGGACCATGTTTGAATAAATAATATAAAAATAAGTAATCTTAATTTTAATATGGCTCATGAAGATGTAAAGAAATTAATTGGAGAACCGATAACCGTTTTTGCCATAAATATATGTTAATATAGTTTTGACGGAGGAATATCAATTCAAAATTCGCCAAAAATCGATGATAGCGCGTGGAGCCCTTTTTATAAATCTCATGATTCATGATAATGATTCTTAGCGCAGATTTATTTCTGCAACCTGCACCCTAATGACTGCTGTGTATATCTTTAAAAACAATTCATTTAATATCGAAGCTCTCCTGCAAATTAACCCTTCTGACTTTAGAAATAAGATATAATTTCGGGACGCAAAATTGTTAGTGAACGCCTTGAAAAGGCTTCATTTCAGTCATTCACAAACGCTATGCGCGAGGCAACTAACTTCTCGTTAAATCTTGGAAAAGCAATTTACTTTGTTGTTTGTTTTTTTCTTCCATTGTTTCGTTGTGGTCAGGTTTTAACAAGTTCCTAAGCCAAATGTTATTGGAGCGTCTGGACTGAGTAAGAGACACGACTTAAGCTTGCAGCGCTCGGAGCGCGTCGATGAGGGGCGGAAGCGGTTTTGCGGTATAGCGAACGCGGTCCGGGACGTGCCCGGACCGCGGGATCCGAGCCGTGCACCAAAATACCGAGCGGTATTCGGAGCGGAGGTGGCGTGTGTGACATATGAAGCAGTAATCGACACTCCGTCATCCACTTTCCCGCTCTTTTCTTTCTAATAACGTCTGTATATGTCATGTGACCAAAAGGTACCAGACAACGCGGCAGACCCGTATCGAGATGGGCAGACATTACCCAAATAGGAGGCAAAAATTGGATGAAAAACGCCAAAAATAGAGAGCACTGGTCATCACTAGAGGAGGCCTTTACCTTCACAGGAGGGGTTCTTGCTAAATAGAATGCTAAAAAAATATAATAAAAAATACTATAACAGAAAACTTGAAGAAAAGAAAAAACAAGCTACTATTTTAAGTTGTTATATTTATTTTGTAATTTGCAAGAAATAAAAAGGTTTTTTTATTTTTATTTTATTTATTTATTTATGTCATGTGATTGCCTGTGATGTCCATAATTTTTATTTGTTTTAGATTCCCAACCAGATCCTCCCCCAAGCAAAATTCTCAGACAGACAAATCTCGTGCGTATTGTGTCAAGAAAAAAACTAGATGTTGGCAAATCCACCTTGCTAGAAGAAGCAAGGAGTAGAAGCCATAATATAAAAAAAAGTCGACAGTTTCGGAAAGATCTAAAACGCATAACCGCCCCCGCCCCGCACCGCGCCGCGCCCGCTCTGTGCGTTTCGAGCTTTATGAACGTTGAAACTCACGCGCTTTGACAACATTGCATTTTTTTAAGCAGGCTTTTTTCCGATGAAATCATATAGAGTATAAAAAGTTAAGTAAAACCAAATTTTTAAATTTTCGAAAATATCCCCATTTCAAATCTAATTCAAAAGTTCCTCATTCTAAAAGAGAGTAAGTGACGAGTAAGGCGTCACAGCGTAACAAATCATACAGAAGAACTGTTACTAAGGCAAATTTACTAAAAAAGTGAACTGCTGTTCTTTTTGTGCGCTGTGACTGTCACAATTTCGTAGTAATGACGTCATTACTACGATGTAGGCTTTCTTCACATTTTCGTGAATGTTTAGAAAACTAATAGCTATAAAAATATAAAAAAAAAAATATTGGGGTTTCTTCTTAACAAATTAACGAAATGAGTTATGATTTCATACTGCTTAAACATTTGAAATGTTGTCAATTGTTAACATGGGTCTAATAGAGAGGACGATTTAAATCTATCGGCAATTTTGCCCTTGGGAACTAGTGAATCAGATAATAAATTCTATTCTCTGCCGGCGTCTGTCTGTATTTCCGAGTTCATATAACCTAGACCTTTTTAAGGCACGAGTGAATAGGCATCTTCTGGGTGAGCTCGCTTCATCGTCGGCCTCATCTTTGCCCCCTGGCTAGATGCTGGCCAAGAGCAATCCCATTTTTAATAATAAAAAAAGTGCTCCAGTATCCACTTTACTTCCCACAATGCACTGCGGTTAAAATGTTTTATTTCCCTAGGCACCGAAATGCCCGCAGATCTGTAAGGGCGGTAACAGATATTAGGACTGCTTAAAGCGAAGGGGTGGGCAAGCTCTTTCCATACAAACTTTGTGCAAGTTTTTCTTCGTTTGTGTTTGCACACCAGTTACTTTTTTTGGTCCATATGCTTATTTTTTTGTTAGCTAAATATGTCTTGATGTTTTTCTTTTTTAATTTTAATTATTTTTTGTTTTCTTTTTTTTTTAAATAATGCAAAATTAAATGCTGAAGTGCCAAAACTAACGCAAAAAACTTGCACAACCTTTGTATGGAGAATGGCTTGCCCTACCCTGCGCCTTAAGAATAAAGGAATATTCGTTTTACCATGACGGTGGCAAAATAGCATACGATACGGCCTGATAGTAAGCGGATTGCCTATGGACGATTTTGATTTCTGGGCACTTCGTACCTTGTCACAGTGAAAATCAATATGAAAGCTACTAGAGATCTCATATTCTTGTCACTGTTGTAATAACGAAGGATTTGAGGAGGTGGTGGTATACAAAGAGAGATTACTTTAGTAAAGAGCCGTATAAAGGCACCTTTATTTCTAATACACATACGAGTACGGTTATCGCTTAAGAGGGCGCTGTACGCTCGGTTCTCCATACAAACGTATTTATGCTCTCATTTTAAAACACCATGCTAGAATAACATGAAACTTTGTATACACAATGGGATCCGGCATATCTAGTTCGGTAATTAGTTTTTGTTGCTAGTAATTGTAAAAGAAAAAAAATACAGCGGTTTTTTGAGTTTTTTACGGCTTGTATGAAAACCTTAATAATCGTTGTATTTTTTCTCCATTATAATTTAAAGCAACAGAAACTAATTTCCGACCTAGATATGCTGGATCCCATTGTGTATACAAAGTTTCATGTTATTCTAGCATGGCGTTTTAAAATGAGAGCATAAATACGTTTGTATGGAGAACCGAACGTACTGCGCACTCTTAAGGAATGTGCGTTATTGTCGCTGTAAACTATTGTTACTGCTATTGTTGCTGCTGCTACTACCTATTGTGACACCCCTAGGAGTTGCAGGCGTCCATACGCTGCGGTGCTTACCATCAGGCGGGCCATACGCTTGTTTGCCACCGACGTGATATTAAAAAAATATAACAAATGCCAATTAAAATATTAACCCTTTATTGGGCAATGTATATCAGGATATACAAACTATTGGACTATCTTTTTGTTTTTTTTTTCTGACTGAAATTGTTTGGACTGTTTAGTGCCACTGAGGCTGGAATATGGGGCATTAGCTTTTTTGTTGTCAAATAAAGGGTTAGTCAAGGTTAAAATTTTACTTATTCAAATTAAAAACAAGGTCATGAATAGATTAATTGTAAAATTTAAGCAAATTCTTATTCAGATATTTATAAGCAACCTGAGGCAGGCCGTACGCTTGTTTGCCACCGACGTGGTATTAAAAAAAAAATTGGTTGTTTGTAAAGTAGGTTTACGATCGAGATGTTTACGTGATAACGTCTTACTTCACTTGCACTTCACTTATACCTGCGATCGCGCTCGTGAGGTTTTGGTGTGACACAAGTTTCTGAACATGTCACCCGACTAAAACGATTTTAAAGACGTTATCACGTCAAAAACACTATTCGTAGTCAATCGCCGTACTACACTATGGCAAGGTACGAAGTAGCCCAGAAATTAAACTCCTTAGCTGCACTTCCCCAGTTGGATAGCTATACGTACAAAATTAGATTTTACAAAAATACGTAAGTAAATGTTTTTGCAATCAAAGTCAAAAATATTCTTTATTCAAATAGGCCTAGCAACAAGCAGTGAAAGTAAAAGAAATAACCGAATCTAAACAAACTAAAACTACCTTTTTCTACATTAAAACTCGTTACGTCAAATTCCCATTACATGACAATCAAAATATATAATCACCTTCCGAATTCTTTAAAGAATATAGATAAACCTAATTTATTTATTAAAAGTTTAAAATCTTTCTTGTTCACAAGTGCTTTTATACTTTAAATGACTTCTTTAAAGACAAATACGATTAGAAAAGTTATTAAGATTGTTTTCTCAAACATGCAATGAAATATTGATGTTATGTTCCTTATAATAGGCTGCGAAGTATGACGTTTCAGGTGCGGCTAGGACAAGAGGTCGTTAATGGAATTTCATACAATACTTGCAGGCCTAGGCCGGCAAAGTCCTCTTTTTTAATTCCATTCCACATAAATTTGTGGCACAGGCATCATGACATTCTGCCACTATGCGTATTAAAAATAAAATTTTGTTTTTTTTTTGTTGTTTATTTCATTGCATGTTTGAGAAAAGCACTATACATACCTCGGCGGGAAATTTGGGGTTGCCCGCCTTGACCTATCCGGCCTCGCTTCGCTCGGCCGTATATATGTCTTCGGCCGGCAACCCCTTTCTTCCCGGCCTCTGTAGTAATGTACTATTATAGTAGTCTTTGTACTAAAAGATTTTTAAACTGGCACAAAATTGGTCCGTAGTAACTAGATTTAAGTAACCTTCGTTATAGGCTTATATTACTGTTGCTATGCCCTTGCAGGGCGTCACATGTAAACCTACCTTATAAGATGTTCCACCTTTAACCTGTAATGTGACATGCAATAAACGATTCATTCATTAATTCAAGCATTTTCGAATCGTCAGTTAAATTAAAACATATTAATTTAATAATTTAGAGCAATTTATTGATGCTACTATCACTGCTAAATGTGGCATGAAATAGTAATTCTACGTCAAAACAAGAAAACCTACTCCGGCAAGAACTTGGATATATCTGAACACATCGTACAAACTACTACGTCAAGAAAAGGCTATCAACAACAAGCTTTATGAGTACCTTCGCCAGTTTATCGTTTATCGATACTGAGCAGCTATCTATTACTTTGCGGTAACTAACCCCCTTATTCATAAAACTTAACAAACCTCTGTTAACTAAAAGTTGTTTTGTCCCTTTCTCACAAACATAAATGTCAAAGTGACAGATAAGGACAAACCAACTTTAGCGGATTGTTAACTAATAGAGGCTTGATGGACGTTTATGAATGAGGGGGTTAGAGCCTGCTTTGTGTTTGTTTACAAAAATATCAAAGTAGTAGTAGATAGGGGTAGTAGTAGTAGATTTAACCAGCAGTTCTGAAAGAGTGAAGAAAAATAATGATTTAGGCTCTGACCTGTTGGACCCGGGTATGTCCTAAAACTACGACCAAGACCACCGTGGGATGGGCAGCAGCAAGGAGTGCGGTGGAGATACTGCGATCGCTAACCCGCATGCCAAGCGTCGCGATTTTTATACTACGTCGGTGGCAAACAAGCGTACGGCCCGCCTGATGGTAAGCGGTCACCGCAGCCTATGGACGCCTGCAACTCCTATGGGTGTCACATGCGCGTTGCCGACCCTTTAAGAATTTATACACTCCTTTCTTGAAGAACCCCATACTGTAGTCCGTCGGGAAAACCTCGGCAGGGAGCTCATTCCACAATCGGAGCGTCCGAGGGAGGAAATTCCTCTGAAACCGTACCGTACGCGACCATTTAGCGATTATGGAATTTACCTCCCATGAAATTGGGGGAGGCTGATGTCCAGCAGCGGACGTCCTTAGGCTAATATAGTGGTGATGGTAGTGACTCCTCAGGGTGCTTATAAATATCTAAATAAGAATTTGCTTAAATATTTACAATTAATCTATTCATGACCTTGTTTTTAATTTGTATAATTAAAATTTTAACCTTGACATTAATATTTTAATTGGCTTTTGTTATATATTTTTTAATATCACGACGGTGGTAAACAAGCGTACGGCCCGCGTGATAGTAAGCGGTCGCCGTGGCCTATGGACGCCTGCAACTCCAGGGGTGCCACATGCGCGTTGCCGACCCTTTAAAAAATTATAGACTAGATTTCTTACCTATAGAAGTTAAGGCTATAATACATATTAATAACAAATTTTGTAAAATGAGTTTTTAATCAATTATTCTATTGTAATAAATATTATAAACTTGTTTGTAATGTTTGTTTTACGCTTTACTTTATTTTATTATACTTATACAATTTAATAATTATAGTTTTGTAATAATGTATGATGAATGAGACTTGACAATTTTCACATGCATGTTTTTGGCTAAACATATTAAGGACATAATTTGATTGCAACTCCTCTACTTGTAGGTTGTAAGTATGTTTTCTCAAACATGACATGAAATATTGATGTTATGTTCCTTATAATAGGCTGCGAAGTATGACGTTTCAGGTGCGGCTAGGACAAGATGTCGTTAATGGAATTTCATACAAATCTTGCAGGCCTAGGCCGACAAGTCCTCTTTTTCAATTTCCATTCCACATAGATTTTCTCAAACATGCAATGAAATATTGATGTTATGTTCCTTATAATAGGCTGCGAAGTATGACGTTTCAGGTGCGGCTAGGACAAGAGGTCGTTAATGGAATTTTATACAAATCTTGCAGGCCTAGGCCGGCAAAGTCCTCTTTTTTAATTTTCATTCCACATAAGGAGTGTATAAATTCTTAAAGGGTCGGCAACGCGCATGTGACGCCCCTAGGAGTTGCAGGCGTCCATAGGCTGCAGTGACCGCTTACCATCAGGCGGGCCGTACGCTTGTTTGCCACCGACGTAGTATAAAAAAAAACATAAATTGTGGCACAGGCACCATGGCATTCTGCCACTATGCGTATTAAAAATAATACTTTGATTTTTTTGTTGTTTATTTCATTGCATGTTTGAGAAAAGCACTATACATACCTCGGCGGGAAATATGGGGTTGCCGGCCGAAGACATATAAGTATATAGACGGCCGAGCGAAGCGAGGTCGGATAGGTCTGAGGCAGGCAGGCTTCCGTCCCGGCCTCTGTAGTAATGTACTATTGTGGCACAGGCATCATGATATTCTGCCACGATGCGTATTAAAAATAAAACATTGTTTTTTTTTGTGTCATTGCATGTTTGAAAAAAGCACTATACATACCTCGGCGAGAAATATGGGGTTGCCCGCCTTAGACCTATCCGGCGTCGCTGCGCTCGGCCGTCTATGTGTCTTCGGCCGGCAACCCCTTTCCTCCCGGCCTCTGTAGTAATGTACTATTTCTGGAGAATAAACTATATACCTTGATAATAGAAGAAGAAGAAAATTACAATACAAACAGATTGAAGACAATACAAAATATTTAAGTACAGCAAAAGAAGTAATAGCGCTTAAATGTGCTTTCTATGCCATTGGTTTTTTATTTCTTTGTAAAAGAAAGAATATATGGAAACAGAACATATTGGTCGATGTCTGAAGTCCTGAATAGTCAGGAAGAGGAACAATTGTTAATGTTAGTAATAAGGTAATGTTATCGGCCGACGCCACGGGTACACCACGGGTACACACTTTTTCAAGAAAATCTTCTACAGGCCGGCCGTTTTAATTGGTAGATTGGGAGATAATTTAAATAGAGAACGCTGTAAAGTGCAATCAAAAATAATATAGAAGTGTGAACCGTAGCGTTGGCTAATACACATTTCAAAACACATTACTGAACTTAGCAATTCTAAATTCAAATCTGTAGTAAAACGAACACTTATTTCAAAAGCATATTATAAGGTAAACGATTACATCATGGACAGGGATGTTGGGCAGTGATAGTGTCCTGCACGGCTAATCTATCGCGAAAATAGGTTTTCTACTGTAGCATTGTTATTTTTGTAGTAACTGAGACTGTAATTTTATATTTAACTATACAATGTATATTGTTTTGAAAAAATGACACCTCGCCGAGTTTCTTACGCCGGTTCCTCTCGTGGCAGAGGTTTTTTTTTTCCGAACCGGTGGTAGTTTATTGACGTTCATAGGTGCATGTAATATGCCTAATTTAAAGAATAAACTACTTTTACTTTAATACTACATATTTATCTATATATTTATTGCTTATTGTATATTATATTGTTATTGTATTGGTATATTTGTTGCCTGAAAATAAATGATATGTGATTTAATTTGAAAATGATAAAATGAGACTACAATATTGTTCACTTACTCTTTAGGACAAAGGAACAATTAACTAAATAAACCTCTAAAGCGTTGCCAACTCAAATATTGTCTCCCTGTTGAATATTATGAAAATTAACTGAGAAACTTCACCGCCTAGGGAGTTACCATCTCATACTAAACAGTACAAACAATTCTGAACTTTAAACTTACATACTTAGAATTTAATCTTGTATATCATAGTAGCGATATTTGCATACCGAGGAAATAAATAGCCAGCAAGCTATTTTGATCCCTAATTCTTTGTTCTTACGGTTGTTTTCTAAAGAGGTAAAGGCGTGAGAATTAAATTCGGTGTGCTAATCCGGATATTGTTGTTCTATTTTGAACTTCATGTCATACAGCATAAGGTTTATTTTTAAGACATGGAAAAATTGTATTTCATTGAATTTATTCCTTAATGCTCTCCATGAAAGACAAATAACCTTTTAGGTATATTAAAGTCCGGGCTTTATAAAGATCCTTTAGACCAAATCACGCATGTAGAAAAAAGAAAAAAATATTTATTCATGACTGGCGGACCAAGGGTGGTATTCCACTCGTCCAATATCTTTCTCCAATCTTTGATCGAATTTCTTTGACAGAAGCCCATTCCACTCATCCAATATCTTTGTCCAAGTTTTTTTTTTCATGCGTAGCCATATTGATTTAATTGTCATCGGAATCTTTGATCAAATGTCAGGGTTCCATCCAAGTTTGATGAAATCATCCAATTTCTTTGTAAAGATATTGGATGAGTTTAATACGGGGTGGTATTCTACTCATCCAATATCTTTGTCCAATTTCTTTGTCAAATCTTTGATCAAAGTTCTATGACGTAGGCCCATTCCACTCATCGAATATCTTTGTCCAAGTTTTTTTTCATGCATAGCCATATTGATTTAACTATCATCAGAATCTTTGGTCAAATTTCGGGGTCCCATCCAAGTTGGATGAAATCATCCAATTTCTTTGATCAAATGTACTTTTAAATGTGTGTGAATTAATTGTAGTTGTAACTATTTAATTTCATAATATTTACAAACATACTGTGTTGACTTGTACCTCTTTGTTACCAATAAAGTTTATCTTATCTTATCTTATCTTATATTGGACAAAGATATTGGATGAGTGGAATACCTCCCTAATTATATTTTTTTAGGACACACGCCTATTATTCTGTGACATTACGTGTCTATAGTAATATGGCCGCTATTTCAAGAACACAGTTTAATAATTCCGCACTAATTGCGTATACAAACGACTAACCTTGCCTCGCTTACATATTAAAATTTCAAGAAGGTAGGCTCGTGTAAGTTGTGGTATACAGAGTGTATAATTATTGTAGGCAAATAACGTAACCACCTTATCAGCCGAAGGACGTCCACTGCTGGACATAGGCCTCCCCCAAAATTTCATGGGTAGGTAAATGCCATAACCACCACGCTTGGCATGCAGATTGGCGATCTCAGTATCTCGTTGCTGTTGATGACACGGTGTTGTGTTGTGTTCCGATGGTGGTAAACAAGCTTACGGCCTGTTAAGAAGGCAATGGACGCTTGCGACTCCAGAAGAATCATAAGCGCGTTGCCGACCATTTATTGACTTTAGGATTCTTTGTGTTGACAGCTCTACGTATACGTATACGTCTCTACGTATGCAGGTCCCTCACTCTCAAGACAGCGCATCCCTTTCATTTCTGGCGACCTTACTCACCACCAGGAACCCAACTTAACATATCTAAAGAGCACATACACAACGGCCATCGGTTCTACATGATACGTGCCCCGCCCACTGCCACTTAAGCGATTCGGAGGGCTATATCGGTTACTTTGATTCTGCTGTGGATGGCCTCATTCCTGATACGACCACACAAAGATACACCCAGCATAGCCCTCTTAATTGCTGGGTGACTTTGAGACTTCTTATGAGGCCTATAGTAAGCGACCACGTTTCAGTGCCATATTATCATTACTAGCAACACATAGCGGTCAGAGACTCTCGTCTTGAGACACTGCGGAATATTGGACAAAAAGGTGTGCCGCAGCTTCCCAAACGCTACCAAGCCGAGTCGGCTGCCGACTGTACCAAAACGTTTTAATTTAACAACATGATTTGAACAGACGCATTCTTCCTAATTCATCTTAAAAGGCTTGCAAACCACCATTTAAAAACAAACCTTAATCCACTACCGTAAGATTCATAATGAAACAGTCAAATTACCCTTTTAAATATGAATCATATAAGGCTATGGGACCAAACGTTTACAGTTATGACGTCATTAACAAACGAAAACGGCTTTACCCTTTATGACATTATGACATTTATGACCATTACTTTTAAGAGGCCTTACATTTCTTTTTTGTTTGTTATTTAAAGTAACATTTTACCAAATTATATATACTCGTATTTGCCAAATTATCGCTTGATGGCGAGACGCGCTCAGTTTCTAGAACAAAAATAACTTAACATATTTTATTATCTAAATACTTTGGTCGGCCTGTTTAGCCTAGTAGCACTACCTACGAAGCTAGGCGGTCCCGGGTTCGAATCCCGGTAAGGGCATTTCTTTTTGCAATAAATAAATGAAATGTTTATGCGGTGAGCAAAAACTTTTGTACCTGAGACCTGGATGTTTTAAAATATGTATAAATAAAAAATAAGTAAAATAAATATTGGGGGACAATCATACACAAATCGACCTAGTCCCAAACTAAGCAAAGCTTGTACTATGGGTACTAGACGACGATATACATACTTATATAGATCAATACATACTTAAATACATGGAAAACATCCAAGACCCAAGAACAAACATCCGTGATAAATGCACATATAAATGCCCTGACCGAGATTCGAACCCGGAACCTCTAGCTTCGGAGGCAGAGTCACTACCAACTAGGCTAAACAGGTCGTCGTATTTAAGTAAATATCTATTAAATATATCATCGTCTAGTATTTTTTGTTTATATTTTTTCCTCAATTGCTTAGGCTTTATTTATAAAGTTTCATAAAATCTAATTTAGCCAAAAACCTATATAAGGTAGAGTTAATAATATGATTTTGGGCATGTAGAGAGAATGAGTGAAAGTAGAATGACTAAGAGGATTTACGCTCAGGAGATGAGTGGTAGGCCGATCCTACCACTCATCTCCTGAGCGTAAATCCTCTTGGGTATATACTAAATAAGGGGACGACCAAGGCGAGGTTATCTAGATCAAATTTCGGCGATACTGAAAAAGGGCCAGGTCAGAAGTACCCGCAACCGACGAGCATGTATGAGAAGATGTATGGATGTGATTGAAGCGAAAAAAGTATGTAAGGACCGTAGTATTTGGCGTTCTTTGGTCTCTGCCTACCCCATGGGATAACGGCGTGAGTTTATGTATGTATGTATGTAATATTATTAAGTATAGATTTTACAAGGTAAACTAAAAAACAAATTAAACTAACTAAAAAATAAATAAAATATTTCCAACGATGTTGCGAACATTCTCGTCTTACATTACATACTGTGAACTTGGAAAGCACCAATTTAAGTAATGTCTCGGTACATTTGAGCGTCAATATGGAAGCGCTAGACATTTCAAAGATATGTCACGACTCGCAGTCTTGTCGCTGTAATATGGGTGCCATGACGCTGCACAATCATGTCTCAGAAGGTTGAATGAACGCATATTTATACACATGCAATGAAGGGGAAGAAAAAATGAAGGGGTCAAAAGCTCTTATTCCCGTATATTAAAGACTTTCGAACTTGTCAAATGTGTAGCTACTTTTGATTCTGACCGTACAAGAGTGTACAATTTCCACATAATCATACTACTCCATGCTCGGTATGTGTGTCGTGTTCTGGTGATTAAGGTCGCCAGAGTTCCCGAGGATGGGCTGTGTTGAGATCAAATCAAAATTTATGTGCTGAGAATATAATATGTTATGTTGTTATATGAGAATTTTCCCCTTACAACCGGCTATTATGTGCTTGAGCCGTGAAGTAAGTGCGGAATGAACAGCGCTGTACAGCCGACCAGGCTCGCAGCAAACGTTGTACGCGAGGCTATTGTCGCACTTGGTTTTTTATATACCTACTTTTTGTACCTTATATTTGATTTTGTTCAAACTTTTCATATGGCGACAATTTTTTTTTTATCACACTCGTAAAGGCTCTTATTGCACGTAAGCGTATAGAGCAGTTATAGCCGAGTTTGTGTGTGGTCTGAATGATTAAAACAATTTTTTTTTTTATTAAAAATGGGATTGCTCTTGGCCAGCATCTAAACAATTTCTTCTTGCTGTGCCTTCGTCCTCCTCTAAATTTTATAACTGTTCATTTACTTTTCAAGCTGTCCGACTATGGAACTCTCTGCCCCTAGATGTACGACGGGCTAAATCTAGTGCGTCTTTTAAATCTAGTCTGAAAGAGCACTATTTGTCTCTTCCATAATATTTTTCGATACTGGTCTGTAGTTTACTTTTGGGTCTCACTTAAGTTTGTGGTATATATGTATGTTTATTTATTTACTTATTTGTGTATGTTTATTTTATATATATATATTTATATATAGTGCTTTATGTGTTTATTATTATTATTATTATATTTCTTTTTATTTCTAGTAGTTATTCCTTTTGTTTGCACCACCCACTTATCATGTTTGTTTACTTTTTTCTCCGCTACCCAAAGGTTGTCTGGAAGAAATCGCTCATTTAGCGATAAGACCGCCTGTTGTTTACCTCTGCTTGTATCTTTATGCTGTTTATATCTGTAATTCTTTTTTTGAGGTGTGCAATAAAGCATATTGTATTGTATTGTATTGTATTGTAAACAGGGGGCAAAGATGAGGCCGACGATGAAGCGAGCTTACCCAGAAGATGCCTATTCACTCGTGCCTTAAAAAGGTCCAAATCTAGTTGGCAGCGCACCACAGGAATATTGCTCTGTGATTGGTTGAAATATTGAAGCTGCGCACTCCGCTCACAAGGAAGCCCCAGTGATCATGTGATACTGGAGGTGAAGTTTTCAATTTGGATTGGTGCTGGAGTTATTTATTTCCTCGCAACTGTGATAAAAAACATTGTGATTAACTCGAGCGTAAGAAAATTGCAAACTTGACTCATTAAAAGTCCTCCTCCTTCAGCGTCGGGCTTCTGAAAAACTCTCGTTCGCAATTTTTCGCTTACGCCCCTCGTTCAACAATGAATTACTTACATTGAATTAAATGCCTGCCCAAATAGAGTTATGCAGAGGTCGGAATAGGAAGTGCCTTTGTACCTAAACTTCACGGAAGGACGTAACTAAGAGTGGTTAAAACCACCAAAAAAAAATTAATCCGGTTGATGACTCGAATTTTCTTACGCCGAGTTAATCACAATGTTTTTCATCACATTTGCAAGGAAATAAATAACTCCAGCACCAATCCAAATTGACGAAATCGACAATTTCACCTACAGTATCAGTACATGATTGCTGGGACGTTCTCTCAAGAGGAGCGCGCAGCTTCAAAATTTCAACCAATCACAAAGCAGTATTCTTGCGGTGTGCGGTCAACTAGATTTTTCAGCTTCAATATTTCGACTAATGACAGAGCAGTATTTTTGTGGAGCGCGGCCAACTAGATTTGTTTAAACAAATCAGATCACACACAAACTCATAACTCCCTCGGGAGTTATGAAAATCATAACTCAAGGAGGTAAATCAGCTATAACTGCTCTATACGCCTGCGTGCAATAAGACCCTTTACGAGCAAATGTGATGAAAACAAACTAGACAACGTGTAGCTATATACCCATCCAATTATAGAAGTCGGCGGTTAAGAAGTCAATCCTGTCGAATGTCATTTCCGTACAGTTTATAACCTAAAAGTCACTTTGAGGTTATAAACTGTATGGATATGACAGGTGTCAGGATTGACTTCTTAACCGCCAACCACTATTAATTTAGTTAACCTTATAAGTTATAATCCCATACCTTTAACCCTAAAATACAATAACCAACTTAAAACCTATTTTAAGTGAGTGTGCTCAGGAGCTCCACGAGCTCATACCGCCTTCCCCCTTCTTCCATCGGACATCCAGACGTACGGCTGGCTACCATCCTTACCTGGTCGAAATTCCTCTAATTCGAACCAAACGCTATGCATCATCCTTCATAATGCGCACTTCTAAGGTTTGGAATTCTCTGCCGGCGTCTGTATTTCCGAGTTCATATAACCCGGACCTTTTTAAGGCACGAGTGAATAGGCATCTTCTGGGTGAGCTCGCTTCATCGTCGGCCTCATCTTTGCCCCCTGGCTAGATGCTGGCCAAGAGCAATCCCATTTTAATAATAAAAAAAATGTGAGTGTTATTAATTAGTAGACTTTGTTTAGGTGTAACCTTTAAACTTTTTAATAGACTTGCATTTTTATAAAATGTTTGATTTAATACTTCTGTCAGTTATTTAATTGACAGATTATAATTCTGGAGTAGGAAAAGGGTTATTAAATAGGTTTTTTTTATATAAATAAGGGTTATTAAAATCTACCACGAATTAAAACATATTACACAGAGAAAAAAATGATTTAGGTTCACAAATGCCCTTATAACCCATTTATCGTGCAACCTTATTACTCCTTCTTTTTAAACGTTTATTGACGCCCATGTAACAGCCATTTCTAACCTTGACCCGTAGTAAATAAAGTATACATTTGAATGCATTTTTAAGTGGCTTAGTTCATTAAAACGAAGAGCCGACAAGGGTGTGTAGTGAAATTTATAGGATGTACCGTTACGTTCTCTGCAATTTTAATAGGAATGTTCCGGACATGCGCATTAGGTTAGAAAAATGCTATAAATAAAACATAGGTATTTAACATCTTCGAAATTCGATACATAAATAATCCGTATTTAGTACGAAGGTCTCCGTTTCAGCTTAGGCAAAAATGCGTTCGTATGTCCGGATTTCCGGCTGTTCTCCTCTACAGGTCGCATTTCTCAAACAAAAGTAGTTTCTGAATTCGTGAGTTTATTATAAAATCCTGGATATACAGAGTGAAAATTCGTTATGGGCCCTGGATGCTGAAAAGATTTTTTTCCTTTAAGCAATAAAACTGTATTCACAAATTTATCAACAAACTCCAGGCCCATTTTTCACAACGGTACCATATCTTAAAAAAGTTAAAGATAAAATTCACAATTCCACGTGGCATTTTTGCTCTTTTCATGGCGAGTCCCTCGAGTTACATAAATTGTCCAAGTTAAATGAAATTTCTCGCTCAAAAGTGTTTTTTTTGTGAAAAACCCTCTTTTTTGTTTTTTTTTTTCTGTTGAATTCATATGTACATATCTCAATATTTTGCCTTTCTTACTATCTTGTACAGTCAACAGAAAAAATGTAGTTGATCATTTTAGTACTTTACGCAGTAACGTAACAATACTGCGTTAGTTATGATGCATCAAATTAGTAAAAGTGACAAGGTACTAAAATGATCACTTTTGCTGTTGACTGTACAGAACTATTGCGGCCTAATAAAATTCTTTACATATACTTTTGCAAAGTTGCCCACTCACTTGACAAGACTAATCCCAATATGGTCTAGTTTCCTCCTTGGGTTGGAAGGTCAGATGGCAGTCGCTTCCGTTAAAACTAATGTCTACGCCAATTCCTGGATTTAAGTAGCGGACCCAGGGAAGCCTTCAGGATGCAACTGTATTGGGATAACCCTAGATGTTGATTTCTGTATTTTTCATTAAGAAATCAAAATGCCTCAAGGGCCCGTTTTAGATTTAAGTTAGGTTTCATAAAAAAAAATCGGTACATTTCAAACTAAAACGAGTTTTTATTTTCACTAGCATGCATACACTTATACACACAATCAAGGCAAAAATGCCCCTGTTAATATCTAAAACTTCAATAAAAACTGGTATGGTATTAATCAATCAATTAATTCGATATATCGATGCTTTAGTCATCAAATTACAGGAGGATCTGAATAGGCTAGATACCTATTGTCTTAATAATAAACTTTACTTGAATACAGAAAAATGTTCCGTAATCACCTTCACGCGGAAACAACACAAATGTATAGGAAAACAACTTAGTTTATACATAGGCCAAAACAGTTTCCACCAAGAGTTATAACATTTTTGCTCTGAGTACAAACGATGCAGCAAACACAAATAACAAAACCTTTGACATTTTGTTAAAATCGAAAAAGAATTAAAAAATAAATATATATATATATATAATGTGGAGAAAAGAAAAAAGAACAAAAGTTAATTACAATTACTTAGAGTACACTAGCGCATTTTCCAGTTTAAATATTTTACAAACATTTAATATGAGTAGACTTATGTTTTAATTAACAATTACTTTCATTTCAGAAACAAACTTGTTATGGTTTAATTGGAACATATCTAAATGTGAATACTTTTTATTATAAATATTGCATGCTCTTGCTAAATATTTATTCTTAACGTATCTTTTACGACTAAATGGAATGGAAAATAAATCAGTAGACCGAGTCCGGAAGCTAGGACAACGGAACGACACTTTATCTACAAGATATTGGGAATCGACTAAATTATTTACCAATTTGAATAAAAACGTAACATCCCTTTTTTCTCTTCGCACCTGAAGACTTTCGATATTGTCACAGACAAAGGAATTGAATTTATATTTAAGGTGTTTAAGGAACTTTTTTTGTATACGCTCTAATGAATTTACATGTACTGAATAAAGTGGACTCCATACAGTGGATGCATATTCTAAATGTGACCTAACAAATGCATTATAAAGAAGCAACAATGTGTTGGGATTTTTAAAATCTTTACTTTGACGAAGAATAAATCCAAGCATTCTATAAGCTTTAGATGTAATTTTATCAATGTGAGATGTTAACTGAATTTCACTATCAATATATACTCCTAGATCCTTAACCTCATATACTCTCTTAAGGGTTTGGCTACCTAATATGTAATTAAAATATATAGGTTGTTGTTTCCGCGTGAAGGTGATTACGGAACATTTTTCTGTATTCAAGTAAAGTTTATTATTAAGACAATAGGTATCTAGCCTATTCAGATCCTCCTGTAATTTGATGACTAAAGCATCGATATATCGAATTAATTGATTGATTAATACCATACCAGTTTTTATTGAAGTTTTAGATATTAACAGGGGCATTTTTGCCTTGATTGTGTGTATAAGTGTATGCATGCTAGTGAAAATAAAAACTCGTTTTAGTTTGAAATGTACCGATTTTTTTTTATGAAACCTAACTTAAATCTAAAACGGGCCCTTGAGGCATTTTGATTTCTTAATGAAAAATACAGAAATCAACATCTAGGGTTATCCCAATACAGTTGCATCCTGAAGGCTTCCCTGGGTCCGCTACTTAAATCCAGGAATTGGCGTAGACATTAGTTTTAACGGAAGCGACTGCCATCTGACCTTCCAACCCAAGGAGGAAACTAGACCATATTGGGATTAGTCTTGTCAAGTGAGTGGGCAACTTTGCAAAAGTATATGTAAAGAATTTTATTAGGCCGCAATAGTTCTGTACAGTCAACAGCAAAAGTGATCATTTTAGTACCTTGTCACTTTTACTAATTTGATGCATCATAACTAACGCAGTATTGTTACGTTACTGCGTAAAGTACTAAAATGATCAACTACATTTTTTCTGTTGACTGTACAAGATAGTAAGAAAGGCAAAATATTGAGATATGTACATATGAATTCAACAGAAAAAAAAAAACAAAAAAGAGGGTTTTTCACAAAAAAAACACTTTTGAGCGAGAAATTTCATTTAACTTGGACAATTTATGTAACTCGAGGGACTCGCCATGAAAAGAGCAAAAATGCCACGTGGAATTGTGAATTTTATCTTTAACTTTTTTAAGATATGGTACCGTTGTGAAAAATGGGCCTGGAGTTTGTTGATAAATTTGTGAATACAGTTTTATTGCTTAAAGGAAAAAAATCTTTTCAGCATCCAGGGCCCATAACGAATTTTCACTCTGTATATCCAGGATTTT
The DNA here is from genome assembly GCA_905163555.1 of Notocelia uddmanniana. Classification (NCBI taxonomy): domain Eukaryota; kingdom Metazoa; phylum Arthropoda; class Insecta; order Lepidoptera; family Tortricidae; genus Notocelia; species Notocelia uddmanniana. The sequence goes on along the minus strand of LR991074.1, from coordinate 2,330,173 downwards.
ATAATAAACTCACGAATTCAGAAACTACTTTTGTTTGAGAAATGCGACCTGTAGAGGAGAACAGCCGGAAATCCGGACATACGAACGCATTTTTGCCTAAGCTGAAACGGAGACCTTCGTACTAAATACGGATTATTTATGTATCGAATTTCGAAGATGTTAAATACCTATGTTTTATTTATAGCATTTTTCTAACCTAATGCGCATGTCCGGAACATTCCTATTAAAATTGCAGAGAACGTAACGGTACATCCTATAAATTTCACTACACACCCTTGTCGGCTCTTCGTTTTAATGAACTAAGCCACTTAAAAATGCATTCAAATGTATACTTTATTTACTACGGGTCAAGGTTAGAAATGGCTGTTACATGGGCGTCAATAAACGTTTAAAAAGAAGGAGTAATAAGGTTGCACGATAAATGGGTTATAAGGGCATTTGTGAACCTAAATCATTTTTTTCTCTGTGTAATATGTTTTAATTCGTGGTAGATTTTAATAACCCTTATTTATATAAAAAAAACCTATTTAATAACCCTTTTCCTACTCCAGAATTATAATCTGTCAATTAAATAACTGACAGAAGTATTAAATCAAACATTTTATAAAAATGCAAGTCTATTAAAAAGTTTAAAGGTTACACCTAAACAAAGTCTACTAATTAATAACACTCACATTTTTTTTATTATTAAAATGGGATTGCTCTTGGCCAGCATCTAGCCAGGGGGCAAAGATGAGGCCGACGATGAAGCGAGCTCACCCAGAAGATGCCTATTCACTCGTGCCTTAAAAAGGTCCGGGTTATATGAACTCGGAAATACAGACGCCGGCAGAGAATTCCAAACCTTAGAAGTGCGCATTATGAAGGATGATGCATAGCGTTTGGTTCGAATTAGAGGAATTTCGACCAGGTAAGGATGGTAGCCAGCCGTACGTCTGGATGTCCGATGGAAGAAGGGGGAAGGCGGTATGAGCTCGTGGAGCTCCTGAGCACACTCACTTAAAATAGGTTTTAAGTTGGTTATTGTATTTTAGGGTTAAAGGTATGGGATTATAACTTATAAGGTTAACTAAATTAATAGTGGTTGGCGGTTAAGAAGTCAATCCTGACACCTGTCATATCCATACAGTTTATAACCTCAAAGTGACTTTTAGGTTATAAACTGTACGGAAATGACATTCGACAGGATTGACTTCTTAACCGCCGACTTCTATAATTGGATGGGTATATAGCTACACGTTGTCTAGTTTGTTTTCATCACATTTGCTCGTAAAGGGTCTTATTGCACGCAGGCGTATAGAGCAGTTATAGCTGATTTACCTCCTTGAGTTATGATTTTCATAACTCCCGAGGGAGTTATGAGTTTGTGTGTGATCTGATTTGTTTAAACAAATCTAGTTGGCCGCGCTCCACAAAAATACTGCTCTGTCATTAGTCGAAATATTGAAGCTGAAAAATCTAGTTGACCGCACACCGCAAGAATACTGCTTTGTGATTGGTTGAAATTTTGAAGCTGCGCGCTCCTCTTGAGAGAACGTCCCAGCAATCATGTATTGATACTGTAGGTGAAATTGTCGATTTCGTCAATTTGGATTGGTGCTGGAGTTATTTATTTCCTTGCAAATGTGATGAAAAACATTGTGATTAACTCGGCGTAAGAAAATTCGAGTCATCAACCGGATTAATTTTTTTTTGGTGGTTTTAACCACTCTTAGTTACGTCCTTCCGTGAAGTTTAGGTACAAAGGCACTTCCTATTCCGACCTCTGCATAACTCTATTTGGGCAGGCATTTAATTCAATGTAAGTAATTCATTGTTGAACGAGGGGCGTAAGCGAAAAATTGCGAACGAGAGTTTTTCAGAAGCCCGACGCTGAAGGAGGAGGACTTTTAATGAGTCAAGTTTGCAATTTTCTTACGCTCGAGTTAATCACAATGTTTTTTATCACAGTTGCGAGGAAATAAATAACTCCAGCACCAATCCAAATTGAAAACTTCACCTCCAGTATCACATGATCACTGGGGCTTCCTTGTGAGCGGAGTGCGCAGCTTCAATATTTCAACCAATCACAGAGCAATATTCCTGTGGTGCGCTGCCAACTAGATTTGGACCTTTTTAAGGCACGAGTGAATAGGCATCTTCTGGGTAAGCTCGCTTCATCGTCGGCCTCATCTTTGCCCCCTGTTTAGATGCTGGCCAAGAGCAATCCCATTTTTAATAAAAAAAAAAATTGTTTTAATCATTCAGACCACACACAAACTCGGCTATAACTGCTCTATACGCTTACGTGCAATAAGAGCCTTTACGAGTGTGATAAAAAAAAAATTGTCGCCATATGAAAAGTTTGAACAAAATCAAATATAAGGTACAAAAAGTAGGTATATAAAAAACCAAGTGCGACAATAGCCTCGCGTACAACGTTTGCTGCGAGCCTGGTCGGCTGTACAGCGCTGTTCATTCCGCACTTACTTCACGGCTCAAGCACATAATAGCCGGTTGTAAGGGGAAAATTCTCATATAACAACATAACATATTATATTCTCAGCACATAAATTTTGATTTGATCTCAACACAGCCCATCCTCGGGAACTCTGGCGACCTTAATCACCAGAACACGACACACATACCGAGCATGGAGTAGTATGATTATGTGGAAATTGTACACTCTTGTACGGTCAGAATCAAAAGTAGCTACACATTTGACAAGTTCGAAAGTCTTTAATATACGGGAATAAGAGCTTTTGACCCCTTCATTTTTTCTTCCCCTTCATTGCATGTGTATAAATATGCGTTCATTCAACCTTCTGAGACATGATTGTGCAGCGTCATGGCACCCATATTACAGCGACAAGACTGCGAGTCGTGACATATCTTTGAAATGTCTAGCGCTTCCATATTGACGCTCAAATGTACCGAGACATTACTTAAATTGGTGCTTTCCAAGTTCACAGTATGTAATGTAAGACGAGAATGTTCGCAACATCGTTGGAAAGGAATATATACCTTAAATCGTTTTAGTAAGGCTCAAAGTAGAATACCGGGGAATTGCGTGGTGGCAGCATTTGTCAGGAGTAAACGTCAGTTCTAAAAGAGCGTAAGTTAATAGAAATAGCTTCACATTTATGTCGTTTAGTTAGTTGTTCAGGACAAGTGTCGACATGTTAGATAAATAGGGGATCTATTTGAGTCAGCCTATTGGATTAATATTAAATTGATATTTCTCGCTCTTGCTTCCACTTAAATCTAACGTTACAGAAAGAGATACAACTAAAAATATAATATACTAGATATCTAAATACGTCTTAGACCTCCCGATAGATCTACTGTCATATCCAGGTCATTGACCTGATAAATGTCGCGTCGTATGAATGTATAATGTAATATTCTATAACATAACATTGTGTTGTTTGATTGAGGTTATGTTAAAGTTTAAGCGCAGAACAGACAGAAGATAAGCAGGACGTAGACGCGTCACGGACGGAGTGAGAGTTAAAATTTTACGATGACGGCGCATCTGACGTGACGGAACAGCATGTTCACTACAGTATATCTATATTAGTATCTGCTTTGGTACCAGGCATGTCATCAAAGTTCTCATATTTTTTTGTGAAAAAATTCCGAAGCAGAAGTAATTCCGAATGGGACCCTTAAAAATGTAAAGCGATCAAAACTGGTATTGAAAATACTCAGGATGTAACGTTAGTTTCCGGGAACCCTGATTTGTATCCAAGATACTTGGACCCACATACCTAATTTTTTTTTTAAGTTGGGTGTAAGTATTATTTTTCAGTTTGTTTATTTTTCCATTTTTATTTTGAGATGATGATCACCAGACGCAAAGACTTGAATAGCTTTAGAAAACATATCAAACCCGTATTACGTGCTTATAAAACTTGAGCGTTGCCCTTGGTTTTCACGGTTATAGCTTTAAAGACGCGTCCGCGCTATATCCTCGTCTTGAATGTCTTCTGTGTGTTTTGTGCCTTATCCTTTCGTATTTAATAACGGAAATTGGTGTTCGTGTTACAAAAGGCTGGTTCCATTTGCTTCGTACCGTGAAACGAAATATAGTCGCTCTGTGGAAATAATTCGTATTTTTTGTACCACTTCGATGGCAAACAAGCGTACTGCAATCGTATTTCCTTCCACTCGACATACTACTTGCAAATGAGATAGTTGTATACAAATATGAATAAGAGCGACAGAACATCATTTGTTGTCTTTCTTGTAGTTTAATTTTAGAGTTTAACTTTAAAATAAATTATTTGTTCCCAATCTACAGATTTCTATTACAGATTCACTTCTCCACAGATTCCCAATTCTACTTATTTCCAATTCTGCAGATTTCCAATTCTACAGATTCTGAATTCTACAGATTCCGAATTCTTCAGATACCGGATTCTTCAGATTCCCAATTCTACAGATTCTGAATTCTGCGAATTTCCAATTCTACAGATTCCCAATTCTGCAGGTTTCCAATCCTACAGATTCCAATTGACGAAATTGGAAATATGTAAACATGAGAATCTGTAAAATTGGGAATCTGTTAACTTGAGAATCTGTAAAATTGGGAATATGTAAACATGAGAATCTGTACAATTGGGAATCTGTAGACGTGCGTCTACACCAAATAAATAAATAAATAAATATTAGGGGTCATTTTTTACACAAATCGAACTAGTCCTACAGTAAGCTCAATAAGGCTTGTGTTATGGGTAATGGACGACGATATATTTAATAGATATATACTTAAATACATAAAAAACGTCCAAGTCTCAGGAACAAATGTCTCTGCTCACCATAGAAACAAATGCCCTTGCCGGGCATCGAACCCGGGACCTCTAGCTTAGGCAAAGACTACCAACTAAGCTAAACAGGCCGACAAATAAATCAACAACTACCCGCCCAAGTTAAGGAGGTTGTTTATAGTTCCGAATTTAGTTGTATAAGGGCTATTCCCTCCCGCTCTTAAAGCCTTAATTACACACAATACGAGACTCGTACGCGAGTTTCACTACATTGCGCGGTTTGACAGATCGATTGAACTCATTATACCACGGTGACCCGCTATGTAATGAATTCACACGCGAGTCTCGTATTAAAAGACCGGGATTAGTTTACGAACGGAACAGCTGTTATTTCATTTCATAATAATATACACTTTGACGTAAGTATACATTAATGTGGATGGATGTAAGAGGCGAAGTAGGTCAAAGAAAAGGTGGATGGATTGTGTAAGAGACGATATGAATAGGAAAGAAGTGAATGACGAGAGGACGTGTGACAGAAATGTGTGGGAAAAAAAGACATGCTGCGTGGATCCCAAATAAATGATGATTTGAAGTAAGTATATGAAAAAGTTGTCACGTCTAATCGTAATCTAATTGCGGCTAAGTAATATACTTATATATGTACAAAGCCTTATGTAATTTTTTCTTTGAGCTGTTTAGCTTAATATTTTTTTTTGCATCAAGCTTAACCAGTCCAGTCAGTCTTTACTAATAAGACATCTGTTATCGCATATGTGTGTATTTATCTTTAAGTCCATAAGTGTGTCTAGATCGACACAACGAATCCCTCAAATCAATAATGAATGGGTCGGTATCGCGCTTGTCACTTGTATACAGGGTGTTTTTATTGAATTCCGTTAATTGCGAGGGCACATTCCTGAGCTGAAATAAAGTAATCTTCTTTTCTCAAACATGCAATGAAATATTGATGTTATGTTCCTTATAATAGGCTGCGAAGTATGACGTTTCAGGTGCGGCTAGGACAAGAGGTCGTTAATGGAATTTCATACAAATCTTGCAGGCCTAGGCCGGCAAAGTCCTCTTTTTTAATTCCATTCCACATAAATTAGTGGCACAGGCATCATGACATTCTGCCACTATGCGTATTAAAATTAAATTTTGTTTTTTTTTTTGTTGTTTATTTCATTGCATGTTTGAGAAAAGCACTATACGTATCTCGGCGGGAAATTTGGGGTTGCCCGCCTTAGACCTATATATATATGTCTTCGGCCGGCAACCCCTTTCGTCCCGGCCTCTGTAGTAATGTACTATTAAGACACAAGTATCCTAATTCGTACTATCAGCATCAAGGTTAACTTACCGCTCGGAGCGCTCGTGGCCCAGCGGTGCCGGCGAACCGCGTGCGGTAAGCGAGGTTAAGCAATGTGAGAGCAGGTCAGTTCTTGGATGGGTGACCGCTTTGAGTGGTTACTAACTGAGCGCTCCCGTGCTTTGGAAGGCACGTTAAGCCATTGATCCCGGCTGTTGTCTATGACAGCAGTCGTTAAGCCTTCGGGCGGCTTGAGAACTTCTAACAGTCAAGTTGCCCACTCACTTGACAAAGGGGGGTCGAGGTTGCTCCACGTCCGTAGGGAGTACCCATCGCTACCCTACACGTGACCCCTGGGTGGTGCTAAAAGTGCAACAAAACTGGCAACCGTACTTGTCTTCTCGAAGATCTCACGGTTTGAAAATTAATGCCATACGATTATTATTATTATAAGGTTAACTGACCGTTCATGAACTTTATTGCAACTAGATAAGGTCCACCAATGGTATATTGTGAAATAAATATATTTATGATGCTGGTAGACACCGTAAGTAGGCTATGGGATCTAGAGATATCACAATCGCAATGCTGAAACTATTCACGGAATAAATTTCATTTTTTATAAAATGTATTTGCAAATCGTATCAATTGTCTTTGTTCCTAAAGTGTAGATTCCACAAAAGTCGCAAAGAGGCGTCTTATCAAAGGAAGCTCACAAAGAATATGCACATTCCTAGCTGTATTACAATGCTGGGAATTCTAGGAATTGCATTATCTGCCTTAGTTCATGAGATTTCGTTTTCAGCCGTGACTCCTTTATACTCTGATTTATCCTAGTATATTTTGACACAACCAAGTCAGAATGATGGTATTATATCTGTTCAGCCGCATATCATTCTTATACAACATTTTTGTACAATGTGTCAGTGTCGAAAATTGTCGCTAGATGGCGCTTTACCCTCTGCAACGATTTCTAAAACGCGCTGTTAAGATTTTTCCTGGAATAAATGACCTCTACCCAGTAGATTTAGAATTATTGCGCAAGTTTAATAGTGAAATTTCCTGTGCTCTGCTTTACACATATACAGTGTGTTATTTTGGGACTCTCTGAACAATCTAAAATGTCATAAGCGGAAATATTCTTAATTAACGTCTGTGTTAAATTCTCAACGTTTGTACATTTAGCCAGCACTTTTTTTTAAGTGTCTCTGTTTGACCCATTGGTTGACTGGTAGAGAATGCCCTTTGGTATTAATTCCGCCATTTGTACATTTTTTTGTGCAATAAAGCTCAAATAAATAAATAATATTGATATGACTTCACAAAGTTAAGTTTTTATATTCTCGTGCGCTGAAGACACAGGTAAGCGTCACTCTTATGCGGAGGCGTGGTTTCAGTGATTTGCAGAATCGAGTCATCCCCTTAACATGCCAAGTCTCCCAATCGCTCATTTCCAGTAACGAGCATTCCACATATGAACACATGATCTTTTTCCACAAAAACCATGGCATGTGGACATTTGGCAGCCTTCCAAATGGACAAACACATGCAGCTAGCCTCGCATTTAACCCTAAATGATAAACAATAATCAACCTTATGTATTACAAAATAAAGTTCGCTTTTCAAGTAACGTTAAAGAGCGAAACGAAATAGCGAAAATAAGTTAAATTGCAAAATTTCAACAAATAACACCAACCTCGTATCTGTCTCGATTTGTTAAATAAAAGAAACTTTATTCGATAGAGCATAGAGTTCTTTTTCCAAGTAACGTTAAATTGAGGAAGGAGTTTGCGAAAGTTATTGGATTGCGGTGCTTGTTACAGTGAATAAAGATGTGGTAGGAATAAAGCCACAACACACGAATTTAGGTTGTGATTGCGGTTAAAATTGATTGTGTTTGGAATTTTAAAATAAATTAGTACAGTCAACAGCATGGGTGGCGGTCTAGTGGCATAACAACTATTGTCATAACACTTTACGCATAAAGTTGATGCTCATAATTTTTTTTTGGCATAAATTGTACTATGGCATAATTGTTCCCTGTCATAATTATACGAAGTCATAATTGGTTTAACCATAATGTCCAATGTCATACATTTATTTAGTCATAATGTTGATAATTATAAGTATTTTTAGTAATAATTGTAAATGTCATACATCTATCAAGCCATAATGTTGATGATATGTCAATGGTCATTATAGTACTTTGTCGCACTAACGTAACAATACTGCGACAGTAGGGATGAGTCAAAGTACTGAAAGTGACAAGGTACTAAAATGATCATCTACTTTTGCTGTTGACTGTACTTACGTGTTTTATTTTAAATATAGGGTTTTTTCAAACTGAGCTCTCTTTCGCATATAGCTATTACGTTTGGCGAAACATAGTTAAACATAAATAAGTATAAAGATTTGGACTCGCGAAATTTGGAGTATTTTCCGACCTTGTGTGTTCGGAACGACGCTATTCAATTCGAAACTTATGCCTGAGGAATTAAGGTTGGAAATCGTGTAATTGTTTTTAATTTGGCTGTAGTTCTCTTTTGGAGTATTTACTATTGGAGTTAAGCTTTGAACGTAAAAGCTGTAGTTTTGCTTGATTTATTTGTTAATTGCCGTGAAATTTGCTTAGGGTTCGGTAAAAAGGGGATTATTCTTGATAATCTTGATTTATATTGAGATTAAGAAGCTGAATAGAGCTAAATTTCAAAGGGCGTGGCTATTCATTAAATTTCAAAGGGCGTGGACGATTCCAAAACACGATTTAAGAAAATTGGCTATTTCGAAAAAAATCGCAAAGATATATTATGTCTTAAAATTAAAATCATCTTAAAATAATGATAATGTCTTTTTTTCAACTGAAACATGTAGTATAATTAAAAACACAGTTCCAACATCCTCAAACCTAAAGTATAGACGATTTATATTACACATGTGGTGAATATATTTAATTTTATGATTAAATTTCTAATTATCTGCTTGTATAGCAGATATATAGTTTCTCTTTCACTACGGCGCAATTAGACGCAGACGGACAAAGCCAAGGTTATTAGCGCTTGTCAGCCTCTTAAATGGCAGTGGGTGGGGCACATATGCACGTAGAACCGATGGCCGTTGGGTCGGTAAGGATCTCGAGTGGCGACTACCAACCGCGCGACCTTGCGTGGCCGTGGGTCCACAAGGTGGACTGATGTCCTCGTCGACAGGTCAACAAAACGTCACGTCAATAATAATTTTAACATAAAAAAACCGACTTCCACCCAGTTATTCGTCCATTTATCGTGCATATACTTAATGCAAATTTAAGACTTATATGATTTTCTCATGGGTGCAATTGGGCCTTCGGGCGGCTTGAGAACTTCTAACAGTCAAGTTGCCCACTCACTTGACAAAGGGGGGTCGAAGTTGCACCACGGCCGTAGGGAGTATCCACCGTTACCCGACACGTGACCCCTGGGTGGTGCTAAAAGTAGTAAAAGTGCAACAAAAACTGGCAACCGTAGTTGTCTTCTCGAAGATCTCACGGTTCGTAAATAAATGCCATTCGATTAAATGAATAAATGGGTGCAATTATGCGAACTATACCAAACTATTATGGGACCACACGGGAAGCACCAGCTTTCAAATAAAAAAAGAATCCTCAAAATCGGCTCACCCAGTTCTGAGGTAACATACATAAAAAAAAACAAAATACAGTCGAATTGACAAACTCCTCCTTTTTGAAGTCGGTTAAAAAAAGAATTTGATAAATAAATGTAATTAGCTACCAAATCCGCTCACGAAAGTCTCGAGAATCTGTTGAAAAAATGCGACCTGTGAGGGAATCTGTGCTCACATAGATTATGGTCAGTGTCACAAAACTCACAAATTCACGACGTACACGGACGCTGATGTATGTTTGAATAATGCATACGATGGTTTACTGTGGACAGACATTAACATAATTCACTTGCCAGCGACAGAAGCTATGGGACTGTATCGGATTCGGAACCTATGCTACATCATTGAACTAAACTGTACTGCCGACTTCATAAACAGACAGACTGCCTGTTTAGCCTAGTCGATAGTGACACTGCCTCCGAAGCTTGAGGTGCAGGGTTCGAATCCCGGCCAGGGCATTATTTGTGTATTTAGCACGGACATTTGTTTCTGGATCTTGGATGTTTTCTATGTATTTATCTATATAAGTATGTATATCGTCGTCTAGTACCCATAGTACAAGCTTAGTTTGGGACTAGGTCGTCATAAACGTTTGTCGGCCTGTTTAGCCTAGTTGGTAGAGACACTGCCTACGAAGCTGGAGGTCCCAAGTTCGAATCGCGGTAAGGGCACTTGTTTATGTGGTTGGCATAAGCATGTTTTCTTGAAACTTGGATGTTTTCTATGTTTTTAAGGGTACATGTCTATTAAATATTAGAATTGACACGACTTCATTGGTTGATATTATGATTTATGATATTATCTGAAAGTTTAGCAACTCTATTGTAATATTAGTAAAGTTTATTGTGAGTTGAAGAGCGTTTTGGTTAGGTAGGTCAGGTGTTATCATTATCACTAACTGCACAAAGAAAAGTACAATTAGAAATAAAACGGCTTTTCTTTACATTAATTTTAGCTATTTTAAATGTCTTGAAATATGAACCTTCTTTACAAGTTTTAAGGTTGAAAGTGCACTACACTTGTGACAGTAAAGCCACGATTAAAATAACGAGACACCCGATTCCAACCACGTTATCATTGCTTTTAACACAGTCTTATGCCAATGACAGAAGATTGAAAATAGCTCGGTTCTTAACTTTCATTTTCATTGTTACGATGCCTTGACCCATGTAAGTCGGTCAGATAGGGTTGCCAAAAATCACGTTCAAAGCCAATTCTCGTTGGCACTAAACGGTTTTTTTATCGTTCCGGTCACTTTATAAACTTGGCTTGTAGTCAAGTGTCTCTAGGGGAACGTTTATCGATAAGGAGCGATTGACGTCAACACTCGCCAACTTTGGTTAAATGTAAGAGAGGTACGGCACAGCTGAACGTCATCTCGCTCGTATTTAGAGCAGCCTAATTGAGGAAGTAGCTCCTCACAAAATACCACATCCATAATAACACCACTATTAGCTCTTTAGGTATGTGTTGTGTTCTTGGTGGTGAGGAAGGTCGCCCGAGCCCCCGAGGGACCTGCATATGTCTGTCTGTCTGTCAATACTACGCAGTCTATAATGGGTCGGCAACGGCTAGTGATTCTTCTGTGTCTGCTTACCATCAGGCAGGCCATAAGCATGTTTGTCACATCGCATAAAAAAATAGGTATGCAATGCAGTTTGCTGATTGCAAATGTTGAGCTGAGCGCGTCTAACCTGG